>CM062813.1:323225567-323957720 GCA_031772625.1 Pinus tabuliformis
GTGAACATACTGCCACTGCTCTCATCAACATTCCTGGAGGGAAACAAAACTCTATACAATAGGCATGCTAGGATTCGGACCTTCACTTAGAACTCGAACCAATTCCCAATTTCGTAGCGCGCTACGAAACCACGCAAACAGGCAGCGCTGCGAAACTGCTAAAATAATTCAGGCGCTGCGAAAACACCCAATCTTTAAGCCAAGCTAAAAAATTTTGACAACTGCATTTTCAGTGATAACAGTGGCTCCACTAGGGATAGTGTGCCCTTGTGGCGCGCTAAGAACACGCAGCTCCAGTGCCTTACCCATTTGTAACAAACAGAAATTTTCTTGACAAGCATGACTGTAGGAGAATGAGAACTATACCTACTGAAAAATGCTCAGTTGAACTTGAGCTTATTTGCAATTACCTCTACCTACCTACCCTAACCATTCAAACTTTCCTCAGCTCAATCAATATGAAACTTCCAATACAGCCAATCATTTGCTTTATCTGACATTTGATTTCTTTGACTGTCCTGGAGTTCAGATCCAATATGATAGTGCAATGACCGCTTCCACTGAAATCTTTTCTGACTGTATCGGATTTCAGAACTGATATAATAGTATAAAGACCGCTGCCACTGAAACTGTCTCTGATCTTCATTGGTAAGCTGAAACACTGGAGAACAAAACTCTTCCATGTAATCAGCCATAGGATCCCAAAACACATGATCAGCTTGTCTTTCCACGACACTTTCCAGCTGTGCAAACTGATCTTCAACCACACAAGACTCCTCTGATGTACTATCCACTTTTCTATTTGACAAGCTATCCAGTTGCTTTTCTGAATCATTCCAACAAACAATGGAATTTTCCTCACTATTTTGATTATTATTTGGGGTAAGCTGCTGCAAGGAATTACAAAATTGAGCAAGCTTTTCCTCTGCCTGAGGGTCATAGAAAATTTCCTCCAATATTTCTTCTTTCTGGGTGCAATCAATTTCATCTTCATCATGATCTGAAGCCGGACCAAACTGCTGCATCTCTACATCAATATCAAAGGATAAAACATGGTTTTCACAGGTAAACTCTTGCTGCTCTTCATGTTGTGCTTCATGGAGTGTTATAGCTTCTTCTTGGTGCTGAAAAACATTTTCATGAAGAGCCTCTAAAATTTCTTCATCTGTAAATTCATCATCACCATAATAATCCTCCAAGCACTGAATAAGATTCAAAGAATGCCTACAACAATCTTTGAGCAGCAACAAAGAAGGATAATATTCTTTATACATTTCACAGAACACCTCATGGAAATCAGCAAGAGAAGATAATGAATCATTTTCCAAACTTTTATACCAAGACCATGCTTCTCCTTCTAAAGTAGCCATAAACATCCTCATGAGACAATCTTCAGGGAAATGAACCTTAAGACTGCGTACATGTATGTGAAACTTAACCAAATGGAGAGCAGCATCATCCTTCTTTTCATCTTTAAATATTGGAAGATCATCCACCCAATCAACCTTTGGCATAGGATTTGGAAAACCAGGGATATGAGACCGATTCATAGGAGCATACCTGGCATTCTTTCTTGCAGTGGAATCCATCTTGAAACTTCATCAAGCTACTGATCTTCTAGCAGTGGAGTCACCTTCTAATTTGTTCTTTGCTGTGTGGAGTCGCCAAGGTAGTTTTGCAGCCTTGAAAATCATTTGAACTCCTGCTACCTTCAGAAATTCAATCTTAAGCTCCCGGCAGACGCACCAAAATGTTATCACAAAACCAGTACTAGGGGGCTGCAACTAAGCATGGTCTCATGTAACTATTTCAACCTATCTTTAGACCAAAGATTAGCCTCTTTGATCAGAGAGGGCTCTCTCAAAACTCTTGATAAAATCCTTCACACACTAGATGGCTAACTCTTTATTTACTTATGAAAACATAACTGGTTGGAAACACACCAAAAGATATCTCATTGGGCTATGGAGTCTATAATATCAAGTAGACAAGAAAAACACAGTGATCTCATAGAAATCAAGGCTCTTAGCATTACAAGTCAAACATATTCCACCACACATAGCTTGCTCTATACACAGGAAGTCAGAGCATATAAGTATGAATTCTGAGTGATTGCATACAACAAAACCATAAAATAACATAAGGTATAACACATCATCACTTCATTTGACCATGACAATCCTTCGAGAATCTTGAGAAGAGAATAACTCTGTTTTACTATTACTGTCAAAAAAGATCTTACAGTGGCCCAAAACAACACACTTTTTCTATTAAGTATCCAACCCCCTTTACATCCTACATTGATCCATATATAGGCAAGCAAACTCAATCACCTCGAGCTTTAGACAATCTTCCTTAGAGGTCACTTATGATCGAAAAATCAATCATCCTCAGATTGAAAAACCGAAGTATCCTTATCTTTATCCTTGAACAAGGTGTGGATATGAACTTTATCATAAATATTTCTCAAATCTTTCAATCCATTGCGGCGCCCTGTTTTGTGAAAGAAGTTACAGATTGTGAAAAGACAATCCCAAATATCAAACACTCTATGTTCTATGGAATTTAATAGATACTTTGTCTAGAGGATTCAACACAAAATCTCCTGCAAGTCTCCCACATTAGTATGTACATCTTTCACCATCACCTATGAACCAGACTTCAAAGATAACTCCCTTAATGTACTTGATGACAATCCTACAATAGCTTCATCATCATGAGGTGTCTCTTTGAACATACTGCCACTGCTCTCATCAACATTCCTGGAGGGAAACAAAACTCTATACAATAGGCATGCTAGGATTCGGACCTTCACTTAGAACTCGAACCAATTCCCAATTTCGTAGCGCGCTACGAAACCACGCAAACAGGCAGCGCTGCGAAACTGCTAAAATAATTCAGGCGCTGCGAAAACACCCAATCTTTAAGCCAAGCTAAAAAAATTTTGACAACTGCATTTTCAGTGATAACAGCTGTGCCTGAAGCATCTGATGAAATTTGAAATGGCAGGTCCCAATTTGGACCTCTGAGCACTGGGGTTGTTGACACAAGCTTTTTCAGATCCTCAAAAGCATGGTCACATTTATCTGTCTAAATAAAATCAACATTCCCTGTTAGTGCGTATAGTGGTGCAGCTATTTGAGAAAAATGTTCTATAGATACCCTATAATAACCAGAAAATCCAAGAAAACTGCATACCTCTGTCTATGTGGGAGGAGTAGGTATTAATAAAATTATTTGAATTTTGTCTAGATCTACCTATATTCTAGCTGCTGAGATATAATGACCTAGGATGAGCCCTCCGGTCATCATCATATAGAAATTTTCATGGCTCAAGCAGATTCTGGTGGCAATGCATCTTTGCAGCACCTTTTCTAATATGTCTAGTGCTGGGTCGAAATCATCTCCATATGGTGTGAAATCATCCATTTATACTTCGATCTCTTCATTTATTAAATCTGAAAATATGCTGAGGATAACCCTTTGAAATGTAGCAAGGGCATTTCATAGGCTAAAGGGTAAAACTTTGTAGGCAAACATTCCCCAAGGACAGGTAAAAGTAGTTTTGTCCTGGTCTTCAGGGGCAATCTGAATCTGATTGTATCCACTGAAGCCATTCAAGAAAGATAGAATTTCTATCCTGCTAATGTATCTAATACTTGATCAATGAATGGAAGGGGAAAGCGGTCTTTCTGGGTTGCTTTATTTAATTCTATGTAATCTACACAAATCCTCCACTTTCCATTCTTCTTCGGCACCACTACAAGTGGAGACACCCATTTGCTATCAAAGATATTATAAATAAAGTTTACATCCAAGGGTTTTTGTAGTTCAACTTTCAAAATGTCTTTTAGATGAGGGTTAAGTCTTATTTGGTGTTGGAGAACAGGTCTTGCATCCTTTTTTATATAGATGTGGTGTGTACATAACTGGGGATTGATTCCCTTCATATCTGGATAATCCCATGCAAATGCTTCCTTGTATTTTCTCGGTAGTTGGATGAACTTCTCTTATTGTTCAGGAGTCAAGTTATTATTGATGTTTAATGTTTTTCTTGGCTCAATCTCTATAGTTTTGCTATTTGAAACAGAGGTAGTAGGTATTGTTTGATCATGAGTGTCTTTGAGAGGATATTTTTCTAGTTCATTATCAAATGCTACCTCTATTATGTGAATTTGTACATGGGATCTGGCTTCATCTTGGTTAATAAAGTTGTTAATGACATCATCCTCTATTTGATCTTTGAAATCAAGGGCATCTTCTATGGTTAATGGGGATCTAATGTTTTCGGTGAGGTATGATACAAAATGTTTGTTAGTTTTTATTATTGTTACACTTGGCTAGGCTGGAGGGTATAAGGCTAGATTCTTGATGTTACTTCCTCTAGTTATGGTCATACTGCCTTACCGACAGCCAATATAAGCATCAACGGTTGCAAGCCAAGGTCTGCCTAAAATCAACAGGTGTCCATCAAGTCAGTTTTTGGGGTTTATTATCAAAAAGTCGGCAGGATATTCCCAGGAATCAATGGATACCATGACATCATGTAGTGTGCCTTCCGACCTAATCACTGATCGGTCAGCCAGTTCTAATAAAGTGGAAGTTGGTTCTACTAATGTAATGCCCAGTTTTTGACAAGTGTTGGTTGTTAAGATATTAATTGCAGCCCCTAAATCAACTAAGGCATTTGAAAAGGCTTGTCCATTGATTTTCACTGTCACTATTGGATTTCCTGGGTCTTCATATTTGACGGGTGCTTCTCTTCCTGATAACAGGTCAGATAAGGTGCCAACTACTTGGACTGTTGGGTTATTTGTTATTCTCCTCCTTGGTTTTCTTATACATAGCTCTTTGATGGTCTTTGTGTATATTGGGATATCTTGGATAGCTTGGAGGAGTGGGATTTTTATGTACAAATTCTGAAGTTATCCCAGAATATCAAAGTCAAGATGTTCTATAGGATGCAGTATAGTTAATCGTTCTGGGAATGGGGGAGAAGATGTAGTTTCTTGGTCATAAGTCTGTTTTCTGACCACATCTTCTTCTTGTAATGGTTGTTCTATGGGTAATGGGTTTTCAACTTGAACAATTTTATCTCCCTCAGTCTCTATAATGCGCCCAGACCTTAATTGAAGGTCATTGCACTCCCTTAGATCGGTTTCTAGTTCTGGAGTTTCGATTATTTGAATAGACTACACCGGTCTGTTATTTGGGTTCTGGTTGGGTTGGGCTAGGAGTTGCGGTCTTAAGTTGGATTGGGGATTTTGTTGTAGTGCTAGCAGTGTAGGTTGAGGGAGTGGAATGTGTTATCACTCAGGTTGTCCTTAAGCTCCGGAAAAGGATACAGCCGAGGTAACCACAGACCAACTTTGGACTGTAGATTCTAGCCAACCTGCAGTCAGAGAGGGCTCTCTCTTTATGATTTAGCTTTGTTGAAAAGGATTTTAGGCTAGTTTTTGAGTTCAGGGGGTTTTTGTTTTGTTTTGGTGGGAAAATTGATGTTTTCAGACAGAGAGGCAAGGCATAGTCTGGAAGTTTCAAACCATTGGACGTGGAGCCGAGGAGGAGAACTACTGGTGCATTTCTTCGGTCACAAGAGAGGTCAAATGGAGCAAGATAGCTGAGCATGAAACAATATTTCAGGTTTAAATGATGGGAAGAATGCAAAGTAATGAGAGGCAATTAAGAATCTCTCAATCAGCTTAGCAGATGGAGGTAACCGAGCTCTACCTAGGGGCAGTGAAGAATCCCTAGATAATTGGCCAACACAAGTGAATTGGGGTAAACATGAGCCAGGAGGAATTCATATTCATGACCAATTCAATTAGAGGAAAACATAAAGAAATAGCAGAAATTGAGCATAGAGTGTATTTAAACAAATTCTAAGCTATTATTTCTTTCTGCTATTTAGATAGTGGTAAACAATAAACAGAGGTAAGATGCACTTATTGCTTCAGGCTGCAACACAAGAATTCCATCTTCATATCTCCAAAAACATTCATTTACAACAGTCAGTTTGCTCTCCAAGCTTTCAGCAATCTTTGATTAAAGAAAAACTCAGGTATACAATGCGAGTCTCTAGTGAAAATTCTCAATCAACCAACCCTTGTAACAATGTAGAGGGTGGTATCTATAGGGAAAAACTATCTACAAAGTTCCTTTATTACATCTTGACCTAATCAGGTCTGAAAGAAAAGATGATTACTTAACCTAATCCTATCCAGAAGTAAATGCAAAAAATATCTCGGGCTGCGCTCAGGGCCGCCGTATCAAAACTGAGTAAATGATGTTGTCCTTGGTGGCTTGCTGCAGTGTTTTCTGAAATAAATGTGTATGGGTTTCTGCATCTCTGCTGTCTGTCTGCATTTAAGGCTTTAACTATGATTTGAGGGCAAGGATGGGCTTACGCCCCTTGATTTGACTTTCTGGGGGGGCTCATCAATGTTCAGGTGCTTTGAGCCCCTAAAAAATATTTGGCTGATACTCTTTGGCTCGTCATCTTCCTCTGATACTCTTTGGAAATAAACTGATGCTTTTCTGACGTGCTGTGTGTTACATCATCATTTAATGGCCGCTGTTCAGCCTCTGTTTTCTTCAAAACTGTTTTCTGCTCCTTTCTGAGTGCTTGGCGAAGAAAAATGGTTCATTCGGCGCCTTTCAGGTTTCCTAGGGGCTGCAGAATGAAAATATTCCCTGAAGATTCCCCATTCTGGCCCAAAAAATCTAGCGATGAGCGCAAATCGCTCATCAAAAACTGCCTCAGAAACTGATTCCGGGGCTCCGAAGTGCGATTTTTGCCCTTCGCGCCAAAAAGTGTTGATGACGTCAGCATGATTACGTGGCGGGATGACGTCAGTGGGTGACTTCATCATGTACAGATGGTGATGTGGCATGTATAGTGGCAGGGTATGGTGGCAGGAGGCCACGTGGCAGGTGACTCGGCTTACGTCACAGGGGAGGGCGGTAAGCGGTTTTCGACGCATCGCCTTAGCGCCTGGGTGGTTTTGGGGGGAGGGGCTCCGCCACACCCCAGAGCTTAACGCGTGGTGGGAGTACGGCGGTAATACCGCCCATCTCCCGGACGCTAAAGCTTGGGCGGTTCGGGGATGGGAGGGCCCGTCAGCCGTAGATCTGCAGGGCGGATGATCCAATGGCTGGCGGCGATGGTGAGTCGGCGGGGATATACGGGCGGGGAATATGCGCGGAATATTCCAAATTAAATAACGCGCGCAGGTGGGGTTTGAAACTTAGGTTTAGTGGGTTTGGGGTTAATACGAGTGCGGGTTAATGTATTTACAGTTAGGACTTAGGAAAAGGGGTAGAACATGGTTTTTTGCGCGCGGGTTTAGCAATTTATGCCCAAAACTTAGGATAAGGGGGCAAAAAGTGGGTTTTTGAGGATTTTTAGGGCTAGGGAAGAGGTTATTAATCTAGCCAGGTGTCAGATTAATCCCTGCTTAGACATGGATGGGCTAAAAGCAGCCCCAGATGAACTGCTCTTTCCTTGACTTAGAGAAAATATGGCTATATTGCCAAGGGGGGAATATTTACATAGGGGAATTTTATATACAAAGTTTTAGTAGGGGAAAGGGGAGAACTGATAGGGAGTTATATAATACTTTTTAGTAGTTAATATGAAGATGATAAGCAGGCGCTAAGGTCAGGGACCTTAGGCTAATTTTGGGGAAAAGAGTTTGAAAAGAAATAAAATCCTTGAGTGAAGCAGATCTTCACCAAGGCAACTGATATGGATGATGAAGAAACTAAGAGGAATCAAGCAGATCTTGACCTCTTTGGGAAATTAGTAAGTGACTTGGGGAATTAGAAGAAGGGGGAGTTAGTTATGTCCACCTTTGAGCTCCCTTGCATGAAAACTGCCTGCACTGTGATCTGTAAAGATAAAACACTTTGTAACACAAAATTGATCATAAATTGCGTTTCTGCAACCACACAGCTACCTACCCAGCCTACTTTCCTAACATTTTTTCTTCTTTTGAATTGGGTGCACTTAGACTTGCAAACCCAGATTTACAATTTTTCTTTTGAATTTTTCCTATCTAAATCTACACTTATTTTTGCTAGGGCCCAGATTGAACAGTTGGGTCCCTTTGATTCTCTACCTATCTACAAATCTGCCAAGATTAAACTGTTTGGACAGATATCATTCTCTATATTCTAAAACAGGAAATTGAAACCTAGGGAGACCAAGATTAAACTGTTTGGCTTTCTTTTAACTGAGCAACCTTTCAAAAATGGAACCTTTGCAGCATGGAAAAGATGAACATTTTTGGTACTTCCACTGTCAATCATGAAATATGAAACCTATTGCAACAGGAGGCTAACAGTGGCTCCACTTGGGGATGGCCTTCCCTTGTGGAAGGCCAAGAACAGCAGGTCAGGCTGCCTTGTTTTTCGACTGCTTCTGTACTTTAAAAACCTTTCCTTTTGGCTGGATACTTTATTGTATATATATGAAAGTACATTTGATGAGCTTAGGGCCTTCACTTCGGGCATCCACTGCATCAAGCTGCTATACAAACAGAAAACTCAAATCCTACCTACCTACCCTAATCAGCACTTGTTTGCTGGTTAGGTAAAATGAAACAACCAGTGCAGCCACTTCAGCACTTGTAGAAGAAAACCCACTGTTTGACTGATAGTTGGTGAAATCAGAAACATTGTCTGGTCCTGTGCTCCCATAATCAAAATTCTGACATATGAAGGTATTTGCTGACTGTCTTGGTCTTCATAGAGACAATATGTTAAATATTTAGAGTTGAAAAGATCCTCCATGTAATCAGCTACAGGATCTATAAAAGCATTATGTAGGAGAGTTTCTTCTAGGCTTTCTTTGTCTGATGGAAGAGCTACAGCCTTAGTAATCACCTCTGCAGCCAGTACTTCATTCTTTCTCTTGAAAACATGATCAACTTTAATCTGTAAGTCAGAAGGTAATACAATTTCCTTATGACCAGGAGAAGGAAGTTCTTGAAAAAAAACTCTAGGATCTTGAAAATTATATGATTGGATCTGAGAGTGCAAAAGTTCAATCTCATTTTCATGTTCTTCCATGACCAAATCAAGAAGACACATTTTGATTTGAGGCTGTTGTATTGCAGTGATCTTAATCAACAATAGTCTAAAAAAATTTTCATCAAGCTCATATTCTGATAACAACTTTCTAAATTCATTTGCAGCTTGTTTAACCTCATCTTCCCCATACCTAGTCATTTGACCTGACTATTAACACTGTGAAACGGGATTTATTTGGCTGTATAGCCGCTCAAAGTTTGAAGAGTCTTCTCTCAGGTTCGTTCCTCCAATGGAGCCTTGATTATGCAGATGATGTGGAGCCGCCAGGTGGATGATCAACTTTGGAGTGCCTGATCTCTGTCCACCATCAAAGATCAGAACTAGACTTGAAAAGGTGGTCGTGAAGGTTTGGTTCTTCCCAGTGGAGCTTTCCAACTTTCTTTGTGAAATTATCTGAGGAAGATCCCTAGTGGAGTCGCCATTATGTTATCACTCAGGTTGTCCTTAAGCTCCTGGAAAGGATACGGCCGAGGTAACCACAGACCAACTTTGGATTGCAGATTCTAGCCAACCTGCAGTCAGAGAGGGCTTTCTCTTTATGATTTAGCTTTGTTGAAAAGGATTTTAGGTTAGTTTTTGAGTTCAGGGGGTTTTTGTTTTGTTTTTGTGGGAAAATTGATGTTTTCAGACAGAGAGGCAATGCATAGTCTGGAAGTTTCAAACCATTGGGCGTGAAGTTGAGGAGGAGAACTACTGGTGCATTTCTTCGGTCACAAGAGAGGTCAAATGGAGCAAGATAGCTAAGCATGAAACAATATTTCAGGTTTAAATGATGGGAAGAATGCTAAGTAATGAGAGGTAGTTAAGAATCTCTCAATCAGCTTAGCAGATGGAGGTAACAAAGCTCTACCTAGGGGTAGTGAAGAATCCCTAAATAATTGGCCAACACAAGTGAATTGGGGTAAACATGAGCCAGGAGGAATTCATATTCATGACCAATTCAATCAGAGGAAAACATAAAGAAATAACAGAAATTGAGCATAGAGTGTATTTAAACAAATTCTAAGCTATTCTTTCTTTCTGCTATTTAGATAGTGGTAAACAATAAACAGAGGTAAGATGCACTTATTGCTTCAGGCTGCAGCACAAGAATTCCATCTTCATATCTCCAAAAACATTCATTTACAACAGTCAGTTTGCTCTCCAAGCTTTCAACAATCTTTGATTATAGAAAAACTCAGGTATACAATGCGAGTCTCTAGTGAAAATTCTCAATCAACCAACCCTTGTAACAATGTAGAGGGCAGTATATATAGGGCAAAACTATCTACAGAGTTCCTTTATTACATCTTGACCTAATCAGGTCTGAAAGAAAAGATGATTACTTAACCTAATCCTATCCAGAAATAAATGCAAAAAATATCTCGGGCTGCGCTCAGGGCCGCCGTATCAAAACTGAGTAAATGATGTTGTCCTTGGTGGCTTGCTGCAGTGTTTTCTGAAATAAATGTGTATGGGTTTCTGCATCTCTGCTATCTGTCTGCATTTAAGGCTTTAATTGTGATTTGAGGGCAAGGATGGGCTTACGCCTCTTGATTTGATTTTCTGGGGGGGCTCATCAATGTTCAGGTGCTTTGAGCCCCTAAAAAATCTTCGGCTGATACTCTTTGGCTCGTCATCTTCCTCTGATACTCTTTGGCAATAAACCGATGCTTTTCTGACATGCTGTGTGTTACATCATCATTTAATGGCCACTGTTCGGCCTCTATTTTCTTCAAAACTGTTTTCTACTCCTTTCTGAGTGCTTGGCGAAGAAAAATGGTTCATTCGACGCCTTTCGGGCTTCCCGGGGGCTGCAGAATGAAAAGATTCCCTGAAGATTCCCCATTCTGGCCCAAAAAATCTAGCGATGAGCGATTTGCATCAAAAACTACCTCAGAAACTGATTCCGGGGCTCCGAAGTGCGATTTTTGCCCTTCGCGCCAAAAAGTGCTGATGACATCAGCATGATTACGTGGCGGGATGACGTCAACAGGTGACGTCATCATGTACGGACGGTGACGTGGCATGTACAGTGGCAGGGTATGGTGGCAGGAGGCCATGTGGCAGGTGATTCGGTAGGTGACTCGGCAGGTGACTCGGCTTACGTCACAGGGGAGGGTGGTAAGCAGTTTTGGGTGCACCGCCTTAGTGCTTGGGCGGTTTTGGGGGGAGGGGCTCCGCCACACCCTAGAGCTTGATGCGTGGCGGGAGTACGGCAGTAATACCGCCCATCTCCCGGACGCTAAAGCTCGGGCGGTTCGGGGATGGGAGGGCCCGTCAGCCGTAGATCTGCGGGGCGGATGATCCAACGGCTGGCAGCGATGGCGAGTTGGCGGGGATATACGGGTGGGGAATATGCGTGGAATATTCCAAATTAAATAACGTGCGCAGGTGGGGTTTGAAACTTAGGTTTAGTGGGTTTGGGGTTAATACGAGCGCGGGTTAATGTATTTACAGTTAGGACTTAGGAAAAGGGGTAGAACATGGTTTTTTGCGCGTGGGTTTAGCAATTTATGCCCGAAACTTAGGATAAGGGGGCAAAAAGTGGGTTTTTGAGGGTTTTTAGGGCTAGGGAAGAGGTTATTAATCTGGCTAGGTGTCAGATTAATCCCTGACTTAGAGAAAATATGGCTATATTGCCAGGGGGGGAATATTTACATAGGGGAATTTTATATACAAAGTTTTAGTGGGGGAAAGGGGAGAACTGATAGGGAGTTATATAATACTTGTTAGTAGTTAATATGAAGATGATAAGCGGGCGCTAAGGTCAGGGACCTTAGGCTAATTTTGGGGAAAAGAATTTGAAAAGAAATAAAATCCTTGAGTGAAGCAGATCTTCACCAAGGCAACTGAAATTGGATGATGATGAAACTAAGAGGAATCAAGCAGATCTTGACCTCTTTGGGAAATTAGTAAGTGACTTGGGGGATTAGAAGAAGGGGGAGTTAGTTATGTCCACCTTTGAGCTCCCTTGCATGAAAACTGCCTGCACTGTGATCTGTAAAGATAAAGCACTTTGTAACACAAAATTGATCATAAATTGCCTTTCTGCAACCACACAGCTACCTACCCAGCCTACTTTCCTAACATTTTTTCCTCTTTTGAATTGGGTGCACTTAGACTTGCAAACCCAGATTTACAATTTTTCTTTTGAATTTTTCCTATCTAAATCTACACTTATTTCTGCCAGGGCCCAGATTGAACAATTGGGTCCCTTTGATTCTCTACCTATCTACAAATCTACCAAGAATAAACTGTTTGGACAGATACCATTCTCTATATTCTAAAACAGGAAATTGAAACCTAGGGAGACCAAGATTAAACTGTTTGGCTTTCTTTTAACTGAGAAACCTTTCAAAAATGGAACCTTTGCACAATGGAAAAGATGAACATTTTTGGTACTTCCACTGTCAATCATGAAATATGAAACCTGTTGCAACAGGAGGCTAATAGAATGGTTCCTACTGGTTGATTCATCAGTCTTTTCCAATTTGTCTGCTAGGCTTGACTTTGCGAAGTGGGAGGGGACCATTGTGCTGGATACACATTGTTTTGACAATATGGTGGGGCGTAGGGAAAATTTGGCCAATTAGATTGGCTTGCTTGATTTGGCCACAGAGATGATGAAGGAAATGGTTGTTGTGACCAATTTGAGAAGGGAGGTTGATTTTTCCACATTGTATTATATTGTTGAGCATGATATTGTGGAGGCTGGAAAGAAGAAGCTGGATCGGGGAACATACCTGATTGTCGCGGCTACCATTGACGGTGCTGGTTAAGTAGGTACAACAGTTTTGGTTCTTCTTCCGCTTCTTTTTATACTGCTTTCAAACCAGGAAGTCAGGGACAAATTTCTGTACAGTGGTCTTTTGTACAAATGGAGAAAACTTGAACCGCATCTAATGGGCACTCTTTGTGGCTATGTTTCTTTCTGCATCTGGGACATAATATTGCTAGATTTTTCTCTACCTCTACTTGTTTCTGTTTGGCTTGCATAATATCGAGTTACGTTGTCAGAGTCCCCAATATATCAGTTTTGAAATTTTCTAATAAATTTCCAATTTCCGCGCGAGTTACTCCTTCTCTAGAGATCTTGTTGTCCCTTGTAAACCTGTCATGTTCTGCTGGTTTTAGCCTTGTGCTTCCTCATGAGCTCTTGATACATAAATCAATGATGTTAGCAAAATCTTCTTGATAGATGTCTCCTTTTCCCATAATATTTAGTGTTTCAATCCATTGTTCCTTCATACCTTTAATTAATGTTGTTTTTAATACATTGTCAGGTAAGGGTAATGATGCATAAGGAGATCTTTGAAGATTATACTGAAAACATTCAACATATTCTTCTAGTGTTTCATTAGGTCTAGCTACCATCTAAAATATTTCATCTTTTAACTCTCTAGATCTAAAATAATCCTGATATTTCTTCAGGAAATCACCTTTCATCTAATCCTAGTCATTTATAACACCTCCACCCAACCCCATAAACCATCGTAAAGCAACTCCTTTTAATGTAGAGGGAAATAGTTTCAGCTTTTGGGGGTCGGTGGTATAGTCATATCCCCTACACAGTACATCAAACTCAAACAAAAATGCATCTGGGTCTTTCGATGTTAAGCCATGAAATGTAGGGATGTGCTGGAGAGGAATTGACTGCAGTATCTACAATGGGATATTATAGTGTAGAGGCTTGGGGGGTTTGTTGGTTGTGGGCCATTTGGTCAAATATGTGCCAATAACCTTCTGGGATTTCTAGGAGGGTATTCCTAGGCTGGCTAGAAGGATCAGGAATGGCCTTAAGAGGAATGGCTTTAACAGAACTTCCTTGGTATGGGATGATGAAAGTTCCTTACTAAATTAATGTTTGAAGGGATTCTAGGTCTTCAGGTTTTTCAGCTTTGTTTTGGATGATTTTTATAGCACTTCCCTTATCTGGGCTGCTTAATGGTTGAACTATTCCAAGAGGAGATTCTGGCTCTCCAGTTTCCCTTGTTTCTCCTCTTCCCTCGTAGAGATTACTAAGGTTCCCTTCTTGTAATGATTTTGGGCTAGAATTCTCAATTTCTTGAAAATCTTACTCCTCTGTTTTGGCTGTGCACCTCAGCAAAGGCTACAGATGGTGATCCTGTGTCCTGAAGGGAACTAGTAGGTTGTCTAGAAGCACCTTTTCTAAGTCCTACTGAAGGCTGAGATTTCTCTTTTTTAAGGATTTCATCTATAAAGGTCGATCGGCCAAGGGTCACTGGCCCCTTAGCTTTATCAGGCTTGGGTAGTAGTTTAGGATTCTTTCTAGGCTTTTTCTACTTAGTCATGCACACAAATCAAATGTAGATTTCTACCCAAAACAATAGCAAATATACAGGAAAGTGGGCGGGGGAGTAGAGCTATTACATGATCCGTACGCAGGTTCTTAACTTCCTTTTTTAAAACCCAATTCTCTCCTAGCAGGTACTTACACTACTCTGGAAAGAAACAAATGGCTACACTCTTCCCCGGCAATGGTGCCAAAATGTCGAGCAGTAAAAAGGGTATTTTTCACCTATACTTACCCTACATTAATTATCAATCTAGGTACGATTTCTTATCTCAAAGAGTGTACTCAGCTTGAGGCGGTCACTTGTCAAGAGTAATGCTAGTAGTATAGTGCTTTTGCAAAAGTAAATAAATGTTGGAAAGCAAAATCTAAATGTAATGGAAAGAACTTGAAATGCTTGTAACTAAATCATTCATTTAAGAAACTACAACACTTCATCAGTCAAGGGTGCAATAATGATAACTCTTCCCTTTGTAAACTGATGTAATTGAAAAGCAATCAAGTAAAAGATCATCAATCTGGGAACCGAACAACAATAGTCAATGTTCACTACAGTTTTAGATCATTTTATTCACACCAAAACAATTACTTGAAATGATAATTCAAATGACAGGAAAGGGAATAGTAACTAATCAATTTAAAAAGATTAAACAACAAACTGAAAATGGAACAACAAACTAAATCGAATGTTACACACAACACATCTATACTAAGGGAAGTAGTAATCTAAGTTCCGACATAACAATTATTGATTACGGTTATGAAGAAACAACAATTGATGTTACAATGGAACAACAATCCCAATGAACAACAATCACTCTTAGAGGTAAACTGTAGATAAATAGGCAATAGTACCGATCTATAAATACACAGAACTGTTACTCTGTAAACGAACAATAATGGTAATCTTGTAAGGAACAACAATGTTATACAATCTGTGAAGGAATGACAATGCAATATAAATTCAGAATGAACAACATAACATTCCAGTTGCAAAGGATAACATTACTATTCAAATATGAATGAAATATAATAGAGCCAATACATGAAATAATAAGGAACAATAGATTACTGAACAAAGCAAGTAAAATAAATCAAACCACACATGACTCAGAATTGGAAAATAATGGTATAGGAAGCAAGTGATCCACTAGGGCCGGGCCCTTAGCCTCCAGGGACGCACTACTACGGTTACTCCAGAATCAAAGACAAAATAGTGACAGAGTTTATGTATTAATCATGAAGCAGAGTTACAGTAATCACTCTTTAAAGAGAGTTGATGATCAAAGTTTATGTTACAACAGTGAATTTCATAAAACAACAATAGTCCACCCTTTGGGCTAGAAACACTGTCCCCTTTTATAGCGGCCAGGTGGAAATATCAAAGATACATATATTCTTAAGGTAGTGATCCCTCAGGATCAAAAGATCCTGAGGGATTCACCATATCATTATTTCTCAGTTATATCTTCATTCTCTTGCGCCGATTTGGTATCTCCTCTTCCTTTTCCTGGCCTATGCGCTCTGATCTAGATTGCCTTGTTTGGATGCGGTTCCCTGTCAAAGGGACAACAATTGATTTCGTCTTGTCTTTTCCTTTGGAATGCGATCTTCCAATTTCTTCCTTTTCTGCATAGGGAAAGGTAATAATTAGTCATTTTACATTACTCACAAATCTTCTAAACTTTATCATAATCTTTCACCATATGCCCATTTCATAATGTAAAGAAGTTATGGATTAAAGGAAAAGATAATGAAATAATGGCAATTACATACATTTTCTAATGCTCAACACCACCCATGAAATCTTATATAAACCATCATTTGTTAGTGCACACGGAAATCAAGATGCAATATTTTTTAATTAATTTATTGCAGGCGAAACTATGATTGAGTGAAATTCTCAAGAGGGTGAAATTTTTGCAATGTCCAAATTGGACAAACTTTATGTCGATCCTACACCTCTCAGTGACAAGAACCCAATGGCACCATCAGTTTCCTTATTTTAGCAGCAGATTTGCAAAGGACCCAGAGGAGGGAATCTTTAAGGAATCTAGGGGGAATTTAAAAGATTTTTTAGGCCCCAAATTTCCACTTTCTTAGAATTCAGAAATTTGATAGTCGATTTTGCACTATTCAATGCCACAAATCTGATGGTGTATTTAGATTTTCCATTTGCTCATTTCATTTTCAGCTACTTTTTAAAGTGGAGTGCAAGTGTCAACATTCATGTGCGAGCAGTGATTTCCATGCAATTCAATGCCATGAGATTAATGGTACGAGCATCTTCAGCAGCTTGACATACTTCCTTCAGATGGTCCCAATATGTGAGGTATATGCAGTGTGTTCATGTACTTCTCTTGCTCTGCATTGTGCCGCACAAATGCCTGTTTGATGTTTGATGTGGGATCTTATTTCTTACTTGTTTTCATGATTCCTTCTTGATGTGATGCAGAATCATTTGTTGGATGTACTCGTTGTCATGATTCGTCATGATTTTTTTGTTTGAGATCCATTTATTGTTATGTTGATGGGATACTCATGTGTCTCCATGTATGATTGCATTGAGATCCCTTTTATTCCATGTTGGCGGGATGTTCATCATCATCATGCATGAGTTTGTGTCATACAGATAGGAGTCCTTTCTTGACTGATAGTTCCTGTAGTGACATCACCTCTTATGTACATCATCACTATTGACAACACATAATGCAGCAACCTAAACCATCTTGACATTGGGGCTGGGAGACGTAATCCCTCTTGGATGAACTCTGTTATCAACGGCTTATGTTTTCATGTGTTGATAATGTCATTTTCCTCTTCTTTATAGCATGTAGATGTATTCATTTATGTTCTTTTAAAAATGAAATTTAACACATCACGGAAGTAAAAGGTCTTGGAAGGGTCCTTTGTCACACCTGGACTCGGATTAGTGTTACACAAGAATTATCCAAGAATACTCTATGTGTGCAAGAGTATGAGAGAATGAATGAATAGAATGAGAGAGCCAAAGACTTAACTGACAAAAGCTATGGATTGATCCTCAAAATCCTTTATATCATTGAGGCCTCTATTTTCTTCATGTTTAATTCAATTTTCATCACATATAAAGTTATGACCTTTCATCTCCCTTTTCTCCTATTTTCCTTTATTTCCATAAATAAAATTCCAATTAATTCCTCTTTTCCTTTGCCAATGCATTTTCCAATTTCCATAGCCATAAATTAATAACAAATTATCCCCATCACTATGTTTTTCCCAACATTCAACTTAGAATACATGTCCAATGGCCTTGGTATTATTTTATTTACGTAGGAAATAAACCAAGGTTTGTTACAAACCCCTGCGCTTTAGGGGAACATCGTCCTCAGTGTTCAATGACACCTATAAACCAACAAAACACATGTTTCCAATGGATCTTTATAACACAACTTGATGCGGCATTTACATTATATCATAATGTTGAGACCATGACCATCATAACATGAACACCATACCGCTTTTTGGAGATTTATAACATAGCTCGATGTGGTATATATATATATACACACACACACACACATATACAGACATAACCAAAACATGCCATCAAAACACATATCAAAGCATATTTGCTCAATTAGCAAATAAAGAAGGATACATAACCCACATCTGATCATCTATCTCCCATGTAGTTTCATCGGGCCCAAAGTGCTTCCAGTGTACTTTAACTTTCTTGATCACTCGATTCTGGAACACGAGCATATTTCACTACAAAATGCACTGAGGTTATGGCTGGAATTCTCCTTCTAGCTCCACCTGCAATATAGATTATTTAATCACATTATCATCATTTTTCACATGCTTCTTAAGCAATGACACATGGAAAACATCATGGACTTTGATTGTCACAGGCAGTGCAAGTAGGTAGGCCACTGGTCGAATCCTCTCAAGGATCTCGAAAGACCTGCAATACTAAGGTGCCATCTTGGAAAATGATCCAATCCTTAAGGATCTCTTCTTGGGATTGATGTGCAAGTACACATGTTTCCCACACTGAAACTCCTTAAATACCATGTGTTGATCTACATAACTCTTTTTTCTGTCCTGTGCTACCTTCAAATTCCTCTTGATAACCTGCATTTCCTATTCTATCTCTTCCAACATGTCTGGTCCAATCAAGACCCTATTCATTGGATCACTCCAACTGGTGAGAGTATTACAACTCTCCCCATAAAGTGTCTCAAATGGACTCATCTTCAAGGATTACTGATACTCATTGTTGTACACAAACTCTACCAGTGGAATATACTCTTCCCACTACCATTATTGATGGATGACATACATCCTCAACATGTCCT
Source organism: Pinus tabuliformis (assembly GCA_031772625.1). Taxonomy (NCBI): domain Eukaryota; kingdom Viridiplantae; phylum Streptophyta; class Pinopsida; order Pinales; family Pinaceae; genus Pinus; species Pinus tabuliformis. The sequence continues at coordinate 323,244,297 of CM062813.1, forward strand.
TAAGAATCTTGTTAACCCTCCGTGTCTGTCCATCTGTTTGTGGATGATAGGTTGTGCTAAAAGCTAACTCTATCCCCAAACCTAAAAACAACTCCTTCCAAACTTGTATGTGAACTTGTAATATTTGTCTGAAACAATCTTCCTAGGAATACCATGCTATCTCACTATCTACCTAAGGAAGACCTGAGCTACCTCACTAGTTGAATTCGTAGAATTCACTGGAATGAAGTGAGTTACCTTAGTCAACCTATCAACCATGACCATAATAGAATCATGTTTTCTAGATTTCCTTGGAAAACCTATAATGAAGTCCATGGAAATGACCTCCCATTTCCACTCTGGAATCGTAAGTGGTTGTAGTAAACCAACTTGATTCTTACACTCTACTTTTACTTGTTGAAAATCCAAACACCTCGCAATAAACTTGGCCACCTCTTTCTTCAAGTTCAACCAATGATAGAATTTATAACTACTATCAATGTCTTATAATATCCCAGATGACAGGAATATGGCTTAACATGAAATTCCCTCAAGATACGCTTCTCAAGCTCACTATTGTCTAGCACATAGATCTTGTCCCTAAATCTGACCAAACCATCTGTCATGAGATGATAATCCACATCCTGATCACCTGTACCCTATTGTTGTAACTTGTACTTAAGTTTTTGGTACATGTCATCCTATTATCCTACCTATAAGATCTGATCCTATAAATATGTCCCATATGAAATCATAGCTGCAATGTGATTTACCTGCAATTTTCTGCTAGCAACATCTGTAAACTTGTTCTCTTTGCCCTTAATGTACCTGATATTGAAGGCAAACTCACTGAGAAAAGACAACCACCTAGATTTCCCGGCATTCAGATAAGGTTGGTAGAACAAATAACTCAGCCCACTATGATCACTTATCAAAATGAGCCTCTTGCCAAGAAATAGTGTCTCCACATCTTCAATGCATGAATGATAGCTACCAAATCAAGATCATGAGTCAGATAGTTATGCTCATGATCATTCAATTTTCTTGACTAATATCTTACCTCCTGCACTTCCTGCATCAAGAATATGCCAAGTCCTCTCTTTTAAGCATTTGTACACCACATAAACTCTTTATCTATATCTTCTATCTTTATAACTGGAGCTTTTGTAAGAAACTACTTCAACTGCTCAAAACTAGTTGCCATTCCTCCGTCCATTCAAATTTCTTTCCTTTTCCCTGTAAAGATGTAATAGGATAGGAAATCCATGAGAAATTATTCATGAAATTCCTATAGGAACCTGCTAATCCCATGAATGATCTGACCTCATCCACATTCCTAGGAGTTTCCAGCTCCATGATAGCTATGATCTTTTCTAAATCCACTGCTATACCTTCCTTGGAAACCACATGCCTCAAGTAATAAACTTACGTCTGAAAGAAACTGCACTTACTAAGATTGGCATACAACTAATTCTCTCTTAACATTCTTAACATTGTTGCTACATGAGTTGCATGTTCTTCCTCATTCTTAGAATATCAATATGTCATCAATGAATATTATCACAAACTTTTCTAGATAAGAATGTAACAAATTATTCATCAAACACAAGAAATTAGTTGGAGAATTAGCCAAACCAAAAGGAACCACAACAAACTCATAATTCCCATATCTAGTCCGGAAAGCAGTCTCGTAGATGTCTTCTTCTTTTATGCGTACTTGATGATATCCTAATCTCGGATCAATCTTAGAGAACATTGTTGCTCCCTTCAACTGATCAAACAAGTCATCCATCCGTGGCAAAGGGTACATGTTCTTGATCATCACCTTGTTCAATTGTTTGTAGTCAATGCACAACCTGAGAATACCATCTTTCTTCTCCACAACAACATGGATGCATCCCAAGGTGAAACACTTGGCCTGATGTATCCCTGTCTAGCATTTCCTTCAACTACAAATTTAGTTCCACCAACTCCAGAGTGATCACCCTATAAGGTGCCTTTGATGTTGGTGTTGCTCCCGACATCAACTCAATAGAAAAGTCCACTTCCCTATGAAGCAGTAACTCTGAAATCTCTATTGGAAATACATTATGAAACTGCTGCAAAAGAAGATACCTCCTCAAAACTTTTGCATCTTCAATATCCTTCTCTTTTTCACTAGAAATATGAAATGAAAACAACACACATCCTTTCCTACTACTGCACTTTTCCTACATAGTTGTAACCATCCTCACTAATGTAGGATTCTTCTTACCCTATAATATTCTCCTACCTCATCATCATCCAAGCACTTAATAGACTTATCATAGAAATCTATCTTAGTACTATGAATATACAACCAATCCATACCCAACAACATATTGTATGATTCCAATAGAAGCACATTTAGATGTGTTGATGTAGGCATACCATTCAACTCAAAGGCACAATCTCTTACCCAATGATGAACTCTTTTCTTATTAATTATAGCCAACTACACCAACCAAGATTCTACATGCACTTCTTCCATCTCGATAATAGATGCTTGATGACCAACCTTCCTATTATCCAATGCTACATAAATATGAGGAATTCTCTATCCAACATCCCCAATTTTTTGTGCCTCCTGAGCACTGTAAATTTGTATTCTACCACCCTAATGTTGTGGACAATCTCTCCTGCGATGATCCTTGCCACAATTCCAACAATGTAAAGGATTCTTGCAATCACCATTGTTCTACTCCTTAGACTTAAATACCTATCCTCTATCAACTACATTGAATTCATCTCTTCTTAGCCTAATTTTCTTTATTCTTCTCATTACCTTTCTAATCTTGCTTAGACTCAGTCTTCTGCTTTGATTGCTCATAACAATGCTTCAACTTTATGATTGTTTCCTCCAATGATCTAGGCTCATTAAACTCAATTTTGTCTTTGAAACTTACCAGCACCCCACTGATGAATATTTGAATCTTTACTTTCTCCTCGTTAATGCAAGGCACATATCTCTACAAATCCAAGAATCTGCTAGTATACTATTCATCAGTCCTAGATCCCATCTTCAACTTATAGAACTCATTTTCCATGTCATCATAGTATCTTTCCAATAGATACTTCTTCCTAAAAAGTCTCTTGAACTCACTCCAAGTCAGATCCTCTTCTTGAATGCCTCTAACATTATTTACATATTCCCAACAAATGTATTTTTCTCCTTTAAGACTGAAAATAGATATCTTGGCTTTCATATTTTCTAAATAAGAATGCAATCTAAAAAACCTGTTCATTCCTAGCAATAAAGTTTCTACATCTTGTGACTTCTTCATTTCTCCATAAAATTTAGGAGCCTATGATTTTTATAATTCCTCTGTAAAGTATTGCTTCTTACTTCTCATATACATATGGTGACAACGATGAAAATGGTGTAGACCTCTCTGAACCAAAACTAGAATAGAACCCACGATCATTACCCCTCCTATCAAGTGTATCTAAGAACCTACCATCTCTGACTGTGTCATCCCTGTCAAATATGTATCATGATTGAGACCTACAACCATATGCCCCATTGGTCTTTTCCTCTTGTCCATGATTGATCCTAAGAAGTCCCTATCTCTACAACTATGATAGACTCTGAAGGATGATTGCATTAACCTCTGCTTGCTTCTCATGTGCCCTAGTAATTCTTTCCTACCATTGAGTGATCCTGTCATTATTCGCCTTACAACTTCTTATCTTTTCTTTCAAACTTCTCAATGTATCTGATATGTTAAGGGAGTACTCAACACCATGTTGTTCATATGATTTGTAGGGAGAATTACGTGAACAGTAGTCCACCATTTTTCTTTTCATCTTGATCTTATAATTCTCGTAAACATACCATGTTAGATAAACCAAATATAAACATAATCAACATACGTTGGTGCAGTTCAGGGGAGGTTATCTCATCTTAAAATCAATCCGGATTAACAAAACATATGTATATATAATGAAATCAACATATCAATCATCTCAAAATCAACATCATCAAGTTCTACATGATGACACTACTACAACAATGACTACCATAATGCATGCATAATGAACACATAGACAACATACATGCATGCATGACAATACATTCTACCGATCCAGTCCAAGTGTTTGAACCTGGAATCTCTAGTACCAATCTGTAACCACTAGTAACTAAACCCACCAAGGGCTCCAGAGAATTTGTCCCAACCTAGTATCCATGACTAATAACTCAACCCAAGCTGTTCTAGAGCTTATAGAGCATTTGTTCCAACCCAAAACCATAATGAATTATGAGCACCAACCAGAAAACAATCAAGTAGAAAAACCCACAACACCATGTCTACCTAAGAAATGGAAATGCAAGGCTAAAACCAATGTTAATCCAAGAAAATCTCCATGCCAATGACAACACATAACCAGATAATCACATGCATATACCATGCATCCATAAATTAGCAAGGAAATAAAAAATGCAACCTGTTACTTGCAAAGAAATCCAACTATAGTTGTTGATCCACCTATTCCATTGTGCTATACTACTTTCCTTTTCCTTCTTTCTCCAAATCCAATGTGTTCCAAAGTGCTCCAAGAATGCTCTAAGAATACTATAAGTGTGCAAGAGTATGAGAGAATGAGAAAATAGAATGAGAGAGCCAAAGACTAAACTGAAAAAATTTATGAATTGATCCTCAGAAGCCTTTTTATAATTGAGGCCTCTATTGTTAGGATATTCTGACACATAGGAAATAATTAAGTATAACTTAATATAGTGTATATTTAATTAAATTTTGTTTCTTTATTATGTAATTTTTGTAACTTACAATCTGATGATCACGATATGTCCTAGATATGAAGTGATTTGACGATTCATTCTCTCCTCGGTATTACTGGCACTTGATCCGTGGCTTAACACCTGATTGGTCCATGATATCTATTTAAAGAGCATGGAGGGTCATCTATTAGGTGATCCTTCATGAGAAAATCTTATGTAAATTTTTTTTCTTGTACATTAATAAATTTCTTGAAGTGGCTGTGTTGGCTTAGGCTATGGATTGTTTCCCTCTTTGAGGGTTTCAACCACGTCAAGAATAATTGTGTACTAATCTATGATATGTTTGTGAGTGATGTCCTTTCGTCTTCTATCTAATTAACTTACCCTGTAAATTCCTACATGGTATAAGAGATATTCGAGGGTCGCACCTGTTGGTGATCCAAATCCAAAGTCAGTACAACTGCATCCAACTTTCGTTTCCTATATGTAATGTTTATGACCACCTTCAGGCTGACATGACTGCTCTATTGTGTTAGGAGCATCTGTTCCAGTGAGGAACCCATTTTGTTTCACACAAAAAAAAGTTCAGCAGCCCTAGCTATGTCATTTTTAACGTCTGTAGGTATACAGTCTTTATTTGCAATTATAGTTATTTATCTCTCTATTTATTTCGATTTATAGTCATCTATAAGTTTTTTTTACTACTGGATTTGTACCTTTCATTTCTACGTATGCTCTTTGCCCCACGACTATGTGTGATCTGGGGAAACCAGAAACAGAAATAAAGGATTTTTCTCATGCGTATGATTTTTTCCATCACGCCTTCATGTGATCTCGGAAAATTAGAAACATTGAAGAAAATAACTAGTTTCCGACCAAATCTAACTTTAAGGCATAAGGCTTGGATACTTTTTCTTGTTCCTTTGGTTTGGGTGGTTTTTTCTTTGTAGGAAAAAAGGGGGTTTTCAAGTAAGCACACACCCCAAAGCTTTAGTGAGAAAAAAAAAAAAAAACCTTCCTCCTTTCCAATAATTACTAACCTTTTAAACTAGCTAACTTGTTCTAAAGTTACTTTATAAGAATAGAGGTCTTGGGTTTAAGTCTTCCTTTTTGTTGAGTTACTTTTTCAAAAGTCACATGTAACTTATGTTTAAAGTTACTTTATGTAAAAGTGTTATCACCCATTATAAAAAGTGAGTCACTTATAATTCTAAATTCACTTTATCTTTTATTTAAGTTACAATTTAATGGATAATTCATAAAGTACCATTGTAAAAATGACTTTCACTTTTTTATAAAAGTGGTCACATAAAGTAATATTTTTTTAAGTGAGCTAATTAGATTAAGTTTGGAAATTTGGGGGGGGGGGGGGGGAATTTATTTTAAATATGACATTATCATCAACTTCCCAACATTCACATGGTTCATTGGCACCTTCAACAACTTTTCTTCAAAAATCCATAACTTCTTCATCTGGATGCCCTTTTTAGAGCCGGTTTTTTTAATCAACCTAATATTTTGAGATCTTTCCATTGGAACACTTAGTTTCAGGATATAGAGCTTCAACTACTTTTAAAATGAAAAGTTCATGCCTAGTTATTCTTGATAGCACCAAATACTTCCAATGGCTATCCTACATGGTGGGTTTACTTAGAAGTAAAGGTCTTTATAGAATAGCCTCAAGCCAAGACTCTAAACCTCAAGATGAAGATAAACATACCAAATGGGAAAATAAGCAAGATCAAGCATGTGGGTTGATATGGATGTCTATTTCTCTATACCTTCGATTCCATATTGTAGAAATTTATAACCCGATGAAGCAATGAAACAACTCAATAAATTTTTTGGAATTAAAAATGAAATTAGAGCCCATTAACTCGAAAATGAGTTGCTTACGTTAGACCCCAATAATTTTTCCTCCATTGAAGATTTTTTGTCCAAGTTCAAGGCCCTTAGACTTCTCTTGGAAGGTGTTAAGGTTAAGAAAGAATATGGTAGCCTTATATATTCCATTCTTACTAAATTAGGACCAATCTACTCTATGTTTGTTTCCACCTTCCATTCTACTAGAGAAGCTTTTATTTCTCAAGGACAAGACTACAAGTCCTCCTCTTTTTATTCCTTTTGTGATTCTTTAATAAGAGAGCAAGAAAAACTCTTATGTCTTGGTCTTCTTAATACTGGAAACTCTTCTAAGAAATCCTTTGCTTCCCAACAACAACCAAGTTCAAAGAAGCCTAAGAAGCAGCATCCTAAAAAGAATGGCCATAAACCAAACAAGGGTCTTAAGAAATTTTAGTCGCACAATGAAAAATCAACTCAAAAAAATGATAAGACAACTAAAAATAAAAGGAAGAAGACTAATAGACATTGAAAATTTTGTAATCATGATGGCCACTTAGAATCCAAATGTTTTAAGAAGATGGAAGCCTTGGAAGCAACAATGAAGAAGCATAACATCCATTTGGAGCACTCTTCAACTTCAACTTCATCTTCAGGAATAATAATTATTAATGTGGTTATCAAGTATCTCGGTCTGGTTTTGCACTAAATGTATCTTCTTCTTCTCATTCTTATGAGTGGCTCATTGATTCTGGAGCTTCTTATCACATGGCAAAAAACAAAGCCATGTTTTCTTCTTTAAATGATTGTAACACCAAAAATATATATGTTGGTGATGATAGATCTATTAGTGTTGTAGGGACTCGAACTATTCATCCAGACAATGGTCAATTTAATTATGTACTATGTGTTCCTACCTTATCCTGCAACCTTCTATTTGTATATCAGATAACTCATTTAGATGAAGGTAAAACCATTGAATTTTCACCTCATGATGTTGTAATTAAGGACCTAAGATATCCTAGACAGATTTTAGCTACTGGCATCACTGATGATTCTAAAAGGTTGTATAATTTTAACAACTTTGGGTCATCAACTCTTCCCTTAGTATTTGTTGCTCATAATGATGAAGTGACCAAACTTTGGCATCAATGATTTGGTCACTTAAACTATCACTCCCTTCAAAATCTATGTAAAGAAAATATGGTGATAAGTGTTCCTATGGTATCTTGTAGAGATGGTGTTTGTTCTGGATGTGTACTAGGAAAACATTATCGAGATAGTTTTGAAAAACGTGCCTCTTAGCACACCTCAACCCTTTACAACTTGTGCATAGTGATTTATGTGGTATACTTATAGTTGTTTCATTCTCTAGCTACAAGTATTTCTTAACTTTCATTTATGATTTTTGCATATGCACTTGGGTATACTTATTAAAACTCAAGAGTGAAGTCTTTAACATGTTCTTGGCCTTTAAGACCTTTGTTGAGAAAAAATCTGGACATCAAATTCTTAAGTTAAGATCTAATAATGGCAGATAATATGTTAACAAAAAATTCATCAACTTTTGCACTCAGCATGGAATTCAATTGCAACATACTTTTCCATATACTCCATAGAAAAATGGTGTAGCTAAAAGGAAGAATCACACCTTAAAGGAAATGGCTAATTTTATGCTTCAATCTAAAGGACTTAGTCTTATGTTTTTGAAAGAGGAAATTAACTATGAAAATTACATAGTAAATCGCACTCCTACTAAGGTTTTAAAGAAGATCACTCCAGAAGAAGAATGGAGCTCAATTAAACCTTATGTAAGTCACTTTCATGTTTTTGGAAGTGAAGCATGGGCCCATATTCTAGATGAGAAACATAAATCCTTAGAACCTAAGAGTGGAAAATGTATTTTTGTTGGGTATTCTAAAGATTTCAAAGGATATAGAATTCTTCAACCTAAATACAAAAATTTTATCATTAGAAGAGATGTAAAGTTTGTTGAAAATATATTGACCTACAAGCCTAGGTTGACAGATGTGCCACCTCTCTCTATCCATTCTACTTCTGAAAATATTTCTTCTTCATATGATGATAGAGAGGATGAAATCCTCCCCACCTTCTCACGATCTTCCTTCAGCTCCTCAGCTTCCAAAATGGGTCCTCGCTACTCTGGATGCAGCATGTGCTCTTATAGGTGATCTTACATATCAACATTGTACACATTCTTAGTTCGATAGAGCCTCTTCTTTACTGGCTCAAGCTTCAATGAATTATGATCCTAACACCTTTGCAAAAGCTTCAGTCCATCTAGATTGGGTGCAACTATGAATGAAGAATATTGTTCAATATTGGCAAATGATACATGGGACCTTGTTCCTCTTCCAAAGGGATGAAAAATTGGTAGATATAAATGGATTTACACAACCAAGTTTGGACCAGATGGAAAAGTTGATAAACATAAAGCTCGTCTTGTTGCTAAGGGTTTTTCTCAAGATGAAGGCATTGACTATATTGAAACCTTCTCCCCTGTTGCCAAAATAAACTCTATCCACCTTATTCTTACCCTTGTCACCTCTTTCAAATGGGAAATTCATCAAATGGATGTTAAATCTGCCTTCTTTCATGGGCACTTACATGAAGAAATCTATATGGAACAACCTCTTGTCTTTATACAAACAGACTCCAAGCAAGCCCCTCGGGCTTGGTATTCCAAAATCGATAGCTTTCTTTTAGATACTAGCTTTTCTAGGTGTCATTCTGACAATACTATCTACACCAAGAAAGTGGGTATGTCTCTTATCATTCTTGTTCTTTATGTTGATATTATCCTTACTAGTAGTGATCCCAACCTTATAAACCATGTGAAGTATAGCCTTAAAAAGCAGTTTGAAATGACAGACCTAGGACACTTGCACTATTTTCTTGGTCTTCAAGTCTTGCAATCCAAAGAAGGTATTTACCTTTCTGAGTCCAGGTATGCTTGTGATCTTCTACGCCACTTTCACATGGAAGACTGTAAGCCAGCCCCTTCTCCCTTTCAGTCTGGAGCCAAACTTTCAGTCACTTGTACTTCCCTTGAAGATGATGCTACCTTATACCACTAGCTTGTTAGAAAAAAATTGTATTTGACCCATACCCGTCTTGACATTTCCTTTGTTGTTGACCTTGTTGCTCGGTTTATGAAAAACCCACAAAATTCATTAGACAGTAGCTAAAATAATACTTCGTTATGTTTGAGGTATAGTTCAATTTGGGATTTATTATAGTGCAAAAGCATCTCCTCTATTGGTTGGTTTCACTAATTTTGATTGGGTTGGTGACCTTGATGATCGGAAATCTACTACAGGTTTTGTCTTCACTCTTGGTTTTGGACCTATTACATGGGATTAAAAGAAACAAAGTGCCATTTCTCTTTCTTCAACAAAAGCAGACTACCATGTCATCGTTGAAGCTAGTAAGGAAGCCATGTGGCTTTGTTAGATCCTGTCAAAGTTTGGTTTTTAGTAGAACCATTCGACTACACTTTGGTGTGATAATCAAAGTGGAATTCAACTATGCAAAGGTCCAGTCCAACATCAGTGCAACAAACACATTGAACTACACTTGTACTTCATCAGAAAGCTCATTTGTGACCATGTTCTTTGAAGTGCAATATTATTCAACCGATAATCAAGTTGCAAACATCTTTACAAAGGCTCTCACAGAGGAAAATTTTACTAAACTTCGATTTATGGTTGGAGTTCATGAAGTTGTCACTAAGGGGGGGAGGCTCTAATGCCTCCTTCCTTCTCCTATTGTGTCATCTTTGTACATCCTTCAATCCTATCCCAAGTTGTTCTTAAGGGGCAATGTTAGGATATTCCACACATAGGAAATAATTAAGTATAACTTGGTCTAGTGTATAATTAGGTAAAGTGTGTTTCTTTAGTATGTAATTTTTGTAACTTACGATCTGACAGTCATGATATGTTCTAGACATGAAGTGATCTAACAGTTCATTCTCTCCATGGTATTTCTGACACTTGATCCAGAGCTTAACACCCGATTGGTCCATGATCTCTATTTAAAGAGCACGGAAGGTCATTTGTTAGGTGAACATTCATGAGAGAAGCTTACGTAAATTTTTGTTCTTTTACATTAATAAATTGTGTGAAGTGGCCATGTTGGCTCAAGCCATGGACTATTTCATTCTTTGAGAGATTTAACCACGTCAAAAATACTGGTGTACTAATCTCTGATCTTGTTGTGAGTAGTGTCCTTTGGTGTTCTATCTAAGGAACTTACCCTGTAAATTCCTACTTCTATTTTCTTGATTTTCCTTGATTTTTCCTTTAATTTTCCTCACATGCAAATATGTAACCTTTCATCTCCCTTTTCTCATATTTTCCTTTATTTTCATAAATTAAATGCTAATTAACGAATCTTTGTCTTTTCCAATTTCTATAGCCATTAATTAATCACAACTGATCCCCATCACAATGTTTTTCCCAACATTCATCTTGGAATACGTGTCCCATGACCTTGGTATTATTTTATTAAAATAGGAAAGTCAACCAAGGGTTATTACACAATATAACTAGGAAAAAATTTCATGGCATTGCCTTGGTCACATATCGAACATTTTTGGACAAAACAAATAAGTCAAAATCAATATTTCGTGAAGACTTAACATATAAGAAAGCGAAAATGATAATAACATTTATTGTGCCAACATCGTTAATCGAAAAAAATGAGTCAAAGCTTATTGCAAATGTTAGTGTTTCTATTAAGGATTTAAAAAATATTCCAAAGCATAAATCTGATAGTGGTGATTCTTAGAAAACTATTTGTCTAAATAGTTTTAGCAGTGTAGAAAACATTTGTCCTATTTGTGCAGAGTACTAATTTTTTCCAGACACGACAATTTCAAACATGTCACACAATGAAAATGCCTTTCCAATAGGCACAATCGCAACTATTTCAATTTCAACAATGCAAACAACACCACAATGTGTTCTAGAAATCAAAGATGGAAATTGAGAACAGGGTAGGGCTACAGTAATCTTTGTTTTATTTAAAAGTTTTACTATTACGACGTTCATTGAAATAAAAATCAAGTTACATATACGTAGCTCTGTATATCCCAATGTTTGGAAAAAAAACATTCATCGTCTATTAAGGTTTTCTGGTATTGTTTTACAAATGTTGCATATATAAGAGGTTCAAGTACGTGACAAAATTGTTTCAACATGTGTTACAATTCAAAGAAATTTGTAACAAAACATTTTCCCACTGATCATGCTAAAAAATATAGTTAAAAAACATGAAAAAAAATTGTGGACTTCACAATCAACGTTCATTTGTTCATTGAACACATGAAAGGATGTTGATAGTCTAATAAACTTGCTTTCCTTGCCAAGTGGAATATGCATAGTAAGCTATATCATATTGTTTAAATAGACATGGATAAAGAACAAAAACAAGAAAGACATTTGATTTTGTGTTACTAAGTGTATGTTTTCTATATTAATTTTACAACATTTTCATGGATATATGACAACAATTAGAATATATACAATGCCATTCAAAATTATATGTGCAAAATGCAGCACTCCAATACAATTACTAGAACTATGAACAATACTATGCTTTATTGCACCTCTTGCAAGCGACACTCTCTCATTCTTTATTTTCATTGCCTAAATTGCATCATACATGTGACTGACAAGACTGAAAAGCAGTGTATTTTGAGGGGCATCGAACTGGAATGAGTATTACCTGCACTACATCAAATTTCCTATGACCAATACTATGCAGATAAAACAGATGTCATTGAAATATTGAGCAACTTCAAAATACATGGCACATTTATGATAGACCAACAAAACTTAGTTGTACGTTACAAAGACATATTTCATTGTTTATATTGTTAAGCAATTCGACAACGACATCCTAATAGCTCTTTCATTTTACTAGACATTTGTAATCTAATTTCACATTATCAATCAATATAATATACCCATGCAAACAAGATTAGCAATGTACTCATTAGAGCAACAAAACAATTTTTTTCTACCAATGCAAATGTTATTATGACATTGTACATAAATGTAATCCAATGAACTATTTTTTTTTTTTAGCTCTATGTTTTGTATTATGTTATGTCATTTTTAATTGTTTTTTCCCCATTGTTGTTTTTTGCATTGTTTCCTTGATTTATCATGTTTTCATGTTCTATAACTACTCAGACAATACAAATTTGTTATGATGCAATTTTCAGTGACATTACTTTACAATAACGATTTTCTTTGTTTACAAATTGAATATTTTTTTTCTATTTAAACAACTATTCCATACAAGATTTAAACAAATATCTAAATAAATCGTTGTCATACAAATCTCAAACGATTTTCTAAACTGATATAACTTATAAAACATATTGCATTTATACATAGATCTGTAATCCAGAATAGTCTGATATGTTTCTTTGCATTAACTCTATCAAGAATATTACAATACATAGCCTTTAGTAGCTACTAAATTTAAAAATATCTTCAGTAATTAGCAAAAAAGTTGGTATCACTTGCTCTATTAATTAACCATTGTTATGGAAATTAACAATTATACTAATTATGCTATCACAATCGATAACTATTTCATATGTTTATGATTTGCAATAGCTCTTATGATAATGTTCTTACGGTATCTAGTTCATCTTCGAGACACCTAAGCATTTGTTGGAGTTCTAGTATTTTATGCATTAACATTAAAATATCTTTGCTAAGCATTAAGATATCTTGGTTGAGCATTAAAATATCTTCACTCCTTGCATGTACATCTTCCTCTGTGCCCCTGCCATTGTTTCTTTGAGCCATTTCTTCGTTGTTAGTAACAAATAAAAAAAACAATAGACAAATTATAAAGCAATACCTTAAAACACTTAACAATTTTAGAACAAAATGAAGATTGACAAATTTCTTTTACAGGAAACAGGTGTATATATAATGTGAAAGAGGCGATAAGCCATCTAAGTCACGAATTGAAATTTAAGTTCTAAAATGACATTTAACTACTATCGATTTCAATGATATCCACTAACCAATAATCATTATCAATGTGGATAGTATTAATTTTATTGATCTTTAATCAGAAAAGACAATTGTAAAATATGTTACTTTAAATCATATCCGTTCTACTATAATTCCAATTTGACGTAGTGCAATTGACACGATTACATTTCATGATTAATCTGTCGTACACACATTAGAAATCATTGTTGACATACTATTTTATTAAATTCATAAATCACATTATGTTTTCATTAAATAAATGTATTTTTCCAATAAATAAAAGTCTTTTATGTAATTATTCACCAAGCTAACATGTATCCAACTGATTTACTATGTAGAATTGTCTTGCTACTGGCCAACTTTTACTTTGCAAAAGTAATTTCAGACCCTAAATGTCAATATGCCACTTGAATATATTTTTTCCTCTCTTGCATTATGCAAATATTAAATGAAAAATTTTCACTGAAATAAGTAAATTATATAGCTGGAAATGGGATTCCAATGATTGTATCTCATTAATCTCTCATTGTCGTTTCCAACTACCCAGATAGAATCTATAGTAATCACATAATAAAATATGTTATAAAAACTAATGTTATACTACACAAATAATGATTATAATATGTGATATCAAATTTGATAAATGAAAGCAAATACTACATGTTAGCTTTGAACATTTCTACAGCCAAACTTAACACTTACACATCAGTTCCTAGAAAAAATCTACAAAAACCTTTAATGCAAAATGCGGGCATTCGTAGAATCAAAGCTTGAAAGCTTCCTCTGCACAATAGACTACCTTCATACTTTCACACATCTACTTCATTTGAGCAACATAACCATAAACAAAGCTTGTGTTCAATGATTCAATTTTCTTCGAACTGCGCACAACCTTTACTCAATTGACTATTGATATTTGACAATACAAAGATACACATTATTTATAATTAAAATATTACAAAAGCAAATACAAAATATTTAATACTAAAATATTAGCAACAAAAAGCATTATTTATAATTAAAATATTAGCAATAATATCATATCAGTCTACTACTTGTCTTAGTGTTATTGCGAACAACAAATATCGATTATTTAATACTAAAATATTACCAATAAAAGCCTTCAATGCGAATTTCAAAATACACAGATCCACACAATGAAAGCTTGAAATTTTTCTCATTACAAATAACCATAAGCAAAGCTTCTGCTTATTCTTCTGATCATTCATTTCGTTACAAGTTCTTTGCATTCAAGAACAATCCAAATAAAAAAATCTACATAATTTATAACTAAAATATTGAGCACAAATATGGATTATTCAATAGTAAAATATTAGTGACAAATACATTATTTATCACTAAAACCTTACCAATAATATCGTCAAAATTGTTGTTTTAGGAACTTGAATTCAACTCGATATTTCCAAGGTCACTTCTGATTAGTGGTACCTATACAACATAGTCCTTGGCTTCCATTGTGTGCAACTCGTTATGTCGATCTCCACAAATCAATCTTTTGTACAATGATTCAATTTTTATAATGTTATTATATAATTACAAGGAAGAGCATAAATGGGTGTATAGTCCTAATGCTTGTAATGATTAACCATTAATACATATTAACTATGTTAACTATAACAATCAACTATATTATTATGTTATAATAATAATAGACTATGCATTTGGAGAAAACAATGGATCGAATGAATTTATAAGCGTAATTGGGGCCACCATAAAATAGTCAATACTTATAGTAAGAGCTTTGACTTTTTGGCCTATCGGACTCTAGCTCATAGCGCCTATGGAGGAAATGTGTCCACACATAACATGTATGAAAGAATTTGTGAAAACATCATTCTGTAGAGAAAACAGTGTGGAGAAAGCATGGGTTGAGACAAAAATGTGGTGAAATGTGGACCCCACTTAATTACCTATAGAGACAGATAGATACATATTATTTATGACTAAAGTATTAGCAACAATCATATAAGTCCATTGCTTTCTTCAGTGATATTGCTAATATCAAATATGCATTATTTAATACTAAAATATTGGCAATAAAAGCTTTTAGTACCAAGTGCAGTGATTCGCACATTGAAAGCTTCCTTTGCACAATGGACTTTCTCCACAGTTCCGCACATATGCTACTTTGAAACATATTCAAACATATGCATTATTTACAATTGAAATTTACTTAAATAGCAATAGTATACATTATTTACAATTAAAATATTATCAATAATATGTGCATAAAAAATGTTATTATCCACACAATGAAAAGCTTCTTCCGCTACAAACAAAGTTTCTTCTCAATGAAATGTGATTTTGTACATAACTTGTGCAAAGTGCAGGTTAGTTAGCTAGCGATGAGTATGTTTTCACACAAGAGCATAAACAAACATATATTCAAAACATTATTTACAATAAAAATATTATCAATAATATAAACATAAATAATGTTATAATCTACATAAATTTTACTCAATTGACTACTAATATGCATTATTTATAACTAAAATATTAAAAATAATATTAGTACTTACTACAAAGTACCGACATCCACACAAAGAGCACTTTCGCACAAGATACTAAACAAGAAGATGTTCAAAATATAAAAAGTATTAAAGATAATGTCGTATATGTCAACCATTTACTAAAATAACTATTTTATTTGGAGGGGTTTCCATATATAGCATGTATGGAAGTTGTGCGGACCAAGTAGTGTGGAAAATGTGTACCTTTCCACAAAAAAGAGTTACATGTCTAGACATAGTTTGTATGGAAGAAGTTGTGTAGTCATTGTTGTGCAAAGCAAGCAATGCGAAACAAGCATGGGTTGAGACACAAATGTGGATGAAATATGGACCTCACTACACAAATACAAAAAGATATTCAGAAATATGAATGTCACCAATATATCATATACATCAATTTCTTACTAATTATTAGCAATAAAAGCCTTTAATGCCAATGTATATAGCTTCCACTTTGTGAAATGTGGACCTCTATACACAATAGAATTATGTGTCCAAATATGGCATGTACAGAAGAAGTTGTGCAGTCATCATTATGCAGAGCAAGCATGGGTTAGGATAGAAATGTCAATGAAATATAGAACTCTCCGAACAAATATAAAAATATATGTGTAAATACAAAAATAAGCATAATTTACACTTAAAATAGCATGTACACAAGAAGTTGTGAAGACATTGTTGTGTGGACCAAGCAGTGCAGAACAAGCATACGCTGAGACATAAATGTGGATGAAATGAAAACCTCTCCTCACAATAGAGTTACGTGTCCAAATATAGCATGTATGGAAGAAGTCATGTAGTCATGATTGTGTGGACTAAGTAGTGTGGAACAAGCATAGGTTGAGAGACAAATGTGGATGAAATGCAAACCTCTCCGAACAAATACGAAAATATATTTGAAAATACAAATATCACCAAAATTATCATATAAGTCAATTTCTTATTAAAATATTAGCAATAAAAACCTTTAATACCAATGTAGATAGTCTCCACTCTCCAATATGTGGACTAAATTTAAATATGGACCTCTCCGCACAATAGAGTTACGTGTCCAGATATAGTGTGTACGAAAGAAGCTATGTAGTCATCATTGTGCGGAGATAGTAGTGTGAAAGAAGTTGTGCAGTCGTTGTTGTGCATACCAAGAAATTTGGAACAAACATGGGATGAGACACAAATGTGGATGAAATGTGGACCTCTCTGCACAAATAAATAAAATCAAAAATATGAATACACTAATAATATCATATATGTCAATTACTTCTTAAAATATTAGTAATAAAATCCTTTAATTCCAATATAGATAGCTTCTGCTCTCTGAAATGTGGATGAAATTTAAAAGTGGACCTCTCCGCACAATAGAGTTATGTGTCAAAATATATCATGTACTAAAGAAGTTGTGCAGTCATCATTGTGCGGAGAAAGAAATGTGGAACAAGCACCGACTAAGACACAAATGTGGATGGAATATGAACCTTTTCTCACAAATACAAAAAGATATTTAGAAATACGAATGTCACCAATAATATCGTATACGTCAAAATCCTTTAATGCCAATGTGGTGAAAAGGTTTATGCAAAAGGATCAATTAAATAGTGATAGAGGTAAGGACTATGTTGCATCACTACTATTAACCTTGTTTTATTATTTTCAGTATTAGAATTAGTACTTTAGCAATAAGTGGATTCATTTGTTAGAAAATGGGTTACCTTTATGTTGGAAATAATACTGAGAGGCGGGGTGAATCAGTATTATCTAATTCTTTTTCAATATATTTATACTTTGAATTATTATATGTCAATACCATAAAATAATGAGCATGAACAAGAAAAAACAGATAGTCACACCAAAGAACACTAGATATAAGGTGGAAACCCAATGTGGGTGAAAACCACCTGCTGCAATATGTCTCTATCTTCTTTCAATTAGAAACTCCTTTTACAATGATTTTGTACTGGTGCAGTCCTTTACCAGTACGCAGGCTGCAACCTGCAGAGAGCTACAACTCTCTCTCCTGGAAGGGAGTTACAACCCCCTACTTCTTTTCTTTCAAGGACCACTTTTCATAAATTTTCAAACTGGATCCATGAAAATCAATCAATAATCAAGTATATCTGCATCAAACAATCTCCTTTTCCCAATTAGCACTGAATCAAGTAAACACTTCTCTGACAGCTGTACCCAGAACACAGTAACAGTAACCACACACCAAATTCTGAACCCATAATACTGCAGCAATAGATAGAGGCAACTAGATCATAATTTAAAGATATACGCTACTTCAACAACCTGAAACCTGCGTGCAGATCTATAAAGAATAATTCCTTCTTTCAAATATTCAGACACTAATTAACCCAGATTGTCAGATTTATAGATCAAGCATGCGCCTCATATAACATATCAAAATCATACAAAGATACTATTATTCAAGCATAAAAATTATGACCCATCAATAGAACTTATCCTTCTTTATGCGCTAAGGTTCCTCCTTCATTCAGATCCAGATCTGCACCATAACCCAATCACAAATATTTCAGGTCTAGCACTTATTAGATATTCAATTCATTCGATGATACGTTGCCAAATGATCTTCTTCCTCTTATATAGTCTTAGGCCTTCCACAATACCACGGTCCAAAACCATAGGATCAAAAAATTGTTGGACTAATACCATGAACCAACCATGAAAGTGCGTGAGATCAACACTTTTGGATGCAATACCACGAGCCAAAACCATAGGATCAAAAACTATCAGACTAATACCATGAACCAACCATGAAAGTGCGTGATATCAACACTTCTGACGAGGTACCATGGTCCAAAACCATAGGTTCAAATACCAAGGACTAACTACCATGGACCAAAGGTAAGTTATCCAACATATACGCGCTTTTCCTTGCATGAAAGTGCGTGAGATCAACACTTCTGACGAGGTACCATGGTCCAAAACCATAGGTTCGGACTAACTACCATGGACCAAAGGTAAGTTCTCCAACATATACGCGCTTTTCCTTGCATGAAAGTGCGTGAAATTTTCTCTACATGAAATAAACTTTTCTTTGCATATAAGTGCGTGAACTTTTCTGCACTATAATTTATCATCTGAGATGAGTACGTTGCCATCAAGTACAACATATGTATCATAATGCCAACAATCTCCCCCTTTGGATTTGATGGCAACAACAACCAATCACTCTCCCCCTTTGACATCAAGGGCAAAGGGTTATGCTCCCCCTGACTATAAACCAGATCTGCAAAGAAGAACCATAATCCATGACCATGAAAGAGATAGAGACGTATTGCAGCAATATTCAGACCAGCATCCATGATCTCCTTCTGTACTTCCTCCATAATGCCAACAATGCATGATATCTCCCCCTGAACCTGTGCCATTCGATCTTTGACCAATCCGCAACCCAGCACATGTACGCATATACTTCAGATGAACCTTGCGTACAACCAACAATCAGAAGAGATTCAACAACAAGATGATGCATCAACAACCCCTAGCTTTTTCCTGAGGTATTCAAAGGTCTCCCTAGGCAATGGTTTGGTGAGTATATCAGTGACCTATTCCTTAGAAGGAACATACTCCAACTTGACCTTTTGTTCAAGCACTTGTTCCCAGAGAAAGTGATACTTGATTGGTATGTGCTTGGTTTTTGAATGCATGACTGGGTTCTTTGAAATGCTGATTGCACTTGTATTATCACATAAGATGGAGATGGGTGGTGTACAAGTGATTTGAAAATCCTGCAAGGTCTGCATCATCCAAAGGAGTTGAGTGCAGCAAGATGCAGCAGCAACATATTCTGCTTCAGCTGTAGACAAGGCAATCGAACTCTGTTTCTTGCTGAACCAAGATACTAATCTGGAACCCATAAAGAATGCACCACCACTTGTGCTCTTCCTGTCATCCACGCTTCCGACCCAATCTGCATCAGTATAAGCATGACGTGTGAGATCTGTATCTCTAGGATACCATAAGCCATAATTTTGAGTCCCTTGAAGATATTTGAAGATTCTCTTTACTGCCTGAAGATGAGTTTCCTTTGGATTTGCCTGAAATCTTCCAACTATTCCCACTGCATGCATGATGTCTGGTCGGGTACCTGTCAAATAAAGTAGACTTCCAATCATAGATCTGTAGGTTGGTTGATGTACTACTGCTGATTCATCATTTTCACTGAGGCTACATCCTGTGACCATGGGTGTACATACTGGTTTTGCATCTTCCATGCCATATTTCTTCAAAATCTTCTTGAGATACTTGGTTTGAGACAAGAAGATCCCTCCTTCCTTTTGTTGGATTTGCAGGCCCAGAAAATATGTCAATTCTCCAAGCAAGGACATTTCGAATTCTTTCTGCATCACCAAGTCAAAGCTTTGACTCATAGATTCTTCATTGCTGCCAAAGATAATGTCATCTACATACACAACAAGTATCAGCAATTTGTCATTTTCAATTTTTATATAAAGATTGCTATCTGCTGATCCTTTTGAAAAACCTTGTTGATGAAGATATTTGTCCAAACGATAGTACCAAGCCCTTGGAGCTTGTTTAAGACCATAGAGAGCCTTTTTCAATCTGCATACAAGATTTGGATCATTTCCAAGAATGAAACCATCTGGCTGCTCAATGTATACTTCTTCTTCTAAGTCTCCATTCAGAAAGGCTGATTTCACGTCCATTTGAAATACTTTGAACTTTTGAAAGCTTGAGAGAGCAAGGAACATTCGGATGGCCTCAAGTCTTGCAACAGGAGCAAAAGTTTCTTCAAAATCTATTCCTTCTTGCTGCGCATACCCTTTACAAACAAGTCTGGCCTTGTTTCTAATTACTTCCCCATTTTCATTCAACTTATTTTTGAAGACCCATTTTGTCCCTATAACATTCTTATCCTTTGGTCTAGGAACCAACTCCCAAGTGTTGTTCTTTTCGATCTGCTCAAGTTCTTCATCCATTGCTTTGACCCAACATTCATCTTTGCATGCCTCTTTTACATTTTGTGGTTCAGTGGATGAGAGTAATGCCAAATAGCTTGAAGCTTCTGCAATTGTTCTTCTTGTTTGTACACCTGCTTCTTTTTGCCCCAAAATCTGAGATTCTGGATGATTCTTCTGAACGTACCTGGATGGAGTCTTCTCTTCTACCCTTATCTATTCCTCTGGTGCTTCTTGAGGTTCTTCTTCTTCATCATTCTGTCTTTGAGGGTAGTCTTCATCTTCTTCGATATTTTCATGATTTACTTGCCTAGGAATGTATCCTTTTTCATCAACCACTACATCAATGCTGTCAACAATTCTTCCAAGTCTTTTATTGTAGCACTTATATGCTTTTCTGTGTGGAGAATAACCAAGAAGAATGCCTTCATCTGCTCTAGGTTCAAGTTTACCAAGTTGCTCATCAGTATTCTTAATATAGCATTTGCTCCCAAAGATTTTGAAGTGTTTTACCGAGGGAGTCTCACCATACCAGAGTTCATGAGGAGTTTGAGTGTTGTTCACTCGGACATTTTTTTTATTGAGAATAACAACTGTAGCATATGCAGCTTCACCCCAGAAAGTTGCGGGAGTTCCAGACTCATCAAGCATAGCACGGGCCATTTGTTGGACTGTTCTGTTCATCCTTTCCACCACTCCATTTTGCTGAGGAGTTCTAGCTGTAGAGAATTCCCTTCTTATCCCATGTTCTTCACAGAAATCAAAAAATTCATTTGAGGTAAACTCCGCACCTCTGTCGGACCTGAGGCACTTAATTTTGTAACCTGATTCATTTTCAACCAAGGCTTTGAAGGATTTGAATTTTTCGAATGCTTCGTCTTTGTGCTTCAAAAGTCCTAACCAAACAAACCTGGAGAAATCGTCAATGAATAATATCAAGTATTCTTCTCCTCGAGGTGACCTCGTCCTGAAAGAACCACATACATCTGTATGGACTAGTTCAAGAGGCCTGCTGGCTGATCCTTCCTTCTCCGGGAAGTTGGTTCTAGTTTGCTTACCAAACTGACATGATTTGCATATAGTGTTGTCTGGAATTTTGATATCTGGAAGACCACGAACTGCCTCATATTTGCATGCCTTCCTTATTTGTGAAAAGCTTAGATGCCCCAACCTACGGTGTCATAACCAATGTTCATCATCCTTGCTCAAATAGCATTGTTGTTGTCCTTCTTCAAATATGTATAGATTATTTGGAGTTCTTCTACCTTTGATCACTGTTTTCCCTGTATCGAGATCACGAACGCTACATCCATTTGATCGAAATATTACCTCGGTTCCTTGATCACACATCTGACTGACACTCAGAAGGTTATGCTTCAAGCCATCAACATACAAAACATTTCCAGCTTTGACCTTTTCTTTTAACTGAGTTGTGCCTTTTCCTTTTATAGCTGCTGGAGTATCATTTCCAAAAGAAACTTTCTTTCCATTTTCTAAAGCAGAATATGATTCAAGTTTTTCTTTATCACCTGTCATATGCTTCGAACATCCACTGTCGATGTACCATACATTTTCCTGTCCCTCTGCATAAAAGGCTATCCCACATCTTTCTGATTGTGGTTCCTTTATTCTCCATGTTCTGGTGCTTGAGGCTTGTTCCTTTGTCTGCTGAAATCTACTCCTGCATTCAGAATCTTCATGACCGAAGTTATTACAAATAGAACATTCAATTTCATTTTCAAGAGCCGAAAAGTTGTTATAGGTCCTTTTTGTAAACCCAGTCATACTTCTTTGTTTTTGAGCTTCTCTAGTCATGATTGTTTTATATGCAACACATTGAACTGCTTTGTGACCAAATTTATGGCAAGAGAAACATTGGCCATTGAAGAAACTTCTGCGGTTACCAAATCTACCACCCAAATGATTGTAATTCTTATTGTCATCCATTCTTGAAGCAAATTGAGAAGATTTTACCTATGGCTGGTTGTAGCTTTTGTTCACCCTTAAGACAGATTGCCCCTGGTTTATCTGGTAGTCTTTGTTAGTTCTTGATGTAATTCGTCCCTGCTTTACCTGGTGATCTCCATTATGCTTTTGCTCATTCCTTCTTGCTGCATCAAGATAACTCTTTGAGGTGGATGCTTGAGATGTTTCTCCATTATACCCCAGACCTGTCTTGTTTAGCGGAGAACGCTATACATTGATGATCTCATCCAGAGTTTCAGATCCTTTGACAAACTTAAGATTAACAGTCTTTGTTTTCTCAATTTCTTTTCTAAGGCCAACAATTTCACATTCTAACTTTTCAAGAAATTTTTCTTTTTCATCAATTTGAAATTGTAGAGTATCAATGATCACATTCTTTTCTTCTATACATGTCTTGAGTCTAGAAATTTCTTCATAAAAACTATCCACATCTATATCATCCATGTAATCATCATCTTCAAAGGCCATTAAAAGTTTATAGTCATTACCTCGTTCATCTTCATCACTATTTGATAGACCATCACTGTCTTCATGAGTGTAGTAGCTTTTCTTATTTGCATTTTGTTTCTTGTTCCATCTAATAGGTTCCTTTCCCTTGTCGATCTTATCCTTATGAGGACATTTGGCAGCATAGTGACCTACTCTTCCACAAGCAAAGCATTTGAAGGGTAACTTACCTCTAAACAGTCCAGCACCCCGTTGAAGATTTCTAACAAAATTTGATTCTTCTTCTTCTTCTGACCCATGTCCTAATTCATAGTACTCTCCTTTACCTGAAGCCTTGAAGGCAGCTTCTTTCGTGTCAGATGGACCTCCTTTTCTCATTTCATAAGCAATTAGAATTCCATGTAGTTGTGACATTTTAAGATGTTGTAGATTCTCCTTTTCTTCTATAGCAGAAACTTTAGATTCAAACCTAGGTGACAAAGATATTAGAACTTTTTCAACCACAACAGTCTCTTTTATTTCTTCACCCAAATTTTTCATACAATTAACAATCTCATCCACACGAAGAAAATAGTTAGCCACACTTTCATCATTATACATTCTGAGATTCTCATACTGAATCCTGAGGGTTTGAAGTTTTGCACGTTTTACCTGTTCATCTCCTTTGTAGCTCAAAACAATCTTGTCCCATATTTCTTTTGTGGATTTATATTGCATAACCTTCACGAATTCAGATTGAGATAGACATCCTAGAAGAGTATTAACCGCCTTTGCATTTGTTTCATATTTCTTCTTCTCAGCTGAATCTGTAGGAGTAGCTGATGGAAAAGTATACCTTGTTTCTATAATGTCCCATACTTCTGTACCCAAAGATTGAAGATAGGCAGTAACTCTTACCTTCCAATATACGAAGTTTGTTCCATCAAAAATTGGTGGCCTGATTAATGCTTCCCTCTCGTAGTTGCTCATGATGTTAGATCTTCCTTCAAGCGATCAAGCTTCTTCAGAAGGACCTGCTCTGATACCAATTGTTGGAAATAATACTCAGAGGGGGGGTGAATCAGTATTATCTAATTCTTTTTCAATATATTTATACTTTGAATTATTATATGTCAGTACCATAAAATAATGAGCATGAACAATAAAAAACAGATAGTCACACCAAAGAACACCAGATATAAGGTGGAAACCCAATGTGGGTGAAAACCACCTGCTGCAATATGTCTCTATCTTCTTTCAATTAGAAACTCCTTTTACAATGATTTTGTACTGGTGCAGTCCTTTACCAGTACGTAGGCTGCAACCTGTAGAGAGCTACAACTCTCTCTCCTGGAAGGGAGTTACAACCCCCTACTTCTTTTCTTTCAAGGACCACTTTTCATAAATTTTCAAACTGGATCCATGAACATCAATCAATCATCAAGTATGTATGCATCAAACAATCTCCTTTTCCCAATTAGCACTGAATCAAGTAAACACTTCTCTGACAGCTGTACCCAGAACACAGTAACAGTAACCACACACCAAATTCTGAACCCAGAATACTGCAGCAATAGACAGAGGCAACTAGATCATAATTTAAAGATATATGCTACTTCAACAACCTGAAACCTGCGTGCAGATCTATAAAGAATAATTCCTTCTTTCAAATATTCAGACACTAATTAACCCAGATTGTCAGATTTATAGATCAAGCATGCGCCTCATATAACAGATCAAAATCATACAAAGATACTATTATTCGAGCATAAAGATTATGACCCATCAATAGAACTTATCCTTCTTTATGCGCTAAGGTTCCTCCTTCATTTAGATCCAGATCTGCACCATAACCCAATCACAAATATTTCAGATCTAGCACTTATTAGATATTCAATTCATTCGATGATACATTGCCAAATGATCTTCTTCCTCTTATATAGTCTTAGGCCTTCCACAATACCACGGTCCAAAACCATAGGATCAAAAAACTGTTGGACTAATACCATGAACCAACCATGAAAGTGCGCGAGATCAACACTTTTGGATGCAATACCACGAGCCAAAACCATAGGATCAAAAACTATCAGACTAATACCATGAACCAACCATGAAATTGCGTGAGATCAACACTTCTAACGAGGTACCATGGTCCAAAACCATAGGTTCAAATACCAAGGACTAACTACCATGGACCAAAGGTAAGTTCTCCAACATATACGTGCTTTTCCTTGCATGAAAGTGCGTGAGATCAACACTTCTGACGAGGTACTAGGGTCCAAAACCATAGGTTCAAATACCAAGGACTAACTACCATGGACCAAAGGTAAGTTCTCCAACATATACGCGCTTTTCCTTGCATGAAAGTGCGTGAACTTTTTCTCTACAAGAAATAAACTTTTCTCTGCATAAAAGTGCGTGAACTTTTCTCTACATGAAATAAACTTTTCTCTGCATAAAAGTGCGTGAACTTTTCTCTACATGAAATAAACTTTTCTCTACATATAAGTGCGTGAACTTTTCCGCACTATAATTTATCATCTGAGATGAGTGGGTTGCCATCAAGTACAACATATGTATCATAATGCCAACACTTTAAAATCATAATTTTAAGTTTTTAAATTGGGGTAGATCAACTTTAAGTAAGCATTTTGAATATATTTTGTTTTTCTCAAGCAATGCCATACTTCTGAAACCCTAATCAATAAGTTGACTTAATCAAGGCTTTTTCAATCTTAATATTTTTACTGATGATTTTTTTAGTAAGGCATATTTATTAAGACATTTCTCATGCAACATTTTCATGGTGGAATTTTCATTAAGGTCTCTACAATAATAATATACAACTTTGACATAATCAAGTGTAGGAGTTTTTTCTCTCACTCTTGTTTATAATTTATTTCCTCTATTGTCCTTTATTCCAATATGAATAATTCACCTCATTTACCAATACTTCTCAAAGGGGACTTGACAAAGTAACCCTAGATAAATTTAGAGAATAGAGAGAATAGAAACTTCAAATATAGTTAGAGGTAGTGCTTGATAATAAGTTTAGATCCTTGGAAGACCAAACTCATAAATAAATAGACAATAAAATATTAGGGTTGGAGACTCCACTGTGGAAAATAGAGATTAGATTAGAAGAAATGGAAAGAAACCCCAAGAAAATAAATAATCAACTCAAGAAGGAGAGGTCAATAATATAGAAAATCTTAATCTAAGAAACAAGATTAAAGAGGTAGTAGAAAAGATAAATAAAAATTTGGCCCTAAATAGATTGGAAGGTAAATTGGATATCAATCCATGAAAGAGGAAATGAATAAAATCATAGAGTTATACCATGAGTGTAAGAAAATGACTCAAACCTCATAATTTTTTGTTTAAAATAGAAGAAAGATTAGGACACATTGGCAATGGTTGAGGAAGAATTACAAGATAAGTTACAAATTAGAATAATTTGTCACATAAAAGCAAAGAGGCTAGGTGGAATAATTAAGCATAATGATAGGTTAATCCATGTTAAGGTAACTTGTACTAACAATAAATATATCATACTTCATAAAACTTTGAGTTTAAAAGGGTCAATAATATTTATAAATAAGAATATCATTCTAAAAGACCAAGTATAATTAAGAAGGACATTCAAAAAGTAAAATAAGCCAAGAAGGAAAGAAAATGGACATTAATTAGGAGTAGAGGCTTATTATTATTTATAGGGACTAGAAAGATAATAAGAATAAGAATCTATTATTAGGGATACACACCAAAAACAAAAAATATATATATAGAAATTTATTATTATAGAGAGACCAAAAATATAATAATAAATAGGAATTTGGGACACTTTGGATCCTCTCTTGGAACAATTGTGGCTTTCCAAGGAGTAAAAAGCCTATGTTAAGTTGGATTTTGAGTTAACTTAATATTATGTTGCTTACTGAAACTTGGGAGCATAAAGAAGCTAAGGTCCCTAAGATAGAAGGATTTGTCTTGTGGCTAGTATGGAATAACAATTTTTACCATAGAGGGATTGTAGGTAGAGCTTGTTACATAAAGAATAACATTTTCCCTCACATTGGACTTCACAAGAAACACCATTTCAGTTAATACATGTGAATGGAGATTTCAAATATTAGTCCTTAGAAAATTTATATAGCAGTTTGTTATTTCACACTTATTAATTCTACCTTTCATAAGAAAAATAATCAAGAAAAAAAATGTCCTTATGATGACTTTGAACAAGATATTTACAATTTGAGAAATGAAGGAAGTATTCTCTTGCTATGAGACTTTAATGCTAGAACAAAAAACTAACCAAGCTATTATTTTAAGTAATGGTTCCATCTAAGATCCTCTATGGCTAAATGAAAATTTTGTTTTAGCTAATAGATATAAAAGAAAATTTGAATTTACTTGAGAATTTGTTTGGTAACAAGCTAATCAAGCTTTGAAATTCCTCAAGATCTAATATTTTGTAATGATTTAATGAAGTGGATGAAAACCAATTAGATGACTTGTATTCATGAGGATGTAGTAGTTTCATAAATTATGTGATATTTAATATCCATGTATACAACCAAATAGCAAATTTTAACCTTTTAAAGTACAATGATCCTAATTATGATCATAGACCTTTTACCCAAACTCTAAACTTTCTCATGCACAAATCCCCATTGAAGAGAACTTTGATGACCAAAAGAACTTTATCTCAACAAAAAAAATGATCTTGTATTTAAAGCATTTAAATAAATAATTAATTGTGCTATCTAATAAGATCAATATTGAAGACCTCTATCATAATTTTCCAACAATCCTCTTTACTTCCACTAATAAGATCTCTATCAAGGTGTTATCTAAAAAGTAAAATAGGATGACCATCCCTTGGTATGTTGAAGAGTGTAATAATTCTATAAAAACCATTAGGGATGCTTCTAATGAGTCCCTAAAATTCAACAAGATAAATATATACAAAATATTAATTAAAAGGAAAATAAGATGTTATATAATAGAAGCAAAAAAAAATATTTTGTACCTATGTAAGCTAAATTATAAGAAAATTTGGAGGAAAATTCTTACTCATAGAACTAAAGAAAATAATATGATTTCCTTAAGACATTAGAATTCCTACCTTAAAAGATGTATGAATACCCTAATGTTGTGGATAACAATGAAACCATTACTATGTAGGAAGATTTTTTTCAGTAGAAAATAAAGTTTAGGGTTAATCATCTCATAAAAGGAAAAGATAAGGACATCAAATGTTATTGAGCATAAATATTATCAATTGGAGGGCCTATCCTCATCCTATCTGTTACACTAAAAAATGTCACCATGACTATTTACAGTTAGTATGGCTCAATCAACAGTCATGCTACCCTCTTAGGCAAGTCTTATGCCTCTGCTCTCCATGTCAAACTCCAAAAAGAGAGAAAGTCTTTTGTAAATGTAGTTATCTCTGGGGACGCAGGTTCTCTCAACCTTACCTGCGGGGACGCACCCAATGTTCACAAAATCTGCGTCTTTGGACGCTCTGTATGTAAAGGGGCAGGTGCGTCCCCCTGTAAAGGTCAAAATGCGCAAGTTTCATCTTTAAAAAGTTACTTGTGGTCATTTCTAGAACATTCTAGAAGGTTGTTCGACGTGTATTGAGCGCCTCCAGATGGTTCATGCACTCCTACCAAAGAGGAACTTATCCCATCAATAAGGGAGCTATCCCACCCAAAGAGGGGATTATCCCATTGATGGTGGACCTGATTAACTTCCTCTTGAGCACTATAAATACAGGCATTGGGCCAGAAGGAGGGGAGGTTGGAAGCTATACATTTCTAAGGGTAAATGCTGCAGGAATTAGGACTCCCATTTAGAAGCTTGTGAGGAGAGATTGCCATCTTTGCTTGTTCTATTTGGAAGTGGGTGAGCTTTGTCAAAGTAAAGGAGAACTCTTGATGGACCCTGGGAGGGACTTGCACAACACCAAGGCTCAGGTTGTATTTGTTCCTTTTGTTACCTATTAATGCAAATGAGTCCATTCTTCTCAATAACTTGTTATTTATGAGTTGTTTCATGTACTCCTTGGTCTATGTGTTAAATATGTTTTATTCTATGAGATTATCAAGTGCTATTTAATCGTTTGATTGTTAGTGTATGCAGGTTTCAAAGTGAAGGAGGAGCTCATCCGGATCAGAGGAGCTGGACTGCTACAACAGCGTTGGATTACAGGTAGGATCTAAACACTTGATTTCCCATATAGTAAATGCATGTTTAGAGAAGGATTGCTCTTGTTTGTCTTGTTTGTCACTAGAGAGTCTTAGGCTCCTAGGGAGGTTGGTTGTGTCCGCACAATCGACTCTTTCCGCCTGACAAATTGGCGACTCCGCTGGGGAATCCATTGATGTGAAAGTCTTTTCCTTTGTATGCAACTTTGATCTGAGAAAAGTCATTTATTTTCTAGTTTTTGGCTCTGTGACTTTGTTTTTGGGTGGGTTAGCTTAGGGTTAGATTCAATTTAGTTTTTCTTGAATTTTCCAGTAGGACGCACCCTCTAAGTATTGCACAGTGCGTCCCTGTACGCACTGTCGCTGTGTGCACAGAGCGGGCCCGCACCTGTCTTAACGGGTTGCCTGCGTCCCCTGCTAAAATTTAAGAAAATTCCATTTTTTTGCATTTTTTCTCTTAGATTTTGCTTTTTCTTAGTTTTTACTGCCCAGATCCATTAGTCTCTTGTCAAAGATCTTCACCTAAGCTTGTTTCATTAGCATTCCTACTCTAAGCTTTCATCAATTGGGTGTTTTGAGTCTCTTTCTTGAGAAATTTTTAATTTGATTTCCTTTGGTCATTACTTGGAGGTTTGTCTCAGTCTTTTCAAAATTTTGCATCTTTTTGCTTTTGTTTTTGCAAAAAAATTTCCCCCTCATTCGCCAGGGGGGGCTAAATTGTGTATGAGTGTTAATCGCCTTTGAGTGTTTTATTTTTGATCTTTGGAACTCTCACCCAATTTTCTCAACTTGCACTTGATTGGTTCTTAGATCACATTAGAATCGTCTTGTGTTTGAGAATTCTCTTGCATAGATCACATTTGCATAATTAGAATTCTCATTTTCAGAATATGAATGGAAATGTGCATAGATTACATTTGCATACTTTTCAAGTGAATTGTGCTTAGATTACCATTGCATAGTTTACATTCTGAAAAATCAATCGTAGATTTAGATCAGTTTTCTTTGATTTGAATTTACACAAAAATAAAAAATAAAAAAATGGTTTGGAATTGATTTGCATTAGTTTTTCTTGATAAAATTAGTGCATTAGAGAATTTGTTATATTTTCTCTTAGTGATCAATTTTTTGCATTGTCGGAAGTGAATGGAAACTTTCTCCTTACTTTAATTAGGATTCATCGAATTGCAAAGATCACATTATCATATTCGATTGCATTCAGTTGAGTCGGGTCATAACACCATTGGTTTCATATCCATTTACCCATTTGAGTAATAACAGCCTTAATAACACAGCGCTTAATTAAAATTCATCTAGTAATTTTTACATTTCTAGGGCTCTGAAACACCAACATAGCTTAGGCTAGTGTCTTGGAGTAGGAGAGTAATTAACTCTCCAAGACAGTAAAACCAAACAAGTAGCTCATCTTGTGGTAGGATAAATCCAATTGTTTCATTTGTACTCTGGGAAAGCTCCTCTTAAAGAAGCACGAGCTCGTGTCCGAACCAGTGAGG
This sequence comes from Pinus tabuliformis, assembly GCA_031772625.1. Taxonomy (NCBI): domain Eukaryota; kingdom Viridiplantae; phylum Streptophyta; class Pinopsida; order Pinales; family Pinaceae; genus Pinus; species Pinus tabuliformis. The sequence continues at coordinate 323,275,538 of CM062813.1, forward strand.
GGATCAATCCTCCCTCGTTGGGAACGACGCCAGACACGCACGTATTACAAACGGTAAACCTCAGATTAATCATTGTCGAGGAGCCAGGGGTCACTTGTCGGTAAACCTTGGATTATTGTCAAGGAGCCGGCAAGGGGATTGAGCTTGATACTCTGCCCTTGCGTGCTGTCGGAGTGTAGACTGTTCCCCCAGGTGCATTTGTTGCTGTTGGTAACCTTAGTGGCCATTATCTTTAGGATTCTACCCAAGGTGACGGTGGAGGGAAGATCCCACTGTACCTGGAGCAGACGTCGGCTAGACTCACTTGGATTTTCTGGGGGGTTCACTTCACTCGAGATGGTTTAAGTGGAGGAACTTGGTCCAGTCTATTCATTAATCAGGTTGCCGGGGTAACTGTTCCACCCGCCACTTCTGTACTGAATTCTGCGATGTTGGATTTCATCCCCAACTAGTGTTTTCGGTCCGGAAGGTTACTGTTTGTCTATGGTTTGACTCCTAGATTTGATAGCGCATGTTAATTTGTTTGTTTTTACTTTTAGAGACCATAGGTGTGAATTGTGAATTTTAATTGTTAGGTGTGAATTGTGAATTGTTAATTTTAGTTTTAAGATTGTTAATAAAATTCACTGAAGTTGAATATAATGGCAAATGTTCCGGAATTTATCAACCTAGGAACCCCTCCTAACGAGAATCCTAGTACTTTTCCTTACTTTGGAAATGTTGGTCCTCCTTACATGGCTACTTTGTCATTACCTGGATTTACAATAGGTTTACCGATATGGTTATTTTCAACTTCGTTGGCCCAAAATACTCCAATTGTTCCATCTCAACCGGATGCTTCACCTCAACAGAGTTCACCATCTCAACATCACCAACCTTTTGTTGACCCTTTACCTTCTTCGCCTAATTTTTCTTCCTCCATTTCTTCCTCTTTGCCTGGTAAAAACCTTGATGCTAGTAACCAGGAGGCTAAGAAGAAGAAGAAAGGGAAGAAGAAGAAGAAGAAGAAGAAGCAAGATAAGAAAGAAGTCAACCAGCCAACCATGGCTGTAAGTGTTAGTTGTGTTGAGGAATATTCCGACATGCACCGTAAACCCAAATACCCTTGCAGGCTTTGTAAGGGAGACCACTTCCTTGTCAATTGTCCTAGTATTCCAAAGGTCTTGGAAGTATGGTCAGAAAAATCTCATCAACTTTCCATTGATCCATCAACCAGTGATAGTCAGGTTCCTGGGAAAAAGGGTAAAGTTAGGTTTCCTTGTAATTTATGCAAAGGGAGTCATCAAACTCACATTTTCCCTCACATGGATGAAGCCTCAACGTTGTTGGAAAACCTTACTGTTCCACAACAAGAATTTCCAACTGGTTACCGTAAACTTTATCCCAACCTACCGTCAACTGACGGAGTGATTGATCTAAATTCAAGTACGGTCGATCACACTCTTCCATTGGAGAGTGAAACTCATGTCACTCAGGTTGATGATCAATTAGTTGATCAAGTGGTCGATTCAATTTCACATTCGGTCGATCCCACTTTCTCTTTAGAGAGTGAACTTCATACCGCTCAAGTTCTTCTTATTACATCAGATTCTTCTATGCCGGGGGGCATTTCACCTGTTTCTATAGAACCCCCTCCAAGCACTGAGGTCTTTTCCTTTGATTGGAATAGACTGACAGAACCTCGTCTTCCTTCCTCCATCCCTTTCCAAATCATTATCAAGGCTGGTGGTAGGGACATACATCGTACTCAGGTAGATGAGGGTGCTTCTGTTAGTATTTTATCCTCAACTGTTTGGAAAGCTTTGGGTTCCCCTCAGCTTGCGCCTATTACGCAGAATCTGAAAGCTTTTAACAGAACTATTAGTGAACCTTTAGGGATCCTTCCTAAGTTTTCTATTACCTTGGAAGGTAAAACTGTCTGTATTGATCTTATGGTAGTTCGAGGTCCCTTGGATTTCAATTTACTCATTGGGCGAGACTATGTTTATGCAATGAAAGCTGTCGTATCGACACTCTTTCGCGTGATGTCTTTCCCTCACAATGGCAGTATTGTGACTGTAGACCAGCTTTCATTCCCTAGTCTTGTTTCAACTACCAATAATATGACAGCCCTAACTATTCCTGATTCTAAAGTGGTATCTACCCTGCCACGGGTTAATTATGTGGCAACTGATCCCATGTTTTCAGTTACCGATGTAAGTGAGCCTCTCACTGTTGATTTAGATCCGGTAATTGACATGGAAAACTCTATGGGATTATTTGAACATGATGTTCTTATCCCTTTTAAGTCCCTTGACATGTGTTCCTTCCAAAGAAATATTCTTCCTTCTGATGAAGACCTCTTGGAAGCCATGATCAAGGTGTGTCCATTGACATGTCATTCCTCCAGTTGGAAGTCATGATCAGTGAGCATGAGGATAGTTTCTTCTAGTCTCAACCTCGTTAAAAAATGAAACTGGAAGTCATGAGCATAGTTCCTTGTCTTGTGTCAAGCTCATTAAAAAATGAAACAGGAGTTGTGAGGAAAGTTCCTTTTACTGTGTCAACCTCGTTAAAAAATGAATCAGTGAGTGCGAGGATAGTTTCTTTTCCTGTTCCAACCTCATTAAAAAATGAAATTGGATGTTGTGAGGAAAGTTCCTTTTACTGTGTCAACCTCGTTAAAAAATGAATCAGTGTGTACAAGGATAGTTTTTTCCTGTATCAACCTCGTTAAAAAATGAAACAGGCTAGCATGAGGATAGTTCTTTTACTGAGTCAACCTCATTAAAAAATGAATCAGGTAGATTTTAGGAGATGTAGGTAGATTATAGAAAGTAGGGTTTTGAGGATAGTTCTTGTTACTGAGTCAACCTCGTTAAAAAATGAATCAGGTATGAGGATAGTTCTTTTCTTGTGTCAACCTCCTTAAAAATGAAACAACTCCCTTTTCAAGTTAAATATTGAAAGTAAACCTTCATTCCATCCATCTGGTTGAATGCAATGAAGCCTGGGGGGCATGTACCTCGCTTTGCATCATTATCCTGGGGGCATGCGAACTTTTTGAGCATAGTTCCTTGTCTTGTGTCAAGCTCGTTAAAAAATGAAACAAGGGTAGGTTAAGTAGGTAGATTGTAGAGTAGTTATGAGCATAGTTCCTTGTCTTGTGTCAAGCTCATTATAAAATGAATCAAGGATTTTAGAGCATAGTTCCTTGTCTTGATTCAAGCTCGTTAAAAAATGAATCAAGGTTTTTAGAGTAGAGTTTTTTGTTAGGTAGATTGTAGAGAGTAGTTACGAGCATAGTTCCTTATCTTGTGTCAAGCTCGTTTAAAAAATGAAACAAGGGTTTTGAGGATAGTTCTTTTCCTTTGTCAACCTCACTAAAAAATGAAACATCTCCCACAAGTCTTTCCAAGATCTTGAAAGTAAAGCTTCATTCCATCCACCTCATTGAATGCAATGAAGCTTGGGGGGCATGTACCTCGTTTTGCTGGGGGCATGTGAACTTTTAAGAAGCATAGTTTTTCGTTTCAAGCTTGCGTAAACATGAAACCGAATCCGAGCATAGTTCTTTTCCTGTGTCAAGCTCGTTAAAAAATGAAACAAATCCCCCTCTACTTGAGTCGAGAGATTGACTAGATCTTGTAAATGTTAAATTGTATATTTAGGTTAGTTATTTTAGGTTTTTGCATAATTTTCTTACAGTTTTAGTTCGAGTCTTTCAAATGATCTCATTCATGAACCTTCATTTCATCCAACTGGTTGAATGAAATGAAGCTGGGGGGCATGCGCTCTAGCAGTTACGCTTAGGGGGCATCAAGCACAGTTTTCTCTCTGTTTCAAGCTTGTGTAAAAATGAAACTACTTTGAAGCATAGTTTTTCTCTGTTTCAAGCTTTTGTAAAAATGAAACCTATCTCGAGTCAATTTCAGTTATTTTCAAGACTCGTTAAACTCATGAAAATACCGAGATTATTTTGCTATATTTCATTCTCGTAAAACAAATGAAAATGCTGAGTTCTTTCCGTCTTTTCCTGCTCTTAAATTAAATTGAAAGTCGGCCATATGAGTATATTTTTATCATTTTTTCGAACTCATTAAAACTTACGAAAAAGTGAAAACCATGAGTACATTTTTATCATTTTTTCGAACTCGTTAAAACTTACGAAAAAGTGAAACCTCAGAGTCATATTTTAAGCTCTTTACTGACTCCTAAAACATGAAAAGATCGCCGAGCGTTTCTTTTACACTCGTTAAAACGGAATTAAAAGACGGTCCCTTTATAGCTCTTTTCTGACCGTAAAATCAGGAAAAGATTGCCGGGTTTTTGTCGTTTCAAACTCGATACGGAAATAAAACGACGTGTCCTTGATCGCTTTTTACGTTTCATGTCAGTGGCACTAATTATGAAAGTACTCCTTGGTCGCAAGATCAAGCGGTTCCCCCAGGTATTATTTTATACTTTTTCGGGCTTGAGGGACACAAATCTACGAAAAAGTTCAACTTGGAGTCTTCTTAATTTTTTCAGACTCTCTAAAATTGAAAAACGCCGAGTTTCTCCTATATTGGGCTCGTTAAACATTTTACAGTAAAGGACCTGTTCAATTACAAACGGGAACAAACCGCTCCTTCCTAGGGTTCGAATCAAAACTAGGATGGACTCATCCGAAGGATGAGCTTATAATCAAGCATATGTTATCCTCCTCAAGCTTGTTAAAAATAAAGAGGTACTTGCCAGAAATGGTGGGGGAAAAAGAGAGAAGAATGAGCCTATTTGTTACCTTTTGTCTCAGAAGAAACTTTATTACCACTCTTGAACACGACACTTTTCATTCACCTGGGTTGGGAAATCCTTTACCTCACAGTTGATCAAACCACTTTGAAAGTCTTCAACCGGGTTCCGGGGATTAACTTTGAGTTATTCATCACCAAGCCATCTGTCGTGTCATTATGTGTTCAAGAGGTCTGCAGAAAAACTTTCATCTGCAAAATACTTGTCATCCATTTGACCATCCCTGAGTCAGTCCTTACAGCAACATTTCTTCAACTTGAACAATGATTTCGTGTTGCGGGCTTGCCTGCAACGGGTCGCTTTCTATTGACATCAGCACATTATCTAGAGAGATGACTTAGAAATCGTCAGTACCTTGAAGTCTGCATGCATCAATGGCAGGTTTCTCGCCTTTGACGTCAGTTTACATCATTGACTTTCGATCGAAGGATTCCGTGAAATGTTCGACATCAACTCATGCATTCACATCTCATGGATTGTACTGGGTACTTTGAGAACCATTGACATTACTGGTGGTCTCTCTCACGCTTGTTAACAGTTTACATCATCGACTGGTAATCAAGTGGTTTCTACCATGTTCGACATCAACTCATTTATTCGCATGGCTAGAATCGTACCAATTCGGGAAGTAGAAATGAAGACCCTGGATCTAGTTTCCACCATCCAGGCTGCGAGGAGTTTTGTATTCATTATCTAAGTAGACTAATCATAAATAGATGGCTGCGCCCATACTGTGTCTACAAAAGTCTATGATTATGATGTACTGCAAGATCATTCCTGTATCAGAGTAGTTAGTCTGTTAGTTAAAGTTTTAATCTGAGTATGGGAATGCCTACCTTAGTGATGATATAATCTTATACATGTATTTTGTGTTGAAAATTGCAGGTTCTGACCAGGCTCTCCACAAGATAATCCTTGAAATGATAAAGCACTTCACCCTTCCTAGATAATACAAACCCTAATCTATTACAGGCTTCGCACTTTAGGGGGCAATCTGTTACACTAAAAAATGTCACCATGACTATTTACAGTTAGTATGGCTCAATCAACAGTCATGCTACCCTCTTAGGCAAGTCTTATGCCTCTGCTCTCCATGTCAAACTCCAAAAAGAGAGAAAGTCTTTTGTAAATGTATTTATCTCTGGGGACGCAGGTTCTCTCAACCTTACCTGCGGGGACGCACCCAATGTTCACAAAATCTGCGTCTTTGGATGCTCTGTATGTAAAGGGGCAGGTGCGTCCCCTTGTAAAGGTCAAAATGCGCAAGTTTCATCTTTAAAAAGTTACTTGTGGTCATTTCTAGAATATTCTAGAAGGTTGTTCGACGTGTATTGAGCGCCTCCAGATGGTTCATGCACTCCTACCAAAGAGGAACTTATCCCATCAATAAGGGAGCTATCCCACCCAAAGAGGGGATTATCCCATTGATGGTGGACCTGATTAACTTCCTCTTGAGCACTGTAAATATAGGCATTGGGCCGGAAGGAGGGGAGGTTGGAAGCTATACATTTCTATGGGTAGATGCTGTTGGAATTAGGACTCCCATTTAGAAGCTTGTGAGGAGAGATTGCCATCTTTGCTTGTTCTATTTGGAAGTGGGTGAGCTTTGTCAAAGTAAAGGAGAACTCTTGATGGACCCTGGGAGGGACTTGCACAACACCAAGGCTCAGGTTGTATTTGTTCCTTTTGTTACCTATTAATGCAAATGAGTTCATTCTTCTCAATAACTTGTTATTTATGAGTTGTTTCATGTACTCCTTGGTCTATGTGTTAAATATGTTTTATTCTATGAGATTATCAAGTGCTATTTAATCGTTTGATTGTTAGTGTATGCAGGTTTCAAAGTGAAGGAGGAGCTCATCCGGATCAGAGGAGCTGGACTGCTACAACAACGTTGGATTACAGGTAGGATCTAAACACTTGATTTCCCATATAGTAAATGCATGTTTAGAGAAGGATTGCTCTTGTTTGTCTTGTTTGTCACTAGAGAGTCTTAGGCTCCTAGGGAGGTTGGTCGTGTCCGCACAATCGACTCTTTCCGCCTGACACTATCCACATGATATTTAATTTAAAAGTCAAGAAAGGTGTAACAACCCTAGGTTAAAATTTCATGTAATAAAGTTAATAAAGGAAAAATAAGACCAAGGTCATGGGACACGTATTCCAAGCTTAATGTTGGGAAATCATCATAGTGGGAATCACTTGTTGTTTGTTATGGATAAGGGAAATTGGCAAAGGATTTGAAAAGGTAAAAATGCATTATTGGCATTTTATTTACGAAAATAAAGAAAAATGGGAGAAAAGGGAGGTGAAAAGTCATAGGCTGCATGTGAGGAGGAAATTGAAGGAAAATAGAGGGAAAATGGAGAAATTAGAGGCATCAATAATTAAAAGGATTTTGTGGATCAGTTCACAACTTTCATCAGTTTAGCCTTTTGTCAATTGAGTTTTGGAATTGGTTTTCGAAAAAGAGAAGAGAATCAAGAGGATAAAATAATAAAGAAAGCAAAGGAAGGACAAGGAGAGTAAAGGAAAGCAAGGATCAAGCAAGGAAGAGTTGGATTAAGCAGATTTGGCAAGAATACTTGCAGATAATAGGTTCATGTATGATTTCCTAGTTGTTTTTGCCATACATGACACATGCATATGTGTATTTTGTTCATTTGTTGTCATTGGCATGGGTGTTTTCAGGTTTGACAATGGTTTTAACCTTGCATTTCCATTTATGGATAGCCATAGTATGATGGGATTCATTCTTGGTTGATCTTTGGATTAAAATAAATTTTGGATCTAGTGAGGTGGTCTCAGGAAAATCCCAAGGGTTGTGGGTGGCGATGGTTTTCTCTGAGAAGCCATCAATAGGTGGGTGGAGATAGGAAAATTCCTCAAGTGATGGTGAAGGAATTTAGAGGCATCCAAGCTTGTTTTTGTTTTGTGATCTCGGGACTGGTTTAGGTGAGATCACGATAGGGTGATGGTTGGGTAGTTTAACTTTTGGATTCCCTTGGTTGTTTATGGATTTGTTTATCCCATGAGATCCCACATTCATGCTTGGAATCTGGCATAGGGGTGATTGGCTGAAAGAAAGATTTGGTTTAGCCTAGTCTATGGTTGGGTGGTACATGGAAGTCCCTGACTTGGTTGGCTTTTGCATATGTTAATAAGAGCTAAGTTCCTCTTATATTTTATGATTAATTATACTTGTTAATATGTGGCTTTAATGGTTGTTCTATCATTATTATTATTAGGGTTATATGATGGTTATAAGCATGGTTTTATGACAAATTCAAGTTATGGCTCTTATCATGTTTTGGTTGGTAAATTAATGGTTAATTAATGCATGACCTAATAAATGTTATTGCAGCTATTGTGAGAGGGCATTATACCTTCTTGATGATTCTCATATAAGTTTCAAACCTCTATGTTCAAATATGCATTCATGACTTGTAGATTGTATGTTCACTATGTGTTTGACAGAATGATTGTCATGGTTAGGATGGGTTAGGGTAAGTCCCTGATCAATTTTTATTTTAAAGGCTTTTTCTTTGTGTTATTTATCATTTATGAGAGTTTCATTAATTTCTAGGTATAGGTTTGGATCCTAGCCCTGAAAAATTGGCTCAGATCTTAGGGTCATTGGCACATAATTGAGTAAATTAGATTGCAGTCATTGGGAAGAAGGCTCATGGGAGTGACTGGAGGGTTACAATCATTGTCTTTCCTTGTCCTGAGAGAAACTGAGCTCTAGTTCACTGAAAAGGAAAGTTAACTCGGTGCTTGGGCACCTGGAGTTGCTGGTTAGCTCCTCGGGGTATTGTAGCAGTTGAGGGAGGTCAGTAAATTTTTGATTTGTTGATTTCACTTCCTTAAATTTACTTAGGAGGTTGAGCCATGTTATAGTATCCCTCCACTCATGTTTACCCTTATAGACCAGTTAAAGAGGGTAGATATGGGAGGTGGCATTACACAAGGCTTCCTAAACCATGGAATCAAATCCTAATTATACCTATGTTTAAAAGTTGAGATTATAAAATCCCTATAATCTTAGGACCATTATGGTTAGCCTCATTTTAGCCAAGTTATATGGAATTATTTTGGAAAATAATATCATCATATGAGTAGAAGGCCATGGAAAAGAGATAAAATCTACACTCGATTTACGATATATCATTCAACTTGGACCACCTAGTTACACTTAGGATCATTGTAAACAAGTTCCACAATAATTAAACTGATATCTTATGTTGTTTTGTTTATCCTTTTTTTTAGAGTGGTTCACGAACACCCTAGTCAACGAGTGGCGCTACGTCCACAGAAAAATATAGGCTGATGCCCATTGGCCTACTGCAAGACCTGACCCCAAGGGCTTTGGGGAGAATGGACCCTGTGAGCTCCAAATCGTGAGGCACTTATTTTGACCAACTGAGCTAACCCTTGGGGCTTGTTTTTTTTGTTTATCTTATATAATGTTTTGACATAATTCCAAGGAATAACTTTTGGAATAGGTTAGAAGAGATAAAAAATTCTTTCAAGTTGAGAGTTATAGTGACAAGGTCATACACGAACATTATTACAAAGTTTAGGAACATTTAGGGCTAGTTGAGAGAGATTGATTGTAATAGATGAGCTAATTAAGGTTTTTCCATGTCTTATACCCTTTTTATTATATACATTGACAAGTTAGAGGGTTGTTTGGAAGAATCAAGTTGTGTTGACATGAATTTCACTAGTATATTTATCATTCTTCTTCTTTACATTGATAATGTTGTTATTATGGTGAGGAATCCCTATGTTTTTGACAAGCAACTAAAATTCCTCTAGGATTTAATCTCTAGTATATGTATGAATATTAATAGTGAAAAAATGAAGTTTATGCTAATGAAACCAAAAAATATGACTTATGCAAACTTCATAGATGGTAATAAGAGTTTGTAGGAAGTGACTTCATAGAAATATCCTAGAATCAATCAGCATCACAAGATTAACTAGAACTATAGAATTGAGAAAAGGATAAATAGAGGTTCAAAAGCTTATTATGGACTTGAAAACAATTGTAATTCAATGGATATTTGTTTATGTGATAAAATAAATTCCTTTTTAAGACTCTTGCCACTCTCATTATCTTATATGGTTCTGAAGTTTAGGGCTGCAATATCTCTATCATATTCATGGAAAAAGATAGGGAAAATCCAAAAGTGTTTAATAAATTATCATCTAAAAACTAAAAGAAATATACCATATACATCCTCCTCATAGAAACAAATATTTATGCCATTAAGAGCATGACTATGCCAAGATACCTATTGTGAAAGAACAAGATAAACAACACAAAAGAAAATAGGTTTCCTAATATTGATTCAAACACCAAAAACATCATAAGTGGCCCAAGCAAGGTTGACATAAATTTCTCAAGTGTTGGATAAATCATTAGGGATTAAAGGAAGAGGTTACTATGTAGAATAATGATACTATAATATATATATATATATATATATATATATATATATATATATATATATATATATATATATATATATATATATATATATGACTAAATTTAAGGAGAAATTGTGGTGCTATAAAAAAGTTGAGGCTAGAGAAAACTAAGATACTACAAATGAGGTGATCAAATATAATCTAGAGAACCAAAAGCATCTCTCTATTTTAACTAGTGTAAAGATGAAAATTAATATTTCTAAAACATGAACAAACTCTCACAAACTCCATAGTGAAATATTGTGTTGCATAATTCTTAGGATGTCATGGGTTAAAGGAATTTGTCATTTTTGAGATGCTAAGAGGTTTGAATATGAAAATTATTTTTCTTAGAATGTCCTATGTACACCCACATTAAATCAAAATTTAAAAATAGTCAATATGCTACCAACCTTCCCAACCATTTTACTCATTAAAAGTGTGGTGATTTAGGAATGTTTCTATTAAATAATTTGAGAATCGAAATAAAATTCTAAGAAATATAAGTAATACCATACCTTTGTTAAGGTCCAATACACCACATTTGGTCTCAATGGATGTTAACCATCATCATCATTACTAATTTAATTTTTTGAATTTTCATTTAGATTGTTTTAAAATTGTTTTTGTTGCTGTTATTTTTCTTTTAATAAAGAAATTCAACTTATCTAATAACTAACTTATTATTTTAAATAATTATAAATACATTAAATTACCTAAGGTTGAACTATTTTAGATTTTTAAAATATCTCGATGTTTTTAGTGAACACTCCTTCCATTAATTATTGTCGTGTATGAAATGTCCACTGAAAACAGTAAGACATTTGAAATCTCCAATGTAATTATATTCAAAAGATATAATGTTTAGAGCGGACATTGCACCCATAAATTATTGGCATGAGCCAAATATCCCCTCAAAACAATGAGAAATTTCATAGCTCGAATGAAATTCAAGTCCAAAAAATTTAATCATACTTATAGATAAATATCACCATAGAAGTTTTAACAATCTATTGAATCATATGGTTAAGTTATAAATTTCTAATCACCTTCACCATCTTGGAGGTTCAAAGTCTAATCATAGCATACCTAGCTATATTTTTCGATAGCATCTAAATTGGAATAAAAATAATATATAAGAGATGACAGTAGAAGTGGCATGGGAGAAGGGCAGATAAATATACACCATCCTTGTTCTTTTAAGAGAAACTTTGTGTCAATCAATTGGTTCAATTCATGTCAATATTTGTAGCTAAGAAAAGAAGGTGCACTTCAATAGGTTTCATAATTAGGGTTTTAAAAATGATTTGGATTGGTGATTTTACACATACATTATTTTGTTTTCCTTAGCCACTATGATGTAGTGTAGCTCTAAACATGGGTATGTCCAAGAAAAATGAGAATAAGGAGAATAATGAATAGAAGATCCTAAACAATGGACAAATTTCAGGACTTAGGTCCTTGTAATTTATTGAGACCCACTTGGTGAGAGATTATTAGATCTAGCTAGTATAATAGATCAATTAGTTTATCATCTCACTTAATGATAGATGGTTTTGTCTATTTAAGAAAATGGTCATTTTTTGGTTTTGTTTCCTTTGGTGGTTGTGATGGTTGGTCTTACTATATTATATATATCATGGTTATTATGTTAATGGGGTAGGGTTGACACTGCAAGGAGGTGGTGTCTCCTACTAACATAATAATTGATTGGTTATAGTTTGAGGATACTTGTTTTATCAACCTCCTTGTTATGTGTGTGAAATGATAGTCAGATATATCTATCTTAATATATTATGGAATAAATATTTCTGTTTTAAAATTTTCTTATTTGTGCATAGGAAGGATGATAATTACAAGTGCATTATGATGGCATGATTTATACATGTAGCATATCTACTAGAATTAGATAGGTAGGAGAAGTGAGAAGGGGATGCAAAATTGGCATCCAAATATTAGAAGCCCTCAAAACACATAATATAAATATTGGCAGAAAATAAGGATGAATCCATTATTCAAAGTAAGGCTTGAATGGGGTATATATGTTTCCTTCGCTAATCCTCTATTAATTGGGCCAAGTAAGGCTCCAAATGAAAAAATAATCATCATATTGACATTTTTGAGAACTTGTACCATAAGAATTGACATAAAAGATATGAGAAAATTTTCAATAGAGGATCTCGATGTTGGTGACAAGTTTTAAATGTTGTGGAACATGGAAAAGGGAATGACTAGAGTTATTCCACCAAGTTTTAAGAAGGAGAGGAATAAGGAATTAGTAGGCCTTCTAGCAATCAAGTAATGAGGCAAAGGTGGATTCAGTTAATTCTTAAGAAATCTAGAAATGGGTTCCCCGTATTTATGTAAACTATAGATATTACATATGTTTTTTCTACTCTGATTCTTGTAAAAAGGATGAATTTTGATGGGGATGGATAGAAATTAATGCAAGGCATGCTAAAGGCTTTTGGAAGCTCATGGGATTCAAAAATTGTGTTCTTACAAGTTAGAGCTCTAGATGCATTGAATAGTAGTGCATTCATACATAAATGATTCAGTTCATAGATTTAATAGTCTCATCTAAATATTCGTTTAGGATTTTAGTATAGGTCTCTACTTTGATAATCAAAATAACACAATGTTTTGTACTTAAAAATCCTTAATACCTTATTCATTATTATTATTTATTTGATGTTTGTCCATAGTCACTGGTTAGTGGAGAATTATCAAATTAACTTAAAATTTTATAGCAATACTTTAATTTTAAATTGATCCTAATGGAGAAATGTCAACTTAAATTTAGAATTATATTTAAATTTTCATTATTAAATGAATTCTTATAGAAATAGCTTAGTGAATTTCATCAATTAAATTAATCTCTATTCAATAACAATAAGTAAAATAATTTTAACAAATTACACTAAATGCATATTTAAAAAAAGCTATATGTTAAGAGAGGCAATGAAAATAGAATGACAAAAATAAATATATTCTCATCAGTATAATAATCTATATAATTAAATAGCATGGTATGTAAATATGTCCACAACACTATGCATCTCCAAGATCATTCATTAACAGAACATGTAGGTGTTGTTCACAAAGTTAACAAATGTTATCGTTAATTGAAAATACATGTTTGAGTTGTTCACAAAGTTAACACATGTTATGGCCTCTTTTATTATTATTATTTTTCTCTAATTAAAATATAATGTGATTTTACACACACATACATTTAAATTTTAGGTTCTTCATACCTCTTGAATGCACCAGTATCCTAATTAATCATTGGAAACAATTGCTATAAGTTTTTACTATGCATTGTAACCATATACAAGAAAGGAACCACTCAAATTGAAACAAGGTAATGCAATGCATACATAAGACCATTTGACCATTCAAAGGGCATATGAAATGATTCATTTCAAAACTTGCCATAGCTAAAAGGGTTTTATAGGAATGATCCATCATGGTTGAAGACTCAATAAGTGGGGCCAATGAAAGGTTTCCTTAAGATATGGCCATGAATTAAGGCTTGGAGATCTGTTATAGTGGTCAAGTTGGGGTTTGATGGATATAAAATGGAGACTCAATGAACTTTCAAGAGGATTTGGAGAAGGCCATTTGGCCAAGAAGGGATATATATAAAGAGGTATACAATATTTCACTTATTTATAGTGGCATGATTCATCTAATGGGTGTCTTCTAGTGATCCATAAACAAGGGACATATTTTCCACTTGCTTCACCAACATGGATACTTTTCTTTCCAATGACCACTCAACATGAAATGATGGAAAAAATTATTGGAATTACTATATGGACTAATTGACACCCTTCTTCTCTTTAGGTGCCTCTAAGTTTGTTGATGGTTTAGGGAAGCCTTCTTTCCATTTTGTTAATGGTGCTGGACCCACCAACATGTAAGGGAAACTCCCCGGTAAGAAGTCCCAATCAGACCTCAGACCATTTGGTGTAGGAGGCCCAATAGTGGGTCGTATGGTAATGCCTTGACCGCGATGTCGCACAGAGACAAGTAAGATAACCCTATCAATAGCAAGGGTGTCACCGCTGCAGTGAGTCAAGGAAGGTGTATGAGATGTTCTAACACAAGTGGGTTGAGAGAGGGTGAATATGAGTTCCAAGTTGAAAGGGATCAGTCCCAACTCAGCTAGGAACACACAACACATAGGACATACATAACTTCTAGCTTAGCAGCCCAATAGGATGCGGTAGTCACAACATACAAGGTAAGATAACACATACAACACTCACGGATCAATACGAACAAGTGCAATGGTTGTTACAACAAGGTTCATGTGAAAGGTCTATCTGATGTCGGCATGTTGACGAGACAGCATTAGCAGCATATACAACACATTTCCATTAATAGATTATGCATTACAACAAATGAATTAGTTCAGATGTAGAACAAAAGTTAAAGAAACATGCATTACAAGTGTTAAAGATCATTGTTACAATAGGTAATATACATGCGTCAAAACGTGTTGGATCTTATTATATAAATAAGTGTAAGTTCCAATCATACAATACATCCATGTAAACCCGCTAGCCCCAACAGTGGAATGTTACAGTCACATCTGCCTGCTCCTCTAAAGAGATGAACTAGCTCCATGCAATGGAGAAGCCAAGGCACGTTACAATATTGTCCAAGTTCTTTCCAAGATAGTCTTATCAGAAGCTTGGTTGACCAAAAGCCTATCCAATGAGTTATGAGGGACTATTTATAGAAAAGGGTGGGGTGACCCTTGAAATTCCCCTTTTTGACAGTTCAACTACCTTCATGACTCTTCACCTACTCTATGATTGTTACATCCAACTATTGACACTTGACTTACACTTGACATGACTCAGCATTACAATGCACATGTACTCATGTGAGACAACATGGCTTGAGCAAGCCACACAAGATATCATTGACACTCAGTCCACTGTGATGATACCAACTCTTTGACATGCTTGTGATGGTGGAGGTGTTGAGTTGATGCCAAGCTTGGTCATCCATGATGGTGTGCATGCACCTCATGGTGACATCTTCCTGAAGCAAACTCTTACCTCCGTTGCAACCAGTACATTGGTTCGGCCCCTTCATCCAACTCATCTACTAACATGCACATGGTCTTCTTGGGTACAGCTGAACCGGCAACACATTGATCCATAATGTATGTGTTTATCTTCAAGTGTGTGCTGGTGGTCATGCGCATCAACTTTCCAAAGTGCATGTTCAACTTTAGTTGGAATTTCTTAATATCTTTGCCCTGGTGAGTGTGTTGAATGGGTTAGGTTGCATGTGTGCGCACAATGACATGCATGCTGTTGAATCCATTTCATGTGATCACCAACACTACTCACCATGTATGCTCTGTGTTAGCTGTCGTGATGGATCTTTAACTTGTATGGGCACAGTTTCATCCATGAGTGCACGATGCATCCACTGCTTTTCCTGATCCTACTACAACTCATAGCCTGAGTCTCCAAAGTTACTTTCGAATGCATCGAATGCAGCAGATGTAATGAACGAAAGAGGAAGGTTGTTGACAACATAGTGACAGAACAAAGTTGCAAACTCAAGCAGATCCACTGCTTTTCCTGATCCTACTACAACTCATAGCCTGAGTATCCAAAGTTACTTTCATCATCAGTGGATCTGCTTGAGTTTGCAACTTTTTTCTGTCACTATGTTGTCAACAACCTTCCTCTTGCATTCATTACATCTGCTGCATTCGATGCATTCATTGTGTTCGCTGCATTCGGTATGTTGCCTTCAACTGTTGTTCATGATGTTGCTTTCTATGATACTGTTGTTGTCATATCTTGAACTCCTTGTCTATGAAAAACTTGATATCTTCGTGAGAAGGCAAGCTCATAGACATTTGATCGATTGCATCTCTAGGTGTGCTTTGGATGGTGTCTTCGACTCCACTCTCTTGGAAACCATTGTACCTACACTGCTGAGAGGCAAAAGAACAGCTGCAATACCTAGAGACATTCCAACACTCATGGCAAGAAATTTGTCAGTCGAAAACCAAAATGAACTTGAGAACTGACTTGCAACATACCTGTGTGATTGATCATGAAGGTTGCACAATTTCGGCTAGGAGGTCGGGAGACCAACCACCAAGACTGCACAAGGCATAGTCTAGGTTGTTGGGAGACTGACTGACTACTAGAATTGCATAATGCACAGTCCAATCTAGTTTCTAACTATTGGGATTGCGTAATGCGCAATCTCAGCTAGAAATGGCTGCAAGCTTAATGGCTGTATTGCGCAATTTTCTGGGCCAGTAGTCACTGTCCCTCAATAGTGCACAAAGAAGGCCTGGGGAACAACTTTTGGGTAGAAATGGACATTTCTGGAGAGGAAGGCAGAGCCTTCCCTCTGAGGATTATGCAATGTTGTCTTGGTAAGGTAGAGTCTAGGCCAAGGCTGCCCAGAATCACCACAAGAAACTGAAAGTGAATGTGAGTGTGAATGCATGCTGATACTAAGTGTAAGCATAAGTGAATGATCATGCATGCAAATAGTGAATGACATATTCAGAAAATGGAACAACATGCATGTGGGTGAGGCGAGCCACTCAATCGATGCGACAACAATGAGATGTTGATGAAAATTGAAACAGTGCTAAGAAAATCTAATATACATGTAAACTACATCAAGCGCTCAAAGAAATAAAGAAAATAGTACTCATACAAGTGAAAACACAAAAAACGACAAAAATGCAACACAAGGCATGGGAAGCTGGCTTATCCCAAATCAGCTGAGCTAAATGTGTCGACTGCTCCTAGATGTGATGTGGGATGTCAAACCTGGAAGGTTGATGTGAGGAATGAGCTCTTTAGTGCCCAGTTGATGAGTTTTGATAACATCAAGGTTGTGACGCGCATGCCACAAATCTAGGGAAAGTGACACTTAGTGGGAGGCTTATGAAATTATCCTTGCATGTAACCTCCAATTGCTAAACATAGACCCCTGAAACATGGGATGCCTTTGCATCTTTCCTTGGGATAAGCAACCCATGCATGCAAGTCATTTTTTCTCGGTCATGGAGGGAACTGGTTAACTCAGTTGCACATGCAAGAGACTGCTTGACTATTGGGGAAAAATGTGCATTTCTGGCTAGAAGCTGCATTCACTGCCCAGGAGATTTGTGCAATTTCTAGGCAGAGTAGCTAACTATTTCCCAGATTTGCGCAAACTCCGGGTTGAGCAGCCCTGCTAGGGAAAATTGTGCAATCCCTGATGAGAGTGTTGACTGGCAGAATTGCACAATCTTGGAGCCCTATAGGCTGCCATATAGGATTTTACAATTTCTGGAGAGAAGGATGGTTTCCCTCCAAAAATGCACAATTTTCTTGGTGAAGCTTCTCAGCCTACAGCTAGACCAAGTACGGGTGATCAACCTGTGAGGGGAGTGCATCGGGCTGTGATCGATAGGCTGCCTTTGTGCAAGAAAAACATTGAATCTTGTGAACTTGATGAAGCCAAGCAAGCTACTATGAAGGTTGGAAGGGAGGCTCCAAAACGAAGCTAAGGCAAAATTTTGGAGGGTGGTTACAACTGCTACAACACTTGGTGACACACTGGTAGAAATCCAGCTCTCTGAATGGACCTTGTTCAGGAAAAGAAAGTCTAACACCTCCAGAAGTATTGTGTAGTTCTCAGCTCCTCCTTGTTTCACACTAGCTTGTTTGTAAGATGTAGCATTTACCAAACTCTTGGTCGATTGACACACATTCCAAGCCAAGGCAACACAGTTGTTTCGATTGGGGTTGAGGGTTATATATGTGAACAAGTAGTATAGTCATCAGAGTCTTAGTTTCAGCTCTGGCGTTGCTCTACTGCTAGCAGGCCTCGACAGTACCTTGGCAGAGTCACATCGGAACACAAGCATGGATCCGCTGCCAAAGAGCCTGGTCAGTACCCCAGCAGAGTTACTTGCATCACCTCTCTGCGCAAGAAGCCTTTCTCTTCTTTCATCTTATTCATTTTTCATTTTTCATTTTTTGACTTGGTTCAAGAGCCATACATGGTTTCGTGCGAAACTATCCTATGAAACGAAAAAAGTGAAATAACAAACAACATAGCAAAGAAAGAGAAAAATCAAAAGGTGAAAGCAAAGAAAGTAAGCAAACAAGCAAGAAGACAAACAAACAAACAAAGCAAGTAAGCAAACAACTCAAAAGTAACCACTACTCCTACTCCTAAACTTAGAGTGCATGGGTCATCTCCCGTGAAGTGATAATTCCAATGCAGCCACCAGCGCATTGGTTGACCCATGTTGGTGAAGGCATGGTTCACAAACAAGACAACTGTGCGAAGCAACAAAAAAGAAAGATATAACATTGAAGAAAAACACGCTCCGAGCTTACAATTGACCAGAGAACAAAGATGATTGAAAGTGAATGACATGCATTATGTGGTGTTGCCATGGTGTTGTGATACATCGTGTGCAGATGTTGAGTGTATGAATTCTCTTGACTGTGACATGCAAGCAAATGTGAAAAATGTAGACCACTTGTGTTGTGCATGTGTGCTTGATGTGTAATATTCCTCCAACGCATGAGCGATGGGATCATGTAGTTCGAGTGAAGGAAGTGAAATATGGGTGTTTGGTTGATCTT
This sequence comes from Pinus tabuliformis, assembly GCA_031772625.1. NCBI lineage: Eukaryota > Viridiplantae > Streptophyta > Pinopsida > Pinales > Pinaceae > Pinus > Pinus tabuliformis. The sequence continues at coordinate 323,294,431 of CM062813.1, forward strand.
CAGTTCCAAGCAGAGAGTGATGAGCAGCCTTTAGTGTTTCAACATCATGATCAGATGAGGAAGTGAATAGATCATGACAACCAAGATCAGAAAATTCGAGATGTCCGTCGGCATCCTTGTGATTTGATGAACTGGGTAGAAGGGTAGATGAGAAGCAAATATGTTCACCCTCTATGTTTTCAATAAAGATAGATCACAGATTGGACGGACGTTCCGAGGAAGATGTGTCCTCTCCACACTGTAATGATAGACTAACATCCAACGTGTCCTGTGAATGATTGGAAGTAGAAGCATCTGGAAATGAGTTTTCACAGGAGAAATTAGCAGTGGAAGAATCATAAGGGATGTCAGGATGAAGCGGATGAGGTTTGGCTAGAAGGGAGTAATCCTTCACTACAGGCTCTTCGTTAGATTCCCACACACACTCATCATGAATGATGGTGCAGGTTGGTTGCATAACACCAAATCTATCAACAAATTGATCCTTGTTCACAATAGGTGAGGAGTTCGGAATGTGATAACACAAGACAGTACAATTCGTGGGATCAACAGAATGTGAGGACAGAGATCAAGGGGAAGAGTCCACGAGACAACCAATAGACTTGCAAGCCAAATATGTGTAAATCTCAAGATCGGGTGGGGTGGGAGGATGTGACAATTCAACCGAGGTGTGGGCATGATCTCCCACACCACTCCACAGTGTTGGAACTGTTCGATGAGGTGAAGGTGGACAATCACTTGTGAAAACAAGTGTGGCTGCTTAAGATTGCATAGCTCCATCACTGAAGTGTGCTGAGTGGGGTTCGGATATGTGAAGAAGATACTCAAATCTTCCATCAAGATATTCCCAATCAATATCATCTTCCTGGAATCGGTATGCAAGATTACAAAAGCGTGTGTGAAACTATTCAACGGATTCATCGGGTGCCTTTCGTAATTCAAGAATTTATTTTCTGAGTGCTTTATAGTTAAAGTGATTGAAAGCACGGTCTATCTCTGTGACTAGATGAGCTAGAGAATGAATAGATTTTTCGAGCAGCATGGCACACCAGCGCATTGGGTGCCCTCGAAGTGTGTAGATGAACAACACGTAGCTCATGTATTCTTTAAAGAATCCATGTCTTTCACATGAGCCTGCAATGCCGATTGCATGCCTAACCAAGGCTACGTAGCCTCCACCATCAAATGTTTTATGAGACAATTTATTAGAGAGATTTTCTAAGATGATGAAATCGTTTCCATAAGACATACATTCCGAAAGAGTAACTCGGTAGTGAACCATGATAGATGTGTAGATATTCAAAATAGAGGTGAGGACTTAGCTTGTCATCAGGCCCTCCTTTTAGAGCCAAAATGTTAACCGTGTTGGAATTTCCAACATGTAAGGGAATCTCCTCGGTAGGAAGTCCCAATCAGACATCAAATTGTTTGGTGTAAGAGTCCCAACAGTGGGTCATATGGTAATGCCTTGACCGTGATGTCACACATAGGCATGTAAGATAACTCTGCTAGTAGCAAGGGTGTGACTGCTGCAGTGAGTCAAGGAAGGTGTATGAGAGGTTCTAATACAGGTGGGTTGAGATGACGGTGAATATGAGTTCCAAGTTAAAAGGGATCATTCCCAACTTGGCTAAGAACACACAACACACAAGACATATACAACTTCTGACGGAGCAGTCTACTCGGATGTGGTAGTCACAACATACAATGTAAGATAATACATACAATACTTGCGGATCAGTCTGGACGAGTGCAACAGTTGTTACAACAAAGTTCATGTGAAAGGTCTATCTAATGTCTGGCAGAGAAGTCGACATAGATGGGACAACATTAGCAACACATACAACACATTTCCATTAATAGATTATGCATTACAAAAATGAATCAGTTCAGTTGTAGAACGCAAGTTAAAGCAACATGCATTACAAGTGTTAAAGAGCAATCTTACAACAAATACAATACATGTGTCAAAACGTGTTGGCTCTTATTATATAAATAAGTGTAAGTTCCAATCATACAATACATCCATGTAAATCCACTAGCCCCAAAAGTGGAACATTACAACCACATTCACCTACTCCTCCAAAGATATGAACTAGCTCCGTTCAATGGATAAGCTAAGGTGCGTTACAATATTGTCCAAGATCTTTCCAAGATAGTCTTATCAGAAGCTTGGCTGACCAAAAGCCTATCCAATGAGTTATGAGGGACTATTTATAGCAAAGGGTGGGGTGACCCTTGACATTCCCCTTTGTGACAGTTCAACTACCCTCATGACTCTTCACCTACTTTATGACTGTTACATCCAACTATTAACACTTGACTTACACTTGACATGACTCAACATTACAATGCACATGTACTCGTGTGAGACAACATGTCTTGAGAAAGCCACACAAGATATCACGTCTATTGTGATGAGACCAACTATTTGACATGCTCGTGATGGTGGAGGTGGTGAGCTGATGCCAAGCTTGGTCATCCATGATGGTGTGCATGCACCTCATGGTGACATCTTGTTGAAGCAAACTCTTGCCTCCATTGCAACCAGTGCATTGGTTCGGCCCCTTCATCCAAATCATATGCTAACATGCACATGGTATTTTTAGGAGAGGATGAACCGGAAACACACTAATGCATAATGTCCATATTGATATTCAAGTGTGTGCTGGTAGTCATGTGCATCAACTTGTCGAAGTACATGTTCATCTTCAGTTGGACTTGCTTCTTGTCTTAACCCTGGTGAGTGTGCTGAATGGGTTGGGTTGCATGCGTGCACACAATGATATGCATGCTGCTGAATCCCTTGCATGTGATCACCAACACTGCTCACCATGTCTACTCCATGGTAGTTGTTGGGATGGATCTTTAACTTGTACCAGCGCAGTTTCATCTGTGAGCACACGATGCGCCCACTACAGCTCCTGATCCTGCTGCAACTCATAGCTTGAGTTTCCAAAGTTGATTTTATCATTAGTGGATTTGCTTGAGCTTGTAACTTTGTTTCACCTTTTTGTTATCAACAACCTTCCTCTTGCATTTACTGCATCCATTGCATTTCTGACGTTCGTTGCATTTGCTGCATTCGCAGAATTCGTTGTGTTCATTGCATTCATTGCTTTTGGTATGCTACCTTCAGTTGTTGTTCATGATGCTACTTTCTGTGATGATGCTACTACCATATCTTGATTTCCTTGTCTACGAAGAACTTGATATCTTTGTGAGAAGGCAAGCTCATAGACATTTGATCTATTGCAGCTCTAGGTTTTCTTTGGGTGGTGTCTTCGATTATGCTCTCTTGGAAACCATTGTCCCTGCACTGCTGAGATGCAGATGAACACCTACAATACCTGGAGATATGGGAACACTCATGGCAAGAAATTTGTCAATCGAAAACCAAAATGAACTTGAGAACTGACTTGCAACATACCTATGTGACTGATCATGATGGTTGTGCAATTTTAGTTGGGAGGTTGGGAAACCAACTACCAAGACTTCATAAGGCACATTCTGGGATGTTGGGAGACTGACTGACTATTGGAACTACACAATGCATCATCCAATCTAGCTGTTGACTGCTAGGATTACGCAATGCACAATCTCAGCTAGAAATGGTTGCAGGCTCAGTGACTACATTGTACAATTTTCTTGGCCAGCAATCACTATCCCTTAGGATTTCGCAAAGCAGGCCTGGGGAACAGCTGTTGGGAGGAAATGCACATTTCTGGAGAGGAAGTTAGAGCCTTACCTCTTAGGATTGTGCAATGTTGTCTTGGTGAGGCTCTTGGTGAGGCAGAGTCTAGGCCAAGCCTACCCAAACTCGCCGATGTGCAACTGAAAGTGAATAGGCAGGGTTCGGGCCAAGGCTACCCAGACTCGACAATGGGTAACTAAAAGTGAATGTGAGTGTGAATGCATGTTGATACTGAGTGTAAGCATAAGTGAATGATCATGCATGAAAATGGTGAATGATAGATTCAGAAAATGGAACAACATGCATGTGGGTGAGCGCAAGTCACCAAATTGGCGACCATTCACGAAATACAGTTTCATGCATGTGACAATAGTGAGATGTTGACAAAAATAAAATGGTGCTAGGAGAAGCTAATATACATGTAAACAACATGAATAGCTCAAATAAACCAAGAAAATAGTACTCATACAAGCAAAAACACAAAAAGCAATAGAAATGCAACACAAGGCATGCGAAGCGGGCTTACCCCAAAGTAGTTGAGTTGAATGTGCCGACTGCTCCTAGATGTGATGTGGGATGTCAAAGCTACAAGTTTGATGTGAGGAATGAGCTCTACAATGTCCGGTTGATGAGTTTTGATAACATTGAGGTTGTGATGTGCATGCCACAAATCTAGGGAAAGCGACACTTCGTGGGAGGTTTATGAAATAATCGTTGCATGTAACCTCCAACTGCTAAACATAGAGCCCTGAAACATGGGATGACTTTGCATGCTGCCTTGGGAGAAGCAACCCATGCATGCAAGTCAGTTTTTCTTGGTCCTAGAGGCAACCGATCAACTCAGTTGCACATTCAAGAGACTACTCGACTGCTATAGAAAAATGTGCATTTCCGGCTAGGATTTGGGTTGGTTGCCTTGGAGTTTGTGCAATTTCTGGGCAGAGCAGCTAACTACTTCCCAGATTTGCATAAATTCTGGGGTGAGCGGCCCTACTGGGAAAAATTGCACAATTCCTGCTGGGAGTGTTGACTAGCAAAATTTTGCAATCTTGGAGCCCAACAGGCTTCCGAACAGGATTGCGCAATTTCTAAAGGGAAGGTTGGTTTCCCTCCAAAAATGTGCAATTTTCTTGGGGAAGTTGCTCAGCCTGCAGCTGGACCAAGTCCGGGCGATCAGCCTGTGAGGGCACTGCATCAGGATGTCATCGACAGGATGCTTTTGTGCAAGAAAAACATTGAAGCTTGTGAACTTGAAAAAGTGAGCCGAGCTACTATGAAGGTTGGAAGGGAGGCTCCAAAACGAAGCTATGGCAACATTTTGGAGGGTGGTTGTGGCCGCTATAACACATTCTTCCTTGGAAAATTGTCTATCTCATGGCATGTGGCTCGCTTCTCATGCTATTATATACCTAGGGGGGATAATATGGGGTACCAAGGGAGGTACCCAAGGTAATAATGTAATAATGGGATGGGCCATAGTAATAAATAAGGTGGTTAACCCATATAATGTAAGGGACCACAAGTAGTTAGTAATAATGTAATGGGCCCATGGTATTAGTTGATGGTATGAGGGAACCATGGTAATGACCCATGGTATTGTATGTATGAGGCCTATATAGAGGCTAGAGACTTCATGTCAAGGAGGAGTGTCAAGGATTATTGTATGAACAAGCATAGGGTTTGTGGAGTGTTCTCCTTCCTTAAGGAGTGAATGTATGGTGTTGCCCTACCTTAAGGGTTTGATCAATAAAGAATCATTTCATATTATTTCTGGGTTCATTTGCATTGTCTTATATTTTCATATTAGATCTATAATATTTCCGGTTAAATCTATAACAAGTGGTATCAGAGCTATTTTAGATCAGATCTATAACAAGTGGTATCAAAGCACTTTCTTGGGCAAAAGTGGAGAATTTTTTTTTTTTATTTTTTTGCAGAATTTCGGGAGCAGCGAGTTTGCAGATCAGATCTGTATGTTTTGAAGGAATATTGTCAAGGATTATTGTATGAACAAGCATATGGCTTGTGGAGTGTTCTCCTTCCTTAAGGAGTGGATGATTTCGGGGGTGGCGAGTTTGCAGATCAGATCTATATGTTTTGGTGCAAGGTCTACAAAATCTAATTGCAGATCTATATTTTTTGTGAAAAAATAGCCGATTTCAAAAAAAAAATCAGTTGAATTGGAGTCTGGATGAAGGAGATATCGCTGATCTAAAAATCAGTGGGGTTGCTGAAAATTTTTCAGGGTAGCGAGTTTGCGACGTAGATATGGACATCTTGGTGAAATATCTGCAAAATATAATTGTAGATTGGATTCTATGTAAAAAAATAGCCGATTTAAAAAAAAAAAAATCAGTCGAATCAGAGTCCAGATGAGGGAGATATAGCTGATTTAAAATCAGCTCTTTTTGCATAAATTTTGGTGACGGCGGGAGAGTTGCAGCACAGATCTGAAATCCCAGTGCCTGGATCAAGATTTCTATCACATGGGTAGATGCAGAATGATTTTTCATTTCTGAAAATAAGTCATAATAGGGATTTGAGCAATATTGACTAAACTGTGACAATTTCAAATTTTCGCCAAATTCTTTCAAAACCCTCTTCATGGCGGGTCTAGGTTTTACAGGAAAATATAATGGTCCTACTATTGAAGAATACATAAAAAAACATAAATCGTTATGGAAAAAAAAATGGAAATGGTGGGTAGTGGAGCTATTTAGAAAGGAGGCAGCCACATGGTGGGGATTACTTAACAAAACAAAGTGTTACAACCTGCCCGATGAAGAATTTGAGAAATTACTTTTAGACAGATGGTCTCATGCCAGAAAGAAAGATAAGGAGAAACATGTGGGGCTATTTCATACGGGTATATCCTTATTGCAGGTTCATGGATTGATTTAGAAAGAGAAGATCATTGTTTGTATAAATCCTAGTTGCAAGCATAATTTCATCAATGTTAATTTGGCAAACAAATTGCAAGTTCCAGCAAAACAAATTGAAAATACATAGGTTAATGATGAGGGTGTTCAAATTTATAAGGATTTGAAGCTTTCTATGGATAAGTATGTGTTGCATGGTGATTTTTATACTTCAGAGATGGATAATATGGATGTTTTTTTGGGATATCCGTGGATGGAATCTGCAAGTACTATCAATATTAATGTGCAGAAGAAATTCCTGAAGCTCTGGTATAAAAAGAAGAAAATTACATTACAGGATATTTCCATCAATAAACAGGTAGAGTCCACGAACGTTGAAGCAGAAGATGTTCCAGGGACTGACATATCAGATGATGAGCCTTTGATGATCAACAATCAAACACAAACAGAGGCTGAAGCAGACAAGGTTACAGGTACCTCAGATGAGGGCTCAGTGGTTGAAGTCATATTGGAAAAGAAGACACCACAACAGGCACCACAGCAGGGTGAATTAAAGAAAAAGACACCGTGGGTTAAAACTTCAACATATCATCACCCACATCACCCTGCAAGAAAACAACCAACAAGATGTCAACCAATTAGCCACAAGGACAACAACCCCCGTATGAAGGATAGCGAGGAGCGAAGATCCACCTACTACATATCACCACAGAAGAGCTGCCATGGTCAACTTCCATCTCAAGCGAGTGAGGCACCAGCGAGATCGAGGGTTCACCTTTCTCTTGGATGGCTAGATGCATGTGCATGATACCAGTGGACTACTCTTTTGAGTAGATCTTATTATTTGTGTTCTTTCCATGTTTAGGGGACGAAACATGCTAAGGGGGGTGGAGTGTTATATACCTAGGGGGGATAATATGGGGCACCAAGGGAGGTACCCAAGGTAATAATGTAATAATGGGATGGGCCATAGTAACAAATAAGGTGGTTAACCCATATCATGTAAGGGACCACAAGTAGTTAGTAATAATGTAATGGGCCCATGGTATTAGTTGATGGTATGAGGGAACCATGGTAATGACCCATGGTATTGTATGTATGAGGCCTATATAGAGGCTAGAGACTCCATGTCAAGGAGGAGTGGCAAGGATTATTGTATGAACAAGAATATGGCTTGTGGAGTGTTGTCCTTCCTTAAGGAGTGAATGTATGGTGTTGCCCTACCTTAAGGGTTTGATCAATAAAGAATCATTTCACATTATTTCTAGGTTCATTTGAATTGTCTTATATTTTCATATTAGATCTATAATATTTTCGGGTTAGATCTATAACAAGTGGTATCAGAGCTATTTCAGATCAAATCTATAACACATTCCAAGATGCCTCACGGTGGTCCTTTTTATAGAAAAAGGGACATATTTTGGCACATAGATAGTGGTAAACAACATGGCCTTTCATCCTATAGTAGTGACAAATAAGGGATGCCTTTCTTCATGCAAAATTCTTTCTATTTGTATTCTTGTTCTAGATAATATTATTTCCACTTCTTTAAAATCCTAGCAACTTCATCCACAGATTCACCTCAAAAATGACACAATGAATTGAAGAGTAAAGAGGATGAATAGTTCCTTACATGTCCAACCCAAGGACCAAAGTTATCTTAGGTGTTGCATTAGGATAAGAGTTTAACCTCATCAATGAAGCAAGTTATAGTTTTTTAGTGGAACTTAGGGAAAATAAGAGAAGGATATCAAGGATGGTATAGTGTTTCTTTAATTACTCATTGACAAATGAACAAATACTTAGCTTAATTAACTACTAATATGGGCCATCTCCAAATATGAGAGACATGGGAATTAATATTGATTGCAACATTTAGATATGGAAATTACTCATATTTAGGAATTAGAAATAATACTTCCGCATTGCATGAAAAAGAAAGCCAAATCCATTTCTAAAACCATAAATAGTATCTAGAGCTAGATTTAGAGCTAGTGTCAGAGTTATATTCGAGAGCCAAGTTAGAATCATGCTCTAGAAAAGTAGATTGGTTTCCTTCAAGATTTTGAAGACCAAAATCCCTATCAATGAGGAGGGGTGATGTAAAACGGATTCAAACAAATGCATGGTGATATGACTCAATACCTACAAGTGTAATTAGGTGATTAATGAATGTTAGATAACCAATTTTAAAAGATAATGAAAATTAAAAGTAAATGAGACAAAATAGAAAAAAAATGAAAAAAGAAATCTAGTAATGGGAGAGAGAATAATGAGGAATGAGAAATGAAAGGTAGGCCCATTGACCTTCCCATTACCCCAACTCCTCCTATTTATTATTTTATTTTTACTTTAAAAGGTTCCTTTAGCCAAGGGGAGGAGGATGCACAAAGATCCATTAGCGACATTGTAAACTAGAGATTGTGAAATAGACTAAGAAACCATTTGATGTCTGGATTTTTTTTTCTTTTCCTTCAGGCATCCCTAGGTGAAATTTTTTGTCTTTCTATAATGAAATTTTATCAATGGTTGGGTTCTAATTTCACATGAGATATTTGCTAGCCCATAATCATAAATGAATTCATGGTTAAAATTAGAAATTCCCCATTGTATTTTTGTTAACATCACTCATAAATTCATTTTCCCATTAATGTTATGGGAAAGCCAACAACTATGTAATAATGTTTGTCCATTATCTATTGATCTTGATATCAAAAATTTCCATGATATGGTTTTTGCATTTAATCAATTGTATTTCGAATTCCATTCCTAAAGAATAGTTCAATTGAGGCCATGAGTTATTTTGGTCGGGTAGAGGTATGCTTACAACTAGCAAAAAACCTTCCCTAAGGTCATACCCACCTCCAATAGCATGTAAGAAAAAATTTTTGTGTCCCTTGAGGTTGTACATGACCGTATAATGGTCATACAAGCTCTACACACCCATTGTCATGTTATTTGATCTATAATTCATTATTCACTTGTCAACTCAAATATTTAACTAGTATTATCTTGTAGCTACTCTTGGTTTTGGTGAAATAAATGCCATGGGGAAAACATTTATGCTATCATTTATTATTGGGTCATATATGTTTCAATATTGGAGTATTTAAGAGAGGTGATGGTTTGTATTCCTATAAAAAAAACTTGATTAGAAAGAAAACACACCCACTCAATACAACATTATTTAATTAATCGTTCATCTTATAATGTGTGGGAAATGGCAGGGATAACTGTGAATATCTTTTATACGATAACTAAAACTTTAATGGTATCCATCAAATTTGTAATACCCCCATCTACCACAAATCCCATACTATGGGCGAAAGAAGACATTATATCATTGACTTGACCTCTAAAGTTTTGTTATGGAAATTGGGTCTTAAAATTTCATTATTTTTCAAACTCATCAAAACCTAAAATAGACATTGTCATTTTATCAAACTCATTGAAAGCTTTCTGGCGATTTATTTTTTTCCTCAATCCAACTCCCGAATCAAAATATATGGCCAATTTAAGATTTGACCAATAACCTTTTTCCATGTCAGCCTTATGGATGCCATGTGGCACCCATGTGGACCCCATGTTGTTTCTGCATGGTATTCATTCATCCCACGTGTACCCACGTAGACCCATGTGATTCCCACATGGTAGTCATCCATCCCATGTGGAGCAATCCATGTCTCTCCACCTGGGTCATGTGTTTAGCTTGTCTAAGTGGCAAGCTACATCAATTTATTTCCCCAGGACCCTTCAACCTATCATGTAACATGACCACATCATCAAGTCTTTTGAGGCAAGCTAGACCTTACCACATCAATCGAAGAGAAGGTTCCCCTTTTCGCCTCCATCTCTTGGTCCATTTCCTCAGTGGTAAAAATGCACACACTTAAAAAGTATTGAGGTGAGATAAGATTTTCCATGTCAAAGAGCTGGAAAGTTCCCATCTCAGCATCCATCTCTCGACCTATTTCCTTGGTGCTCAACCATGGCACACTTCAGAAACTCCTAAGAGATAACCCCCTTTTTACATCATTTTTCAAGAACCTTTCTTTGTCTTGGGACATAGATATCACCCATTTTCTTCCTAAGCCCTTGCTCCCTTCCATCGAGACGCTAAGATGATGTTAACTTGAGATGATGTCATGTTGACATCATCACATGCATTTTTCCTTCTTCAATATTTCCATGTGTCATCCATCTAAATCCCTTTGCTTTTCTAGTAATACCAATATCTCATTTCCAGATGGTTGTGGGTGCCATATGGACAACCCTTGTTGAAATCCAAGTGTTGTATGTTATAAGACTCTTTTATGGGTTGTTTTGGAGCTCAAATTTGCCACGTATATCTCTCCTTTGGGTCCACCAAATTCTTCAGATGGACTCCCCTTCCCATTAATTGTTGGGAGATCCTTGACCTATCTTGATCCTGTCTCTTGGCCATACCACTTTAGCACAATTTTGAATTCCCAAAGTTATGAGGTCCTGAGGTATCAAGATGGGCTTTTTTTATGTCAAACATCAGTAAGTAAACTTCTATCTCTTCTCAAAAATTAGTCGATTTGTGTTGTATGTCATTGGTTGTCAGGATGAGGATATATGTGTTTGTTTTGTTGCAACACCTACTCACCCTAAGCTACCTCTCTTGTGATATATATATATATATATATATATATATATATATATATATATATAGACACACACACACACACATACATATATGATTGTATGAATATGGATGCCCTTAGCTCTCTGCTATACCATCTTATCTATCTTGAGCTTGCGTGGAATCAACCATTGTGTTCATTACAGGCACACAACCATACCCAGGAACAATATAAGTAAGGAAAAAGCATTCTTCTCTCAATTAGTCATGCAGCACAAGGCCTATTGATACTATTCATTTAAAATCAAAGACATTAACTAAACAACAAAGGCTCATCTCATACTCAACAATTATATTGAATTTTAAGATAAAAAATAAACACAAAGATCAAGAATTAAACCATTACTTGTTAATCACACAAGAATCACATCATTTCTCATCATTATGTAATAAAAACCATTCCTCACATTCATAATGGCCATTTCAATAACACAACAAGTATTTATATAAAATTCACATGCACACAAAGCTAAATAAGAACTTATCTAATAATGGAGAACCTGGAAACTGAGTTGGGACTCCTACTCTCCACCAAACCTTAGATTAGCTTGTAATGCAACACTTTCTTGTAACCAATAACCCCCGAGCCAAATTCAAAGCTTCAAGATGAGTTCTTTTAAGGAATTAACCAATGTTGCCAGCTGAAATAGGGAAATACAGACCATGCAATCTACATCCACCATTTATTCAAGGGATCCATAGGTTTGCCACCACCAATCACTCAATACAAGGAATCTAGAGACTATATCACCTCCACCCTTATACCAATACCTCAACAACTCCACCCTGAACTAGGAATTCAGAGCTCATTAAGAAGAACTAGGCACAATACCTTTAGTGGCTCCACCATATATCAGGAATCCTGAGTGAAATAAATTAAATTCGCAACCTGAAACCAAGAAAAGAAGGTTCCAAGATACTCTATGGCTAGGAATACCAAGGAACATGGACTCCATCAAAACCACGGAATCCAGAGTGCCTTTTTCCTTCACTTGAGAGATGCCTAAGTGATTCTTCTGTTGCTCCAACCAAAATCAAGTGTTCCTTGTCATTCCACCAATGATCTTCTCTTCTCTTCCACTGTCCCATCAATGGTATGCTACGCTATCCCATTTCTTGCAAAGACCAATGCTTAAAATCCGTGGGTTCCTTCTTGTGTTGTTACCAAAAACCCATATCTATTCAAGCATTGAGTATCCTCTTCTTACTCAAGCTCTCTCCCAGGGAAAAAATCCCCTTCTAGATTAATTGTCGTGTGCTTTCCACATTGTACGTGCTCCCCCAGCTTCAGGACTCTTATCCTCATATTTCTCTACATATTCCCAAGAATCCTCTCTTCCTTGTGTTGAGTTCTACCCCTAAATAATCTCATCTCTCTTCCTGAATGTTTCTCCCCTTTTCATGCCCTTTCAACTCCTCCCACCTCGTCGAGAATCTGCTTAGGAAATATCCTCAAGCTACCTTCCATCATGATGGTTGTTTTAACTATCTGATGGAGGCATATTTCCATGTGTTCTCCACTAATGGAAAACCTCCTAGCCAGGGGATCTATTGGTCCCAACCACTTCAAGAATCCTACCATTTTGATTTTGAAATCAGTTACCATTATACCAACTAATTATGCTACCATGAAGAACAATCCTCCTCAATTTTCCCAAGCACTACCTACCCCAAAACTCTAAATATGTGTCCCATATCTCAGGCATTTAATTATATAAAAATGATTACAATGTTTGTAATAAGGGAATTAACCAAGGCTTGTAACATAATTTTATTTTATACCCACATTGGGAATCATTTAGAGTGTTAGTGTAGTGTTCTTCTTCAGTAATTGAAGAGGAAATCAAGTGATATATTGTTAGCTTGAATTTACACATATTAATTTCATTAAAGTTTGGCTTTGAAGGAGGAATTCTTGTTATTATTTATTGCTAAAGTGATATGTTTTGCATTGAATGTTGGTAGAAGCAAGTTGCAATAAAGTGTTTTATATATTAGTTATAGTAGAGCTTTGTTCCTTTTACAAAAATGAAAGGGATTATTCCATTTGTTGTTGGGGGATTGTAATTAAATAATTTAGTTAAACTTTTGCTGTAAGAATCATCGAAGTTGAGAATCTAATCTAGAGCAAGCTCAAATACATATTCCCATTGCCTTGTTTCCAATTAATAAAACTATAGAGTCGATATTATCTTAAAGGAAGAATGTTAGTGAAACAACTATCATGTAGTGGAACATTAAACATGGGTCATTTGTTCTATCAATCATCAAGAACCTTCATTATTACAAACAATAAAACCCATATAATTGAAAATCCATTTGAAGTCACTTGGTATACTAATCAATTAAATTTTAATTGAGAAACAAGGTGTTTATTGATTTGTATATTGTAGAGAAAAGGTGGTTTTATTGTAACATTGATAGGGTGCACTTTTTCCCCATTGCACTTTATTTGGCCTTATAATTTCAATAATAAAACCAAACCCATCCTTACATGTTGTTTTGGAATAGGGAGTAGGGAAGTTGCACTCAGAATTGCATTATGCACAAAATATTTCGAGCAATTTTGAAAACTGGACACTCAAAATCATATTCAGCTAGAGTCTTGACATTGATTGGCACATTGAGAATAGAGATTCATTTTCCATTGTGTTGTCATATAGTTTCCTGTGCATAAGTTACATAGATAAAGGAGCCATATAATCAATATTGGGTGGTGGTTACACAAAGATCATAAGCATTGAGGTTCATCCAATGTAAAGAGAAGAGATGTATTTTCTCTTTTCGTAAATCATTTATGTTCGTGAAGTAACAGACATTCGGCCAACTGCTGACAGCACAGAACCATCAGGAGTGTAGTTCAGAGACACTGCGTGCTCTTTCCTACACTGAATAGTGGCAAGGGATAGACTCTTGCCATACACATATATGATAAGATGGGTAGTAGAGAATATAGAAGTCGAAGACAGACTTATCAAGACAGCTAAAAATACAGTCTTGGGTTCTTTCAGAGCCGAAGATTTACAACAAATGTACAAGCTACCCAATGCCCAGGACATCTATGACAAACAGTTTGTTGCAAAGCTTGTAAAGAAAAATGAGGACCCATTTCAAATGATACAGAATGGAGGAGAAGAGACAATCAATTAAGAGAAGATAAAGCGGGTATGTACCCCATTGCTTCTTTGGCCAATCCTTATAATTTTGCAGCCTCCATGCTATGTAGATTGTATGGGCTCCCTAATAATTCTAAATTCTCGATCAATTGGGTTCCGTTAATTGAGTCTTGTGTTAATTCTCACATTATGAATTGGGAAACCATTCTATCTGAGAATTTTTCCAAAGTGATTACTGAATATCGCCAAACCAAGGCTACCTCCTCTAGAGCAGTTCCCCAATTCTTCATGTCTACATATATCTTCAATGTTGTTTGTTTCTACACTCATTTTCCAACCATGGGTTGGAAATGGACTACCAATGATCCTACTACTATCTTCCTAAGTTATAAGAAAATGTGGGAACAAGACTATATTCCACATTTTCACCAATTATGCCAGGGAGTTGTTCTTCCCTTACATCAGTTAGTTTTCAACAAAAGATGTCCGAGATTCACAAAAGAAGCTATCACAGACCTCCAAGAAATCAAAAGGTATTTTCTTGAAGAATCCTTCTCTTATATCAGGATATTTGGTAGCCAAGCCTTCCCACATGTCCTCCCTATGTATGTATTGGATAAATTATTGGTAAGAGAAGTAGCATACCAAACAGTAGGAAATGGCCTCACAAAAACGTTGAGGGAAATGAAGAAATCCTTATGGCCAAATTTTCCCCTTCAGTGTGTGTCATTTACCCTTATTAACTATGGTCATGCATATAAAGAGTATCAGAATATGAAGTTATTAAAGCTCCCCATTCTACCTTCTAGGCCTTTTGATCCACAAAAAATAGAAAACAAATTCACCATTTCAGTTAAGATCCGACCTGTAACTCATGCAATTGATGAGTTTGAAGATTTACTAGAATCTATCGAGGACTTTGAGCAAATTCTAAATGCAACCAAGACAAATTTCAACCCAGAGAAATTCAAAAGATTCTAGGAGTTTAGATGATAGAGGTTAGAATACCTCCCACAAGAAATTTGGATTACTGATCATATAATTGAAACCAAGTCTCAGAAGTAGAATAAGCCAAGCATGTCACGAGAGCAGGAAGCAGAAAAAGATGAATTAGAAAAGTTGTGGGATGCATTCAATGAAAAACTACAGGATACCCCTAAGGTGTCATCAACACAAGAAACTACAGGATTTCAGACCTCGCTAGGGAAAATAGCAGTAGTGACCACTGAAGGTCCAAAAACAAGTTTCCAAGATACAGAGGTAATCCCTACAGATCCAACTACTAAAATTGTCTTGAATGTAACAAATATCCCTCCTCTAGATGTATTTTACATTCCTCTTCATAAATTTGTTGTAAGAAGACAGAGAAAGAGGAGGAGAACTGAAACTCCTTCAGAACATGAATTTATGGATGTCCTATGGAAGGACACACAAATAAATTCGACTGAACATTTGACTCGGCTATCTCAATTTTCCAGAGCCTATGCTATAACAACAATTGATAACGCAACCAAAGTCTCGGTTTTGATTAAAGAAAAGGATGACTAGATCGCAATATTACTGTGATAGTTAGATGAAGAAAGAGTCAGCATGAACCTTCAAGCAAAGGAACAACTGCATAAGCTATAACAGGATATAGAACTACCAAAAGTAAGTCATGAAAATGACTTATCTGCTAAAAACAAACAAATCTAGGAGTTAAATAGTGACCTAGCAAAGTATAAGGATATTCCTACTGGAGAGGAATTTATTAATGAGGCTTTGACATTGAATACTTTACTGAAAAAGAAAAAGAATCTCTTCCTCCAACATATATCAAATATCATTCCACCTCTGAATACTAGTGAACAATTAACAAACATCATTATTGATCAAAGAATTGAGTTCAATGAAATCAAGTCTAAGATCTCTGATTATATTGAATGGCAGGATTCAGATGAAGGAAAAAGGTGAAGTCTCCCAAAGATTAATGAAAGATATAAGGATGTTCTATTCACTGATTGGAACACATAGGTGAAACAGGACGAACTAGCAATAGCTAGATCATTGGGTATTTTAAAAAGCATTGTTAAAACAATAAATCACATGTTGCACACCTCCAACCTCATAAAGGAGGGTGATCCAAAAACACTTCCTGGTCTTAAAGCATTAGATGAGAATTGGAAGAATTATAATCAGCTATAGAAAGAAACAATTGAGGGGCTATCAAAAATCGACTAGGAAGCAGTATGGCAACTTTCGGTCAAACCACACAGTCAGATTATGGCCTTGAATTACTCCTTGGGATCAGTATAGAGAATGTTGCCACCTTTACATGATGTTATATTTGCAGGGAAGTTGAGAAAACAATTCGGGATGCCACCACAAGTTAGGCCAATGACCGACATTTGTGAGCTGAGAGGCAAAGTTGGCAGCAGTGATTAATCAATGAAGACTTGAGTCATTTTTTTTAGCAGCTTTTGGAAAGTTGGATACCAGGAATGAGGAAGGTTGTTTGAAACCTCCTCATAGATATTTTTTATAAGTTATTTTTAGTTAATTAATAATAGTATTTAAACCCTTCTCATGCATTTAAACAAGGGTCCATAATTTTATTAAGAACATTTACAAAGAATGCGCTATCGTAAGTTTGTAAATGCCTTGATCGAATCATGGAACATGGCATTTTCAATCAAATATCATTTTTTTTTATCATTTTTGATGCACTGTTGTATTCTTTGGGATGCTTATCGGTAGAAGATTGATTATGTCCTATTGTCACTAGTCAAATGAGCAGAACGGTACACATATGGTACTATTATCATGTTTTCTAAATCTTTGTTCTAGTATTAGTGATAAGTTTATCTTTCATGAATTGTTTATGAAATCTCTCATCTCTATTTGAAGTATCAGTTGCACTATTGTACGATATAAACCCAAAACACTGGGAAACTGGTCCCATCGTATCCAGTTGGAGTCACTATCCCAAACAGAAAAGGAGCAACTCTAAGGTCCGGACTAGGTGGTTATCCCCCTTTGTTGTTGCCACAGATTTCTAAGGCCTCAACATTTTTGGTGTTAGAAGGAGGGACTCGACTATGAATGGCATATAAATCTAAATCTGAAACCTGAAGCCTTCATAAGAGTCAATCCCCCTTAAAAAATTCTACAGCTTCTTGATCACGTTCTAATTCACCCACTTAGAAGTCAGAAGTTGTAGAAACTTTCCCCTCATCTCCTGAAGTATCTCAACACTTACCTTCTTCAGAATATAATCCAGAATCTCCTAAAGTTCAGTCCTTAGTTCATAAATTAGAACGAATATCTATTTCTGCTGAGAAGCCTGATAAACCTAAAGTTTCTGAAGAAAGTATTACTTCTTTGTTCAGAGAAACTAGTATCCTAACACGATAAAAAAGTGATAAACTTGGAATACCTCCCTTTGAGTTTCCAATACATTCATAGTGTAAGAAGGTTCCTATGTCTAGATCTAAGTCTGATACAAGTGAGGTCATATAAAATATCCCTCCCTTTACTCATTCATTCGCTACACCTCCATTCACATCCTCTCATCTTTCCATTTCTTACACTCAAACAATTAGTGCTACCACAAGTAGTACTAGTCCAATTGTAAGTTCTACATCCATACCCACTACTTCTAGATCTGCTTCTATATCTTCTCAAATCCTAACTCAAGTTATGGCTAATCAGCCTTGGACTAATCCTGGTGCTTTGTTGTTTGCAAACCCACATCCTCTCCCAGATCATCCAGAGAAATGGTTACCCAAATACAATCTACATGATGGTCTTCCAACTGAAGAACACATCAACAATTTTATGTTGGCCATGAATTTGAATGGGGTTGCACATGAAGATATTGTAGTGAGATTGTCTCCCTATACTCTTAAAGGATATGCAGGATCCTAGCACTTTTCTCTTCCAGCGGGAACTATAACAGACTCAGTAACTTTTGAAAAACTGTTTCTTACAAAATTTGATGATAGAACCGTGGCATCTTTAATCAATGCTCTCTCTAGCCTAAAAACAAATTCAAGTGAAAGGATCAAAGATTTCAACTCCAGATTTAACAAGTTATTAAAAAAAATCCCAGCTGCTTCTAAACTTGTTGTTGATCTACAAATAGAGTCGTACATTTCTACTTTACCTTCTAATGTAGCCATTTTTGTAGATAAAGCCGGTAAGGCTACTCTCTCAGAAAACATGAACGAATCCCTATCTATAGAAAAGAGAATTTTACCCTTAGAAAAACAATCTGAGATGGAAGATAAGAAATCTAAAAAGGTGACTTTTAGCCAAAAAAAAAAAAAAAAAAACCCCAAAGGATCCATTCGATCTTGAAGGTCTTCAAAAATTCTTGAAAACTATGTCAAATGATATGATTGAAATAAAGAAACAAGTAGTTGAATCTTCAGTTCCTAAGAAACCATATTGCCCATACAATAGAAGTCCTACTTCGCCATCTCAGCCTCCAAATGTGATTTCAAGTGCCGAATCAGATCAAGATGTTGAAGATGCCTCAGCAACTGAAGAAGAAACAAAACCTAAAGAAGAAGTCGAATTGAATGGGTTATGGGACTTTATTCTTCCCACCGAAGAAGAAAGAGAAGCTATGCCCATATCTACAAGGAGAAAAACATCTGCTGACTTAATTGTAACAATTTAGAAACATAAATCTCCTCCCATAAAGGAGAAAACAGTGAATAAAAAATCTAAAACTATTCAAATTGATCCTATTCCCCTAGATACTTCTAAAACTCTGATAGTTTCAGATATAGTGGAATACAATATAGTTGAAGACATGAAAAAGACTAAAGAAAACATTTCATTATATGAAATGACCAAATTGAAATAGCAGTAGAAAATCTTACTGAGAGAGCTTAAGGCAGTTCTTGTAGATCCCATGCCACCACCAGTTATAGCCCAAGTTGACAAAGGTACGGGAAAACCTCCCTCACCTTCAAACAAGGTAAGCCCAGATGATCTTGTGTTGATTGGTGATAGATCTAAGTCTCACACTCCTCCTTTCCTTTTGACTTATGAAATTTTTAATAAAAATGTTCATAATTGTCTCATCAATTTAGGTGCTTCTTCGAATATCAAGCCAAGATATGTGTTCGGTAATGGAGGCCCCATGTAACGAGTTGGGGCTTAAAGCCTACAATTTTGGGTAAAAATGTGGTAAAAGCTCCACGAGGTGCACGGAGTGCGAATTGGAATGAGTCAAGTCAAAGGGTTGTCCGCCTGAAAATATTCTAAGGAAATAGAAAGTGAGTCGGCTTGCCCATGGTCCGTGAACCATGGGAGTGTATAAATAGAGCGAGGCTCTAAGGGTAGAGGGTAGTTCTTGTTTTGATCTTGAATGTATGGGTTTGTGAAGGCAATAGTGGATCTGAGTCTGTAAGTCCGAGTCGAGTTGGATAGTAGTTAGAATAGGCTCTACAGCTGTGTGTGTAGAGGCCTGGTAAGAGTCCACAGCTGTGTGCGTAGGGAAGGAAGTGGCTTGTATTGAATCAAAGATATTAATAAAGCTAAGTTGGTTCTGAAACTTTGCAGATCTGGTTCAATTCTGGTTTATGCATATGTTCTGATCTATGTTTTTATGCTTATGCTTTGGGTTTATGAAAATCTGTAAGACTTGTGAATGTGCACACTGGTTATAAGTGTTGAAAGTTTTCTTAAAGACCTTTAGAATTAGATTTGATCTATAATAACTCATTAATAATAAGAAGTAAGAAGCGGATTTACGCGGAAGCCTAACAACTGTGCAGAGAGGCGCAAGGGCACAGAATGATTCATGAACCTTCCAAGTTCTCATCAAGACATCCCTAGGGTGTGGAAACCTGGTTCCAACACCCTCCCCTACTACCTCGAGTGAGACTTCAGTCCGCGCTCTGCGGACTATTGCCGAAAGGGTTGGTAGTGCAATATTTGTTTGGTTAAAACACTTCTGAACCTGGGTTAGGCCCCAATAAGCCAACAAATGGTTCCGTTGTTGGGACCGGGATCTGCCTAAGGGATGTCTAATATTGAAACACTGGAACCCTACGAAGAAAGAACTTGAAGATTGGTTGGATTGGAAGCTTCATGAGTTTATGGTACAGGAAAACAAGAACCCACAGATATTTGAGGAGAGGTGGGTAGATCGCTACATATACACAGAAATCCGCAAGATCTTCTTCGGGTCCTTCTTGACAGAACTGAATTAGTGGATTGCGAGACTAGCTAATAGTGTGGGAAGGTGCAGGCTTTATCACCCAACAGTGTGGACTCCAGAGTTGGTGCATAGGCTAGAAGCATCTGAAGATAAAATTGCATGAGTAGTATATCATTGGCTGGATCGGATAATAAGAGGGTTTATCACTGAGCTCGCGATAGACACAACCGTAAGTTATAGCGAAGTGGAAAGACATTTTCTCCAAGGACCGTGGGGTAAGTACATCAAATCATTGAATACCTGGATTAAAATGTTGTTATGTGAAAAGTGGGTTATGCGAATCCATTGATGTCTGGGGTAACGCAGAGTGGAAGAGGTTACCAAGGGATCGAAGGACTAGAAAACAACCCCCTAATTTCACTGTCACAAGAAAGCGAAGAGGAGCTCATTAGGTTCTCTCCAAGAAGTGTGGTCTAGTTGATAAAGCAACGCATTCCACTGCTACCACCTCCATCCTCTCCATCGCCCACTTCACCTACATCAACCCCGCATTCATCAACCCCATCTTCACCTACCCCACCTCCACCACCTCCACCACCTCCAAGGGTTGGAATGGCGAGTGTGATCAAGTTACCTATATTTAGGGGCGTAGGAAATGAGAAGCCAGATCAGTTCTGGTTTGTGGCAAAGGCAGTATGGGAAGCCCAAGGCATTACAGATGATAATGTTAAAAAGGCTACTTTGGTGAGCATGCTGCAAGATCATGCATTGACGTGGTATATAAAGCATTCTAGCGATCATCCAAATGCTAGAATAGCGGAAATCCGGGATGCATTGAATAAAGAATTTAGCTGGCCGAAATCAGAAACGCAGTTGATCATCAAACTCAAGGAGATAGTAATGCTGCTAGGTGAGACCCCTTGGGAAATGGTTCAGAGATTGAAGAGCATGATCCATGAGGTTAACATGACGTTGTCAGATGCACAACACCATGCATGGTTTGTGGCATCCTTGACACCACATCTGAGGACGGCGCTATCACAGGAAAAGATCTCGACCCAAGCTGAAGCATTAGAGATAGCAATGAGGTTTCATGAGACTCTAATATGGGATCCTGGGTTGGGAGTTCAGTAAATCCATGCACAACTACAAAATCTATGCTTGGAGATGCAAAGTCTGAAACAAGATAAGGCACCTCAACGAGGAGTGCGTAAAGAAGTGTGGTGCATAAAATGTAAAGGCCAAGGTCACGATAAGGATCATTCTCTGATATTTGCAAACTATTTGACCAGGGGGATCGATGCTATTAAGACCAGAGGCACAGGTGGGGCCAAGCACAGCGACCCCACTCTGGTGCGTGATCTGTCAAGTGGGAGGAAAGCATACAACAAACAACTATCATCTATTGAAGAACTATACACAACCCACTCAGTAGCTATTTTGCAAGTTGTGTAGATTGCTGGGCCACGATGAACAAAATTGCCGAAGCTACGAGTTGTTGATGGATCGGACATCGGCTTACAGGATGCAAACTGAGGTGCGAGGTTAGGATCTAGCCACAGTAATAGCGCATGGTGGATTCCAGGGATGCAGACGAGGACAAGGAGGAATGGGACCCAGATGAGGGTGTGGACAGTTAATCTACTACAATTGTGGGGGACCTAGGCACTACGAGCGAGACTATACGAATCTGACCAGAACATGTTTCCCGTACTATTACCAATTTGATCATGAAGCAATAGATTGTCCCACACTAATTGCACAGATGCAGGAGAAGGTGGTGCTTTAGGCTAATCCAACACAGAATATCCAAATGATGAAGGTTGAACCGTGCAAAGAGGACCCCAACGTGAATATGGTGCTTAGAAGTGGTGCCACCACAGGGTAAGATAAGGGGAAACGACCAGAGGAGGATACATGGGTGCGCAAGGCCACTACAAAGCAACCTAAGTTTGATTTGGAACGTGCAAGGGAGACATTCATGGAAGATAAGAAGAGCTTCACAGAGGCATCTACTTATGTAGTAAGGATCAAATAAAACCAGAAATGGATCCTTTATGCTAAGTACATTTTTATAGACATGCAGGAAGCTACTACAGGACAATAAAGTAGTTAAGGGATTGCAAGAACTGATAACTAGGTGCGCCGGGTCGGGTGAACCGCGCATGGTCTAGAAAGTAGGCAAGCATGCTTTGCGCACTAGGTGTGAAATGTGATTGACTGCACAGATTGGTGACTATGAGATGGATCAGGTTGTTCTGGACTTGGGTTTGGATGCAAATGTGCTACCTAAATAGACTTGGGAATGTAAGGGCAGACCCGCACTACAATGGTCTCCCATTCAATTACGGATGGCGAACCAACAAAATATCTTGCCCATGGGGAGGTTGCAAGGAGTCATAGTGGACATTGAAGGTGCAAGCAAACAAACAAACTTTGAGGTGATAGAAATTGTGGATGATAGTAATCCCTACCCCGCATTATTAGGGATAGACTGGGCCACGGACATGAATGGAGTCATCAACCTAAAAAGATGAAAAATGATATTCGAGAAAAAGTCTCTACATGTAGTAGTTCCGTTGGACCCAGCTGAAGGCACACACTACACTGAACCTGTGCACGATGAGGACAACGATGATTAACTAGATTGCATCTACTAGGTAACAGTGCAAGACCGGGATCGGGTGAATCCGACAGCGAATGGGAGAATCTCATGGGAATGCGATAGTTCTTGAACATCGGATTTTGATGAAGAGATAGAGCGATGGCAGAACTGATTGCATGAAGTAACAACACTAAATTGTAATATGATGGTTAGATCGTTGTGACATGTGAAGACTGAAGCAAGGGAGCTTCCAACTGATGAGGGCACAATGCATGCAGAGGAATCCATAGACCACTGTGAAAAGGTGATACTGGAATGGAAGTGGCACAGTGCGCAACGAGGGGTGCTACGCACGACAACTGCACCAGGGAGGAATACACATCAGGAGACTATGGGACTTGGCATGAATATAGAAGGTAGACGTGTGTACGAGTTGAAGGACAAAACATTCGTCGGCCGCATAGGATGCAGATATATGTTGTGTGAATGCCAACCCGACTAAGAATAAAACATATGAGTCTATCGCGACAGCAAGAAAAGTGCTGCATTCCAACTTTTCACGCCAAAGCAATCGAGACAACAGGTGGAAGCATGAACAACCTTCGTATAATAAGACGAGCTAATGGGAATTTTCATGTACCAAGGGTTTGATGGAACTATAAGACCAACAACAAACAAAGGAGGGCGAAGGTGATCTTAGCAAGGATGAGACAAGATGGAACCAAGAGGATTGAAGAAACTCCCCAGGTCATAACCTCCACAGATGTCAGGGATGAAGGAATTCAATGGTTGCAAGGAGCCATTCGGTGCAGCAGCAGAAGGATTCACAAAATCAATGAAGAATGGGAATGGCTGAAGAGAAAAAGCGCAATGTTGGATGAAGAAATTAGCAAAATGAAAATCGGCGTTGCACAAGCGGGCCGCGTGAATCTGCAAGGAAGGGAACTAGGTCTGGCCGGGTCTCCCTCAGCACTAGAACGAGCTGCGACCCTGCTATCATGGTTGCGACCACACCAATGGAGGAATGTACCATATACAACAGTGCACGATGGATAATGGATATGAAGGCACTCGAAAGGTGCCTGCGACCCAGGCTAGCAGGGAAGATGAAATCTCTCACCTGGGGTGTGACCACCTAACTAGCAGTGGAACACACAGTCTTAGGACTCCAAGCAGTTGAAAGGGGGTGCAGGACTATAAACAAATCTATGGGAGGCCTGTGTGGAAAAAATGTTCCATGCAGGGCCAATCGATCAGCAAGATCGTGATCGCGCCGAAGGGGCTTTGCTACTACGTGGGAAAGTTGGGAGGTGACCATTGACGTCACCATTCATGACAAGAAGTTCAAGTTACGGCAGAGAGGAGTGGGTGGCAGGCCGTTAAGATAGGATTTCTAAGCTAGATACAAAAAGATTTTCCACCAAGAAGATATTAATGAATTAGAAGTGGAGGGAAGGGTTACATTCAAATTCACACATTCCTATAAAAACCCTTGGACAACACTGGGATATTTGAGATGTGAACCAGTATAGAACAACAAACATCTAGCTACTAGGAATCCCATGAGTACCATGGCTAGAACCCGAGCACGGTTCACGAAAGAGCTATATCCAATCTAGGAGGAGCCAGAAGAAGCGACTGCTGTTCCAAAGTCCCCACACACACTGCGAGCCCGGAAAGACAAGCAGACTATGGGGCCAGCCCGGGTATCACCAAGATTTGGTAAATTATCAGTGGCTGAAAAAGGCAAAGTAATCACCACTGAGGTCGAGGAGGACAAGGAAGATTTTCAAGCCTTGATCGATCAGATTGAAGCACAAGATGAGGAAGAAGAGGACACTTTCCAAATACCTTCACTACCACCATATATCTCTCCATGGAATGGGACAACCAAGGTACCTAAATACCTAGAGGCCATGAAAAGTATGCTCTAGACTCCACTTCTTCCGAATGAAATAAGATTTGATGGTCTGCCGCTGGGCCGAGTATCGAATATCAAGTTTGAAGATTGGGATCTTGAGGACAATGACAAGTTCCCCCAATTGGACAAGGAGAAATTACTACAGCAGAAGTGGTTATGTGGTGTGGAATAGGCGAAATTACTCAATATGAGGTGGATACCCCATTATTACCGACCATTACCATTTTTATTATTTGATAGTTACTATGTCTGGTGCATGACAGATATCTCTAGCTGGCAGAACCAATTCTAGCGTAGAAGCGGTGAAGGCTAAATATAAGATGGAAAAATGGAAACGTGGGTATGTAATAGCAAGCATCAAAGACTGAGGGGTGTACGTCACCACCCAGTTCTTAGCCGATAAGATCATGAGGAAATGCTGTGTATACGAGGTACCAGCTTCTGTCATTGCACTCATGAAGCAATGTGCAGAAGGGGTTCAATTCAACTGGGCGTAGTTTCTCTGAAACAAATTTTTGATGAATTGCCGGGAAGCACAGGAACAAGGTAAGAATTTCCATTACACATGGTTGCTCCTAACAATCCTACTGCTAACAGGAGAGCTACCGAAGGGCAGCCAATTTCCCGACATTGAGAAGAACCTCCCTGAAGCCGTGTGGTATAACTCGCTCCAGGCTACAAAAAATGCCACGAGAATTTGTGAGATCAAGGTGTTTTGGATATTCATGGAGGCAAGTATCCAGACATGGATCGTTTGCTGACCGCAGCTATCCCCAACTGTATACAACAGTTTTTAAAGCACGACTGAGTTCAAGGTGGACATGCGTAATCTGTACATCAGGGTGTGGAAGGATCCAAAGTGAACATGGGTAAAGTTTACATTCTGAACGATGTGATTTACGAGGTAATGGCAGCATGGCCTCTAGAGTGGTGAACCCCGGACTTAGCTGAGGTAGAAAATACGGCAACACAACAACGAAAGAAGGAAATCAAGCCGCGCATCACAAAGTTGGTGGAAAGAATGCGTCAGGAACAAAAAATGACCATGCAGCGGGAGGCGACCGAAACAGTGGCAGAGACCATCACTGCACCCGTCGAAGAGATTGTGGAGGCTTAAGAGTTTTCCATGGAGCAAGGTATACAGGGGGAAGAGGAGACACAGGAACGCATGGACCTGACCATAGCATTGACTCAACTCAAGAGGCCACGCGTCCAGGAGTAGCCCATGATCGCAAAAATACTAAGAT
Source organism: Pinus tabuliformis (assembly GCA_031772625.1). Lineage (NCBI taxonomy): Eukaryota > Viridiplantae > Streptophyta > Pinopsida > Pinales > Pinaceae > Pinus > Pinus tabuliformis. The sequence continues at coordinate 323,320,713 of CM062813.1, forward strand.
GGAGAAATATTTGGAGAAAGATTTTCTTGCCAGTAGTGGACCAGCATGTGATGACATTAAGGATGCTTTGAAGAAGCTGATGATAGAGCAAACAACTATGTTGGGGGAACTCAGGGCACAGCTGCAGGTGTTACAAGTGTGACCCCTAGGTGGGATGATTCTGATTCTCATAGAGGGCACACTCACAGTGGAGCAGATGGTGCGCTGCCCCACAATGAACACTTTAGTATTACCAGCAGGCGTTGTCCTAGCAGAGGCCGAAGGCAACAGGAGGAGTTGGGGGTTGAACTTGGCTGCTCTTCCTAGAGAAACCCTATACCAACTGCAGGATGGGGTAACCTCTGAGCTCTGCACTAGGGAAGGTCGTGCCATTCCAGTATTAATGGAGAAAAAAGGAAATCTAGAGCAGATCAGTTTACAACGTGACGATTTTCTTGTACACAACCAAGGATTGGAATAGGCTGTGGAGGAGGTTTGTAGTAGTATACCAGAATTGGTTGTGCTAGCGGAACTCCCAGCAGTTGAAAATATTCCTCACATGGTGGTAGGATTCCGTAGGGCCCAGGAGGAGGCTGCGAAAGCCCAGTGGGAGTTGAACTTGCAGATCGCGGAGCTAAAGATGACAACGCAACCTACTACACCCCCGAAAGTTAGAAAGCAGTGTCGTTGCGCAATTCAAGAAGGATTGCAGGTGATAGGGTGCATCATACACGACTGCATGGGATTGTTGGATCAATCCCTTCTTACGCTCACATCACTACAAGAAGACCCCATGTTGTAGCAGGTAGAGACAGAAGCACAGGAGTTGCAGCAGGCTTATGACAATGTCTAGGGGACTGCACAAATGGTTGCCATTACTCAACGTTTGGCCAGGATGAGGGAGGCCCAGGCTTTGAAGGAGCAGGTGGACGCTACACGACAGTGGGAAGCGGGGCTCAAAGCGCGCATCCAGCCTTGGCTTGAGGAAGCGTTCATGGTTACTGTTGAGCTTTGAAATTACACCTCTCCTACACATTTTCCCAGACCTTTTCCCCTCACCAGTACTCCATAAGCTATCGGAAATCATTGCATATTGATTCCAAAAGAGAATTTAAGTGGTTTTATAACTATGTTTTTGTGTTTGCTGTTTGACTTAGATTTTTCTCATTAGCTGCGGAATGCATTCCGCAGATTTTTTTGTTAAAATCTAGGTTGCAGGTGTCATCAGGAAAAACGGGACACGTGGGCAAATCAGGAATGACTTGGACATGGATCAAGTCCTATTGGTTCAGCCGGATTCATCAAGGAAAGTTGTGGTCAACGGTGGTCAAGCGGTGGTCAAACAGAGGAATCCTACAGCAACAGGACTCCGTCTTCAAGCACATGAAGGATTCGTGGCCGTTCCTAGATCCTTGGGGTCATATTGACAACTGTAGACTGCCCCACGATGCGAATCCGATAGCCACTTTTGATATATTGAATAATCTCGGCAACCATTATGCTAAATCCATGGACACTGTCTTTTACGTGTCCTCTGTTGACGTAGTTTCAAAGGGTTGTCCACCCGAAAATATTCTAAGAAAATAGAAAGTGAGTCAGCTTGCCCATGGCCTACGAACCATGTGAGTGTATAAATAGAGTGAGGCTCTAAGGGTAGAGGGTAGTTCTTGTTTTGAACTTGAATGTATGGGTTTGTGAAGGCAATAGTGGCTCTGAGTCTATAAGTCCAAGTTGGGTTGGATAGTAGTTAGAATAGGCTCTGGAATTATGTGCGCAGAGGCCTGGTAAGAGTCTGCAGCTGTGTGTGCGGACCCCTATAGCTGTGTGCGCAGGGAAAGAAGTGGCTTGTACTGAATTGAAGATGTTAATAAAGCTAAGTTGGTTCTGAAACTTTGCGGATTTGATTCAATTCTGGTTTATGCATCTGTTCAGATCTATGTTTTTATGCTTATGCTCTGGGTTTATGCAAATTTGTAAGGCTTGTGAATGCATGCACTGGTTGAAGCAACAAGACTCCTTCTTTAAGCACGTGAAGGATTCGTGGTTGTTCCTAGATCCTTGGGGTCATATTGATAGCTGTAGACTGCCCCACGATGCGAATCCAACAACCACTTTTGACAGATTGAATAATCTTGGCAACCATTATGCTAAATCCATGGACGTTGTCTTTTACGTGTCCTCTGTTGACGTAGTTTCACAGGAAAACAGCTATGAAGCTTTTGTTATAAATAACGCGTTTTCAAACTCATAGAGTTAGTCTTTTATTAATGTAATTTTGTTGTTAAAGTTTACTGTGACGTGACACTAGTTACACTGTGGTAACAAGAGGATTCTTCCTTCGTTTTGAATTATAAAATAAGACTTTGTTTTTATATGACTATGTGCGCATAATTTTGGATTGTTAGCCTATTGACCAAGGCCGTGCAGAGGGCCCTTGCACACTGAGGTTTTATTTCCTTATTGGTGTACAATTTTTATGTATCGTTTCCTTATTTTCACTGCACATGTTTCATAGTTATCCACCTGTGTATATACTTCATCTGTTATGATATTAACATTTCATTCCTGTTTAGGATTTTACAAGCTTTGTATATTGCTGTTAACGATGATCATTGTGTGTATGTTTTAAGATAGAGTAGGCCCGGGCATTTTCATATATTTTTTGCAATAACTAGTGACATGGGATTAGCCTCTCTGCTGACTTTGCTTTTCTTAGTTTTTTTAATTCTAGTTCTGTTTTGTTGATTTCAGTCTTATTCACTTTATTTGTTAGTTAGTTTAGATATCAAATTGCTCATATCATTGACGATTATCTCCAAAAGCCATAACTTAGACTACCTAGCGAGGTATCAGATTATGAATGATGTGATTTGATTTTAGTTTTACTTTTCTGCAATTAGACATCAACTTGCTCATATCATTGACGTTATCTCCGAAAGCCATAGCTTAGACTACCTAACGAGGTATTGGACTATGAATGATGTGATTTGATTTTAGTTTTACTTTTCTGCAATTAGACATCAACTTACTCATATCATTGACGTTATCTCCGAAAGCCATAACTTAGACTACATGGCAAGGTATCAGACTATGAATGATGTGATTTGATTTTAGTTTTACTTTTCTGCAATTAGACATCAACTTGCTCATATCATTGACATTATCTCCGAAAGCCTTAGCTTAGACTACCTGGCGAGGTATTGGACTATGAATGATGTGAATTGATTTTACTTTTACTAGATTGCAATTTATTTGAGTACAGTAGCTTAATTCATTTTTTTCTTGTATTTAGAAGGTAGCAGATATAATGGTTTCATGATCAGTAGTTCATTATTTTCTTGATTTAAATAGCAGCACATTTTTATTCTTGTTGAAGTATTAATTTCATCACTAGTATGTTCTAAGATCCTCTGAAGTGTTAAGTTCTAGAAATCATTATAGAGGACATAATTGCCTTAAAATATATATCCATACTTGCCTTCTAGAGTATTCTTAAAACTTAGGAATAGGATTTCCATTCATATTAGGAAATAAACGAAGATAAAAACCCCCAAAACAAAATAAAAATTGAAAACGACAAAAAGGTAAGAAAGAGGCTATCTTGCACATATAGTGCGCCACACTTCATCAATCTACAACTCCCAGATTGATAATTAATGTAGCAATTTAGGACACACTAAATTGACTAAACATTTTGGCACCACTACCGGGGAAGTGTAACTAGGTAGCCAATCTCTTAAAAAAAAAGAAGGGAAAAATTGATAACTCCTTGAAGTATGCTCTCCTCTTGCACCCAGTGTGATCTAGAGGATCAGAAAAGAGAGTTTTTAGTTTAATAATTTCTTGATTATGCTCTCTTCTTGCACCTAGAGGGACCTGGAAGATCAGAAAGAAAATTATTAGCCCGACTTGAAAAAATAAAAATAAAAAAAATGACATGCATAGAGCAAGAGATTCTAGGGGAAGGTTTATAGCCAGGTTGCAGGTGCCATCAGGAAAAACGGGACATGTGGGCAGATCAGGAATGACCTGGACATGGATCAAGTCATATTGGTTCAGCCGGATTCATCAAGGAAAGCTGTGGTCAACGGTGGTCAAGCGGTGGTCAAACAGAGGAATCCTACAGCAACAGGACTCCGTCTTCAAGCACGTGAAGGATTCATGGCCGTTCCTAGATCCTTGGGGTCATATTGACAGTTGTAGATTGCCCCACGATGCGAATCCAATAGCCACTTTTGATAGATTGAATAATCTCGGCAACCATTATGCTAAATCCATGGAAACTGTCTTTTACGTGTCCTCTGTTGACGTAGTTTCAAAGGGTTGTCCACCCGAAAATATTCTAAGAAAATAGAAAGTGAGTCAGCTTGCCCATGGTCTGCGAACCATGGGAGTGTATAAATAGAGTGAGGCTCTAAGGGTAGAGGGTATTTCTTGTTTTGATCTTGAATGTATGGGTTTGTGAAGGCAATAGCGGCTCTGAGTTTATAAGTCCGAGTCAGGTTGGATAGTAGTTAGAATAGGCTCCGGAATTGTGTGCGCAGAGGCCTGGTAAGAGTTTGTAGCTGTGTGCGCGGACCCCTGCAGCTGTGTGTGCACGGCAGGAAGTGGCTTGTACTGAATTGAAGATGTTAATAAAGCTAAGTTGGTTCTGAAACTTTGCGGATCTGGTTCAATTCTGGTTTATGCATCTGTTCAGATCTATGTTTTTATGCTTATGCTTTGGGTTTATGCAAATTTTTAAGGCTTGTGAATGCACGCACTGGTTATAAGTGTTAAATTTTTTATTAAAGACCTTAAGAATTAAATCTGATTTATAATAACTCATTAATAATAAGAAGTAAGAAGCGGATATATGTGGAAGCCTGACAGCTACGCGGAGAGGCGCGAGGGTGCATAATGATTCACAAACCTTCCAAGTTCTCATCAAGACATCCCTAGGGTGCGGAAACCTGGTTCCCGCACCCTCCCCTACTACCTCGGGTGAGACTTTATTCTGCGCTCTGCGGACTGTTGCTGAAAGGGCCATTAATGCAGGATTTATTTGGCTAAAACACTTCCGAACCTGGTATAGGCCCCAATAAGTCAACAATCTGTGTGCGTGAAACTTAACGTTACCCCTCAAAAGTTTGTTGTGCATATAGTCCAATTAGACAGAACAAAAGTCGAGGTTGTTGGAGAAATGTTATTAGTATCAATTAGATTATCATCCAACCCAAAGATACTGCAAGTGATTGATGTCTTAGTAGTAGACATCTCTGAATTTTATGGTCTAATTTTAAGCAGGGACTGGTCTGAGAAATTACATGGAAATTTCGCAACCGATTGGTCACACATGTGGTTACCATATAATGGTAAACCAAATCAAATGAGAGTTGATTGTGAAAAATTAATTAAACATACAATCACTGAATTAGAAGGAGTGAACGAGCCTGTGATTTTCACTAACAATATTATTGGAAATTATTTTATTGAATCATTCCTTGGCTCATTCAATGCCCAGACCTCAGCTTTCCCAGAAAATATTGTGCTTCCTAGGTTGAAATTTTGTCTCAATTAGACACTTCTAAATGCATTAATGTTAGTAATAAAATTCTAGATCATTATTTGTTCTGGACTCTATCCTTTGACGGTTTGAAATAAGATGATGGTGCAGGAGCAGGTTGCATTTTAATCAATCCGCAAGGAGAAAAAACAATGCTAGCTTGCAGATTTATATTTCAATGCACGAATAATACTGTCAAATATGAAGCATTAATTCAAGGCTTGTACAAAGCCATTGGATTAAACGTTAAATATTTGTAGGTATATGGGGACTCTGAAATAATTGTTAAGCAAGTTAGGAACATAATACATTGTAATTCTGGACACTTGAAGCATTATCAAGCATTAGCTCAAAACCTCACTTCTCATTTCACTGCATTTAATATTTCAGTAATCCGTAGGTTACAAAATGCAAGTGTTGATTTACTTGCCAATGTAGCATCTCAATTGATACCATCAGAAAAATTTAGTCTAGATAGATCTTCGATTGAGCTGATTTTTAGGCCTTCCATCCCCAATAACATAACAAATTGGAGAGTGTTTAATGATGATACATATATAATCGACTTTATTTCATCAGATGGATGTTATGAAGGTTAAATCGTAGACGAAAATGAACATGACCTACAGATTGAAAATAAACAGGATTCAAATCCAATTCCCAAATCTATAGTCAAGATGGAAGGTCTCTATGATTTAAAAGATAGGTTTAAAAAGACTACCAATTCAAAAATGCAAAGTTATACTCTAAGATTTGAGTTTATTAATCTTGGTACACCTGATAAACCTCAAAACATAAACCTAGGTTTGGGCTTAACACCCGATGAAAGGATGTCATTCATTAAATTGCTAAGAAAATATAAAAGTGTCTTTGCCTGGGATTATTCAAATCTCAAAATATATGATACTTCTATAATGTAGCATACTATACCCATGATTTCAAATGACACGCCTGTCCAACAGAAGCTTAGGAAGATCCACCCAAACTTAGAAAGTCAAATTAAGTCTAAACTCAATAAAATGCTTAAAGCCAAAATCATTTTCCCTGTAAGACATTCAAAATGGGTGTCAAACATGGTTCCTGTTAGAAAAAAGAATGGAGACATTAGGATTTTCATAGACTTTAGAAATTTGAATAAAGCCTACCAAAAAGATAATTTTCCTTTGCCTACCATGGAGCAGATCCTGCAATCAGTTGCAGGTTCTAAATTGATGTCTTTTCTTGATGGAATTCTAGGTTACAATCAAATTATGGTTCATCCAGATGATATATTAAAGACTATATTCAGAACCAAGGGGGGAACATATGCATGTCAAACAATGCCATTTGGATTGATTGATGCTGGTGCTACACAGGGAAAATTTTAAGAACCCCCCCTAAATTTATAAATATAATAAATGGGCGAATCTCCATGGTATATAGGAAAAATGGAAGGCGATTTTATCAATAATATAATATGTATATATAATTTTTTGGCGAATCTCTCAGCAGGCATGGCGAATATTTTACTCAATTATAAAATCTTGTAAGATCTTGGCGAGTCTTTCACTAAATAATAAAACTTTGTAAAGTCCTAGTGAATCTTAGCATAGGCTACATGATGGTTTAATTCCCCCATTTAAATATGCTACATTCCAGGTGAATACCATGGGTCAATACCATGTGCCATTTTGGTGAATACCATGGGTCAATACCATGTGCCATTTTTATTTTTATTAATTCTAATATTAGGGTTAATAATGGTTTTTTGCATGGTATTAATAACAATCTAGTCCATGGTATTTGTCCCATAGTATTTTGGCCATAGGTTTCACCTAAATATAACCCATTTTTTGAGTGTTCGTAAATATAAGGTGACTTATGGAGTAAATATAAAAAAATGTTTTATTTGTTTAGCATACCTCTTGTTTATTTATATTTTTATTAATTTACCATACCTCTTTTACAAATATGGTATTTGGCCCATAGGATTCACTTAAATAAAACCTCTTTTTTGAGCCTTCATAAATAGAACGAGGGTTATGGACTAAATATAAAAAGAGGTTTTATTTATTTACGATACGTCTAGTTTATTTATATTTTTATTTATTTACCATACCTTTTGAGTAAGTATAAAAAGACGTTTTATTTATTTACCATACCTCCACTTTACTTATATTTTTATTTGTTTACACCCTTACATGTATATAAGGTGACTTATGGAGTAAATATAAAAAATGTTTTATTTATTTACCATACCTCTCATTTATTTATATTTTTATTAATTTACCATACCTCTTTTATAAATATGGTATTTGGCCCATAGGATTCACTTAAATAAAACCTATTCTTGAAAATGGGCGAATGGATTCACTTAAATAAAACATATTCTTGAAAATGGGCGAATGGAAGGTTGTAAGTCATAATTTCAAGGGCTAAATTTACCTTTTTTACCCTCTCCCTTAAAATAAGGTGGGCTATTTGAGGTGATTTGTAAAAATGTACTGTGATACAAAATATTCGCCCACTAAAAATTTAAAACCCCTTAATTTCGCCAAAGGGCGAACATTCGCCCCTAAAATTATCCTTGGTGCTACATTTCAACGCACTATGGACATAACTTTTAGAGGACTAATCAACAATTCAGTTGTAATATATTTAGATTACAGCACTATCTATTCTAAAAATAGAAACAACCATATCAACCACCTAAAACAAATCTTTGAGAGATGTGAGAAATTCAACATTTCTTTGAATCCTAAAAAATCTTATTTTGCCTTGGTAGAAGGTAAATTATTAGGACTCATGGTATCTAAGAAAGGAATCTATATCGATCCCGATAGGATTCATGAAATTGAAAATGTTCCCCTGCCTCATAACAAAAAAACAATGCAATCATTTTTAGGACAAATTAATTTTGTAAAGAGATTTATTCCCGATTTTTCTCAAATCGTCTTACCCCTACAGTCAATGATCCGAAAAAATGCAACTTTTAAATGGGGAAAAGGCAAGAAAGATTATTTTGAGTTAATAAAGAAAGCCATCATTGAGGCTCCTTCCTTAACAACTCCCAATTTCCTAAAACCATTTGTATTATACACATTCTCTTCTGATACCTCTTACGTGGTAGTTTTGACACAGCTAAATGATCAAAACGTTGAAGCACCAATTTCATTCTTTAGTTCTAACTTACAAGGTGTTGAGTTAAATTATTCAGCTGTGGAGAAATAGGCCTTTGCTGTATTTAAAACTTTAAAACATTTCAAACCTTTCCTCCTAAAAACACACACTAAGATAATAGTCCCTTACCCCGCTGTAAGGCAGCTGTTAATCCAACGAGAAGTAGGAGAAAAGAGAGAAAATTGGGTTACTGCACTTCAGGAATATGATGTAGAAATACATCCTGCTAAAATTATTAGAGGTCAAGGTTTTGCAGAATTCTAACCAGAGCCTCTCATTTACCAACAGAGGATGATCAATCTACTGAATTGTGGTTATCTGAGGTAAGCCTCAACGATTCTGAATCACAATATGTTGATCTGATATTTTTCTTGAAAAATGGACATGCTCCATTATATCTCAATTATACAGCTAAGTGTGCTCTAAGGATTAAAGCAAATCAGTATCAATTAATTGATAATGTGTTATTTAGAAAAAACTTTGATGTTGTATTATTAAGATGTTTAGAGAAACCTGAAGCTGAAAAGGTAATGTAGGAATTATAACATGGGCCAGCTGGAGTCCATTTCGAAGGAAATACCACAACACATAAAATTCTGCACGCTGGGTACTATGGGCCAACCCTTTTTAAAGATGAACACGAATATGCGAGGAAATGCAAAGTGTGTCAAACCTCAGTAGGAAGAGAAAGGAAAGTAGCACTCCCATTGCAGCCAGTAAATATATAGCAACCATTTGAACAATGGAGGTTAGATATTATTAGAGAAATAACTCTGACCTCATCCAAACAGCATAAGTATATTCTAATTGCAACTGATTATTTTAAAAAATGGGTAGAAGCTATTCCATTAAAGGTAGTTAACACCCAAAATATTATGCATTTCATTGATCAGTTTATAATTACTAGGTTTGGTCTCCCATCAACTTTGATGTTTGATAATGCATGTTACTTCTTCGAAAATGCTATGGTAGAGTTTTCTTTGAAAAGAGGTTTTAAACTTAAATACTCAGCTAAATATTATCTGCACGGTAACGGTTTAGCTGAATCTACAAACAAGAACCTGATTAGAATTATCAAACGGACTGTAGAGAAAAATCATAAGAACTGGCATAAAGCACCAATATTTTCTCTTTGGGTAGATAGAATCACTCAGAAGGCCTCAATAGGTACTTCTCCATTTGTATTGGTTTACCATCTCTTGCTTTAGTTTAGTTTATTGATGAAAACCCTTCTTCTTCTCTTCAACTTAGACATGGTCAAATCCTTAAATTAGAAGAATAGAGGGAGAAAGCTAAATCAACACATGTTCATCATCAACAGATAGTTAAAGCTTCATTTGATACAACATCCACTAGCCCAAGAACTTTTGAAATTGGAGATCTTTTTTTGAAATGGGATAAGGCACATGAAAAGGTAAACATACTAAATTCCAAAGACTGTGGCTTGGTCCATTTCAAATCATAGAGAAGTTAGGCCCATCCACCTTTTTATTACAAGATTTGTCAGGTAGAAAAGACTCTCTACCTGTAAACAGGAAAATTCTTAAGAAATACTTTTCTTAGAAGATAAACGTTAGTTTTAAAATTTTGAGTTTTGGGAAAATAAAGATTGAATAGTATCATTTTTGGCTGTTCAAAATTTTAAATTTCTGATAATTTACTTTATTTTTCTCGCTTCTATAAATAAGAAGAGTAAAAGAATAATTACAAATATGATATTTAAATAAACCTTATTTCTTTGGGAAAATTTTGAATTTACTAAAGACATCTATTTTCTGAAAAGAATCTTCATTTTATAGTATAGATGATTTTGTACTAGTCAAGAAAAGAACCAGTAACTTAGCAAGGATTCTCTGCAAAAAGGTATTTACCAACTCTATAATTATCATCCATAACTCTTAAAATGAGCCAATGATTCACCCCATCTCATAAAATTTTATTTTTTCACAATGTAATACAAAATATTCAAAAAACTTAAAAGATAATAAGTCTCATCACGAGCTTGTTTATCATGATCACAGGAAAATAATTCAAACTGATATTACCAAGACTGCACACCATAACAGGGTAATAGCTCTTGATTAAAACAATCAAAAGACAAGGGGTCTCATCAGGAGCCAACGTGTTCATTTTAAATTACAGCCAGTGAATGAGATTGTTACCATCAGGTCACCAAGGCTGGACAATGGCTTTTAAGGATATTTAAAGAAAGAAAAAAGTACCATAAAAAAGAGACAAGTTCCAAGTAAAACGAAGTTGAATAAAATTTTGATTAAATTTTGAAATTAGGAATCAATTTCAGATAGGACTATCAATCATTATTGGTTAAAAGATAGCCCTGTCAAGGCTATGAACGCTTGCTAGCAGCGGAGGCTCTATCTATGATAAATGAGTAAAAATCTATAAAGCCAATTTTAAGAGAATACCTACTTTATCTTTATAAATCTAAGTATTGACTGATACAGACATTCATGTTTTATCACCTAAAGGGTCGAGTAAGAAAAGAAGTGAGATAGGTGAATACTTTATATTCCATAGAAACACTGTTTAATTTATGAATCATACAATTCTTATTTTTTCGCAACTTTTCTTGTTTTGAAAGTTTGATAAATGTTAAAGAAACTAATCAGAGATAGTTGGTTCTCCCAAGTGAATCGCCGATTGTTGTGCCATGCAACAACCCCCCATTTTTATTTATAATACAAATAGGGACCCTTTTAAATTAAATTTTTCCCCTCTTTGTGAATAAAATGCCAACTTTAGAAAATTGTCACTTTTCAAAAAACCCTTTTTAAAACATATTAAAGTCCGCATTGCAAATCACAAATCGCAAATCGCATGATTCCTTAGTAGCAAAGTTAAGTACATTCAAAAAATATCGATATGTGACTTGTGGTTGAACTTTGTATGCGACATGCCGATCGCATATCACACATCGGAGGATATTATGTCAACAGCTTAAATGTTATCTATCAAAACCCCGATATTGTGATATCACATATCGCAGATCGCAAGATCCCTAAAACAAAGTTTCGCTTGTGCTATAGCTTGAATATCCAACATGACGGATTTGATAGATGTTTAATTATGTTTTAAGTTGGACACGAGTGCGGTCATAATGATTTAATATGGTTATCATCCCTATGCATGTAATCATGGTGTTCATTATGGTTGATTAATGCTGAACTCGCTCTTGGATATTTCCTTTCAAAGTGCAGTCATTTCATCAAATCTTTTATTTTGCACAACAATTAATTATTGTTGGTTTTAATAGGAACTCCACTCAAATGATGTCCATTTGAAAGGTGACGCTGAAGGCACAGAGATGTCATCTGTCTTTACAGATACAGTATGCGCTGCAGATGGAGGTGCCACTACATGGCAGACTATCTATACTATGCTAGAGAATGAAAACCTGAAGTAATAGACATTCGACCAACTGTTGACAACACAAAACCGTTAGAGTGTAGTTCAGAGACATTGTGTGTTATTTCCTTCATCGAATAGCAGCAAGGGCTAGACTCTTGCCATACACAGATATGATAAGATGGGTAGTAGAGAATATATAAGTTGAAGATAGACTTATCAAGACAACTAAAAATACAGTCTTGGGTTCTTTCAAACAGTTTGTTGCAAAGTTTGTAAAGGAAAATGAGGACCCGCTTCAAATGATACAGGAATAAAGGAGAATAGACAATAAATTCAAACAAGATAAAGTGGGTATGTACCCCATTTCTTCTTTGGCCAATCCTTATAATTTTGCAGCCTCTATGCTATGTAGATTGTATGGCCTCCCTGATAATTCTAAATTCTCAGTCAATTGGTTTTCGTTAATTGAGGCTTGTGTCAATTCTCACATTATGAATTGGGAAACCATTCTACCTGAGAATTTGGCCAAAGCGATTATTGAATATCACCAAACCAGGGCTGCCTCCTCTAGATAAGTTCCCTAATTCTTCATGTCTGCATATATCTTCGATGTTGTTTGTTTCTGTTGGGTTGGAAATGGACTACAAATGATCCTACTCCTATATTCCTAAGTTATAAGAAAATGTGGGAACAAGACTATATTCCACATTTTCACCAATTATGCCAAGGAGTTGTTCTTCCCTTACATCAGTTAGTTTTCAATAGAAGATGTCTGAGATTCACAAAAGAATCTATCACAGACCTCCAAGAAATAGAAAGGTATTTTCTTGAAGAATCCTTCCCTTATATCAGGATATTTGGTAGCCAAGCTTTCCCACATGCCCTCCCTATGTATGTATCGGATAAATTATTGGCAAGAGAAGTAGCATACCAAATAGTAGGAAATGGCCTCACAAAAACATTGAGGGAAATGAAGAAATCCTTATGGCCAAATTTTCCCCTTCAGTGTGGGTCATTTACCCTTCTCAACTATGGTCATGAATATAAAGAGTTTTAGAATATGCAGTTATTAAAGCTCCCTGTTCTACCGGCTAGGCATTTTGATCCATAATAGGTAGAAAACAAATTCACCCTTTCAGTTAAGATCAGACTTGTAACTCATGCAGTTGATGAGTTTGAAGATTTATTGGAATCTTTCAAGGACTTTGAGTAGATTCTAAATGCGGCCAAGAAAAAGTTCGACCCAGGGAAATTCAAAAGATTCTAGGAGTTTAGAGGAGAGAGGTTAAAATACCTCCCACAATAATTTTGGATTACTGATCATATAATTGAAACCAAGTGTCAGAAGCAAAATAAGCCAAGCACGTCATGAGAGCAGGAAGCAAAAACAAATGAATTGGAAAAGTTGTGGTATTCATTCAATGACAAACTACAGGATACTGCTAAGGTCTCATCAACAAAAGAAACTACAGGATTTTAGACCCCACCAGGGAAAATAGCAGTAGTGACCACTGAAGTTCCAAAAACAAGTTTCCAAGATACAGAGGTAATCCCTGTAGATCAAACTACTGAAATTGTCTTGAATGTAACATATTTCCCTCCTCTAGATCTATTTTACAGCCCTCTTTAGAAAGATGTTGTAAAAAGACAGAGAAAGAGGAGGAGAACCGAAACTCCTTTAGAACATGAATTTATGGATTTCCTATGGAAGGACACACAAATAAATCTGACTGAACATTTGACTCAGCTATATCAATTTTCCGGAGCCTATGCTAGAACAACAATTGGCAAAGCAACCGAAGTCTCTGTTTTGATTAAAGAAAAGGATGGCCAGATCGCATTATTACTGCGACAGTTAGATGAAGAAAGAGCCAGCATGAACCGTCAAGCAGAGGAACAACTACATAAGCTACAATAGGATATGGAACTACTGAAAGTAAGTCATGAAAATGACTTATCTTCTAAAAACAAACATATCCAGGAGTTAAACAGTGACCTAGAAAAGTATAAGGATATTCCTATTGCAGAGGAATTTATTAATGAGGCTTTGACACTGAATACTTTACTGACAAAGCAAAAGCATCTCTTCCTCCAACATATATCAAATATCATTCCACCTTGGAATACTAGTGAATAATTAACAAACATCATTGTTGATCAAAGAATTGAGTTCAATAAAATCAATTATAAGATCTCTGATTATATTGAATGGCAGGATTCAGATGAAGGAAAAAGGTCAAGTCTCCTGAAGATCAATGAAAGACATAAGGATATTTTATTCACTGATTGGGACACATAGGTGAAACAGACTGAATTAGCAATAGCTAGAGCATTGGATATTTTAAAAAGCATTGTTAAAACAATAAGTCACATGTTGCACACCTCCAACCTCATAAAGGAGGGTGATCCAAAAACACTTCTTGATATTAATGCATTAGAAGAGAATTGGAAGAATAAGAGTCAGCTACAGAAGGAAACAATTGAGGGGCTGTCAAAAATCGACTAGGAAGAAGTATGGCAACTTTTGGTCAAACCACACAGTTAGTTCATGACCTTGAATTGCTCCTTGGTGTTGAGCCTTGCAATAGGTATGTATTTACTCTTGATTATTATCTTTTTCCTCCTTTATTATCCATCTTGTGCCATGATATAATAACAAATTGATAGGATTTTGATAAGGAATGAATAAAACTGCTCTTGATACAATTTGACTGACCAAACTAACTCTCATTACTTTTTATGTATAAAAACAGTTGAAGGAACAACTGTTGTTCCCAAGTCAGAACAGCAAAAGCTAATCGAGGAAAATGAGACGCGTCGGGTGCGGTCGAACCAAGGAACAAGTCAAGGAGATCAGTGTGAGATAAAAGAATTGTCTGAAGATAGCATTTAGTTGTGAATCCCTTAGGATATTCTAATCTTGAGGGATCACATTTATATTTTCCTTTTGACTATAAAAGAGAAGACTAAAGAGGGATCTCTTGTCTTTTACTTGGATTGTAATTTTAATTTACAGAAGGGTGATTCTGAGCAACAAGATCATGTTGTAATGAGAAGTGACTTTGATGATTAATATACAACTTGCTTTGCTGTTTGTTTGAATATTCTGAAATTGTTAAGCAGTGTTCCCTTGTGGCTAGGGCTTGGTCTCTAGTGGAACTTACTAATGTTCCCTATTTTATGCATCTTTTGCTTCCTACAAGTTATTCTACTTTATAGCTTTTCAGTTGATGTGTTTTCGTTGAATCGGATTTCTAGTATTCATTTCATTAATGTGTAGTCATAGTTGGTTTTATTTAATTCATGTCATGGATTGAATTAGTTATCGGTTAAAGAGTCATTTCAGGTTAACTACAAAATAGAGCGTGATTGATTAAATGCTTCCCTTCTATATAATAGTTTAAGTATAGCTGAAAGAGCTCAATTAATACTACGATGCTCTCTGTTGATTGACATTTGAATTTGGTTGATTAAGATTGAATTACGGTATTGTTTGAGATAGAGTCATGATGCTTAGATGAGTTATTTCCTTTAGATTTACAAGCTTGAGATTTATGATTGCATCCATTTACTCTTGTATTGAATTTCATAGCTTAGTTTAAAGCATTACTCTCTAGATTTATAGCTTGCACATATTGTGTACACTCTTGGAATAAAAAGACTTACCCAGGTTGATAATTAATGTGAGGCAATTAGGAGTTTTAAAAGACACCTTTTAGCACCCAACATTTTGGTGCTATTGTCGGGGAGAGTGTTGCCATTTTACAAAGAGTGATGTCTGTCTGCTGAGAGAGAATTGGGTATTAAAAATGGGAGGTAAGAACCTGTGTACCGAGCGAGTAAAATGCTCGCTCCTCCGCCCGCTTTCCAACAAAATTGCGTAGGAATTTAAGATAGAAATGAATTTTTGTATTTTTGTATGAATGACTAAGAATAAAAGACCAAAAAAATATATAATTCCACCCCCAAAACCTGAAAAATCCAAGGGACTGGTGACCCTTGGATGATCAACCTTCATTGACGAAATAATAAGAAAAGTTGAGTCTCAGTCATCAGTAGGACCCCGAACTATTGATACCAGACACCCTATTGTTTCCCTTCAGGCCACAGGATCACTATCTATAGCTAACACTGAGATTCACAGTAAGACTGAAGGGTCTGAACAGATTTTTCAAGATATTGAAAATTCACAACCACGCCCTTCATAATAAGGGAATTCTTGTAACCTCTGTGAAGGAGAAGGAGAAACAGGTAATCCTAAAATTAAATCATTAGAACCTAGATCTCTTGAAGTAGTGATTGAACAGAGGATGCCCAGTGTTCTAGGTCGAGGTAGCATTGTTAAAATCATTCCACCCTCTTCTAAACATCTTAGGAACAACTCTCCAGCTCCAGAGGTCCCTGAATAATATTGGCATATTTTTTACCAAATGGCCAATAATCAGCGATAGCCCCAGAAATCTACGTTACAATACCCTATTGTAGACACAACTGTCAATGCCCCCATGAAAGCTATTCCATTATAGAATATTCCTACCTTTCATGGGCTAACTTTAGAAGACCATGATGCATTCCTTTTCGAATTCGATGTCCTATGTAGGGGTTATGATTACACCACTGAACCCCAAAAGCTGAAATTATTCCCCTCTACTCTGAAGGGAGCACCCCTTCGTTGGTTTATGGGACTTGGTGGAGGTACCATCAATGGTTGGGAACATATGAAAACATCCTTCCTTAAAAAATACCAAGATAATTACCGAACTAGAGAACTAATTGATGAAATCTTTCAAATGGTAGCTAAGCCTAACAAGATTCTGGAAGAATATGTGGAGCATTTCCAATATAATCTACAAAGATCTCCTTATGAAAATCTACCTTATAGTGTTCTAAAAACCACAATGATTAAAGGTATGAAAGACCAATGGGTAGAAACACTGAATATAATGGGTAAGGGTGATATCTATCAAGAAGATTATAACAATATTATAGACTTGTGCATCAGGTGCTCCAGGGGCAGTACAAGGTTGAAACTAGTCAGACGCGATGCGATCACCATAGACAACAAAGCCTCAGGAGGAAGCATTACAAGAGTCGAAATCGACAATCTATTGGAGGATTTCAAGACTGATATTTTGGGGACCCTAATGACACAATTGGATATCATGCAAGCTAAATGAAAGCAAGACGAAGCAGAATAGAACTTGGCTATTTTCTATCCCCGTTGCAGAAAAAACACAGTCATAAAGAATGCCCGCTAGATACGATACAGGCATGTGCCATATGTACCAAGGAGCATGCCACGGAAAGTTTCCCATCACTCCCAGGATTAAAAGCAATCTTCAAGGAAGTGGAAGAAGAAGTGGAACCAGTATATCTATTGAACCAACATCATCAATGGCAATCATGTCAGACAAGTATGCCTACCGATCCATCTTCGTTCTTTCCTCCCTCGCAATATAATTCTCAGCAATATTCAGGGGCAACATGGCAGAACCAACCACCTTTTTCTACTTGGCCACCTCAAACATTTTCTATGCCACCATGGCCCAACCAGTCAAATCCAAACAATAATTGGTCAAATCCCTCTTACCCTCCACCATTCTGGCAGAACAATCCCTATCCATCTCAATGGTCCCCTTCCACCTCACAAAATCAGAACTAGCAATCAAACTGGAAAAGATCCACGAACCAGCCTATGGGGACAATTCCTCTATCTCAACCTACTTTACCAGCACCTTATACATTGCAGCAGAATCCTAAATCTAATATACGACCACAACACCTAGCCCAACCCAACCCAAATACCAAAAACAGACCAATCCAATCAGTACAAATCATTGAAGGCCTAGACCCTCAAGCAGAGTTAAGAGAGTGTAATGAACTCAAGTTAAGATCTAGACGCATAATCACTCCAGACAAGGATAAAAATCTACAATCTTAAAAACCACACCCAAATAAGCCTTTGACTATAACCAATCAACAAGGGGAAGATACATTCAGGAAGAAAACTCTCAAATAGATCATAACTATTTCCCCACCATTCCCAGAAAGACAGATGATACCATGCCCAATTGAACATCCCAACTTTGATCCTTTGGGTGAACTCAAGAATATCTGTATAAAAATACCCCTCCTCCAGGCTATCCAAGACATTCCAATATATGCCAAAACTATTAAAGGATTGTGTATAAAGAAGTCTATGAGGCAAACAAAAATAACCCCAACTGTCCATGTTGTTGGGACTTTGTCTGATTTATTACTAGGCAAAGAGACACCTATAAAATATGAAGACCTAGGAAACCCCATTATCACAGTACAGATAAATGGCCGCTCTTTTCCCAATGCCTTAGTTGATCTAGGGGCAGCCATTAACATTCTCACAACAACAACTTGTGAAATACTTGGCATCATAGCCTTGGAACCAACAACTACCTTGCTGGAACTTGTTGACTGCTCAGTCATTAGGCTAGAAGGAACATTGCCAGATGTGGTGGTTTATGTAGAAACTTGGGAATGTTCGGTAGATTTTTTGATTATTAACCCTAGGAACTGGCTAGATGGACATCCTTTAATTTTATAAAGGCCTTGGTTAGAAATCGTTGATTATTATATCAGCTGTCGGACAGGCAGTATGACCATAACTAGAGGGAATGATGTGAAGAATCTAGCCTTATACCCTCCTGCTCAACCAAGCCTAACCATTGTAAAAACTAGGAAGCAACCTATAACATATTTAACAAAAAATATTTGGTCACCATTGACTGTGGCATACGCCCTTTAATTTAACCAAATAGAAGATGATGTCATTAACACCTTTATCAATCATCCTGCTACATTATCTAGTTTGAAATGTCACATGATTAAAGCAGTCCTTGACAATGAAATTGAAGAAGATTCCCTGAGAGATATCAATGACCAACCAATACCAACAACCACTGTCTATAATAGAAAACCTATTGAAATCGAGCCAAGGAAGATCATGAATATTAACAGTAACCTGAGTGATGACCAGCAACAAAAAATTATTCAAGTCCTTAGGAAATATAAAGGAGATTTTGCTTGGGATTACCTAGACATGAAAGGGATTGACCCTCAACTATGTATGCACCACATTTACACTGAAAAAGATGCAAGACCCATTCAACAACCTCAGCGTAGATTAAATCCTCACCTAAAGGATATTGTTAAAGAAGAACTTCAAAAACTATTAGATGTGAATTTTATCTATCCTATATTTGACAGTAAATGTGTTTCTCCATTAGTAGTGATCCCTAAAAATAATGGGAAGTGGAAGATATGCGTTGACTACAGAGAACTCAACAAAGCAATGCAAAAAGACCATTTTTCCCTTCCATTCGTTGATCAGTTCCTAGACACGCTCATAGGGAAGAAATTCTTCTCTTTCCTAAATGGCTTCAGTGGCTACAACCAAATTCAGATTTCCCCTGAAGACCAAGATAAAACTACTTTTACCTGCGTGTGGGGAACATTTTCTTACAGGGTATTACCTTTTGGATTGTGCAATGCACCTGCCACATTCCAAAGAGCCATACTTATTATTTTTGCAGACTTGATAAATGAAGGATTGGAGGTATACATGGACAATTTCACACCCTATGGAGATGACTTTGAACATGCATTAAAAATATTGGAGAAAGTCTTGGAACAATGTATCGCTAGGCTATGCTTAAGCGATGAGAAGTTCCATATGATGATGATAGAGGGTCTGATCCTGGGTAATTTCATTTCAGCAAATGGAATTCAGGTAGATCCATCAAAAATATAGGTAATCCTCTTATTAGCTACTCCCTACACTCAAACAGAGGTAGTTTTCTGGGATTTGCAGGATATTATTTTAGATTTATAAAGAACTTCTCATAAATTATTGCACCATTATATGCCCTAACAAGAAATGTTGATTTTATATGGACTGACAAATGTGACATTTCCTTTACAGAATTGAAACGGCTATTATCAACTGCACCAGTATTATGGGGCCGAATTGGGATATACAATTCCATATTTCATCAGACGCGTCAGATTCAACTGTTGGAGCAATTCTTGGCCAAGAATACGACAAGAAACCCCATGCTATATATTACATTAGCAAATATTTAACTCCTGCTGATTTGAACTATACAGTAACAGAGAAAGAGTTTTTAGTTTTTATTTATGCTATTAATAAATTTAGACATTATATAATTGGATACCTTGGAGTTCTATATATTGATCACTCTGCTATCAAATATTTAGCTAATAAACCCATAACGAATGGATGAGTGACACATTGGTTACTACTTTTACAGGAATTTGACATAACTATAAAGCATCAACTGGGGAGGGAAAACCTTGTGGCAGATTTCCTCTCCCGAGTGCCAAGAATACATGATGCAATGGCGATAGAAGACCAGTTTCCAAATGAAAACCTATTTGTTGTGGCCGTAAAAAACACCATGGTACGCAGATGTGGCGAATTATTTAGCAGTAGGAAAACTGCCCAAACATTTGACACCTAGAGAAAGGAGACTAATAGTGCAGCGCATCACTCGGTTCTCCTGGATTGGAGGATACCTTTTTCACATAGGGGCTGATATGCACATCCACAAGTGTATCAAGGAAGACGAAATTTATGATATCTTAAAATCCTGCCACGATGGACCTTGTGGTGAACATTTTGCAGACCACAGAACTGGACATAAAATTTTGAAAATGGGCTACTACTAGCCCATGATTTTTAAGGATGCTAAGAAATTTGTCCAGGCATGCAATAATTGCCAAAGGAGGGGCTACCTTGGCCAATCTGATGAGATGCCCCTACATCCACAACTGGTGATAGAACCCTTTGAGCGGTGGACGTTAGATTTCGTCGGGTTGATCAACCCACTGTCCAATCAAAAATCATATATATTGGTTGCAACAGAATACGTGACTAAATGGGTGGAGGCGGTAGCATTACCAAGAGAAACAGAGGAAACAATGATTAATTTTCTTTTCGAAATTTTTTGTGATATGGCTTACCTAGAGAAGTAATTACTGATGGGGGGCCACAAATTGTAGGCCACAAGATTGTTGCTACACTGAAGAATCATCACATTATTCACAGAATTACATCTCCGTATCACCTATAGGCGAAGGGGCAAGTGGAGAGTACCAACAAAGTAATTGAAGCTATTCTAACGAATACAATCTCATCACACAGACAGGACTGGGTGACTCAACTGCCATAGGCCTTGTGGGAATATCTCACGACTTGGAGGAACACAACTGGATACTCTCCATATCAGCTGGTATTTGGTAAGGAACCCATTTTCCCCATAGAATTTGAGATATAGACACTAGGGATAGCCCAGGAAGTGGGGCTGGATTTAACTGAAGCCCAAATTAACATAAGTCTACAACAAATAAATGAATTAGATGAAATACGGCTATTGGCTCTACAACATACTGCACTCATTCAACAACAAAGAACCAAGTGGCATTATTCCCTGATTAAGAAGAAGACATTTCATGAGGGCAACTCGGCTCTTCTTTACGATTCTAGGTTTCAAGACTTCCCTTGTAAACTGCAGACTAGATGGTTAGGCCCCTATGAAATAAAGGAAGTACATGACAATGGCACTCTTACATTGGCCACCATTTATGGGTCTAGTTTTTCTTTCAAAGCAAATGGGAATCGGGTACGCCTCTACCAAAAACCACTTACAAGAGAATCCTTTTACCAATAGATATGCGAAGACTCCACCATGCAAATCCTAGTTGTAGAAGGAAATCCTTCAGCAGCTTCATTATTGTAAAAAGTTATTCCTTTTTGTAAAAAATGTAAATATGATTGTTGATCTGATTTTCTGTGTTTTTTTGTTTTTTTGTTGTTCCCTCTTCAGAACAACACATTTGATTTTTGTTATTCCCTCTTCGGAACAACACTTTTTATTTTTGTTCTTCCCTATTTGGAATAACAAGTTTTATTTTTGTTGTTCCCTCTTCAGAACAACACGTTTGATTTTTGTTGTTCCCTCTTCGAAACAACACTTTTGATTTTTGTTGTTCCCTCTTTGGAACAACACTTTTGATTTTTGTTGTTCCCTCTTTGGAACAACACTTTTGATTTTTACTACTCCCTCTTCAAAATAGCACATTTGATTTTTGTTGTTCCCTCTTTGGAACAACCCTTTTGATTTATGTTGTTCCCATTTCAGAATAGCATGTTTGATTTTTGTTGTTCCCACTTTGAAACAACACTTTTGTTTTGTTGTTCCCACTTCGGAGTAGAACTTTTGTTTTTGTTGTTCCCACTTCGAAACAACACTTTTGTTTTTGATGTTCCCACTTTGGAACAACACTTTTGGTTTTGTTGTTCCCACTTCAGAACAATAATTTTGTTTTACTGTTCCCACTTCGGAATAACACTTTTGCTTTTGTTGTTCCCACTTCCGAACAACACTTTCTTTTTTGTTGTTCCCACTTCAGAACAACACTTTTGTTTTTGTTGTTCCCACTTCAAAACAACACATTTTGTTTCTGTTGTTCCCACTTCGTAACAACACTTTGTTTTTGTTGTTCCCACTTCGGAACAACACTTTTTATTGTTTGTTGTTCAAATACTATTTTTTTTTTTTTAGAATTTGTTGTTGTTCCTTCTTTGGACCAACATTTTTGCTTCTTGAAGTCATGTGTTTTTTTAAAATGACATCCTTTTTCCTTGCATTTTTGTAATATTGAACAACACTCTAGGACTATTCCTATCTAATCTCAGCCCCATTTTTCTAATTCCCTTTCATGGAATGAAGTACAATTTTTTTATAAGGACGAGAATTATGGATTCTATTAAAGCAGGTGAATATCCTTAATGTTATGATCTTTAACAAGACAGCTTCTTGATGATAGATTTCTTTAAAAAAATGGGGAAGGACACAATTATTTATATATTACTTCACTGTATTGATTTCTGCTATATATAATATCGATTGATCACCTTTACCATGCTAGTTCCACCCCTCCTGGTTATAATCCTCTCTGTCTATTATAAGTGAGATTATGCGTATATTTTTTTCTATTGATATGTTCAAATTCTTCTACCATCCCTACACTTACGGAGTACTGCGCCTCCCTCTATTTATTATAAAAATGTGTAATAACAACAAATTTTGTCTACAGATAGAGGATAGGGGGTCTCATTAAGAGCCAGCCTACCATGTTCATAAGGATGTAGCAATGTGACATTCCCACTATGGCCACCACACCAGGGTTATGATCCAAAGGATGGCTAAAATATCCTTGGAATAGGAGGTCTCATCACGAGCTGACCTGATCACTTTTGCTACTTCCTAGTGAATGGTAGTGTGGTCATCTAGTTACCATGCCAGCACACTGATCTCTTCTGTAGAAACAATAATGGAATTCTCCAACTATAAATTGAGAATCCTGGCTCCAATTGGTTAAAAAGAAACTATGTCAAGGCTATGGATGCCTGTTGGCAATAGAAGCTCTACTTATGGTATTGAAGTTCCATTTTCAACATCAATAATTATTATAATACCCTCTTCTTACTTTTCTTTTTATCAGAAGAATTATTTCCTTAATTTCTCCCTACCTTGAACCTTTATGCATGAGTTAATGTTTTTAATCAATCATATCATTTGCAGCTGGAATATCATCAACAAAGCATCTTTCTTGCATATTGTCGTCCTCTTTCCTTACCGCATAACCTATCATCAACCAAAGCATCTTGTCTCTTATCAATAACCATCATTACACACCTCACTTTCATAATATCCATACCTTTTACAGTCCTCTCATTAATATACATACTTTGTCCCATATTAATGTTGTATCTTTCACCCTTGTATGTTGTCGTCAGAACAACATTCACCCGTCCATTCGGTCGTAGGCGACCTCTCATCTTGAAGGAGGGAGGGGACCTTCATTACAGTTATGCATGTTGTATAATTGTTTTATTGGATTTCATAGGTTGATATGGTACTCTATGATCACGCGGCATGTGGAAAAATAATAATCCTTGAATTAATGAATTTTCGTAGAAATATCGTTTAAAATTGGAAAACTTAACTGTTACAACTTACTTGTTGTTCTATCTCTATGTTGATGTCTATTGCTAGGTTTTCTCCATTGTGCTAATCCTTTGCAATAGTAGGAATAACTCAAGCATTATGGGTGGTAAGTCAGTGTGTTGAGAACCTTTAGTGCTAGAAATCTCTGATAGAGCTAGAGAAATTCTGGTTCACGCAAGGTGGATATCATACTTTACAAGATTTCAACCCCTTAGTGAGGAAACCTATATTGAATTTCTATAGCATCTGCAGAATGGGAAATCCCTGGTGAGAGGTAGAAGAATTACAGTATCAGAGACCGTAATAACTGAAGTATCTAGGCTGCCGGCAGAAGGAACTACATGGCCAAAAAAACACATAATGTTACAAGACACGATGGACATTTTCAGAGATGCAGGCAAGGAATTAATCAAGAAAGGAAAGGGCATACAACCATCTTCTCTGGTAGAACCATGGCGTGAGTTGGCAGATGTTGTCCAGAGGTACATTACCTGTGATGGATGACGAGATGTGGTAAGACCATGAAAACTCAAACTTTTAGTTGTTTTGAAACAAAAGATCACTCTTAATCTGCCATCTTTCTTGAATTTATTGTTGCATGATACTATTGATAGAATAAGATGGGCTAGGCACCTAGAAAATGTCATTAGCCACCATGGATTGATAAGACTAATTGTTACCCACAACCTCATTCAATAAAACTTAACTTGGGATGGTCTCATAGCACCCCTGGAGATTAGTCAAAGCCCTATAATCCAAAATCCTGAAATTTTAGCGATAAGCCAGCAGGACCCTGTTCTGAAAAGGAAAAGGACTACCTGCTCAAACATTGAACCCCACAAGCACAAGTGGTTTGCAAGGTTATATCTAGTCTAGAGAATGTTTGTAGATAGCACCGAACAACTTGTAGAACCATCTAGACCAATTAGTATACAGGACTCTGAGTTGGAACCAGAGGAAGAACTTGAACAAGGGGAAGCATGTCATCGAGAATCAGAACCCAAAGAAGAGGCCAATTCAGGACAAGAACTCAAGGAAGAGGATAGACCAGACTCTAAACAATAAAGGGCACAACACCTTGATGATGAACTGGAAAATGAAGAAGAACCTCCTCAAACATCAACCATGAGTCCCCAAAATGATATTTTGCAGGATTTTGAGACAGGGATGGCTCAGGTCCTGGAAAATCTAAATGCATACATGTAGCCTAGAGGATCACTTGATCCTAACCTAATGGAAGCTCAATCCCCAGAAGACTCTGGGCATACAGAAATTCTACCCTCTGACCAGGAAAAAGAAGTAGACACAGAAGTTATTCAGGAATCCGACAACCAATCTGGTGACACAGTTCTATTGGAACACAACCGTGATAAACAATAGGAATCTTTAGATACAGAAGCTATTGAAAAGCTTGTTAGTATAAAAGATGCTCCTCTGAAGAGGCAACTAGCCGGAGAAAAACTAAAGAAGCTAAGACACAAATATCAAAAGCCTCAAAATACTGTTAAAAGGCTATGTAGGAAGCTTAAAAGAATTGCAAACAGAAAATCCCAGAACACTACTCCTGAGGTAGTCTCTGTGGCTATGCAAATGGAAATATGTAAGGGTAGGTCAATAGAGACCCAAACCGAACTCATTCCTACTCAAGCAATAGCCACCCAGGAAAATTTGCATGCAAAATTAGTGGATGCAATCGTTTAGATGGAGGGTTGGTCCTCCCACAATAAGGAAGTACAGGCTGAGGAAATATCCTCTCATAGCACAGGCACTCAAACAAAATAAAAAGCAAAGGATATCCTGTCAAGCAAAGACCCTATTCTCCTAAAGCTATAGGAAGAACTGATGCAAACCCAACTTTCTCTAGAACGATGTGAACAAGAGGTAGTCCCTCTTCAAAAATATCAAGAGTTTCAAAAATAGTTTAGGGAATTAACCATAACTAAAAATGGGACTTTTGACAGATTTAGACAGGAAGAAGAAAAGCTAAAGAAGGTAAAGACCAAGCTAGAGAGAGCTAGGAATAATATAGACACCATTTCCTCACTATATTTAGATGTTTTGACATGTACGTCTCCGCCCACAAATTATGCCCTGATCTTATTAGAACGACACTTATTGTTAAAGTTTAAAGCCATAAGAGCTAGCAAGCCAATCGAGTTAAAGACAACTGAATATTTTATAAGTTGTCACAAGGAACATGGGGCAAAAGTCCATAGGCTTCTTTACGAATTTTATCGGCATAATTTCATATTAGAAGGAGAAGTTGATAAGAACCCTAGCCCTTTTGTTGGAGATATTCAATTCCAGGCTTTTATCTCTTTTGCAGTTAATCAACTTAAGTGGTTTAAGGCATATAATTCATTCCAAAGATAGGAACACGGGTTGGATCTCTGGGTGAGAATTGAGCCTACTCACCCTTTGCAACTGTTTGCTAGACATAAAAGGCTAATGACACAAGAAGGCATGATTCAAATTTTAGGGCCCATACATAAGGAAATTGTACAGAAAGGAACAACATATTTCCTCTCTATCCAGGAAAGGTCCCTAATTGCATCCAAAATGAGAATGACGATCTCAACTAACAGTGTTAAGGAAAGAGAACCATTTAATTAAGGGAACTTCAAAGCTGCTGCAAGCTGGTTAATCACATATAGCAATATTATTTTGAGGGAAGGGACTTATTGGTTGGGATGTCAATTTAGATGTCCTATTATTTGGTATCCTCCTAAAGGGTATCAGTTTCACTATGAGTTACCTGAAGGACACAAACAGACAGCCTTTGCAAATTTGGCACAAAATCACGGTTTCAAGCTTGATAAAGAAACCTTTTTTCTAGCCTACTCCTTAACTACATTACATAGGAACTATTTATTTGTCATGAGGACATGAAAAAAGGTAAGCAGGGGAGTATGTTGAGCCTTGCAATAGGTATGTATTTACTCTTGATTATTGTCTTTTTCCTCCTTTATTATCCATCTTGGGCCATGATATATTAACAAATTGATAGGATTTTGATAAGTAATGAATAAAACTACTCTTGATACGATTTGACTGACCAAACTAACTCTCATTACTTTTTATGTAGAAAAACAGCAAAAGGAACAGTTGTTGTTCCTAAGTCGGAACAGCAAAATCTAATCAAGAAAAATGAGACGCATCGAGTGTGGTCAAACCAAGGAACGAGTCAAGGAGATCAGTGCGAGATAGAAGAATTGTCTAAAGATAGCATTTAGTTGTGAATCCCTCAAGATCTCCTGATCCTGAGGGATCACATTTATCTTTTCCTTTTGACTATAAAAGAGAAGAACAAAGAGGGATATCTTGTCTTTTACTTGGATTGTAATTTTAATTTACAAAAGGGTGATTCTGAGAAACAAGATCACATTGTAATGAGAAGTGACTTTGATGATTAATATACAACTTGCGTTGCTGTTCGTTCAGATATTCTGAAATCATTAAGCAATGTTCGGTGGAGGTTAGGGCTCGGTATCTGGTGGAACTTACTATTGTTCCCTATTTTATGCATCTTCTGTTTCCTACAAGTTATTCTGCTTTATAGCTTTTCAGTTGATGTATTTTCTTTGAATCATATTTCTGGTATTCATTTCATTAATGCGCAGTCATAGTTGGTTTTATTTAATTCATGTCATGGATTGAATTAGTTATCGGTTAAAAAGTCATTTCCGGTTAATTACAGAATATAGCGCGATTGATTAAACTCTTTCCTTCTATCTAATAGTTTAAGTATAGCTGAAAGAGCTCAGTTAATACTATGGTGCTCTCGGTTGATTATCATTTGAATTTGGTCGATTAAGATTGAATTACAAAATTGTTTGAGATAGAGTCATGATGCTTAGATGAGTTATTTCCTTTAGAGTTACAAGCTTGATATTTATGATTGCGTCCATTTACTCTTGTATTGAATTTCATAGCTTAGTTTAAAGCCCTACTCTCTGGATTTATAGCTTACACATATTGTGTACACTCTTGGAATAAAAAGACTTACCTAGGTTGATAATTAATGTGAGGCAATTAGGAGTTTTAAAAGACACCTTTCAGCACCCAACACTTGGATTCAGTACAGAGAATGTTGCTACCTTTACATAATGCTATATTTGTAGGGCTGTTGAGAAAAAAATTCAGGATGCCACCACAAGTCAGGCCAATGACCAACATTT
The DNA here is from genome assembly GCA_031772625.1 of Pinus tabuliformis. NCBI lineage: Eukaryota > Viridiplantae > Streptophyta > Pinopsida > Pinales > Pinaceae > Pinus > Pinus tabuliformis. The sequence goes on from CM062813.1 coordinate 323,349,011, forward strand.
GTGAGCTAAGAGGCAAAGCTAGCAATGGTGATTAATCAATAAAGACTTGGGTCATTTTTTTAAGCAGTTTTTGGAAAGTTGGATACTAGGAATGAGGAAGGTTGTTTGAAACCTCCTCATAGATATTTTGTATAAGTTATTTTAAGTTAATTAAGAATAGTATTTAAACCCTTATCATGCATTTAGAGAAGGGTCCAGAATTTTATTAAGAACATTTACAAAGAATGCGCTATCGTAAGTTTGTAAACGCCTTGATGGAATCATGGAACATGGTATTTTCAATCAAATATCTATTTTTTGATCACTGTTGATGCACTATTGTATTCTTTGGGATGCTTATCAGTAGAAGATTGATTATGGCCTATTATCACTAGTCAAATGTGTTGGAAATAATACTAAGAGGGGGGTGAATCCGTATTAGCAAGTCAATAATTTTTCATTTCCATAATTAGATTCATATACGCTACTTTAGTTAATGGAACTCACGTGTATACGCAACTGTGTTTAAGGAAACTAGCGTATATCCTGCAAACTTATGATTTAGATAATTCATCATATGATGTTCTTTAATTAGTGCATCAGAACCATATAAGTAGTAACCAGATGTAGTAAGAAAACAGAACAGACAATCACACACATGAACACAAGATATAAGGTGGAAACCCAATGTGGATGAAAACCACCTACTACAATCATCTCTATCTCCTTTTAAATAAGAAACTTCTTTTTACAATTTTTGTATTGGTGCAGTCTTATACCAGTACGTAGGCTTCTACCTGGAGAAGGCTACAACCTTCTCTCATTCTCTAGATTCTCCTAGAAGGGAGCTGCAACCCCCTAGCTCTTGTACTAGCTGATATGTTTACTAGTACATAGGTACCAGCCTACAGAAGGCTATAACCTTCTCTTTTCTTCCAGGGACCACGTTTCATAAATTTTCAAACTAGAACCATCAATAACATCATTCAATCATCAAATATATCTACATCAACCAATCTCCTTTGCACCAACCACAACTGAATCAACTTTGACAACCCTTCAATCCGATCTTTTAGAATGCTGTAACCAGAACACAGTAACCAGAACCAAAGCCAGAACCCAGAACAATGCAACAAAAAACAGGAGCAGCTAAAACATATTTTATGAGGTATATGCTACTTCCATGTGTTGAACCTGTGTGCATACACTCTTTTCTCAAGGCAAACCTGTGTACAGATCTGCAAATCAAATTTAATATGTATACATTGTTTTGATATGCAGAACGAGTGTGTATACGTGCCTTTTCTAAATTCAACTTGCATACATATATGTAAATGATGATTTAAATATTACTACAATTCCAGACTTCAATTATACCCAGATCATCATATTTACAGACTACAACATGCACCAGTTATTCAGATAAATGATCAAACCACATAAAGATACTTCACTTCAAGCCTTAAGATCTTGACCCATCATTAGATCTTATCCTTCATCAAGCGCTAAGGTTCATCCTTGGTTCAGATCCAGCTATGCACCATAACCCAATAACCTGTATGCTAGATCTTGCTCTTCATCAGATATTCAATACTTGAGTACCTTTGCCTAATGATCTTCTCCTCCTTTTATAGTCTTAGGCCTTACTCAATACCATGGACCAAAACCACTTAGGACCAATACCTTGGACCAAATACCTCAGACCATATATCTTGGACCAATACCATGGATCAAAATACCATGGACCAAATACCTTGGACCAAAACTTAGTTTTCCAAGATATACGCGCCTTTCATTCTATGAAAGTGTGTGTGTAAATATACGCTTCTTTTGGTATGTTAACCCGCATCTATATGCTACTTTGTCACGGTGAACCTTTGTATACCTCTCTTTCCTCATTCTGTGAAGTTTGATCTCTAACTCTGTGTTCTTAAACTACTAAACTATGATTTGTCATCTGAGTGAGTTTCCATCAAGGAAAACACTTGTGTCATAGTGCCAAATCTGTTTCATAATGCCAACAATATCCCCCTTTGGACTTGATGGCAACCCTAAGTCACTCTCCTCCTTTTTCATCAAGGGAAAAGGGTTATGCTCCCCCTGAGTACATGTTAAAATCTCTGATATGTTGAAGTGTGTTGATTGAGCTCCATGATCGAGTCCATGCTCCCCTTGAATATAAGCAAGGTGTGTAAAAGGGTGTTCCAAAAGAAGAACATGACTCTATACATACATCATAAATGACCTTCCTATCACTAATTACTCACACATACATCCATCTTCCAACCAAGTGGGGATATACCAATTGTTTATACATGTCAAAACAAGAACATTACATTCTCCATCCCATGCATAGTGGGGTAACAAAATAGGTCGTTTCATGACCTTTACATTAAAAGATATACATAACATAAACCAAATATCTAAACCAAGACCATGATAGTCATCAGCAACTATCATTAGCAGCATCTGTCAATCAACATCCAGACCAGCAACCATGTTCTCCACCTGAACCTTTTCCACCTGAATAAAAAAAACAACTGTGTGAATCTATACCAAGATCTTCTAAGGTAATGCCAAAAATTCATTATTAGAAGTATATGCTCTCCCTGAACCTGTGCCAGATGATCACTATTAGATCTGATCATTTCATATAGTAGTAGAGTTATCAAGGCATCATCATCAATCAGATATACATCAAGTTATCAACAACTTATGAGAGCCAACATATTTCCACATTTCATCCACTGACTGTAACCATAATCAACCAGAGGAGATAACTCACTTAACCATATCAGACCCCTTTCATCCTAAGTCTGGCCCACTTCTTTTCCTCAAACCACCATATACGCGACTGTATCTATTAACACTCAGGTTGCCCCTTAGCTCCTTAAGGGATATTGTTGTTGGGAAAAGTATCCAATACGGAATGACCCTATCCCACTCTAAGGGTGATAGTACCTCAGCAACAACCGAATGCAAAGCTATTCAAGATTACTTCTTTATGAGATGTAAGAGAGAGGAGAAAGAGATCCACTAACCGTTATCTTGCGCTAATGATTGATCCAATCTTCCCTCTTTGCTGCTCGCTCCCAGCTCCTTGCTCTTTCACTGGCCCAGCTACACCAAGATCCTGCAAAATAACAAGAAAGGGAAACTACAAGAAGCATACATTCATAATTGATTCAAGGATTAGAATAAATCAAATATACAAGTATCAATTCGCCATTGAGACACATGCATATAGAAGAACCTCAAATGCTTTATTAATGGAAGAAGTAAAGTTCTGAGAGTGTTACAACCATAAGAGGCCCAATCCAGCAACACCTCCCAGCAGAAAGAAATCTCCTCTTCACCTCCTTCAAAGCAATCACCCAATAGTTCTATACTCAAACCAACAACACTTCCTTACATTCACAAGATTCCAGCCTCCTTAGACCTCATGAGAGAGCTCTATATATAGGAGTTTTGGAGAAAGGATGAGTCAGCTTGAGGCTGGCATGAAGCTGACTAGTGTCCTCTCCCACTTCAGTTATTCTTCAGTTCTTGAGTCCACTTGGAGTTTCTTGCTTCCACTTGGAGATCTAGATCCTCTTACTCATCACAAGGCGAATTCCTTGATCCAAGTGTCATTTTGGAAGCTTCCTGGGCATTTGACACCTTGCAGAATGACTGTGCCACTTGGCCAATCTCGCCCAGCGTAGGTAGCCTTCATTAGAGTTGACATTCAGCGCAGGTACAGAGTGGAGCAGTTGACATTCAGCGCAGATGCTCAGTGGAGCAGTTGACATGATCCAGAATTAGCTTGTTTTTGAGTGTTTTCAGGTGGAGAACTGATATTTAGTGCTGTGGTTTGCTGACCTTGTTCCTCTAGGGGCAGGAACAACATGTTTAGGGACTTTGGATCCCTCAGATTATTGACATTTCATGCTTCATGCTGTAAGGCACAAAAATGTCTATAACAGTTGCCCCCTAAAGTATGAGGTCGTTTATCGGGTGAAATGCTTTATCAGGAGGATCCGAAGTTCATTCAATCGCTGAGAGGTGACCTGTAATAAAATATAATACAATACATTATGATTCATTCTACTTTCATGATCTAGCTGAAGCGGGCATTCCCATGCTCAGCTTTTATAAATTCATTTTGGTACATATAACAGACGATCGTCTGATGGTAGACTGATAATTCTCTGCTGAAATTATCATCCTTTGAGTAGGATGATCATCTGCTGCAATAATGTACATGTCAAATGTCTTTATATCCTGAATATATATCGCAGCCCGGATGGATGAAACTAGATCCGGGGTCTTCAAACTCGTTCGATCTTCACTCTATGTACAAGTCGATCCATGTGAGAATTGCGCTGAAGTCGAACATGGAAAGACATCGCTTGATTACCGGTCAATGATGGAAACCGTTAACAAGCGCAAGAGGAATCATCAATAATGACAATGACCCTCAAGGTACTGCAGTACAATTCACGTGGTGTGAATAAAGGACTTGGCGTCGAACACCACGCAAAAATCTTCTGGTCGAAGGTCATTGATGTATACCTATCGCCGGAAGTGAGAAACTTTCCATTGAGGCATGCAAGCTTCAAAGTATTGAGGGGGTTGTTCCTAGATCAACTTCTTGGATAATGAGCTGATGTCGACAAGAAGCGATCCGTCAAAGGAGGGCCTTAATGAATCCCACATCAGTGACACGGAACGGAGCTAATGATTTTAGTGGAGGTGAAAACAATCTGTGAAATATGATTCAGGGTGGCGATCATGGATGGATGAAGGATAATGTATGGCAGTGGATGGGACACGGTTGACTCTTTCTGAACAACATCTCTTGAACATATAACGACACTGATGTGATGGATCGGTAGCATTACCCCAAATGTGGATGGTTTGGCGAAGACCATGGTGATGAGACCGGTGAATGAAACAACCCAACCCGATGTGATACGGAGGACAAAGTGTCATGTTCAAGAGCGACTTGCTACCATTAAAGCTTTGAGGTTCTCCCAATTTTTCCCCAGTCATTTCTGACCAGTACCTCTTTATTTTTGTCAAGCTTGAGGAGGATAACATATGCTTGTTCTATAACCTGCCCTTCGGGCAAGCCCATCGCTATGTTTTAACGAGCCTAGCGATAGGGAAACTCGTTCTCGTCTAAAGACAAGTTTGTCGCTATTTAATCATTTTAACGAGTCTAACGACAAGGAAAACTCGGTCCTTTTCATTTTTAGAGAGTCTGAAAAGGTACAGAAAGTTAACTCCAAAATTCCTTTTTCGTCATCTAATCCCTTAAGTCCGAAAAAGTATAAAACAATACAGAAGGGATGAGTTTTCGGTAATTTTAACGAGCCGAATAAAACAAGCGCTCAACCTTTTTGTGCAATAATCCCTCAGGTCCAAAAAGATTAAAATCTAGAGGAGGGATAGCTCTTCCGGTCCTTTTAACGAGCTGGAAGGCCAAAACTTGGCAATCTTTTCATATTTTACGAGTCAGATGAAAAGAGCTCAAAGAAGACTCGTCTTTTGAGGAACGAGTGATAAACAGGGATAGCAGCAGATTCCAGGTACAGGTTGGAATTTTCCAATCACGGCAGTGTCACAAGGATGGCTAGGTGAAATCACTCTTCGCAGCTGTTCCTCAAAATGGGTAAACAATCATATGGAGGTGAACGATTGGCCAAAATGGAATGGAGGTGGCAAGTGCAAAACACGACCAAGGCTTTTTATGGCTAATAAATTTATGATCACAATGGTTATTTACCGGGGTATGTTCATTTTTTAATGAGCTTGAACTCTGGAGGAAACTCTTGCTCACGCTTTTCTATTTTTTAACGAGCATAAATTCCGCGATAAAACTGCTCGATCTTATGTTTATTTTTTAACGAGCATGAACTATGCGCTAAAACTGCTCAGATCTCGCTTTTCTATTTTTTAACGAGCATAAATTCCGCGGTAAAACTGCTCGATTATATGGTCAAATTTTGATTTTTACCATTACTAGCTTTTCTCTTTTCAAATATAGTACTGCATTTTCAATTGCTGCAACAAACTTTGTTAGAAATGAATAATATTTGCATGAAAATGAGATTATAACCCTAATATTTCACTTTGAACTAGGTAAAAAGCCATTAAAAGGTGTTTTTACCTCTCATTTACCATTTCATTTGCATTTGGTTTGTTGGAGCTCTGGAGGTGCCTCTTCCCCCTTGATTTTCATCAGCTGATTCCGGGAGATTCTGCGGACGATTTTCGGCGCCGTCTAGACCAGGTAGGAGCTAAACCCTAGCTCTTCCTTTTCATGGTTTCATTTTCCAGTTTTAGGCCTGTTTTTCAGTGTTTCTGAGCCCCAGGGGTTTTGCAAAATTGCCCTAACTTCAGCACAGGGTCCCCTTTCGAAACCTGCGCTGAATGTCAAGCTGCCTTAAGGCAGCCTGACCTTCAGTGCAGGAGGGAGACTCTCTGCCTGCGTTGGGCTCAGAAAACTGAGTTTTCAAGTCATTTTTTGATGATTTTTCGCCAGTTTTTCATCAAAATCAGGAACTTACTCTTTCTCTTGCTTGCTTTGCAGGGAACTTTGAACAAAATGTCCCTTACGTGGCAAGAACGAGAACATGAAGAGGAGGACACGATTTCCCTCCATGACCCTGTCACGGTGAACGCGTTGCGGAACTGTGGCCTGCTGAAGTTCTTCCGTATCTCTAGTATGAGAGCACAGATTTCTTTGCTGCAGTACATGCTTGATGCTTGGGATCCTGTTAACCAAGTGTTCTAGATTAGGGGAAAGGCCATCCCATTGACCATAGAGGACATGTACTTCTTGACTGGACTGTCAAGACGAGGTGCCCCCATTTCCTTGTCAGGTACGGCCCGGGGGACTGATTCCACCAGAGATTATGTCCGCCAGTATTGCAGGGAAGGTTCTCAGCCGAGCAGAGACGGCAAGATTGTTATCCGTGAGATTACTGATCGGGCTCTCAGGTCCATTCTGTTCACTATTGGTAGGATGGCCGGTAGTGCAGCTCTACATGTTGCCAACAGGTCTTATATGCAGCACGCCTTGGAGTGTCTCCAACCGAAAGTATTCAACTGGTGTGATGCAGTACTTGTTCAGATGAAAAGTCAATTGACCAAGGTCAAGGATGGGAAGCTGAAGAACTTTGGATTTGGTTCTATTCTGACTGCCTTCGCCTTGGAGAAAATCCCACTGATGCAGCCTCAGTACATCATACTCGACTTGCCTTCTCCGACCGAGCCACGCATGCAGAGGTGGGTTGACCACATGTCTAGGCATGCTGGTCAACCTCAGATTACTTTTACTGAGGCCTTCTTTAGGTGGTTCGAGCACCAGGAGATGGCATTTTCCGAGTATCCATATGTGGGTATGGATTTCCGAGGTGATCCGGATTTGGTGCTACCGGATGGCGAACAGTGGGGCGCCATTGGTAAACTCCTTGACCATATTACTGCTTATTGTTCTTATTCATAATGTTGTTGTGCTTTATTCTATCAAGACTTTTAATTGTACTCTTGGGTGCATGCAGATATTGGTCCTGTTCGTCCAGCATTTCGTCCGAGATCGCTAGTTGCTGCCCCAGCAGTGGAGCCTGCTAGGAGAGTTGTTATTCGCGATCTTGACGATACTGAGACCCTTACAGCTGTGCAGGAGCAGGTTGAGAGCCTTACTCGTGGTCTTCCGGATGTACAGATTGACGAGTTACCTTTACAACTGCAGCGGCATACTATTGGTGTGCCTAGACGATGGACTCGTCTCTTGCGCATGATTGCACAGGCCGTGACGTACTATCATGAGCACCACTAGGCTAGGGTGCCCCCTAGCATCTTTTTGAGTTTTAGGTCATATGACCAATTTTGTCTTGGTTACAGAACATTATGTATGAACTATATAAACAGCTTATATATATTTTGATTTTCGAGTTTTATTCTGGTTGATTTACGTGATCCATATGTACAATCTTTGATGATGTGTCCTTTTTATAAATGTTGCAAATGTCTATCTAACACATAGTTTGCTAATGAGTCAGTTAATGTGTTTAAGTTTCTTGAAATATGTTGATATTGAATTGAATCAAATCGTCTTTCCAAGATCTTAACCCTTAGGAACATGCGATAAATAGCTAGATTGCGAACAGAATATATACCATTGAGTTGTAGTATTACGAGCTGTGAGTCTAGCCTGACAATTAGTCGGCGTATGCCACGTGTGATGGCATCAGAGAGTAGTTCTATCAACGCGCTATACTCAGCAATGTTATTCGTTGATTGCCCAATACATACACCTCTGAAACTTACTAACTCGCCGCTTGGATCAAAAATGGCCCAGGCTGAGGATAGGTTCCGCGAACTACGACTCGCTCCGTCGGCATATCCAACACATGTCTCCATAAGGTTAGACATCTGCAACAAACGAAAAAGGTGGATCACTCGACCAGAACAAACACTTTAGCGAAAACAAAATACAACAAAAGCATGCAGGTTACTATTTAAGCATAGTAACGCTTGAGTTACAGCCCGTTACGGGGCTGCGCCAGTGGAATTCCGTCATAATCGATTAACTCGTAGGCTCCTTTCACTAACACCCTCTTAACAATATAGGGGCCCATCCATAAGGACTTGAATTTTCCTGCTCCCAATTTATCGGATTCTTGGTCATAAAGCAAGACCAAATCACCTTCTGAGAAGACACGAGGTTTGACATTTTTGTCGAACTGAGCCTTGACTCGTTTCTTATGGGCCTCGTTAGCCAAAGCGGCATCACGACGGGTTTCATCCAACTGGATTAATTCCAAGAAACGAGCCTCTTCTTCTGAAGTTCCGGGGAGAAGATCGATTGCGAGTTTAAGCGACGAAATTTCGCACTGGATTGGCAAGACTGCTTCCAGGCCATACACCAGTTGAAAAGGTGTGAACCCGGTTGCGTTCTTTACCAACGTTCAGTAAGCCCACAAGGCTGAGTACAGGATTAGGTGCCACCTTCTTTTATGAACCCCAATCATCCTTTGCAACATACGCTTCAGGACCTTGTTGATTGCCTCAACTTGTCCGTTGGCTTGCGGATAATATGGGGTAGAGCTGTCGTGAGATAGCCCTAGCTTGGCAGCTAATTCGACCATCATGTGATTGCGAAAATGCGACCCATGATCTGTAACTATAGCCTGTGGTATGCCGAATCTGGCGACTACATGATTGAAAAAGAAAAGGGCAGCTGTTTCACCAGTGTTATCCAATGTAGGCATCGCCTCGGCCCATTTGGTAAAATAGTCAACAACGACTATAATATACCCATGCCCCCCGGTCGAGGTGGGGTTACATTGCATGAAATCGATGCCCCACTTGGCGAAGGGCCCAACAGAAAATATCGGTTGTAAAGGTGCGGGTGGTCGTCTGGTTTTGCTATCAAAAATTTGACAAGCATGGCAACTTCTGACTGCGGTTATGCAATCTTTGAACATGGTTGGCCAGAAGTATCCTGCTCGTAAAATTCTTTGTGCTGTTGCATATCCAGACTGATGCCCCCCACACGCGCCTGAATGACAATCATTCAGGGCTTTTTCGGCCTCCTCATGGGTAAGGCACCTCCTAAGAACTGTATAGACACCACGATGGTAAAGTGTATCACCGACGATCATGTAGTCTTTTGCTTGGTATCGTATACGTTTTTGTTCGGAGCGAGAGGTGTTAGGCCTAAACTTTTGGGTTTGGAGATAAACTATGATATCTCCATACCACTCATCGCTTACAGATATCAGAAACAAACTTTCATCCACGATTGACTCTTCCGATGTTTCATCGTTGGACGATGATGGGAGATCGCACAATAATTCTGCGAAAACTAGAGCTTTCTTTGATTTGGATTTCACAAATTCCAGATCAAACTCTTGAAGGATCGCTATCCATTTTGAATATTTTTCCCCCAGCAACTGTCGCGATAGTATATAAGTCATGGGGTTGCAATCTGATAAGATGGTAGTTTTCCGAAAGAGGACATAATGTCGAAACCTTTGAATCGCTTGAACAGCTGCAAGCGCTAGTTTTTCAACATAAGAATATTTACTTTCTGTATCGTTCAAGTTTTTACTTAAATAATAGATAGGATGTTCAATTCCATTGACTTCTTGAACTAAAACCATTGCAATGGTCGTATCCGCTGCAGCCAGATACAGCTTAAAATCTCTTTGATAGTCCGGGGCATACATTAATGATGCTTTTACTAGGCAATCTTTCAGAGCATCAAAGGAAGCTTGCGCCACCTGGTCCCAGACAAAAGGTACATCCTTTTTCAAAAGACGAGTATAACCCTTAGCAAGTTCTGCGTAATATGGAATGAACCTCCTCAAAAAGTTTGCTTTCCCTTGGAGTTTCTGAATCTGAAGCAAATCTGAAGGTGGAGGCAAATTAACGATTGCCTGAACCTTGCAAGGGTCGAGAAGAATCCCGTCTTTAGAGACTACAAAGCCAAGTAAACGACCAGAACCGACGCAAAACACACATTTGTGTGGATTGAGTCTTATCTTGTAGTGTCGACAACGTAGAAATATCGCTCTTAAATGCTGCGGATGATCAGTCCGCTTTCGCGAATGAGCCGGAAGATCGTCGAGATAAGGTTGAACGATGTTCTTGATGTCATGGAAGGCATAATTCATCGCCCTCTGAAACGTCGCCCCTGCGTTCTTTAAACCAAAGGGTAATTTTCGATAAGCGAATGTGCCCCACGGACAAATAAATGCAGTCTTTGACTGGTCCTGTGGGCGGATATTTATTTGATTATACCCGGAAAATCCATCCATAAATGAAAATATTTCACATCCGGCGCATTCATCAATTATCTGGTCAATGAAGGGTGTAGGGTAGTTGTCTTTCGGACAAGCTTGGTTTACATCCCTATAATCGACACACACTCTAATCGTCCCTTGTTTCTTCATAACAGGGACAATATTCGATACCCAATCGGTTAGAGGAACCGGGTAGATGAATCCAGCATGGAGAAGTTTTTCAACTTCTGCCTTAATAGTAGCGGCTTTCTTCGGGTGCACTTGCCGAAGCCGTTGTCTTACTGGTTTGACATCAAGATACATTTTAATTTCATGTTCAACGATACTCGAGTCAATGCCTAGCATTTCATCATATGACCAAGCAAAGACATTTCTAAATTCGTGAAAAAGAGCGTTATATATTTCCAGTTCTGAAAGGGAACAACCTTTGCCGACATAAATATTCTCTACAACATCTGTTTTAGTCGAGATATTTATGGCTATAGTCTCTTCAATATTGGATAGGTTTCGCTCGGAATCCACCGTGTTTACAGTATTTGTTAGGAATTCAAAAATTGAAGGGTGATAAAGGTCACTTTGAGTATCTTCTTAATATTCCGGAAGAAGGGAACGATGGTGGTGATCATTCCATGGTGCCCCCTTAATCATCATTGATTGTAAGATTCCTTCGTCAGTCCCATGTACTTTCGACCAAGGATCTAATGGGGTTCCATATTCTCTAGACCTATCTACCCAAACGCTTGACGAGCGTTGATTCGGGTTCGCCTCCCATGCTTGAAACATTGATTGCTACAATATTTCTAAAGGGCTTGGGGGCAAAACCATTGTATGATCCATGTTGACCTTCGTGGAAGATATCATGTTGCAGGTTGCTACAAATGGTACATTTCCTATGTAAATAGGAGGTGGTAGCGCGAAAGTTCCCATCAATGTGGGGTCTTTCAATAATCCTACTCCGATATCTTGAATTGAATGGTTGCTCTCATGGATCATGGGAATGCTTCCTGTAACTTGTGAACCATTAGGGAGGAAGTTCTGTTGGTCGATGACCGTAATCCCTCCTTCAAACGGGAATGCGATCTTCCTAAAATAAGTCGACACGACAGCTTCCATGGCATAAATCCATGGTCTACCCAGTAGGATGTTATAGTCAAGATTTCCATCAATGACCTCAACATCAATTTCTACTGTCTTTCCTCGTTCAACTTTCAAGTTATTAAGGATACCGTAAGGGGTATAAGTCCTTCCGTCGAAAGCTTTTAATGTCGTCAAAGATCGCGACAAGGTTGGAGATCCTAATGTTTTCCAGCAGCTCATCGACATAATACATGTCGAGGCTCCCTCATCAATTATTGTTCTGTGAACAGTTTTGTTGAGGGCTTTCACTTGAATAAGGAAAGCTAGCTGAGCTGGTAACTGAGGATCATATCCCTTGTGATCAAAGGATACAAGATTGGAATCCTTAGGATCAACCCCAGCAATTGCTGATAACAAGGCCTGCCTTTGGGATGGACAATTTTGTAATACCTCAAGAGTCGACATAGCGGATGGCGATTGCGCCAAATCTTCCACTATGTTATAATGCTGCGCCGCTCTGGCGTGAGGATTAAATGTCGACTTGTGTACTACACCCTTTGGCGGTTTTATTGTTAATTCAGGGATGGTAGGCGTTACAACTTCTGTCGAAGTTGTTGTCGAACTACTTGGTTGATCATTACCTTTTTCGTTCGACAGCTGAGGATTCCCATAATCTTTGTTCCTTGTCGAAATCAAAGCATCATTCTGCTGTTTTGAAACCGACAACATAAGCACTTGTGACGGGGAAGCATTTCCACTATCAACCAGATTTTGACCTGGGTTGGGAAATGGATCAGTTAACACAGCTGAGGTTTGGGAACTTTTAAAGAACCTCTTTAACTCAGCTTTGAATGGGCAATTCTTTGTGGTATGATCCTTATCATCACATATTAGACATGGATAATTTTGTTTCCCTTTCCCAGGAGGGTTTGAAGAATTTTTTCCAGGGGATGACTCACCCTGTTTCTTCTTCTTCCCTTTGTTTTGCTTCTTCTTGCTTCCTGGTTGATTGGTTTCTTTGCCCTTATCTTCTGATACGGCATTTACTTCCGAAGCAAGAATTTCTTCTTTTGCATTTTGATCCGAATTCTTACGGGCTTTATTTGACGAAGCCTTTATCGATTTCACGTTTGCCGTGCCAATCACACCGTCACCAGCATGAGAGTCACTATTTGATTTAGGAGGGGGAGGAATTGAAAACTCTGGTCTAGGGGCATCAGGTATTTTGTCATAGAGTGTGCCGGACTGAGTATAAACTAAGTCCAAATATTGTGCATGAGCAATCACTTGCTCCTCTGTTACGACTCCCCCCTTGGCCACATCTTTCGTAATAGCCGGAAGTAACGACTTTATAAACCACTCAGCTAATAACTGATCGGGAACGTACGTTTTCACCATCCTACGATGATGACGCCACTCATGTATATGATCAGATATATGGGTAGCAGTTGTCTGTTTGAAGTTGGTTAATATTTCTGTCCCCATTTCATGCCTTATCGGTAATTGAAAATGGGTTAAGAAAGTCGTGGCCAGGGAACTAAAATTGTCGAAAGAGGCTCTTGGCAATTCAATATACCATTTAGCCGCTGGACCTGTCAATGTCCTCTGAAAAAGGCAAAGCCTTATCGAATCGTCGTTTAGGGTGTTCGACAAACACCACAGATGAAAAGTCATCACGTGATTCGATGGATCTTCACCTGGATTTCCATTGAATTTAGGAATGTCAGATGGAAGTTTATGAGGAATCGCTGGCCACCAAGGGGCATAAGCAATCGGATCATTGGTTAACCGGTGTAAATCGGGTAACTCTAAAGTTGCCACGAATGGTAACTGTTGATTCAGGTTAGGTGAAGCGTAACCAGGGTACGATGGAATCGCTTGAGCAGTGGGCCTTTGCATACCAACATAATGTAATTGATGTTGGTATGACTGATACGGTTGGTGGACTTGACCACTGTAAAGTGGTTGATCTTGACCGATTTGGATATACGGTTGTCCACTGTTCGCAAAGATCTGCTGCTCAGAACCTTGGTACACTTGCTAGAATTGCGGTTGTTGGTATTGCACTAACCATGGTTGAGAAGCCATGTTCTGTTGTGCTATGCTAACCGTTGGACCGAGGCGTGGGGTAATTGTACCCATTTGGACCTGTGTCGCCCCACCAGTTGGCGATTGTGGTTGTGACCCATGGTCAAGCGGCTGTTGCATTACAACCTGAGAAATCTGAGGTTGACATGCAACAGGTATCGCTTGAACTTGTGACACTGTTACAATAGCCGGTGTGGTTGGGATGTTCGTCACAGGTACACATTGTTGCATAGAATATACAACCCTTGGTTGTTGAGGTAGCATAGGTACCCAACTACTTGACGCAATTCCAGTATAACCTGAATACTGTTGAGAACTGCCATATGGATATCCTCCCGGAGGAGGTAATGAAAGGGCATACTGCCCCCCATATGGTAGCAATCCGGAACTCAGAGGGATTGTTAGTCCTTGAGGACTAGATGGCCCAAATTGACCTCCATGAGGATCAATCTGTCGAGTCTCAATATAAGAGTTGCCAGGTATTACTCCGGATGAACAAACTGGAACAGACCATACTGTCGAAATAGTCCCTTGGTGGACTCCTTCTAGCGGTTGAGAGCTAGTTGGGACAGCTGGTATGCCGGCAAACATTGTCGGAGTGACGGCAGGGGCTTCTGCTGTCGCTGTGTCATTTGACACAGTCCTAGATGATGACGGTTGTTCAGACATCTTAAGTCTATCCAATAGATTGCCTAGCGATTCTACAGGAACTTCCACTTGTGGTGGATTAACTTCTGATGAAGGAAATAGAGTGACCCCGACTCCAAAATGAGTTGGAGTACTTGCTTGCGGATCCTCTGCAATTTCCTCTATCGCAATCAAACCCAGTGGAAGAGGAAGACCGTCAGGTCCGTAAAATATTTCTGGTGCCAAAGAAGTGGTTGCTTCGACAGCGACAGTTGTTTGAGGAACAAAACTCTCTCGACCGGTTACAGATGGAACTAGTTCAGTTATACAAGTATTTGCCCCCAGACTAGGATCAGTATTACTGTCCTTCTGTGGCTGTTGAACTTCTTCTATAGAGGCAGGGTTTCCATAAATGTTAGGAGTAACCGGAACCTCAGATGTAGTTGGAACACTTGTTCTAACTTTTAAAGGAGATTTTGAACCGGTTAAATGAGTTCGCTTCGCCCGTACTGTTTTCGATTCCGGAGACAAAGACGGTTGACTCGTAAGCCTCCGCGAACGACGGGGTTTCAATTGACTTTCTTCCATAATTGCGGATTACTCGATCAACCAAAATATTAAAAGGGGAAATTTGTGTTTCCGAATTGAATGAATTTTATTAGACGCTTTTAGACACAACTTGCTTTTTCACTTTTTAAGAGTCGAGAAAAAGCTAAAGATGACTCTAGTCTCCTTCGATGTATTAACGAGCCTGAAGTGACAAATGCTCGGTTGGACTTTTTCAGTTATAGAGTTTGAAAAAGGCCAAAAGAAACTGCTCTGGAGATCTAGGCAGAGGGTGTGCCAAACCTTTCGCAAAACCACAGAATACGTTTTACGGTACGGGTGGTCGATCTTCGTGAATGCTGTGTTCACTGCATTGCGATCAGTAGGGCGGCCGACATGGCTTCCTAAGGATAAAAGATATATGCCTATAGGGGTCTCCCAATATATACGCGACGGTACGTGGGAGCACAAGTCCGTATTAGTGCCACCGACTCTCAGGAGGAATCACCCACCTTCGTCGAGATCGACAGTCACTACGTTTAACGACGTCGGAACACGTCTCTAGCTTAGACCTCTATGTGTTTGCGTTATGTTTCAAAGCATTGTTAGGTTCATTCAGTATATTTTAAGTTGATCTTTTTAAAGTTTGCCTTTCAAGGTTCACCACGAGATGTTCTGATACAAATTCTTAAATGTAGTCTAAGATGAGAAGCAAGCTTTTTCAATCTTTTCGACTTATGAAAATCTTAACTACTGAGGGAAAAGAGAGACAAAAATCTTTTCACACAGATCAAAGAGCATACACTAATGCACTTTTTCCCTAAATCAACATACAAACTTATATGCAAAATGCAAAATGCAGGTATTTCTTTTCTCTTTCTTAATGTTTGTGCGATACAAAAAGAAAGTTGTTGTATAACTTTGAATTCAATTTCAAGTGAAAGCAAACAAGCTTGTCCAAAATCAAAAGACACCTTAAGATTTACTTGTTTCGACACTAGAAATATATAAACTCAAACCATATGACGAAAGCAAAAGCTCAATCAGCTATGAACAGCAAACAAACTAACTCTTAAGATCAAAACGACACTTTATCACAGGTCTAGATCTAAGAGGCCACAGCAAGACTGGTTCACTTTCGTTATGGGAAACTGCAAATGATGTAAGAAATACACAAAGAACAAATACAGTTTCTTTATACAACCGAGGCGGAATAGTGGTAAGGAAAGTTGGTTTCAGATAGGTACATTGACTGGTAACAGGCTGCAAAAACAATGGTGAAAACAGGGCAAGAAACAACAGGAAACCCCAATAGCACAAGGCAAGACTGGTTCAGCGCAGGTAGTACAATGTCAGTTTGACATTCAGTGCAGGTAGCCCCTTCGGGAACTGCGCTGAAATGCAGACAGCCTTCACACAGCCTGCACTGAAGAACGAAACTTTCGTTTCTCTTGGTTTCCGAGTCACAGATTTCTCAAAAATTCACAGTTTTTGGCCAAATCAGAAGCTATCAGTCAAGTACACACTAAGGGATGAAAAGGAGGATGAAAAGCTATCACTAAGAGCTATTTAGAGTCCTTGTGGATCAGCTCTTCAAATCATAAACTTGCCCAGAAACTGAGCTAGAGTAGCTGCCCTCTACTTTGCATTTGAAGGATCCAAATGCAGTTCGATTCGGTACTCCCTCTGTTTATGAAATGAATAGCAAAAAACACAAACAACCAACAAGATACGATCCCCAGCGGAGTCGCCAATTTGTTGTTGGGAAAAGTATCCAATACGGAATGACCCTATCCCACTCTAAGGGTGATAGTACCTCAGCAACAACCGAATGCAAAGCTATTCAAGATTACTTCTTTATGAGATGTAAGAGAGAGGAGAAAGAGATCCACTAACCGTTATCTTGCGCTAATGATTGATCCAATCTTCCCTCTTTGCTGCTCGCCCCCAGCTCCTTGCTCTTTCACTGGCCCATCTACACCAAGATCCTGCAAAATAACAAGAAAGGGAAACTACAAGAAGCATACATTCATAATTGATTCAAGGATTAGAATAAATCAAATATACAAGTATCAATTCGCCATTGAGACACATGCATATAGAAGAACCTCAAATGCTTTATTAATGGAAGAAGTAAAGTTCTGAGAGTGTTACAACCATAAGAGGCCCAATCCAGCAACACCTCCCAGCAGAAAGAAATCTCCTCTTCACCTCCTTCAAAGCAATCACCCAATAGTTCTATACTCAAACCAACAACACTTCCTTACATTCACAAGATTCCAGCCTCCTTAGACCTCATGAGAGAGCTCTATATATAGGAGTTTTGGAGAAAGGATGAGTCAGCTTGAGGCTGGCATGAAGCTGACTAGTGTCCTCTCCCACTTCAGTTATTCTTCAGTTCTTGAGTCCACTTGGAGATCTAGATCCTCTTACTCATCACAAGGCGAATTCCTTGATCCAAGTGTCATTTTGGAAGCTTCCTGGGCATTTGACACCTTGCAGAATGACTGTGCCACTTGGCCAATCTCGCCCAGCGCAGGTAGCCTTCATTAGAGTTGACATTCAGCGCAGGTACAGAGTGAAGCAGTTGACATGATCCAGAATTAGCTTGTTTTTGAGTGTTTTCAGGTGGAGAACTGATATTTAGTGTTGTGGTTTGCTGACCTTGTTCCTCTAGGGGCAGGAACAACATGTTTAGGGACTTTGGATCCCTCAGATTATTGACATTTCATGCTTCATGTTGTAAGGCACAAAAATGTCTATAACAGATATGGCCAAGGTAACCACAAACCAATCTTTGGGCTGCAGGTCCTAGCTTACTGCAGTCAGAGAGGGCTCTCTCTTTATGATTTAACTTTGTTTTGGGTTGATTTTAGGCTAGTTATGGTGTACAAGGGTTTTTTTTATTTTGGTGGGAAGGAGATGTTTTCAAGCAGAGTTGGGATGCATACTATGAGAAGTTCAAACCATTGGGCATGGAGTCATGGATTAGGGCTTGCTGTTGCGTTTTCTTGGTCACAAGAGGAATATAGAGCAGGATAGCTACACATAGAACAATATCAGGCTGGAATAAAAATGGAATGAAGGTTAGAAATGAAAGGCAACTAAGAATATTTCATTAGCTAACATAGAGGGAAGGTGGATGAAAGTTTGTTTAGGAGAAATAAAGAATTCCTAAAAAACAGCCATATGTGAAAGAAACAGGGTAAACATGATCATTTAAGTATGCATATTCATAACCATTTCTGAGGAAAACATATAGAAATAACAAGAACTGAGCATAAGGTGCAGTCAAGAAAAACCTAAGCTATTCTTTTTTCTTGCTATTTAGATGGTAACACAATTGTGCATAAACATAATAAAACTGTAAACAAAGGTATAAAAACTTATTGAGCCATGTAGTAGCACAGGAATTCCATAGTCACTCTTCAACCATTAATAACACAACAGTCATTTCTTCATCCAAAGCATTCAAGCAGTCTTTGATTACAAAGCTTCTCAAAAATACAACGCAAGTCCAGCATGAGGAATATCAGCCAACCAACCCTTTAAACAATGAATTAGGGTGGTTTATATAGGGAAAATATCTAAAAATATCTATTACAACAGACCTAAAACAGGTCTGAGGGAAATAACTTTTTAACCTAATTTTTGTCCTGAATTTAATGCAGGAAAATATCTTTGAGTTGCGCTAGAGGCAGCGGTATCAAAATGAGTTAATATGGTGTCCTTTTGGCTCTGTGCTGTTCATTTAGCCATAACTGTGCATTGGGCTTTGATCCCCTGCTCTCAAGTGGTTTTAATGTGCATTAACTGTGATCTGAGAGCCTTAGATGGCTTCACCGTTTTCTTTGAATTTGCTTTGGGGGTCTTTAATGTTCACCTGCTTTGGTATTACCGATCTGATACTCTTTGCCGCTTCACTGATACTCTTTTAATTTAATCTGGGCTTCGTCTTTCCTCTGATACTCTTGAATTTGTCAAATCTCCCCTTTTCTGAACCTTCATGAATAAATCATGTAAAACTGCGCATTTTCGGGCCTGCTGGTAGCCTAGCCACAGGTAGCTTTCCATTTTGATCATTTTTTCTTAGCGAAAACTACCTCAGTTTTTCATTCCAGGCATCCTTTGCTGTGATTTTTGCCTTTCGTGCCATTTTCGGTGATGACGTCAACATGACGTCAGCGGTGGGTCCTGGTACGGCAGTGACGTGGAAGGGTGACGTGGAAGTACAGCGGGGTGATGTAGTGGCAGTGACATGTAGCAGTGGATGGTTGACGCAGAGGTGACGTGACGCTGACCTGGTGCTGTCGTCAGGGGAGGAGAGACAGAAGGCAGTTTGTGGTTTCATCGGACCGCCCTCTGTACGAGGGTGGTAAATGTCAGAGGGGCTCTGATGCAATCAAGGACGGACACATGTCGCTATGTACAACGGAAAAACCACCAGGCTATCGGATGCTAACTGTCGAGTGACGGGGCGGCTCCGAAATCGCCGAGAGCTGTCGGATCTGGGAGGGCGAATTGGAGGGCTGACAGAGCGCGGTGCTGGCGGCAGGTTTGTGCGGGGGGCCCGTTTGAATATTCGAATATTTATACAATGTTGTGGGGGTTTAGACTTTGGGTTTGTGGGTTTTATACATGGTTTGTGCGCCGTGGGTAAAGTTTAATCAAAATATTTTAAACCAAACCCGAAAATGTGAGTGCGCAGGGTAAAATATTTAAGGTTTATGGGTAGAGGGGTGAGGAAAGAGGTTATTAACCTTAACCAAATGTTAAGTTAATCCCAGGGTTAGGACGCGGAAGGCTAATGCTAAGCCCCAAATGAACTCAGCATTTCCCCAAACAGATATTATAGGGCTATAGTGCCAGGGGATGGGAATATGTACATAGGGGAGCTATTTAGTGCTTTTAGTAAGGGGAAGGGGAAATAGATAGGGATTTACATAATAATGTTTAGGAGTTAATATGAGTTTGTGAGGTGAAATGTAAGGGGCTAAGTTTATGAACTGAAACTTAGGCATAGGAAGTGAATGGACTGTGGAGAAATGACTTTTACACAAGAAATGTGGCTTCTTTTCACTGAAGAAAGTTAAAGCTTGACTTAATATTTTACAAAAATGAAGTGGTAACAGGACTGGTTGGGCAGATCCCAAGGTCCTTAAGGGGATGTCAGTGAGTGATTTGGGGAATGAGAAGAAGGGGGAGTTAGAAATGCCTCGCTTGAGCTCCTCAAAATGAAAAAGTGCCTCATAATTGTGATCTGAATAGATACAACATTTAAAAACATGAAATGGATCACATAGCTTGATTCTACAACCACAAAACTACTTACCTATCATTTTTTCTTCTTTTTGCATGGGTGCACTTGGACTTGAAGACCCTAATTATCTTCTTTTCCTTTGACTGCCCTCCTATCTAAACGTACCCTTATATCTTCCAAGGGCCCAGATTAAGTAGTTGGGCTCCTTTATTTCTCTACCTAGCTACTGATCTACCAAGATTAAATAGTTTGGACAGATATTCATTCTCTATATTCTAAAACAAGCAATTGAAACCTAAGGAAGCCAAGATTAAGCTGTTTGGCTTTCCTTTAACTGAAAAATTCTTCGAAAATGGAATAACTTCATCAAAATTGGAATACAGCAATGGCATTTAGACTGGCACACTTTCATGGCCTCTTCTTTGGCTTCTTTATGGAAATATGGAACCTTGCAGCGTGAAAAGATGACATATTTCAAACTTTCAACTGTCAATCATGAAATATGAACACCTATTGCAATAGGAGGCTAACAGTGGCTCCACTTGGGGATGGCTTTTCCTTGTGAAAAGCCAAGAACAACAGGTCAGACTGCCTTGATCTTCTATTGTTGCTGTAGACTGAAACTTCCCTTGTGCTGGCTGTCAAATGATTGAAACTTTGAAACCTGAACACAGCATTCTCATAAACTGAATTTTTATACAATAGCAGCACCGCCTGCTTTCTTCTGCGTGCTCTATCATTATATGCACCTCTGCCTGAGAACTTGCCTTTAAATAACTTTGCTGTGTTGTTCTAATATTCTTCCTGCTGTACAAAAAATAAAAGTGCTGATAATATACAAATATCAATATACAAAGGGATATATACAGAGCTGTGTTATATTCAACAAAAGGGATCATGATAATGCTTTAACATTCGGCCATTAACAGGGCCTTCTTCAGCTGTGCTGCCATCTGTAGATTTGAGGAAATATGTGTTATTTCCCTGAACAGTAGAGATAACAAATGGCCCTTTCCAAAGGAAATCGAATTTTGCATGCTTTCCCTTGTCTTCCCTTCGTGAGTCCCACCTTAGAACTTTGTTGCCGACACAGAAATCTTCAGCCTTTGTTCTTTTATCAAACATCCTTTTGAGCCTCTCTTACAAAATTTGAGCTCTGTCATAGACCTGCTCTCTTCTTTGCTGCAAATGAATTGTTTGATTTATCCTCCTTTGTATATCATTTGGCTCACCTTGAATTTCTTATAACAGCTTGATAACAGGGATGCCCAAGGATGAGGTAAATCTATATTCCATACCATATACTAGCTCATAAGGGCTCATCCCAATGGATCTCTTGTCTGAGAGTCTGTCTGCCCATAGGGAATTTACCAGCTTTTTGTGCCAGTTCTTCTTGTTTTCCTCCAGCACTTTCTTAATGATGTTAATCAGGCTTTTGTTGGATGATTCGGCCAAGCCATTGCCTTGAGGGTAATAGGTTGTGGAGTGGCCTAAGGTGATATGAAATTTATGGAAAAAAATGATCTTCTTTTTGGATTTGAAGGCAACAACATTGTCTTTGATGATCTTTTCAGGGCAGCCAAATCTAGAAAGGATGTTGCATTCGAGGAATTGGATAATGGTGGTGTCATTAGCTTGCCTACATGGGATGGCCTCAATCCACTTGGTGAAATAGTCTGTGGCTGTTAGAATCCATTTGTGCTAGCCTGAGGAAAAGGGATGGATTTCTCCAATGAAGTTAAGACCCCATTGTTGAAAATGCTTCTCGGTTGAGATGGGCTTAAGAGAAAAAGGTAACAACTTTCTTTTTCCCTCAAAGATTTGGCATTTGTGAAATGAGATAGAAAACTTCTTTACATCTGCAAATAGAGAGGGCCAATAGAAACCAGCCCTTAAAATTTTACCAGCAGTGAACTTCCAATATAGATGTCCTCCACAATCCCCTGCAAGGAATTCTTTCATGACATTGTTAGTTTCATTCATGGTTAAACAATTAAGCAATACGCCTTCATGATTTTTCCAAAATAATGCACCATCTACGACACAAAACTTTGAAGCCTTCATTTTTAGAAATATTTTTTTGGTCCTGGACAATCCTGGGGGAGCAAACAGGTTTAACAATACAAAGCATATATCAGCATACCATGGGGATTGCAAAAAGGTTTCACTGATCTTTGGAGTCGCCAGCTCCTATTCATTGTCCAGCTGGTTAATGTCTAAGGCTTGAAAGTTTGTTTCGGACATCAGTTTGGCTAAACCTTGTCCCTTTATCGGCTTGGTTGGTTTTATTTCAATGTCATACTCAAGGATGTTAGCAATCCACTTGCCTCTTTTACCTTCTAACCCCTCTTTGGTTAATATGTCTTTTACAACAGCATTTGGGACATAAGCAATCACATGTGAGTATAAAATATAGATTCTGAAGTCTTTGATTGCTTTAACAAGGGCATAGGCCTACTTCTCCATGATTTGGTACTTTAAAGGGGCATCCCTAAGGGCTCGACTGAAAAAAAGCAATTGGCTTTTCATTTCCTTGGTCATCCTTTTGCAAAAGGACAGCAACAATGGTGTGTTCGGAGGCAAATGGAAAAATGATGAAATCCTTATCAAATTGAGGGCTTGTGAGGACAGGGGCTTGGGTTAAGGCAGCTTTGATACTCTCAAAGGCTTGCTTGGTTTCAAGAGACCATTTTACCTTGGCATCCTTCTTTAACATGTTGCTTAGCATTCTTATTAGTTCAGCCAGGTTTGGGATAAATCTCCTTATGAAGTTGATCATTCCAAGGAATGCTTGCAACTCTTTTATATTTCTTGGATATGGGATTTGAAGGATGGCTTGAATTCTTTCCGGATCAATCCTAATGCAATCTTTTGAAATGATATGGCCTAGTAATTTTCCTTCTTCAAGGCCAAATAAAGACTTTTTGGGGTTCAAGGAAATGCCATATTTCCTACATGTTAGGAACACTTGTCTCAAATGTTTTAGGTGCTCTTGATCAGATTTGGAGAAAGGAGTAAGGTCATCAAGATAGACAACCAGGAAATCATGGATTTCCTTGGCGAAGGCAATGTCCATTGCCCTTTGAAAGGTAGCACCTGCATTCTTAAGTTTGAAAGGCATTTTGACATATTTAAATGTTCCCCACGGTGTTGTAAAGGCTGTTTTGTCTTGGTCATCCAGGTGAACAAGTATTTGATTAAAACCTGAAAAGCCATCTAGCAAAGAGATTCTAGATGACCCCACTACTCTTTGTAGGATGTGGTCCATCGTTGGTAATGGGTAGTGGTCTTTAAGGGAGACTTGGTTTAAGTTTCTCAAATCTACACAAAGCCTAATCTCGCCTGTTTTCTTTCTTGTGGGAACAAGATTGGATACCCATTCAGAAAATATGATGGGTGCTATTATGCCAGCCTCAAACATTCTTTTCACTTCCTTCTCAATCAAAGGGAGGAGCACAGGATTGATTCTCCTTAGTTTCTGTTTGAAGGGCTTTTGATTTGGCTTTAAGGGAATGGTATGTTGAATAACTGAGGTGTCATAGGACTTCAAGTCCTCATAAATCCATGCAAATACATCTTGGAACTCTTTGAACAGGTCCACATACTTTGGTTTTTGATTAGGTGGCAGATTTTTGGACACTTTAATCATTTTGGGCTTCTCTGGTGTCCCAATGTTGTATTCTTCTATGGCAGCGTTTAAGGGCTGCATCTTAGGCTTTTTGGGGACATCATTAGCATCAAACATGTCTTCTAATGGAGTGAGGCCAGCGGGCAGAAAGTTGTCCTTTAAATCAATGATCTCGGCCTCTGCTTTGGCTATTTCCTCCAAATGCATATGTTTCAGCTCTTCCATGTTTGCTTTGTCAAAAATAGTTGGGTTTAGCATTTGTTTGGCTATTACAGCTGTTATAGCCTACTGATTTTCGTTTGTTTGCTGTAAGGAATCATCCATGGCTTCCATGTCAATGTTTAGGCCTGAAAATTCATGATGTAAAGTAAGAAAATTGTTGATTTGAGCATCATCCTCAAACACTTTCCAATCTTTGATATTGTTAGGGACAGCCGACCTGTGCTTTATCTTAGTAGTAAAGTGGTGATTGGGCTCAAAGGGCAGTTTGCAAGTACTGGCAAAAGTAGCTAGACTATGAGCATGTATGTTATGGCTTCTAGAAATTTTGGCAAGCTTGGTTTCAGTGAAGGAATTGAGTATTTCTGTGGCAGCAGACCTATAGGCTCTCAGCCTATTGTCATTTGTGACAAAGTTGCCTTTTATTTGTTGGATGATGAGGTCGGAGTCACCTAGAATGGAAACTTTTGCAGCTCCTAGAGTTTTGAGCAGTTTAAGGCCTAAAAGGAGAGCCTCATATTCTGCCATGTTGTTGGTGCATTTGAAGTTTAGTCTGTAAGCATGACCCTCTGCATGGTTGTTATGTGTATTGTGAATCCATACCCCTGCCCCTGCTCCTAACTTGTTGACAGAGCCATCAAACTCTAAGTACCATTTGATTTCTTGCGTATGGTTAGTATTAAGAGTTTCAGCCATTTTAGGATTGGGCAGATTTGAAATTTCTGTTTGGGGAGGTTCTTCTAGTATGCTGGTTGCATTGGTTGTTTTGACAGTTTCATAAGTATGGGAAACCGATTCTTCATTGATGTGTGTGTCCAGTTCTAAAGCCAACGACTTATCATCAGTGGGAGGAGACATATCATCATTAAACAAAATAAAATGAATCCATATCGGAATGGATTGAATAGATAGGGAAGTTTTGAGGCTTTTCCTCACTACTTACCATATATTTCATGAGTGTTTCTCTATATAGTCTCTTTGGTTGTCCAAAGACAGATATAGTGGCATAAGAGAGGTCTAATTGGAGAGATCCTTGGAGTTTTTCTCCCCAAGATCTTGATAATAGCATGCCATACTTTGGTGGAATGTCAGCAACCACCACATCCATGAGGATTGTCTTGTTTAGGTATTGGACTAAGGAGACACATAAGTCCTTGATTAAGCCTAAACACTTGACCTGACTCGAGTCAAAGGAGAATAGATCTTTGTAGGGTCTTGTGACATCAAGTTTTAGCTTCTCCATAACTGCTTTGGGCATAAGATTGTGCGATGCTCCTGAATCGAACATAGCATTGTGCAAGACTTTATCATCTATGTGTAGGCTTACATAAAAGGGTAGAACATATCCATATATTGATTTTCCATTAACTTCTGGATCGAAAAACAGCTCAGGCTGATCATCAAGAACATTCACATCATCCTTGTTCTCGAGGATTTGTAGCGATCTTTTGATTTGCTGCCTATATACATCATGCTTAGCAAGTTCAGATAGAGGGATGGATATCTTAAGTTTACCTATTTCTGCCTCTAAATCAAATGTTTTCTCTGATTAAGTTTTAGTGTTGTGATAGGCAGGCTTCCCTTTTTCTATGGGAGTATTAGCGATTTGCTCTTGTTCTTTATTGATTTCTTGAACTATTTCTGATTTGGAAAGGCTTTCAGGAGTGCTGTTTATGTTTTCCTTTGAGGGAAAAGATACAAAAGGCTTATTTTCATAGGGCTGAACATCTGTGATATTCTCTATGGTCACTTCTTTTGGATTTGGGACTGTTTTATCAGCAGTTTCTATGAGGGCAGCCTTTTCTTTGATCTTCTTAGGCTGCTTTGATTCCTTCTATTTGATGGCCTTGGGCACATCAATTGTTCTAGTTCTCAGTTTATACTGTTTGTGGACCTCATAAATAGCTAAATCATAACCTTGTTTAAAGTCAAAATACTCACCAGACTGAGTCTGAAATTGATTAAAGTCATGCTCATCTTGGTCTTGTTGGGTTAGAAAAATTTGTTGCTCACCCTTCAAATCCATCAATTTTATATGAGTGTCTTCTATCTGCTCACTAAATGTGGATGCTTCTATATAGTTTTCTTGGAAAGGAGGCCTTATATCCTAGTCTGGGTTAGACCTACCAGCATTTGTGTTTTGAGTTTTCCTGGAATTTGGGTTCCTTATGGCATTGGGCTGTTGTCCTTCCCATGTAGATTTCCTTTCAACACTTTCCACTCTATCTCCCAGCCTGTGCATGCCACTAATAATAGCATCTAGCTTTTGGTCTAAGGCTAAGGGTTGTTCCTTAAAGGTGGTTATTCTCTCAGTTATAGCTCTGTTTCTTTTAGCAATTAGATTTGCCTCTATGCTAACAACAACATTTTGCATGTCTGCTAGTCTTTGAGGGGCTCTTTCCCTTAACTGATAAGCCATTTCAGTATCAAAACCATCAGGGAATTTATACAAAGCAAGATCAGGTGGAGGCCTGAGGTTCTGTGGTATTGCATTATAAACATTGTTAAATCTTGCACAATAGTCTAAGACAGCCTCTTGAGGGCCTCTTTTGATGGTGTCATATTTAGATAATATGTGCAAGGGATCTTTCTTTTTCTCCCATCTGTTAAGAAATGTTTGGTAAAGGGCCTCTGGGTTAGCTATGGAATTTGTAGCAAGGCTTCTAAACCAAGGCCTTACATCTCCTATTAAACTTTGGACAAAAATCTTCATTCTTACACTGTCATCATCTATCTCGTAGTTCTCAAAATAGTCTTGCATCTTCTTGGTATGTTGTAGGGCTGTGCAAGAACCAGTACCATCAAAATATGTGATTTTAGTTTGATAATCCTGAGGCATAGCCCCTGGATTTGCTGGAAACTGCAACGATGCATATCTTTTAGCCATATTTACAGGGATAAGTGAGGCAGCAGGGATAAATGGAACGACTGGAACAACGGTAATAATAGTGGTAAGGGAGTATGTGTAGTGAATGGAGGTGTGGAAGGAGTGCTTTGAGAGGTGCTTTGACAGGGGTTGGAACACAACTTGGCTAGACTGTTTCAGGACTAGAATCAGCAAAATCTTCTCTTCGCTCTAGCTTCCTGAGGTTCCTTGGGATTATAATGGGACTTTCAAAAGTAGCTAGGGGATTTGGGTCTGGATTTGACCTTATATAACGTGAATTCCTTTTGGGAGCCAGCTTCTAACTTGTTTTTCTTTTTCTTTTTTTTGGGGGGAGGGGGGGGGGATTTTTCTAAGAAAAATGGGTTAGAAAGAAACTTTTAAAGGTTAGATTCTTCCCCAGTGGAGATTTCCAACTTGATTTGTGAAATTATCTGAAGATGCTCCCTAGTGGAGTCACCATTATGCTAACACTCGGGTTGTCCCTTAGCTCCTTAAGGGATACGGCCGAGGTAACCACAAACCAATCTTTGGGCTGCAGGTCCTAGCCTACCTGTAGTTAGAGAGGGCTCTCTCTTTATGATTTAACATTGTTTTGGGTTGATTTTAGGCTAGTTATGGTGTACAAGGGTTTTCTTTTATTTTGGTGGGAAGGAGATGTTTTCAAGCAGAGTTGGGATGCATACTGTGAGAAGTTCAAACCATTGGGCATGGAGTCATGGATTAGGGTTTGCTGTTGTGTTTTCTTGGTCACAAGAGGAATATAGAGTAGGATAACTACACATAGAACAATATCAGGCTGCAATAAAGATGGAATGAATGTCAGAAATGAAAGGCAACTAAGAATATTTCATTAGCTAACATAGAGGGAAGGTGGATGAAAGTTTGTTTAGGAGCAATAAAGAATTCCTAAAAAACAGCCATATGTGAAAGAAACAGGGTAAACATGATCATTTAAGTATGCATATTCATAACCATTTCTGAGGAAAACATATAGAAATAACAAGAACTGAGCATAAGGTGCAGTCAAGCAAAACCTAAGCTATTCTTCTTTCTTGCTATTTAGACGGTAACATAATTGTGCATAAACATAATAAAACTGTAAACAGAGGTAGAAAAACTTATTGAGCCATGTAGTAGCACAGGAATTCCATAGTCACTCTTCAACCATTAATAACACAACAGTCATTTCTTCATCCAAAGCATTCCAGCAGTCTTTGATTACAGAGCTTCTCAAAAATACAGCGCAAGTCCAGCATGAGGAATATCAGCCAACCAACCCTTTAAACAATGAATTAGGGTGGTTTATATAGGGAAAATATCTAAAAATATCTATTACAGCAGACATAAAACAGGTCTGAGGGAAATAACTTTTTAACCTAATTTTTGTCCTGAATTTAATGTAGGAAAATATCTTTGAGTTGCGCTGGAGGCAGCGGTATCAAAATGAGTTAATATGGTGTCCTTTTGGCTCTATGTTGTTCATTTAGCCATAACTGTGCATTGGGCTTTGATCCCCTGCTCTCAAGTGGTTTTAATGTGCATTAACTGTGATCTGAGAGCCTTAGATGGCTTCACCGTTTTCTTTGACTTTGCTTTGGGGGTCTTTAATGTTCACCTGCTTTGGTATTACTGGTCTGATACTCTTTGTCGCTTCACTGATACTCTTTTAATTTAATCTGGACTTCGTCTTTCCTCTGATACTCTTGAATTTGTCAAATTGCCCCTTTTCTGAACCTTCATGAAGAAATCCTATAAAACTGCGCATTTTCGGGCCTGCTGGTAGCCTAGCCACAGGTAGCTTTCCATTTTGATCATTTTTTCTTAGCGAAAACTGCCTCAATTTTTCATTCCGGGCATCCTTTGCTGCGATTTTCGCCTTTCGCGCATTTTTCAGTGATGACGTCAGCATGATGTCAGCATGACATCAGCAGTGGGTCCTGGTACGGCAGTGACGTGGTAGGGTGACGTGGCAGTACGGCGGGGTGATGTAGTGGCAGTGACACGTAGCAGTGGGGGGTCGACGCAGAGGTGATGTGACGCTGACCTGGTGTTGTTGTCAGGGGAGGAGAGACAGAAGGCGCTTTGTGGTTTCATCGGACCACCCTCTGTACGAGGGTGGTAAATGTCAGAGGGGCTGCGATGCAATCAAGGGCGGACACTCATCCCTCTGTACAACGGAAAAACCGCCAGGCTATCGGATGCTAACTGTCGAGTGACGGGGCGGCTCCGAAATCGCCGAGAGCCGTCAGATCTGGGAGGGCAGATCGGAGGGTTGACGGAGCGCGGTGCTGGCGGCAGGTTTGTGTGCGGGGCCTGTTGGGATATTCGAATATTTATACAATGCTATGGGGGTTTAGACTTTGGGTTTGTGGGTTTTATACATGGTTTGTGCACCGAGGGTAAAGTTTAATCAAAATATTTTAAACCAAACCCGAAAATATGAGCACGTAGGGTAAAATATTTAAGGTTTATGGGTGGAGGGGTGAGGAAGAGGTTATTAACCTTAACCAAATGTTAAGTTAATCCCAGGGTTAGGACGCGGAAGGCTAATGCTAAGCCCCAAATGAACTCAGCATTTCCCCAAACAGATATTATAGGGCTATAGTGCCAGGGGATGGGAATATGTACATAGGGGAGCTATTTAGTGCTTTTAGTAAGGGGAAGGGGAAATAGATAGGGATTTACATAATAATGTTTAGGAGTTAATATGAGTTTGTGAGGTGAAGTGTAAGGGGCTAAGTTTGTGAACTGAAACTTAGGCATAGGAAGTGAATGGACTGTGGAGAAATGATTTTTACACAAGAAATGTGGCTTCTTTTCACTGAAGAAAGTTAAAGCTTGACTTCATATTTTACAAAAATGAAGTGGTAACAGGACTGGTTGGGTAGATCCCAAAGTCCTTAAGGGGATGTCAGTGAGTGATTTGGGGAATGAGAAGAAGGGGGGGTTAGACATGCCTCGCTTGAGCTCCTCAAAATGAAAAAGTGCCTCATAATTGTGATCTGAATAGATACAACACTTAAAAACATGAAATGGATCACATAGCTTGATTCTGCAACCACAAAACTACTTACCCAGCCTACTTACCTAGCATTTGTTCTTCTTTTTGCATGGGTGCACTTTGACTTGTAGACCCTGATTATCTTCTTTTCGTTTGACTGCCCTCCTATCTAAACGTACCCTTATATCTTCCAAGGGCCCAGATTAAGCAGTTGGGCTCCTTTATGTCTCTACCTAGCTACTGATCTACCGAGATTAAACAGTTTGGACATATATTCATTCTCTATATTCTAAAACAAGCAAGTGAAACCTAGGGAAGCCAAGATTAAGCCGTTTGGCTTTCCTTTAACTGAAAAATTCTTCAAAAATGGAATAACTTCATCAAAATTGGAATACAACAGTGGCATTTATACTAGCACACTTTCATGGCCTCTTCTTTGTCTTCTTTCTGGAAATATGGAACCTTGCAGCATGAAAAGATGACATATTTGGTACTTTCAACTGTCAATCATGAAATATGAACACCTATTGCAATAGGAGGCTAACAATATCCACAGAAACCAGCGTATGTACGTGACTACGCTTCATGAAACTCACGTATAACAACCTTTCTCTTAAACAAATAGGTTTTAAAAACAGGATGATGCATCAACTACTCCCAGCTTCTATATGAGATATTCAAATGTCTCTCTAGGCAGTGGTTTGATGAATATATCAACAACATGTTCTTTGGAGGGAACATACTCCAATTTGACCTTTTGTTCAAGCACTTTTTCACGTAGAAAATGATATTTCATGGGTATGTGCTTGGTCTTGGAATGCATGACTGGATTCTTTGAAATATTGATGGCACTTGTATTATCACATAGAATGGAGATGGGTGGAGTAC
This sequence comes from Pinus tabuliformis, assembly GCA_031772625.1. NCBI lineage: Eukaryota > Viridiplantae > Streptophyta > Pinopsida > Pinales > Pinaceae > Pinus > Pinus tabuliformis. Next base: position 323,380,010 of record CM062813.1, read on the forward strand.
ATGTGATCTAAATGTCTTGCAATGTTTGCATCATCCAAAGAAGTTGTGTGCAGCAAGATGCAATAGCCACATATTCTGCTTTAGCTGTAGATAATGCAATTGAACTTTGTTTCTTGTTGAACAAGACACTAATCTGGAACCCATATAGAATGCACCACCACTAGTGCTTTTTCTGTCATCAATGGTTCCTGCCCAATCTGCATCTATTTATGCATGAAGTGTAAGATCTTTATCTCTAGGATACCATAACTTAAAATTCTATGTTCCTTGAAGATATTTGAAAATCCTTTTGACAACCTGAAGGTGTGATTCCTTTGGATTTGCTTGGAATCTTCCAACTATTCCTACTATATGCATGATGTCTGGTCGAGTACCTGTTAGATAAAGCAGACTGCCAATCATGGATCTGTAAGTTGGTTGATGTACTGCTACTAATTCATCATTTGAGCTGAGACTTCATCCTGTTACCATTGGGGTACATACTGGTTTAGAATCTTCCATGCCATATTTTTTCAAGATTTGTTTGAGATATTTGGTTTGTGACAGAAAAATGCCATCTTTATTTTGTTGAACTTGTAGACCAAGAAAATATGTAAGCTCACCAAGCAGGGACATTTCAAATTCTTGCTTCATTACCGAAGCAAAATTCTGACTCATGGATTCTTCATTGCTACCAAAAATGATATCATCAACATACACAACAAGTATTAGCAATTTATTATTGTCAATATTTGTATATAGATTGCTATCAGCTGATCCCTTTGAAAAACCTTGTTGATGGAGATATTTGTCAAGATGGTAATACCAGGCCCTTGGAGCTTGTTTTAGACCATAGAGAGCCTTTCTGAGTCTACATACAAGTTTTTCATCATTTCCAAGAATGAATCCGTCCGGTTGCTCAATATAGACTTCTTCTCCTAAGTCTCCCTTAAGAAAGGCATATTTTACATCCATTTGGTATACTTTGAATTTTTGAAAACTAGAAAGAGCAAGGAACATTCTTATGGCTTCAAGTCTAGCAATAGGTGCAAAAGTTTCTTCAAAATATATACCTTCTTGTTGAGCATATCCTTTACAAACAAGTCTAGCCTTGTTTCTAATAACTTTTCCATTTTCATTCTGCTTGTTTTTGAATATCCATTTAGTTCCAATGATATTCTTATCATGAGGTTTAGGAACTAATTCCCAAGTATTATTATTTTCAATTTTCTCAAGTTCTTCATTCATGGCCTTGACCCAACATTCATCTTTGCATGCTTCATTTACATTTTGAGGTCCGGTGGAGGATAGCAATGCTAAATAGCTTGAAGCTTTTGTAATGGTTCTTCTTGTTTGCACACCTACCTCTTTCTATCCCAAAATTTGAGTCTCTGGATGATTTTTCTGAACATACCTAGATGAAGTCTTTTATTCTACCGTTATCTCTTCTTCTAGTGCTTCATTGGTTTCTTCTTCAGAATTAGTCTAATTTGATGTGGGAGGATAATCCTCATCTTCTTCATAATATTTTGTTTTTATCTATTTTGGACTTTTGCATGTTTCATCAACCACAACATCAATACCTTCAATAATTATCCCAAGTCTTTTATTATAACATTTATATCCTTTACTTTGGGAAGAGTAACCAAGGAGAATATCTTCATCTGCTCTGGGTTCAAACTTACCAAGTTTTTCATTAGTCCTTTTGATGTAACATTTGCTTCCAAAAACTTTTAAGTATTTTACAGTAGGAGTCTTACCATACTAAAGTTCATGTGGAGTTTGAGTGCTATTTACCCGAACATTTTCTTGGTTGAGAATAGTGACGACAGTGAATGCAGCTTCACCCCAGAAGGTTGCAGGAATTCCAGACTCATCTAGTATAGCACGAGCCATTTGTTGAACAGTTCTTTTCATCCTTTCTACCACTCCATTTTGCTGAGGATTCCTTGTAGTGGAGAATTTCCTTTTTATTCCATGTTCTTCACAAAAGTCAAAGAATTCATCCGAGGTAAATTCCCCTCCTTGATCAAATCTAAGGCATTTGATTTTGCGATCTGATTCATTTTCAACCAAAGCTTTTAAGGCTTTGAAATTTTCAAATGCTTCATCTTTATGCTTTAGAAGTCCTATCCAACACATTCTGGAAAAATCATCAATGAATAATATAAAGTATTCTTCTCCACGAGGTGACTTTTTCCTTGGTGGTCCACATAAATCAGTATGAACAAGTTCAAGAGGCTTACTAGCTGATCCTTCCTTTTCAGGGAAGTGTGATATGGTTTTCTTACCAAATTGACATGATTTGTATATTGTATTTTCTGGAATGTTGATATCAGGAAGATCATGAAAAACCTGTGATCTGCATGCTTTTCTTATTTGAGAGAAGCTTAGATGCCCCAACCTTCTGTGCCATAGCCAGTGTTCATCATTTTTTCTTAGATAGCATTGTTGTTGTCCTCCCTTGAGTATGTATAAGTTGTTTGGAGTTCTTATGCCTTTGATCATGGTTTCTCCTGTATCAAGATCATGAACAACACATCCATTTGATCGAAATACTACTTCATTTCCTTGTTCACACATTTGACTGACACTCAACAGATTATGCTTTAGACCATCAACATACATAACATTCCCAGCTTTAACTTTTTCTTTTAAGAGAAAAGAACCTTTACCTTTTATGACAGCAAGAGTGTCATTTCCAAATGAGACCTTCTTTTCCTTTTCTAAGGCATTATATGAATGAAGTTTTTATTTGTCACATGTCATGTGTTTTGAGCATCCACTCTCGATGTACCACTGATTTTCTTGTCCTTCTGCATACAAGGCTATACCACATATTTTTGCTTTTAGTTCTTTCTTTCTCCATATTTTGGGACTTAATGAAGTTTTCTCCTTCTGAGATGTTTGTCGAAATTTACTCCTGCATTCAGATTCTTCATGACCGAAGTTGTTGTAGATAGAGCATTCTATTTCATTTTCAAAAAGAGAAAAGTTATTGTAGGTCCTTTTCATGATCCCTGTCACATTCCTTTGATTTCTTGCTTCTCTAGTCATGATGGTCTTGTAAGCAACACATTGAGCAGCTTTGTGTCCAAAGTTATGACATGAAAAACATTGGCCATTAAAGAAGTTCCTGCAATTATCGAATCTACTAACCTGGTGATTGTAGTTTCTATTGATATTCATTCTTGAAGCAGATTGAGTATGATTTACCTGAGGTTGGTTGTAGCTTCTATTCATCCTTGAAGTAAATTGAGCCTGATTTACCTGGTGATCTACTTTATGCCTTTGTTGACGATTGTCAAACTGTTCACTACTCTTTGCTGCATCAAGATAGCTTTTAGTGGAGGTTGACAACGTCTATGCTTGAAATACTTCTTCAATATATCCAAGACCTGTCTTTATCAGAGGAGAATGCTACACTTTGATAATTTCATTTAAGCTTTCTAATCCTTTAGCAAGTCTAAGATTAAGAGATTTTGTTTCTCAATATCCTTTCTTAGACCCACAATTTCACATTCTAGTTTTTCATTGTGTTTTTCTCTTTCAGAAAGTTGGAATGTCAAAGTATCCATAATCATATTATTTTCATATAAACAAATTTTGAGTTTAGAGATTTCTTCATAAATTTCATCTTCATCTAAAGCATCCAAGAAATCATCATCTTCAAAAGCCATCAGAAATCTATAGTCATTACTATTTTCATCTTCATCACTAATTGATAAACCATCACTATCGTCATGCGTATAGTAGCTCTTCTTACTTACACTTTTTTTTCTATTCCATTTTCCTGATTCCTTACCTTTATCAATCTTATCTTTATTAGGACATTTGGCAGCATAATGACCAACTCTTCCACAAGAAAAACATTTGAAAGGTAGTTTACCTCTAAATCTTCTGGAACCCCGTTGAAGGTTCTTGACAAAGTTTGATTCTTCCTCTTCTTCTGAAATATGTCCTGATTCATTGAGTTCTTCTCTTCCTGAAGCTTTAAATGCAACTTCTCTCATATCTAATGGACCTCCTTTTCTCATCTCAAAAGCAGTTAAGATTTTGTGCAGCTGTGTCATAGTAATAATGTGAAGATCCTGCTCTTCTTCTATGGAAGATACTTTTGATTCAAATTTAGAAAACAAGAATCTTAAAAACTTTTCAGTTAAAGTAACTTCTTTTATCTCTTCACCCAAATTCTTCATGCAATTAACAATCTCATCTATACGTAAGAAGTAACTAGTTATACTTTCATCATTGTGCATTTTGAGAGTTTCAAATTGAATTCTGAGAGTTTGCAGTTTTGCACATTTTACGTGAGAGTCTCCTTCATAGCTTAGAATGATTTTGTCCCATATTTATTTGGTGGATTTGAGCTGCATAACTTTGAAAAATTTTGATTGTGACAGACTTTCAAATAATGTATTGACAGCCTTGGCATTGGTTTCATATTGCTTTTTACCTGCCGCATCTTAGGAATTGTTGATGGAAATGTATATCCTCCTTCCACGATTTCCTAGACATCTATTCCAAGAGATTAAAGATATGTTGTGGTTCTTACCTTCCAATAAACAAAGTTGCTTCCATCAAAGATTGGTGGTCTGATGGTTCCCTCTCTTTCTTGATGACTCATGATGATGGATCTTCCTTCAAGCAATCAAGATTCTTCTGAAGGACCTGCTCTAGTATCAATTGTTGGAAATAATACTAGGAGGGGGGCTGAGGGGGTGAATCAGTATTAGTAATTCAATAATTTTTCATTTCCATAATTAGATTCATATATGCTAATTCAGTTAATGGAACTCACGTGTATATGCAACTATGTTTAGGGCAACTAGCGTATATCTTGAAAACTTATGATTCAGTTAATTCATCATATGATGTTCTTTAATCAGTGCATCAGAACCATATCAACAGTAACCAGGTGTAGTAGGAAAATAGAACAAAGAATCACACACACGAACACAAGATATAAGGTGGAAACCCAATGTGGGTGAAAACCACCTGCTGCAATTGTCTCTATCTCCTTTTTAATAAGAAACTTCTTTTTACAATTTTTGTACGGGTGTAGTCTTATACCAATACGTAGGCTTCTAGCTATAGAAGGCTACAACCTTCTCTCATTCTCCAGCTTCTCCTGGAAGGGAGCTACAACCCCCTAGCTCTTGTACTAGCTGATATGTTTACTAGTACATAGGTGTCGACATATAGAAGGCTACAACCTTCTCTTTTCTTCCAGGGACCACGTTTCATAAATTTTCAGACTGGATCCATCAATAACATCATTCAATCATCAAATATATCTGCATCAACCAATCTCCTTTGCACCAACCACAACTGAATCAACTTTGACAAACCTTCAATCCGATCTTTCAGAATGTTGTAACCAAAATACAGTAATTGGAACCAAAGCTAGAACCCAGAACACTGCAACAGCAAACAGAAGCAGCTAAAACATATTTTATGAGGTATACCCTACTTCCATGTGTTGAACCTACATACATACACTCTTTTCTCAAGGCGAACCTGCGTACAGATCTACAGATCAAATTTAAGATGTACACGTTGTTTTGATATGCAGAACCAGTGTGTATATGCACCTATTCTAAAGTGAACCTGCGTACAGATCTGTAAATGATGATTTAAATATTACAAAAATTCCAAACTTCAATTATACCCATATCATCATATTTACAGACTACAGCATGCGCCAGTTATTCAAATAAATTATAAATTATCAAACCACATAAAGATACTTCACTTCAAGCCTTAAGATCTTGACCCATCATTAGATCTCATCCTTCATCAAGCGTTAAGGTTCATCCTTGGTTCAGATCCAGCTATGCACCATAACCCAATAACTTGTATACTAGATCTTGCTCTACATCTGATATTCAATATTTGGGTACCTTTGCCTAAAGATCTTCTCCTCCTTTTATTGTCTTAGGCCTTACTCAATACCATGGACCGAAACTGCTTAGGACCAATTCCTTGGACCAAATGCCTCATACCATATGTCTTGGACCAATACCATGGATCAAAATACCATGGACCAAATACCTTGGACCAAAACTTAGTTTTCCAAGATATACATGCCTTTCATTATGTGAAAGTGAGTGTGTAAGTATACACTTCTTTTGGTATGTTAACCCATGTGTATACGCTACTTTGTCAAGGTGAACCTACGTATACCTCTCTTTCCTCATTCTGTGAAGTATGATTTGTAACTCTGTGTTGTTAACCTGCTGAGTTGTGATCTGTCATCTGAGTGAGTTGCCATCAAGGACAACACCTGTGTCATAGTGCCAAATCTATGTCACAATGCCAACAAAATGAGCAGAATGCTACACATTTGGTACTATTATCATGTTTGCTAAATCTTTGTTCTAGTATGAGTGATAAGTTTATCTTTCATGAATTATGTATGAAATATCTCATCTTAGTTTATCTTTCATGAATTATGTATGAAATCTCTTATCTCTATTTGAAGTATCAGTTGCACTATTGTACGATATCAAAATAGAGAATGTTCTATTTTATATATGATCATTAGAATATGCGATATGTTTTTCACAATTCTTTTGATTAACTATTTTCTCAAAGGAATCATCTTACAATATATTAACTCTATATAGTCTGTGATTGATCTATATCATCATGGATTACATAGACATCTTTTTATATCGCATAAAACCAACAATACCCCAGGTTAGATTAAAATAGATTTAATTCAAAGTTTTGCATCATAGAATAAATCTATGTTAATTTTTAGTTATTCTTTTACGAATCATCAGAAAAATCCCACAAATCATATAAACCCAAAACACTAGGAAGTTTGTCCCATATCCAGTCGAAGCCACTATCCCAAACGGAAAAGGAGTTTCTCTAAGGTCTGGACCAAGTGGTTATCCCCCTTTGTTGTTGACACAGATTTCTGAGGCCTCAACAGGTTTCTTTTAGGATTTTTTGAATTATCTAGGGTCAATTTTGAACTTGGGTCTAGTCCACTTCATGGTAAAACACTGTAGGCTTTAGTAATGAGATATGGTTTTGACGGAATGTCCATATAAAGAGTTAATTTTATTTTTTTTCATTTTTGTAGTCGAGTTTAAAAAAAATCATTTTGATATGAACACTGTAACTAGTCATATTCCATTAATTTCAATTATGAATGGCATGTCTACTTATGGCATGGAATCCATACAGGCTTGCAATGAAAATATCTTGAGGTTTTTCTGCAATATCTTGAAGTGATCTCATAGATGTGAATCATATATTATTTACTTAGCCATGCATCTAAATGAAATGAGTAAAAAACTACTATTGAACTATGTGTATGTGAGGGAGAGTGTGTATTTATATGTCAATGCTTCCTTGTTATTTTAGATTTATTTGAAAAGGGTGTGTAGGGTTATAGGCTAGAAGTAAATTTATAATGTGCTTTGTTACTTTCATGTATTCATCACATTAATTACCAAGTTCTTTCATCATTGATAAAAAGTGCTAGGATTTACTTAAACACCTATTTTCCTCTCAAGCTCCCTTCTTATATTTTTTTCTATTCCTATTTCTTATGAAATATATTATTTATTTTTCATTTATTTTATTTCATGCAAGATTTAAACTATAGTTAATAAAATAATTTTTAATGTGTTAACTAACATTGATCAAGAAAATACTAGTGTTCATTAATCTAGCATTATAAACAATTCAAGGGATAAATAGGGGATTATTAAATCTACCTTTAAGTAAATCAAGAAACAAATAAGTACTTTTTGTTATTAACTTTACTAGGTCAATGGATTAGCTCTAGTGGTTGAGAGTTTTGAGCAACAAGCAAGAGGTCTCATGGTCAAGTCAAGTCCTTAAGTTGGATGCATTTGCCTACATTGGCCTCACTCAATATCCCTACCAAGTGAGTGTACAATAGTCTACATGGTGCACTTTACACTAGGCACCATGCTCATAATGAGGGGAAGTACTTGAGGGTTTATTGGGGATGTATTTTCTAGGGAAAATTTGTATTAAGTGTACTCTTTAACTAATAAAAAAATAAACACCAATTATACTTTAAGGACATGAAGGGATCATTAGAGTTAGTAATAGCTAGTCAATACAATATTATACAATTAATACAACTCAATATATGTCATCATTATCTTCAAATTTCACTCTTAAGTATTTCTCTATATTAGGTTTCTAAATTAATCAATGTGAGAAATGAATGTACAAATACATCACCTTCCTTTGAGATCGCCCACTTGTGAAAACTTGGGTTTCTAATATCACTATATAATAGCCTAGGAGGGTGTTACTCAAATAATAACTTCCCCCCTTTAAATATAACACACAACTAATTGATCCAAATCCAAACAAGCAAATTATTAAACAAAATAGTTAACTAATAAGGGAGCACATGCCATTTCTTTGCCATGCATTCAACAATTGCATGTTTAATCACCATAACCTAACATTGCCTAGAGACAACATTATTAAACATGACATCTATAACCCATAGTCTCGAGCTTACTAAAGTCCCAATGATAGTCTATTTGGTGATTTAATGATCCATGATTTGGTTGCTAACCAAGAGAGGGGGAATTCCTCCCAAGGATCATTTTTCCTCCCAATCAATGCAATACCTTTACCAAATGCCGCCCCTCAAGGATGAAGTTAAACATGGTGGAAAAGTAAGGGTACACATAAATCATTGCAAATAACTCACATAATTCCCATATGATATTCACATCATAGAATCCCAATTGATCAACCTTATGGTGGTGGTGAGGCTCTTGGACTACATAACCCCAAAATTTCTTAGAGTATGATGTGTAGGGATCTTATTACCACCCTAACCCCTAGTGAACACTCTTAGATTTGGTAATGGTGCCTCTCTGAAAGGATATTACTATCACCCTAACCCTTTGTGAATATAACCACACTCATCAGTGGTATCCCAAGGGTCTAAGAAAAACACAAGTAGCTAGGAAAAATATGCACTTCATTACTAGTGAATGGAAATTGTATTTCCGACCTCTTAGTCCATTTAGACCAAGTTATAGAAACTAATAATCTTCTCTCAAGTACATAAAACTTAGAATCATATATTGGTTCTTAACCTTACCCTTTCACTTACTAGCTCATGAAAAGGAAAAATTAAGCTTATGAGGGAAATTACAAGTACTAGGAATAGGGAAACAATAAGTTACAACTCATACGTGTTGGACCATTTTACCTCATTTAAATTTAATGGTTATTTTTCAAGTATTTATTCTTTCTGATGGATCCTTAATCTCTAGGATGAAGTGGTTGTCCTCATTGTGACATGAACCCTTCCCCCTACGTATGATTTCCCATATTTCCATTAGCATCTCAATTAGTAATAGACTAGTCCTTCCAATAATAAAATGGATATGCAACATCATCTTAATCATCATAAATCAAGAACATTAAAGTAAGGATGTACATCAACATACACATAATTATCAAGTTAACACTCAACAAGTGATATAATATCCAACTATATTTATTGTTATTAAGGACTAACTATGCTCAGTCATCATCAATTAACATCAATGCTACATACCCATTATAAATAAATTAATTCTAATAGGAAACATAATTGTTAAGTAAATCATTAATAAGGAATACCAATACTCATCACAATCTGAGCAACCACATAAGTGTCTATGTCTACCATAGTTGATCATTAACAAAAGAAAGAAGTGAGGGGAGGATGAGTTCAAAACACCATCTCCTATAAGTAATGCTCAATAATAAAAAATTTCAATAACAAAGTCAAACATCAAGGGTGTTAAACCATTCTTCTTGTAGGCTCGATGTTTATTTGTGCCTCCCTTAGACAACTTGCATTTCCAATGTCTTAGCTATCTTAAGGCCACTCATACTATGCTTGTCCCTTTTTTCAGTGATTTGGTTAAAAAACTTGAATGCATTTTTTGTTGACATTTTTGTTGAAGTCTGGAATTGTTCTCTTTTTTACAATCCTTTTTCCTCTCCTTTACCCTTTATATGAACATTTTTTTGTAGTTTTAGTCTAAATAAGGTCATCATAGACATACTCAAGCATCCAAAAGGTATTAACCTTCCATGTTTTAGAATATATTGTTTCTTTGTGAAATATAATTGAAGCATTTCTGCAACTACAAAGTTTTTCTCATTCCACGGCTAATGAAGAATTCAACAACTATCTCCATGGTTAGATAGGTTTCTATAAAATAGAGGATGAATGAAAGGTCCCAGTAGATGGAGAATGTTCCACATGTGAATGTACACCTGTCTTCATGATCTGGCAAAAAACAGAGGTCGATAGATCTAAAAATCAAACTAGAAGTCAACTCTGGCTATGACATTCTAGCGATCACGCAGATTTCAACAAAATTTCATGGCTAGATTAGGTGAGCCTGGAAATGATTTAGAAGTTGATATGTTCGATCAGAGTCTCTCATGATTTTCTCTTTCAGTAGAAAATCATGAGGAGATATACTTTCATATTAATCTTACTTCTTAGTTGTCATATTAGTTAAGTTGCCTCTCAACATAGGACTCTTAGAAGAGTTTTAATAAGAAATGTATAAAAATCCTTGAGGCGAGACCAAAATATAGTAGTTGTTATTGTTAATTATCTGTAATATTTGTTGAAGACTTCTGTGATTAATATAATACTCTGTTTTAAATCAATGTGTGGTTAAGCGAGTTAATTGAATTGGTGATGAACTTATGCTCAACAGGAGGCCCCCCTGGAGAGTTGTAAGAATAAATTAGTTTTATTTCCACTGTGATTCATTATATTATTTTTCTTTCAATGCATTCACTTATCTACCATTCTAATTTCTTGTTGTTTGTGACAAAGGAACGCTCATAAAACACCAAAAAAAATTACTTATAAAAGTACATTTCGTTCCACAAATTCATTTCATATCTTAGTTAAATTTTTCCATGAAATTTCGTGGATCATGGATAGATGGATTTCGAAGTTTAGATACACATATTAGTAGCCATTTGAAGCTGCAATATTTTGTTGAAGAAGTTTATTTTCATTTATTTTATTTTTGCGAGTCATTTCCTTTCTGCAAATAGCATTGGTATTTCCATTCTGCTAGTATTAAGATTTCCTTTCTATAAATAGCATTAATATTTATTTTATGAAAGTTAGAAATAGAATTTCCATTCTGCAATTAGAATAAGTTGTGGTTTCAAATCGTAGATTAAATTTCAATTCAATTTAGCATTTGGATTTCAATTTGTTTTGAAGTAGTTTTTAATGGAAAAAACATTTGTGTGATAACTCTTTGATCTAATCTAACATTCATCCATATTTAGATCAGTTTCATTCAAAAATAGGATTCCTAGCATATATTGTGCACATGCACTTCATAAGTACACGAACCTTGGTTGACAATTAAGGAAGTAATTTAACATCAATTAAATTACCCAAGAATTATGTTCCCTACAAAAGTGTCATGTTTTGCATAGAAGGTGATTGGATTTTAGTTTACCATGGTTTAAACTTAATAACACATAAGAGGTGGGTGCCAACCATGCTTGTTTGTTGAGGTACCTATATAAATGAATTGTTTCCCCTCCTAGTTGTGAGGTTCAAGGGTCGGTTTGGCTCTCTAAAAGGGATTGCTTTTGCCAACATCTTATTGCATTTGCCTGAAAAGGGGATTAACGGGGATGATGAGGTTATTGTGTCATTTTAATGGATACAATGTTTATATTTTTGATTTATTTCAAGGGGAAACAATAATTTCATGTGATCAGTTGTGATAAACAAGGGAGGCTGCATCACAGCTAGTCCTTGCCTTCACCGCGGATTTACAGTCCTTTCTCAACCCTGGTTAATAGTATAGCAACGAGCGTGCTTGGTGCGTTTGTTATGAGGTGTCCTGCTACATTCGAACCAGAGAAATTTTGTCCATGTGCAAAGATAGAGATAAGCTTCGAGCATTCAACAAACGACTACGACTACGACTCTCTCTACGGGGTATCCTAGCCAACCAGTAAGAACGCTACGGGTAGAGACAAACCAACCTTACAGAAAGCTTGTTAGATCTCCAAATGCCCATATTAGTGCATACTAAGAAGTATTATGGAACACAGATGAATGTTGTATCTGAATGTTGTATCTGAATGATGATCATAAGTTATCTCTGTTATTGACAGTAACCGACTATAAATGAATTACAATCAAGAACTCGTGACTCACTACAATAATTTACAATCAATTTCTTTATAATAAAAAATCACAATATTAAATGCTTCGAGTTACAAGTTATATATAGTCTCATATTACTTTTCAGTTGTAATTTTTCAAAGAGCGGGGCAGGATGTCCAGATTAAATGACACGGTCAATTTTTGATGTTTTTTAATATTATGCGATGAATGAGGAGAGAGTTTGGTGAGTGGAGGAAGCGACAGATATAGGAATCATCAGACTTTATTTCCACGTGGCATTGAACGAAAAAAAGGAAAATCAAGTGTGGGGTTTGAAAATTCGTTGAATGCCATGGCTTTCTTAATGGAAATTCTTCTTGATTATCAAACAAAGGATTTGAATAGACAGAAAATGTCTCTTCAAGATTAGTATAAGTTAATGGAATAGAATAAGGAGTTGGAGAAATGAAGTCTATAGGTTTGAATTCAGGTAAATATAAACCCAATTCTTCTTCAGATGAAGGTGACTTTATAGGAATGGATGGGACTTGATATGACTCAAGTGATTGTATTAAAAATGTTGATGGAAGATCTACTCCTCTTGAATGGAGTTCAAAAACCCTAGGAGGTAGTTCAATCCAATCAGGATTGGATGGCACAAACAAAAAAGCAGCTACAGATGATATGTCTTCAAGGTGTAAAGCTGAAGAAGAAGAAGAAGAGGTTTTATGCCTTCTCCTTGAAGAGGCTCCCCTAATAAGTCTTTCTAGGTCTGGTAGAGGGTTAACAATCTCATAATCAGAACATGACATAGTATGCTTAAAAGGAGCTATCTTGGACCATTGGAATCGCTAGGTGAAAATTTTTGACATATATCCTATCCTTTATTCACCTTAAAGGAAAAGGGAAAATCATTGCCCCAGGGAAAATTTAAGTTTCAATCCTTCGCTCCCCGACAACGATGCCAATCTAGTGTTGTCCTTTGAGATAACCTAAGGTCAATTAGTTATGCCAAAGAATCTATAGTGTTTTGTTGTTTTAAATGATTAGATGACCAATGAACTATTTTATAAACAGGTGCTTTAAACTTAGACATATTTTTGATAAAATGAAATGTTTTTCTTTAACTGCACATGGTTAGTTTGATTTTAATGGGATGGAGAAGTAGAGTGTGAAGAGGTATAATTGATTTAATATTTAAACCAAGTATTTAGCCATTTACAAGCATAAATTAAGAAAACAGTTCTTTCTTAATCAAAAAAATATAATCAAACTATTACAGAGATCTAGTGTAATTTATATTCAAAGAGGAATTTACAATAACATATAGTTTTGTAAGTTATTCTCTTATTTAAATTACAAATTCACAGAGGATTCAAAATGAAACTGAAATTCAATTAAATTTTAACTCAGATAACTACAAAAATCTTAATTTATATGAAGAAAACATAATGAATAGACAAGATGGAATACAACTCACTAAGAGATAGACCATATGAGGCAAATCCATAATCTTTTATTATTTCAAAAATTCTCCAGCTTAGTACAATTCTTCTTGATAACTTGTTTAAGGGTTCAACCCATAATAACTCAAAGGAGGAGTTATTTATACACAAATTTACAAAGGTATACAATCAGTTTGGAATAGAATACCAAAATAGTACAAAATTACAAAAATAGAACAATAAAATAGGAACCGAAAAAATGTTGAAGAGGTGGCTCTATCCTTTGGGAATCTGTTGATGATCTAGCCTGAAAACGTTGATGAGATGTCCTAAAAACATTGATGAGTTGTTTTGCTATCAAAATGAGGAGTTACTCAATTGTTTCACACAATTGATCCCATATTTGTTCATTTGGGATTTCTACATTTACCATCTTCCTGAATGTTTCATCCACCTCTGTATATGTTTCGAAATTAGGCTTGGTGAGAAACAAGTGCTTGATTTCATGTAACATGATTAAATTAGATTCCAAGGCTTCAAGAAAACCTTCCCTATTATCTATCCTTTAACTCCCACAAATTTGGCTCTATCTACTGCAATAACATCTTGAAATAATAATCTAATATAATCAACTTATCATTCAAACCTATCAACCCTGGCAATCCTTTCTGGTTTAAAACATTAAATCTTGAATGAGATCTCCTGATAGAAATGTTTAGGGTTTGACACTTAGTTTCTAATTGATTGATAAAATTCCTTTTCTGTAATACTTTTTTGATCTCCAAGATGGTATCTATTTTGTTAGAGATGTTTATTTCTTCTAATTCCTCTTTGCTATTTGAATTTAAAACCTTGATCATATATGTGGCTTTTGTTGGCTTGGTCTTCAAGGCTGCTTTTTGTTCTTCAATCACTGCTCTGCACCTAGTAATGAGTTCCTGCTGCTCAAAAATAATATGTATGGATGGCCATACATCTGTCATGGATTGATTGATTTTTGTCCAAATACTTTCCTTGGCATGAGCCAAAGTGTCTGCCATCAGAGAATCACTCTCCAACTTCTGGATTTTAAGTTCCAATTTGTGAGTCTTCTGCATTTCTTGTAGATACTTAGAATCATTTTTCACTTTCTCCAATTCTAGACTTTGGAATTTCTGAAGTAGTTTCTAGTTTTCCTGCTTTTGTATTGATAGCTCCTGTGCTAATATGGTTGGGTAATCTACTATTGATGTAGAATCAATGGCTATAGATGACAAACTAGGCTCTATACCTACAACTGCTATTGGGATTGCTGTAATGGGCACCATGGAAAGTTGTGTTGTTTCCTTCTCCTTCAATATCTCTTTAGTCTGCTCTTCTATTTTCTTTAACTCTATATTCTGCTCAATCATAATCTTGAGGAGATCCTCCTTTTTCTGTCCAGTTTCTGCCATATCCTTGGTTATAGGATCTTCTATTGAAGGTAAATTCAACAATTTATTCAATTCAACAATTTCTGCATCTTCCTTCTTAAGGAGTAGTTTTGCAGCTTTTACATCCTTGGGATCATATCCCACTTTTATCACAAAATCCTCTAGTGATTTTATTCTATTGTCTTTAGCTAGAGAGGAGATATTTACCAACCTAAGTTGGGACTGAACATTTGATAGAGAAGTCCTAAGTTTAGAGAGAGACATGGCTATAGTTTATGAGAAAAAGTATTTCGACGTAAATCACATGATAGTACATTTGTCAATTACGCTGAAATACTTTTTCTCATAAACCTGATATGGATCATAGAAGCCTCAATTCAAAAATGGCTATAGTTGTCAGAGTATAAAACAACATCTCATCAGTCCGTCTGTGCATATCCATCTGGTCAATTGGATGGATTTGATTGGTGTCAAATGAAAACATAGTCTACTTGTAATCATATGGTGATTTATGGAATGGAATATGGGCTTGTAAGAAAGCCATTTCATTTTTTCCTTATATCTATCAAAAGCAGAAAGGAGCCTATGTTGGGAGGTGGAAGTTTTCTTCCAGAACTGACTATACACTTTGGACTTTAAAGCCTCATTTTCTGCTTAATTTCTAGAAACCTTGAAAATATGTTTTGGTCATTCGAAGTGTTGGTTCCTGTTGATTGAATAATTTCTAGAGGCTCTCTAGAAGGTGAAGTTGTAGGAGGAGTAGTTGAAGCACTAAATGTGGGAGGAGTGGTTGAATTAATAACTCCTGCTGATGTAGACACTTCTTGATCTCCAAGATCAACGATCACTAGTGGATCCTCTTCTGCTGATGTGACCAAGCTGACTTTAGGCTTATTTTGCTGAAAAATGAATCCTTTCAGAACATCTTCAGTGGATAAAGTTTCCTCTCTAAGCCTTTTCTAGTGCTTGCTCTGAGCAAATGGAATCTGTTCAGTGGGAGTAGACGCAACTTGCTCATCTACTTCTTGAAGAGTCCCATTAATCCATGTTTCTTGATTCATATATTTTTCAATTTCTGGCCTTGGAGTATGGTTATAAGGAGTCATCTTGAAACTAAGCCTTAAAACAGAAATGATGCCAAAAGGATCATAGGACCATGTGAAACTAGGCTGGAGATTCATCTTCTTCAATAATGAATTTGCCTCAACACCAGCTGATCTAGTGTTGCAAATAAATGACCCAATCTGTGCTTTAAGCTTGAATTGAGACTTTCTTTTACCTAATACAAAATGTAGCCCATCCATGTGAATCATCTACCTAATATATTCTAGAGAAAATATCCTCAAAGGAACATATTTGGGCAGCTTGTATGGTGCAAGCTCACAACCATATATTCTTATCTCAGTGTAGTTCTGGTATAAATACCAGTCACCAGTTTTGGTTTGTTCACTTAAGTGTAGGATCCTTTTAATTTCATTCCCAATCCTGGGCTTTGTCTGACTGTTAAGGAGTTGTACCACTGGATGTATAAATACATCCATAAATTCTGCAAATGATGAGGTGGTAGAAGTTTCCCTGACCATTTCTGTCCAGTGAATCATTGATTGATTCACTCCTTGTTCATCTTGCTTGCTGATTTTGATAGGTAACAGATCACCTTGTTGGAAAAGAATCATGTAGACAATTACAAAGTTGTAATTGTACACTCCCTGCACAATGAAGTTCATGAATTGTTCATGTATATTATCGGCCAAGAATTGGTTGTAGTTATTCATGAATTCTGGTTGTTGGTATTTATTAAAGATGGATAAGAAACCTAGGATAACCTCATCAACAAACTGGTCATCAGGGTACCCTAACAAATAAAGCAAGGAAATGCAATGTCTAGAGGCCTCACGAAACATGGCAAATGAATAAGGTGGATTTATTATGGGAAATTCTTCATTCTCAAGAAAAAAGATTTGAATATTTGGGCTTTTGGTGGGAAGGTTAACTTGTGGTACAAATCCATAAGTGCTGCTGGTGAAAATTGAGTCAAAGAGTCAAGCTAAGGAATTAAGAGCATTTCATTTATGGTTTGAGCAAAAATGGTTATCAGAATGTCTGCATTTTGAGCCATGACTACCCTTTTCATAGGATCATACTTGGCTTGACACCAGGTAATAAGGTGAGGGAATTCATGTGTCTTTGGGAAACTATAGAAAGGTAACAGGGACTCCCAAAACCTAATCGGATCTTGCTGGTCGAGATAATTTTGTTTAAGCCACAAGTGTTGTTCATAAAAATAAAACTCACACTTGGCTTCTGAAACTTTGAATAGTGAATCGAAAATCAGGATGTGGTCAAGTGAAGCTAGGTTGGGGTAACAATACTTTCCTTTGTGGTTTTCTTCTTGGTTTTTGCTTTTCAGGCCATGGCGGCAGACAGGAAGAAAAATGGTTATAAGTGACAGAATGAGCAAAAGGAAAGAAGCTCTCCAACACTATAAACATGTAAACAATTGAAAATAATAAGAACAAAATGAGAAAAATGCCAATTTCTTTTTATTTATAAGATGCAGGAAGGGGTAACGATTTTTTTGATAACCATAGTAGCTTTAAATGCAAGGGAGAGGGACCACAACAGATGGATACAATGGGTATGCCAAATGGGGCAATAAGTATGTAAGGAGGTAACAGATGGGAGGAATAGGTAATGATATGTGAGGTGTTAGCCCAGGATTAGTGGAGGGATAACATCTTTTTGGCAGGGTGAAAGAGCCATTGGCGGAAGAAAACTGCGAGTAGGGGGGGTAGTTGTTGTTTGCGTTTTGAGCAAAGGGGGTGTAGAGTGACGTGGTGGAGACCCGTAAGGTCGGGGCGTCTGCCATGGAAACTTCTTTTTGGACCCCCACCCCCATCGTGTTAGCAAGAAATAGTGGAGGTGGGTGCGAAATCTCTACCCACCATTGATCTAGGCAGGGGGTAGTTCAACCGTCAGATCATGCATTCTTTTTACGAAAGTCGACAAGAACTTTTTTTCGTTTATGATTTGGGTCAAATCAAGCTTGTGCATTATAATATAATTGAAATTCCAAAGTTTATAATCAAATAATTAATCCCGATTAAGTAATTAATCATAAATTAACACAATTTTGACATTTTTCTTATGTGCTGCATTTGGACTTGCAACCTTTGCATTTATTTTTGTATAAAAATGAAGCCTTTGTTTTCTTTTTCTACCCTAACATTTTATTTTTCTTTTGCCTTCTTTATTTAGGGAAGCTAACTCCTATCATTTTATTTGTATGGATGCCTATAAAATATCAAATTGTCCTAACGTTTTAATTTTTCTTTCTTTTGCATCCATATCCTAACTTATCATTTTAAAATTATTTTTTGGCTAATATACTAACTTATCAAAACTAAATTATGTTACAATAGGTTGATTACAAGAAATGATCGCTTAAGCTCGACTACATGCAATTATGCATATGTGTAGTTGATTATGCATTTCTTATACAAGTGGATAGTTGCATGAGGCAATGTGCATATTGAAGTATTGGTTGTTGTCATGCATGCGGTCATAACATGCATTGTTGAGATGGCCTTGCGTTGATGACTTGACCTAGTTAGTATGATGGTTATGCGTTGATGCACTTATTGATATATGTCTATATGTTATTATGGTTATGATTGTACATGCATCACACTGATTTTTTGATCTTGCAGACAAGGCATGCTCCCCGAGTATGCTAAGGTACGTTGATTTATGGTGATTTGGTTTAGCTGACATAATGTGCCTTGTAGGAAATAGATAAGATGGCTAGCAAGGTGGTAGACTACATAGAATCTTCATATGCATCAGATGGGCAGTGTGGTGTGGGGCACTCTTTTGACTTGGCAGACAAATTGAGAAGCCTAAAGGAAGAAATAAGGAGTTACAAAGAAGACAATGACAAAATTATGCGGGCACAAGAGAAAATAGCAGAGTTGAATGCAATATTACTTCAGAGTTTGTCATATTTGTAGCGACAAGTAGCACTTCAGATTAGCCATGGACATGAGGATATAAATAATGGGGTATATGACAATAGGTATCATAGTAGACATAGGTCAGATAGATTTGAAACTATCAAATATGGAAGGATGTTGGACACTCCGGATAGGAGGGTGGTTAGACACATGTATTACTCTATTTTTGTTTCTAGTAGACATCATGATCATCATCATTATCATTCTTACATGAGGAATTATAGGGGATACTTTCTAGATGAGTTCAAAAAGGAAAAGCCACCTACCTTTGATGGATATATGAAGAAATCACAATATGTGTAAGCTTGGTTGCTTGGCATGAGTAAATTCTTTAGACTACATGATTACTCAAAAAACATGAAAGCAAGGATAAACCTTTTCAATCTTAAAGGTAAAGCAAATATTTGGTGGGAAGACGTGAATAATTTCAAGGATGTACATGAGGTTGATTTGACTTGGCATGCATTTGAAAGGCTCTTCAAGAATAATACATTGTCTAAGAGGTACTACAATGATAGAGATAAGGAGTTTTATGAGTTGTGGATGGGTTCTACAATAGATGAGGAGTATACAAGCAGTTTTTTGGAGCTGTTGCGATATGTGCCATATTTGAGAGAGGAGATGGCCATGGTTTAGAGATTCATCAGTGGATTTCTAGTTTCACAGAGAGACTTGATTGAGTTCGATGAGCTTAGATCATTGGAGGAGTCCATCCGAAAGTTGAAGCATTGTTATGAGTAGTCGAAGCACAAAGTTGAGCCGAAGCATGACTTGAGAAGAATTGAGAAAGCTAAGGGAAAATGGCCACCAAAGTGAGGAAGACCTCAAGATGCAAATGAGAAAGATAATGCGGTTCCTTACAAGAGATTCAGTACAAATGAGAAGGGAGATGGAGAACAACAGGCTAGAGGCAGAGGTTGGGAACCATTGTAGTGTTGGATATGCGGTAAGGATCATCATAAGAGGGTTTGTCCATAGTATCAGAGTGGTGGTAGACCCTAGATATATAGTTCTCAAGAGGTGCATACAGTTGGTGATGTTGGTCATAACATTCCTCAGATTCATGCAGTGTGGACAACATGTAGGCAAATCATCAGGCATCAATCATTGAGATGAATGGTAAGCTTTTTGGTCAAGTTGTTTCTATTTTGATTGATCTTGAATATAACTATAGTTATACTTATCTTGACTTAGTGGATAAGTGTGGTTTGAGAAAAGAAGTGCACATAGAATCTTAGTTGGTACAGTTGGCTAAAGGTACAAAGAAGCAGTTCATCATTGGGTAAGATCTTGTGCATTTGAGCTAAATGGGATGCCTACAGTAGCGAATTTGAACATATTTCCATTGGGATTGTATAGTATACTTTTGGGTATGGATTGGCTATACCTTGATAGAACCAAAGTGGATTGCTTTGACAAGGTCATTGAGTGTGTGGATGATAGTGGGCAAGAGAGGACGTTGCAGGGAAGGAAGAAGGCTACATCAGTGAGGATGGTTACCACTATGCAGGGTAAGTGTAGTTGTAGAAAAGGTTGTGTGATGTTTGTAGTACACATTTCCTTTGTCAAGGGTAAAGCGGTTGAGAATGCCAATGTGTTGAGAAGGTACCGAGTTTTGTAGCAGTTTGATTATGTATTCCTTGAGGACATTTCAGAGTTTCCACCTCATAGGGAGGTATATGTTTCTATTGAGTTGGTGCCAGGGGCAACTCCAACATCGAAAGCACCTTACAGGATGAGCACACCTGAGTTGGTAGAGTCTGTTATCTCAAAATCAGACCCTGACAGGCTGCTGATCAAGTAGACTTCAAGTAACTCTTTCAAACCAACTTTTGGTTGAGGCTTAGCCTCCCCAACCTGAGAGGGCTCTCTCACAAGATTAAAGATTTGGATAATGAATAAGATGGCTAACTCTATGGATTGAAATCAAATGAAAATTTATAAATGGTTGAAATGCCAATCAACAAGCATCTATTGGGCTATGGAGTCAGAGTATGTTTTAGTACAACAACAGATCAGCTTACATGGAAGTCAAGGCATAAAGAGTTTTAATCTACTAGCAAAACAGAGACATGATATAGGAAACACAGTTTATGAACACATGAAGGAAGTTAGAGAATTATCAATGAATTCTAAGTAACATGTGTTCATACCACTACAAGTGATAAAATGAAGAAATCCATGAGGAAATAAAACACATAAAACCCTCTCTGAATCCTGAGTAGTAAAGCCAAACTTCTGCATTAACATAAAACATACAGTGTTCTGCAATAACATAATATGCACTGTTTCTCTTGAAATTTCCCACCCCAAATACATTAGTTCTTCTCCCATATATAGAGTTCATGTAGATTCCTTCCTCTAGCATGAGGGGAATTCGAATTCCTCCTAATTTGACACCTATTGACACTTAAAACTAACTATTTAATACAAAGGACAACTAACTAGGAGTCCTAGAGACCTAATACAACTAAGAGTGTAACTCCTTATTATGATTACAAAAACCTTATATAAACATTTAAAACATTATTTGACACCTAAAACTCCATGAATTCGAATTTGATGGTGCTCATAACCTTCCAGCTGCCCCTTGATGACTCATCCTTTTGATGTTCCTAGAAACTAGGAGACTGTCCCTTGCTCTGTTCTGGCTGAAAAATAGGTCTTGGGAAAGAGATCATAACTTCTCATAAAAAATGTATTTAGAAAAAATGAAGAAGGCTTTTGTGAACCAATCCATGTTGAAAAAAAACCTCTCTTTGTTTTTTGAAACATTTTTCATACCGCCCAGAATGAGTCTTTGAAAAACAGGTGTAAAAATATGCTTGTGAAAAACTGCACCTACAGCAGTTTCGTAGTGAAAGTTTGATCATTCATTTCTCTCAAATAATAATGGATTTGAAGAAAGTGGAAGAGGTTTTTGTACTTCAGAATATTAGGAATGAAAACCTCTTTCACTTTTCAGAGATGAGTTTTTAACTGCTTGGTAATCCCCTTGGAAGTCGACTGCTCTTTTCATAACATAAAACTTTGGAGTTCATAAATATATTTCCTTTCCTTATTTTGCCTTTACTAGACACTTATACATCGTGAATGCTCCCTTTCAGACCCTCCTCTTCATATGAGATTTACGTTTGTCTTACAAAATGGTCCATCAAATCACAATATGTAGCTACAGCAGTTTCGTGGCGCGCTACGAAACTGCTGTGCATTAGGCATCACTTACAGTAGTTTCGTAGCGCGCTACGAAACTGCTATGTAATTTCAAAAACACAGCTTACATGCCAAATTCGACTGTCTTGAGCTTCTTTATCTTGAAATGTCCTTCTCATCTGCCTTGAAACTATTCAAAATTGAATGCAGAGGCACCATTTTTCAAGGAAAACTTCAGAAAGGTAATTCATATCAAAATTTAGGATTACCTTACTTGCCTTGCTTGATCCTTCAAAGAACTTTGATGTATGCTGACCCTGAGTTTTCCAAGTGCTTCTTATGCATGAAAGGAGCATTAGAATAACCAAGACCAAATCTTTCTTACCTTACCCTTTTCCTTGTAAATTTGTTTAGTGATAACAGTGGCTCCACTTGGGATAGTGTGCTCCTATAGTACACTAAGAACTCGCAGGTCCAGTGCTTTATCCTTTTATGACAAATGAAAATTTGCTTGACAAGTGTTCCCTTTAAGCTTCTTGATCCTTCACCTCGGGCTTAAGCTTGATGATCACTGTAGGAGAAGGAAATCTATATCTGCTGAAAAAATGCTCAGTCAACTTTGAGCTTATTTGCATTTTCCTACCTACCTACTAGCTGCAATTTCCACTTTAGGTCAATCAACATGATATTTCCAATAAATCCAATCAATTGTCCTTTCTGATATTCGAGGCTCTTGACTACATTCAACCTCAAAATAACCATGATAGTGAGATGACCAAATCAACTTATAATGTATATGATCTTCATAATGCAAATGAAAATGAAATATTGATGTGCAAAACTTTGCCATGTATTCATTTATAGAGTCAAAGAAAACATGGTTATTTTGATAATCATCATAACATTCTATCTCTTCAGACAATTGATCCTCAGCCATGCAAAATTCCTTTGATGTGCTATCCAACTGCATTTCTGCATGATTCTCATAGACAATGTAATTTTCCTCACTATTGTGATCATTCTTTGAAGTAAGCTACTGCAAGGAATTACAAAATTGAACAACCTTTTCCTCTGCCTGAGGGCTATAAAAGCTATTTTCCAGTATTTCTTCTTGATGTTTGCAATCAATTTCATACTCATAATGATCTGAAGCCTGACACATCTGCTGCATCTCTACATCAATCTCAGAGGATGTAATATGATTTTCATAAGTAAACGCCTGCTGATCTTCATGCTGCATTTCATGAGATGTTATACTTTCTTCTTGGTGTTGAAATGCATTGTTATGAAGAGCCTCTAAAATTTCTTCATCCATAAATTCATCATCATCATAACAATCCTCCAAGTATTGAATAAGACTTAAAGAATGTCTACAGTTGAGCAACAATAAGGAAGGATGACATTCTTTATACATCTCATAGAATTCATCATGAAAATTAGCAAGCGAATATATTGAACCATTTTCCAAACCTTTATACCAAGACCATGCTTTTCCCTCTAAAGTGGTCATAAACATCTTCATGAGACAATCTTTATGGAAATGAACCTTAAGACTGCGTACATGCATGGAACCTAACCAACGGAAGAGCATCATTGTCCTTCTTTTCATCTTTGAATATTGGAAGATCATCTAACCAATCAACCTTTGGCATAGGATTTGGAAAACCAGGGATATGAGACCGATTCATAGGAGCATACTTGGCATTCATTCTTGCAGTGGAAATCATCTTGAAACTTCATCAAGCTACTGAACTTCTAGCAGTGGAGTCACCTTCCAATTTCTTATTCGATGTGTGGAGTCGCCAAGGTAGTTTTGCAGCCTCAAAAATATGTATGAGCTCCTGCTACCTTCAGAAGTTTAGCCTCTTAATTTTGGGAATGAATAGACTTCAGGCCCCGGCAGACGCACCAAAATGTTATCTCAAAATCAGGCCCTGGAAGGTTGCAGTCCAGGAAGACTTCAAGTAACTGTTTCAAACCTACTTTAGGCTTAGGTTTAGCCTCCCCAACCTGAGAGGGCTCTCTCAAAGGATTAAAGGTTTTTTATTATGATCAAGATGGCTAACTCTTGTGAAACAAATAAGAAATGAAAATGGTGGAAACACAACTAACAAGTATCCATTGGGCTTATGGAGTCATATATGATTCAGTATTAACAACAGGGTTGGCTTTACATAGAAGTTAAGGCATTTAGATTTCAACACACCAAACACATAGAAGGCATTTTACGAGTATATGAAGGAAATTAGAGCACTGTTAATGATTTCTAAGTAATCACATACTCATAACACTGTAGATAACATGAAAAGACAACAAAATAAACTCATTACATTGAACTCTTTATGATTCTTGAGAAGCATAAGCCAGTACTGTATTACCAAAAAAACAGAGTCTTTACATAAGCCAAATATCAGAGCTTTTTTTTCATAAATTTCCAACCCCTATTACATTGCTCTTTCTCCTATATATAGAGCTCTTCTACCTAACTGAGATTCCTCCTCAAGCATGAGGGGAACTCGAATTCTCCTTATCATGACACCTATTGACATATTAAACTAACTATTAAAAGCAACTTACTACTAATTGACAGCTCTAGAAACCTAAAACAATTAGGATTCTAATTCTACATCATGCTGAACATAGCATTTATTACAATCAAGATTCATTCTCTGACAAGTGGTTTCCTTCAGCTTTAGCCTTGATGGATGTTTAAAGCTCTTTGTTGGCCCTTACTGTCTTATCTCTTCACTGCTGCTGAGAAATAGGAAACTGCCCCTATTTTTATGCTTTTGGTTTCTTCAAAGATATTCATAAGTAATTAACCATGTTGATCTTATTGAATTAGTCAATCAATCCATTCAAGTGCCACGTCCTTCGTGTGTTGTAAGAATTTCCCATGTACATGTGTGCTGACAAAAACTTTTTAATGCTGATTGAAAAATCCTTCAAAATTTGGTTGACTGGACGTTAATTATGCAGCTTTAGCAGTTTCGTAGCACGCTACGAAACTTCTGTGTATTATGCGCATTTACCACGTGCTACGAAACTGCTGGTAAATGCGCATAATACACAGCAGTTTCGTAGCACGCTACGAAACTGCTGAAGCTACATAATTAACATTCAGTCAACCAAATTTTGAAGGAATTTTCAATCAGCATTAAAAAGTTTTTGTCAGCACACATGTACATGGGAAAGGCTTACAACACACGAAGGACGTGACACTTCAATGGATTGATTGAGTAATTCAAGAAGATCAACATGGTTAATTACTTTCGAATATCTTTGAAGAAACCAAAAGCATAAAAACAGGGGCAGTTTCCTATTTCTTAGCAGTAGTGAAGAGATAAGACAGTAAGGGCCAGCAAAGAGCTTTAAACATCCATCAAGGCTAAATCTGAAGGAAACCACTTGTCAGAGAATGAATCTTGATTGTAATAAATTCTATGTTCAGCATGATGTAGAATTAGAATCCTAATTGTTTTAGGTTTCTGGAGCTGTCAATTAGTAGTAAGTTGATTTTAATAGATAGTTTAAGATGTCAATAGGTGTCATGATAAGGAGAATTCGAGTTCCCCTCATGCTTGAGGAGGAATCTCAGTTAGGAAGAAGAGCTCTATATATAGGAGAAAGAGCAATGTAATAGGGGTTGGAAATTTATGAAAAAAAAGCTCTAATATTTGGCTTATGTAAAGAGTTTGTTTTTTTGGTAATACAGTACTGGCTTATGCTTCTCAAGAATCATAAAGAGTTCAATGTAATGAGTTTATTTTGTCTTTTCATTTTATATACAATGTTATGAGTATGTGATTACTTAGAAATCATTAACAGTGCTCTAATTTCCTTCATATACTCGTAAATTTCCTTCTATGTGTTTGGTGTGTTGAAATCTGAATGCCTTGACTTCTATGCAAAGCCAACCCTGCTGTTAATACTGAATCATATATGACTCCATAAGCCCAATGGATACTTGTTAGTTGTGTTTCCACCATTTTCATTTCTTATTTGTTTCACAAGAGTTAGCCATCTTGATCATAATAAAAAACCTTTAATCCTTTGAGAGAGCCCTCTCAAGTTGGGGAGGCTAAACCTCAGCCTAAAGTAGGTTTGAAACAGTTACTTGAAGTCTTCCTGGTATGCAGCCTTCCAGGGCCTGATTTTGAGATAAGAGAGTCAAAGTTGCAGCTAAAGGAAATGTTGGACAAAGGATACATCAAACGCAATGTATCACCTTGGGGTGCACAAGTGTTGTTCATAAAGAAGAAAGATGGTACTATTGGATTGTGCATTGATTACAAGAAGCTGAACAAGGTAACGACCAAGAACAAATACCCTTTGCCGAGGATTGTTGATTTGTTTGATCAACTAAAGGGAGAAACAATGTTCTCTAAGATCAACTTCAGATCAGGATACCATCAAGTACGCATCAAGGAAGAGGATATCTTCAAGACTATGTTTAGGACCAGGTATGGGAATTATGAGTTTTTTTTTTGTTCCATTGAGTTTGACTAATGCTCCAGCTACATTCATGTGTTTGATGAATAGTGTGTTTCATCCTTATCTGGATAAGTTCATTATTTTATTCACTGATGGCATACTAGTATATTCTAAGTGTTGAGAATGCAACAAGATGATGGAGCTTAGTGGAAAGAAGTCGCCTTCACTAAGTGGGCTCGCGGGCTATTTTTGGCGCAAAGTCTATTTTTAGACATATGGATCATGGTATATGAGTTGCAGGATGCTATTTGTGGATGATTGGTCATGTTGGTAAAAATAGATGTACTTCTATTTTTAGACATATGGGCGGTTTCTATTTTTAGACTGCCAGGCTAAAAATAGAACAGTCGAATATTATTAGCTCATAATAATATTTGGACTATAAACATTACCTTATCCTCTTGGAGCACTTCAGTTTGAGCTACAGATGTGGCACATGCATCTGTCAGAAGGAAATACACTTTTCTTGTGGGCCAGTTGAGCTATTGCATGCAAGACTTCAGTTAGAACTCATGTGGTTTAGTTTCGGTGGCGTTGATTGTGGAGTTGATGGAGTTGTGTTTAGTTTGACTTGGTTAAACTAGTTGTATTTAGTCTAACTGCAAATACACTAGTGATGAGTGATGTGAATTAATTTTTAAATTAATTCATTAATTATTAACTCATAAAGAAACTAAAGAATACATCAGTTAACTGAGTGCATGGACAGTTCAGTGGAGACAGGTGTTAGAGGTTGAGATTGCTATAAGTTGTGACTATAGTTGTGCATGAGATCTTGCAAAATCAATGGGATTGAGTAATGCCAATGAGGTTTGTGTGGTCCAGCCAAGGAAATACGAGTTTTCTTTAGCCATTCATCGTTATTCTCTTGCAGGATTTCGTAGTGGAGGCAGGCAAACAGTGGAGGAGATTTGAGGCATCAGATCTGAGCTAGTTTGTGTGTAATAGGTGGAGATAGTACTGAGTACTTGTGAGGAGTGTTGTACTATGTATTGTTACATGTTCTCAATCATTATAATATACAGATAGTGTGGGGTTTTCAGCTGTATGCTTTCCCTGGGTTACATATTGTGTTAATGTGTGCATTCGATTAATGTTTCATTGTTTTTAATGCTACTAAATTGATGATCAACGTAGAGGAGGTCATGTATTATGCATGTATTCCGCAATAGTGTATAATCAGGATAATCTCTATGAATAAGTGTCACATTATTCAAAATTTCTACATGGTACCACAGCATTTGATCATCAGATCTATTATTCAGAAAGTGTTTACATTTTATTTCTTCAGGCAGAGTCTGTAATCGGGCCAGGTAGCCTCTGGATTCATCCTTCCTTTGGAAGGTGAGATATCCAGTAAAATCCCATACAGTTAATCTCTGTACGAGAAATACTTTTCTCTCACGAACTTTAGATTAGAGGCAGTTGAGTTTTGAGCTGATGGAATTTGAATTTGCAGCAGTGTTTTCTTGGTGTCAAAGTTGAAATGTCTTTTAACAGATTGCGATTGGAGTATGCTCTTGAGGGCAGCTCGAACTATATTGCATGGAAGGACAAGATGTAGGTGGTGTTAGATGATAATGGGCTGAAGGAGTTCATAGAGGCTAAGGTCCCAAAGCCTACTGATATTGCGCAAGTTGAGGCTTGGCAAAAGAAGACAGCAAAGTGTCGAAGGATTCTATGGGAGGGCGTGAAGGATCACATTATGTCCAGCCTGCATGGAAAGGATTCTCCATACTTAATGTGGAAAGCATTGAAAAATTTATTCCAAAGCAAGAGCGATCAGAGGAAGCTGGCGCTCAAGGATAAACTCAAAAACATTAAATGCGAGAAGGGAGATAGTATGCCCAAGTATCTCACGAAGTTCACTCAGTGCAGAGATGAGCTGGGAAGTGTGGAGCTGACTGTTGATGATGAGTACTTGGTGAGCATGGCTCTCCTTGGACTTCTAAAGAGTTGGCATTCCTATTAGGACTTTGTCAATGGTTGGGAGAGATTTCCACGATGGGAGAGACTTTGGTCAGATCTTGTGCATGAGGAGATCAGGCGGAATACCAGGGACGGATCTTCATCAAAGGCAACTGATGAAGAAAATTGCACTTTGGCTACCAAAGCAAAGAAGGGGAAGAATAAGAAAGCTTCTCATTCTGGTGGGAAAGTCAAGAAGTAGGACATGTCCAAGGTGAAGTGCTTTCACTGTCACCAGCATGGACACTATGCCACTAATTGTCCGCAGAAGAAGAAGAATAAGCAAGCTACTGGATCTGCAGTGGGAGAGGCCTTAGCCTCGCAGTTTGAGCTTGATTTTTCATTGATCACATGCTTGGTTTCAAGTTTGATGGGATCGATGTGGTTCTTGGACAGTGGTACGTCTTTTCACATGACAGGAGATCGAGATTTGTTTTTTGATCTGGAGGAGAAAGATCTTGGAGTGCACATCGAGATGGGAGATGATGGTAGATACAGTGCGACTAGTATCGGTACCATTTCCTTTGAGAGGGAGTTTCGTAAACCCTTCGTATTGAAGGAAGTGATGCATGTTCCAGGATTGAAGAATAATCTTATCTCTGTGGCGATGTTAGAAGACAAGGGATATGATGTTGTTTTCAGCGAGGGAAAGGCTTTCCTGCATAGTAAGACAACTGGAGAAACCCAGAAGATAGGGGTTCGAGTCAGGAACCTTTATCAGTTGCATGTAGATGGCTGTGTGGCAATGGCATGCAAGGTAGAAGGATTGGTGAGCCAGGATAATGGCGAGCTGTGGCATAGGAGATTGGGTCACCTTCACCATGGAGCCTTGAAGATACTGTAGCAGATCACTGCTGGGCTTCCTAAAGGCACTCTTACACAGTCAGATCAGTGCAAGGGGTGTACTTTGGGAAAGTTTGTTAAAGCCACCTTTCACAAGAAGGATAATCGTGCCACGATGATCCTTGAGAGAATTCACACAGATGTGTGTGGACCTTTCTCAGTAGCTTCGACAGAAAATCACAGGTATTATGTGATCTTTGTTGATGATTTCTCTCGGAAGTGCTGGATCTTCTTCATGTAGAAGAAGAGCGAGACATAATCAAAGTTTTGTGAGTTCAAAGTACTAGTCGAGAAGGAGTCGAGGAAGAAGGTGAAGGCTCTTAGGAGCAACAATGGTGGTGAATAAATCTCTGGTGACTTCAAGGATTTCTGCAGTGCAGAAGGGATTCAAAGAGAGCTCATAGCTCCCCATAACCCACAGCAGAACGGGGTTGCTGAGCAGAAGAACAAAACGATCGTGGGTGTTGCATGGGCTATGTTGCATGATCAGGGCCTACCCCTTCACTTGTGGGAGGAAGCATGAAATATTGCAGTATATGTGCAGAACCGTTGTCCTCACAGGATACTTGGCATGAGTACACATGAGGAGGCTTATTCTGGTAAGAGGCCTGATATTTCTCATTTGAGGATTTTTGGTTCTAACGTTTACATGCATGTGACGAAGGATGCTAGGAAGAAGTTGGAGTCGCCCGCAGAGGTTGGGATATTTGTGGGGTACACTAATATGCCCCACAACTATCGTGTGTATTTGCCAGATAGTGGCAAGACTGTTGTGCGAAGGGATATAAAATTTTAGGAGGAGAAAGCCATGAAGTGTTCGCTTGAGAAGGAACCACACTTGCATGTAGATGAGGAGCTATTAGTTCCTAAGGATGAGCTTCAGGACGTGGATCAGCCACAGGACGAAGTTCATGGAGTGGAAGATACCACTCATGCAGAGCCAACCATCAGAGGGTGAAAGCGCTTGACATAAGTTGAGTGACTGGCTCAAGATGTAGAGAAGGTTGTAGGACCACCTACAACTCAACGTAGACAGAGACAGTCACCTGATCGATACACTGGATACATGGCTCTTGTGAGCAAATGTGTTGTGACTGAGCCATCCTCTTTCGAGGAAGCTGTGGAGGATCCCGCATGGGTAGATGCCATGGTGGAAGAGTATGATTCGATTGTCAGAAACAGTGCATGGGAGATTGTCTCAAGACCGGAAGGGAAATAAGTGGTGGGTTCGAGATGGATCTACAAAGTTAAGCAGGTAGCTAACGGGAGTGTGGAGAAGTACAAGGCAAGATTTGTTGCCCGAGGCTTTTCACAGATAGAGGGGATCGATTATGAGGAGACCTTTGCACCTGTCACAAGGTATTCTTCGATACAGACGATTCTTTCTCTCTCGGTGTAGATGGGGTGGCACATTCATCAGATGGATGTGAAGACTGTGTTCCTCAATGGAGTCATTGAGGAGGAGGCGTACATAGAGCAGCCCGAAGGTTTTGAGATCTTCAGCAACGAGTTGCATGTGTGCAGGCTCAAGAGAGTGTTGTATGCATTGAAACAAGCACCACGTGCTTGGTACACACGGATAGATAGTTATTTCACTGGACTTGGATTCTCCAAGAGTGAGGCAGATCCTAACCTATACCAGATTGTGGTGGAGGGTAAGTTGCTTATCATTGTACTTTATGTAGATGATTTGATTCTAATAGGTGATGAGCTGTTGATACTTTCATGCAAGGATGATCTTGCTAAGGAGTTTGAGATGAAGGACTTGGGCCTCCTTCATTATTTCCTGGGATTGGAAATTTGGCAGCACAGTGATGGACTATTTGTTTCTCAGGGTAAGTGTGCTAGGGAGATACAGGAGAATTTCAACATGCATGGCTACAAGCCTATTGATACTCCTCTTCCTAGAGGTTGGAGGAAGGAGGATGCTACTTCGGCGGAAGTAGTGGATGCCACTGTTTATCGACAGTTGGTGGGGTCGCTTATGTATCTAGTCAATACACGACCCAATATATGCTATGCTATTAACCAGCTTTCACAAGTTATGGTTAAGCCAACCAAGCTCTTCTAGAAGGCAGGCAAGCATGTATTGCGTTATCTCATAGGCACATCGAGATATGGATTGTGGTACAGACAGGAGGATGAGGTGAAGCTATGTGGCTTCACGAATGCAAATTGGGCAGGGAGCCCAATAGATAGAAAGAGCACATCTGGAGGGGTCTTCAATATCGGGTCGACAGCAGTTTCTTGGTACAGCAGGAAGCAGAGATCCGTGGCACTGAGTTTAGCAGAGGTTGAGTATATGGCAGTAAGTTTGGCTGCATGCGAGGCTATATGGATGAGGAAAATCCTAGTCGGGTTGTTCGGTTCATACTTGGAGCCTACTATGATTTGTTGTGATAACCAGAGTTTCATTAAACTCTTTGCTAATCCAATATTTCATGATAGATCTAAGCACATTGACATCAAGTACCATCATATGAGAGATTGTGTGCAGCGGAGAATCATGTTACTTTCATACATTCCAATGGAGGATCATGATGCTGATATCTTGACAAAGGCGCTCACCAGGAGAAAATTCGAATACCACCAAGTCAGGATATGGGTTGCTGATAATCCATATCTTGTTGAGAGGGAGTGTTGAGAATGCAACAAGATTATGGAGCTTAGTGGAAAGAAGTCACCTTCACTAAGTGGGCCCGCAGGCTATTTTTGGCACAAAGTCTATTTTTAGACTATGTCTATTTTTAGACATATGGGGAGTTTCTATTTTTAGAATGTCAGGCTAAAAATAGAACAGTCGAATATTATTAGCTCATAATAATATTGGGACTATAAACATTATCTTATCCTCTTGGAGCACTTCAGTTTGAGCTACAGATGTGGTACATGTAGCTGTCAGAAGGAAATACGCTTTTCTTGTGGGTCAGTTGAGCTATTGCATGCAGGACTTTAGTTAGAACTCATGTGGTTGAGTTTTGGTGGAGTTGATTGTGGAGTTGATGGAGTTGTGTTCAGTTTGACTTGGTTAAACTAGTTGTATTTAGTCTAACTACAAATACACTAGTGATGAGTGATGTGAATTAATTGTTAAATTAATTCACTAATTATTAACTCACAAAGCAACTAAAGAATACATCAGTTAACTCAATGCATGGATAGTTCAGTGGAGACAGGTGTTAGAGGTTGAAATTTCCATCAGTGGTGACTATAGTTGTGCATGAGATCTTACACAATCAGTGGGATTGAGTAATGCCAATGAGGGTTGCGTGGTTCAGCCAAGGAAATACGAGTTTGCTTTAGCCATCCATCGTTATTCTCTTGTAGGATTGCGCAGTGGAGGTAGGAAAACAATGGAGGAGATTTGAGGCATTAGATCTGAGCTATTTTGTGTGTAACAGGTGGAGATAGTACTGAGTACTTGTGAGGAGTATTGTACTATGTGCTAGAGTCGGTCTTGTCGCCCTCCATCAACAATCAAAGCTCTTTGCATTTGCATAAGTAGGTGTCTCATCAGTGTCAATTTTTGCATCCCATTAGGCATGCCATAACCCTGATGGAGGAGCTGGTGTCTTTGTTCCCCTCTTGGCATTGCTGGATCAAGTCATTTCAGTCTTTAGTCACTTTCAAGCTTGTCTTGTCTTGTCTTGAGGTCAAATTCCTAGGTCTAGGGTTTTGGTCAAGTTTGTTTAGAAGGTCATGTCTCTGAAGGTCAATAGGTGCCCAGCAAGCCAGAGGGATGTTTTTCAAAGTGTTTCTTCGAAAATTTCTATCTTGTACAGTTAATTTTCACCTTGGATTTAAAAACCCTGTTTTTAAAGCCAAGGTCATTTTTCAAAGTTTTGTAAAAAGTGATGAAATTTCAAAAAACTTCCAAGGACAGCATGAAACCCTGGCTCCCTTCCCAAGATCCCTCAGATGATGTCACTGCAAAAAGTATCAAGCAAAAGCATTAAATGAGTCAATTTCAGGACAAAGGAAACCAAAATGGTCAATTTTATAAAGTGTCAAAGAAAAACATTATAAAGTGGGTTTTGGCATGAAATTATTTCAAATCAAAGCTATAAAGACCCAATCTCCCTCCATCGACCCTCATTGTGCATCCAAGTTACTTGCAAGAGTGATTGAGTGAATGTTTGAGCGAATTTGGGAGCTAGATAGGTGCGCGACCTGTCAGACCAGGTCCGCGACCCATCAGAGGCGCGCGACCCGTCAAGCGCGTTCCGGCAGTGTAATTTTTCAACGGGCGCGACCCGTCAGTGGCACGCGACCCGTTGGGTGAGGCGCGCGACCCGTCAGCGCCCTCCTTACCAAACCGACTGCAAATTTATCCAAGGACCCTCTGAAATCGCCAAATTGCCTAAGGTAGGCTCTCCAACTTAAGAATGGTTGCTTGTTATGGTCAATGGGAATCTTAATTGCATTGTTAAAGGAACTCCATGTGCAAGAGAAAAGCTCCATGTTGCTGCATTTTAAATTTGTAAAATATGCCTAGGGTTTTATGTTGTTTGAAAGGTATTTCCCTTGTAATCATTTTCCCCATTTCCCATGTCATTTTCCTTGTCTTTCTATATAAATTTCCCTTTTAAATTTGTAAAGAAAAATCCAAACCCTACCCCTCTTCCCTAAAAAATGAAAAATTAAGCTCTAACCCTACCTCTCATTACCCATGTAAACAATGTATATAATGATGCATATGCAATGATTTTTGCAATGTTTTTTCCCTTGAATCCCCGTTTTATATATTTATTCCCATTTTCCCTTTAAAAGTGTCCCTCCCCTAACATTCCCTTCATGCTCCTTGTCCCCCTTGAAACAGCATACAAATCAGCATTTTACAAGGCAGAAACAGCAGTACATTTTGGCCACTCTGCTCCTTAAACAATGTCAGAAACCGAAACCTATGAGCAGAGTGATGACCAGGCATCAGCTTCAGAGATTGAGATACAGAGGAGGCCTCATAAGGGTGGAAAGGGTAGTCATCATAGGCGAGAGGAGCCCACCTCTTTGACAGATTTACAAGCTTGTCCTATGGCAGTCTCATGTTTCCAGTACATGTCTTGCTATGAGTTTTGTGAGAGGATCTCTCGGATTCAGCACCACAGAGAGTTGGCTCGCCTGTTTGTTTTACACTTGCATGATGGACATGTCAACCTTGCCGGGGTGGACTTTACATTGACACCCGAGGTGATTTCGCAGGCCACAGGGATACCTAATGTCGGAGAGGTATGGAATAAGCGCAAGGTGTTGGCTAGTGTTCATTTTGAGCCTTTCGTTAGACCAGCACTCATGAGACACTTGACAGGAGTGTTTCCCTTCAGATTTCTCAGGAGTGAGTATGCTCCCATGATGAGGCTCATCATGCTCTATTTTACCTGTGAGGGCAGATTTTCACAGGTATATTCATACCATATTCGCCTCTTGATGCACTTCACCCGGGTAAGGATGATGAACATCCCTGTTTTCTTCCATCAGAACATTGAGAGGATGGTGTCCATGATGCAGAGGAAGAGTCTGGCACAGTAGTACAGGAGCCTTTACCATTATGGTTTGATTCAACTAGTGGTATTACATCAGTTGGCTCAGCAGGGCATCTCATGGGAGGAGTTCATCTCTCGTGAGCTTTTCACAGCACCACCACCGCCACATCCTGAGGTTATTCACGAGGAGGGAGGACCATCACAGCAGCATGACATCCCCGTCACTAGACATGTTAGCTCCTCACCTTGGGTTACTTATCAGAGAGGCCAGAGGGCCTTATTTGCAGCAGATCGGCGAGTACTTTCTCCACAGCATGTGGAAGGGGTCTCGCCTTCTTCATCGGCTCAGCGAGTGTTATCTCCACATCAGGTGGAAGGGGCCTCGCTTTCTTTAGCAGCACAGGTACCAGGGAGGGGCAAACAACCCAAGATTCATGAGGGACCATCAGGTGTTCCGGATATAGAGCTTATTGATCTTGATGTCAGTTCTCCTAGCCGAGAGTCAAAGGAGATCATTCAGCACCTTAGAGCTGAAAATGATGCCTTGCAGAGGAGATTAGAGGGGGCACAATGGACAATCTCATACTTGGAGCAGTGCAACAAGCATTTGGAGGATGAACAAGCTCTTGATGAGTTGTGGAGGATTCGTAGCGACCGCAATTTGAACCGGAGAAGACCCGGTGATCTATTGCCCGCTGAGCAAAAGTCCATGCTCATCCGGGTCAATGCACACTTGGAGAGGCTGTTGGCTAGGGCCAACCAAGAGAAGAAATTTTTGAGGAACATGAAGAACCATTATTGGGCAAGGATGCATGTGTGCAAGGCAAAGATGAAGGTGTTCCAAAGGCGGTTGGCCAAGGCACAAAAAAGGAGAAAGAGGCCCGATCCCCTTCATATCTTGGCTGAGGCTTCATTGAAGGACCAAGGCACCAAATAGCTCAGCCACAGCACAAATACCAAAAAAATTTAAGCTTTTTGGGTAAATTTTGGTTTTTTCAGGCAATTACAGGTTTTCTCCATTAACGGGTCTCACCCCCCACGCGACCCTTCATCATGGCAACTCCATTTTGCAAAAACTCAGCATTTCCAGATTTGTCATGAGAAGTTACATATGCTCATCAATGGACTTGAGATTTTATGAAGTTTTGGGCCTCCAGAAAGTCAAAAAACAAGCAAAAAATGACTTTCTGCCACATTTTTGAGTTGCAAAAAGCAGTCTTGGGAGATTGCAATTTTGGAGGGGCAAATGACCACCAAATTCAGAAATTCTAGTTGGGTTGGAAATTAGACTCATAGACCTTTCCAGCAAGCCTACTTTTTCTCAATTTGGCCACCTGGAAGTGCCCCAAATGTGTTCCCAAAGGAGTGCGACCCGTCAGGCAGAGGCGTGCCACCCGTCAGGCAAACTTCTCCAGATTTCAGTGTACAGCTCAGAAAAACGCAGTTTGACCCTGTTTGACTTTTTGGGGTGGATTATTATCCTCTTTGATGTAATTAATGTACTTTTATGACACTTTTACACTTATGTACCTCTTCTAGAAGATTCATTCATGAAAAAGGTGAAAATTAAATGAATGAATTGGTCTCCTAGCTTATAGAGGCAAGTTGTTTTGACTGCCTAGTTTGTAGTGCTTAGTTTAGAAGTGGTTGAAACAGCTCCTAGGATAGTGATCTCGACCCATGGAGGCAGAGAAAGAGGTTAGATGATCTATATTATGTACTTTCTTGCTCATTTTCATGGTTGGACTCTTGAGGGAGAAACTATTATTCTATTATTCACTGTATCTCTGCAATTTTTGGCTAAGGAAGACCAAGGTTTTGCAGTCCTTTTTGGGATTCTTGTGGTTACATGTATTGATGGTGTGTTTCTCTATGTACCTGTAAGTGTGTTATGTGAATCATTTCCTTTCTTTTCCTTCTGCACATTAAGCAAACGAAGTGTTAAAGTAAGAATTCATGACTGTCATGCTCTGCTTTTAAGTTTGTTTAATTTCAATGTTTTCTACTGTTTAAGGAGAATTCAAAGTTAATGTTTGCTCTCCTTAGCTCCTCACCTGTCATTCCTGACCATTCACCTCAATCAAAGGCATCAATACTGTCTCCTACCTTGCCCCAAAGAACCCCCTGCAAAAACTGTGTCCAATCCCCGCACCCAAAATTGCCATCCCCTCAATTTGCCACCGAAAACCCTAAAAACCCCAAATCAACCTTTTTGATCAGTTTACTAGCCTAAAATCAGTGTTACCATATTGGTCATCTCATCCATTGAAGATCTCACCGAGATAGACCGGAGAGAGCCCTCTCCAGCCCTGTAGGGCTAGCTACGAGGCTAAGTGGTTTGATGTTGCCTTGAGGTTTACCTTTCTCAGCCTGAGGTGAAATTTCAAGCGCTAACACTATGTATTGTTACATGTTCTCAATCATTATAATATACAGATAGTGTGGGATTTTCAGCTGTATTATTTCCCCGGGTTACATACTATGTTAATGTGTGCATGTGATTGATGTTTCATTGTTTTTAATGCTACTAAATTGATGATCAACGTAGAGGAGGTTATGTATTATGCATGTATTCCGCAATAGTGTATAATCGAGATAATCTCTGTGAATAAGTTTCACATTATTCAAAATTTCTACACCAAGAATGAGGAAGAACATGCCGAACATTTAATAGGAGTGTTGACATTTCTAAGAGAGAACCAATTGTATGCTAAGCTTAGCAAGTGTAGCTTCTTTCAGACCGAGGTACACTACTTGGGACATGTTGTCTCCAAGGAAGGCATAACAGTAGATCCAAAAAAGATAAGGACCATCATGGAATGGGCCACTCCTAAGAAAGTAGATGAGGTGAGATTAATAATGGGATTGGCAGGCTACTATAGGAAGTTCAACAGGAACTTCTCACACATTTCATTTCCTATCACATCATTACATCATAAGGGTAAGAAGTTTAAATGGAAAATTGAATGTGAAGATAGATTTGGGCAGCTTAAATAGTTGTTAACATATGCACTAGTGCTAAAGATTGTGGATCCTGACAATGAGTTTGTAATGTGTATAGATGCTTGCAAGAGTGGACTTGGTGGAGTTCTCAAGCAATAAGGACAAGTAATGTGCTATGAGTCATGGAAACTGAATGAGCACAAGTAGAACTATTCAACACATTATCTTGAGCTAGCAACAATTATACATGGATTGAAGATGTGGAGACATTATCTTATGGGCACGAGGTTTACATTGATGAGTGATCACAGTAGGTTGAGGTATTTTTTTGACCGATCGAATCTAAATGCTAGGCAAGCTAGATGGTTGGCTACCCTTAGTGATTTTGAAATTTGAGATCAGATACATCAAAGGGTAGGAGAACCTAGTTGCATATGCTCTTAGCAAGAAGGTATAGGTAAATCATATAGCAGTTATAAGCTCCTATGGGACAGAGTTATAGGATATGATCTTGTAGGCAGGACAATGGAATGAAAAATACATGGAGATTATGCACAGGTTACAACAGAGTACAGGTACAGGTGACCAGGATGCAGACTACCGTCTCATGACAGATGGCTTGGTGAGGTTTTGAGACAAGATCTATTAGCTGAATTGTAGTGAGATCAAGAATCTTATCTTGAGGGAGCTTCATGTGAAACCATATTCGGGTCATCCAAGATATCAAAAGACATTGATGATGGTGAAGAAGTTTTACTATAGGCCAAATCTAAAGAAGGAAGTGGCTAAGTTCATGGCTAGATGTTTAGATTGTCAGCAAGTAAAGGCCAAATGCAAGCATGCAAGTGGTTTACTATAGCCTATTGCGATTTCAGAATGGAAATGGGAGGTCATTTCCATGGATTTCATCATAGGTCTTCTGAGGAAAGTGAAGCAACATGATTCTATTATGGTCATAGTTGATGGGTTGAGCAAGGTAGCTCACTTCATTCCGGTGAAGACCACATATTCAACCGGTGAGGTAGCACAGATATTCATTAGAGAGATAGTGAGACTACATGGTGTTCCAAAGATGATTGTGTCAGACAAGGATGCAAAGTTCACTTCCAAGTTTTGGAAGGAGCTATTTGTAGGCTTGGGTACAAATTTAACCTTTAGTACATCTTATCATCCGCAGACAAATGGTCTGATAGAGAGGGTCAACATGATATTGGAGGATATGTTGAGGTTGTATGTGATAACTAGTAGAGGACATGGGAAGAGTATCTACCATTGGTAGAGTTCACATACAACAATGGTTATCAGGAGTCATTAAGGATGAGTCATTTTGAGGCATTGTATGGATGGAGTTGTAACATTCCCATTAACTAGAGTGATATAGTGAACATGGTACATATTGGACCAAACATGTTAAAGGAAATGGAGCAGGAAATGTAGCTTATAAAGAAGAATCTAAAGGAAATGAAAGATAGACAAAAGAGTTATATAGATCAACACAAGGTGTTCAAAGAGTTTCAAGTTGGGGAGCATGTGCATTTGCACATCAAGCCCAAGAAAATCTCTTCAAGGATTGGTTCAAGTACCAAGTTTGCACCACAATATTGCAGACCTTTTGAGATCCTTGAGAGGATTAGATCAATGGCATATCGATTTGCACTACCTCCAACACTAAAATTCCACAATGTTTTCCATATTTCATTGCTTAAGAAGTATATAAAGGATGTTGATCATGTTATTGATTGGTCTATATTGGAGGTGGAGCAAGAAGGAGAGTTCCAGCTGGAGCCTTAGCGCATATTGTAGTAGAAACATCTCATGCTTAAGAATAGAGCCATAGAGAAAGTTAGTGCAGTGGAAGAACTTTGGGCCTGAAGAAGCTACATGGGAGATGGCAGATCAGATGCGGGCCCTATATCCTTCATTATTTGTCGGTTGTGGCAAAGCAGTTTTGGTTAGATGTTGGTTTATGTTTGGCGTATGTTTTGCCAATGTTTTGATATTTGTATATGTATATATATATGGATCTAAACAACTCGATGAGCTAATTTATAAAGCTCCAATAAGCAGTATGATTATTATATTGTCATGTTGTCATGATGTTTTTCTTTTGAGCAGGTTATTCATTGTAAATATTGCAATGAGCTAAGTTATAAAACTCCATGGGTAGTATGTCTTCTTTTTAATGGTTTTTCTGAGGTCTTGGTGTGGTTTAACACTGAAGAGGGTGTTCCCCAAGGGGGAGGGTTTTGTAACATCCCCGGTGAAAAGTTGATGTAATAAAAGTTAATAAAGGCAAAATAAGACCATAGTTAAGGGACACATATTCCAAGATGAATGTTGGGAGTGGGCATCACTAGATGTGTGTTTTGGCTAAGGAAAATTGGCAAAGGCTAAGGCAAAGACATTTTTGGCACATTTATTTATGAAAATAAAGGAAATTAGGAGAAAAGGAAGGTAAAAGGTCACAGGTTGCATGTGAGGAGGAAATTGAAGGAAAATAATGGAAAATGAAGAAATTAGAGGGCTCATGCATAAAAAGGATTTTGAGGACCAATCATGGCTTTTGTCAGCTCAAGTTTGGAGTTTTCTCATTATTCTTTCTCTCTCTCACTATCTCGGTCACTTAGAGTTTGCTTGGAGCACTCTAGTTTGGAGCAAGGAAAGGAAAAGCAAGGACATGAAAGGAAAATCAAGAAAGGATCAAGGAAAGGAAAGAAGGATCAAACGAATTCAACATGACTACTTGTCTGTAACCTTTTCCATGTGTGATTTCCTAGCTCGTTTGGAAATGCATTGCTTTGCAAGTTGATATATGGTTCTATTGATGTCAGTGTCATGGTTTTGCTGGGTTATGACAATGGTTTTTAGCCTAGCCTTGCCTTTTTTCAGATGCCATGGTGTGTTGGGATGTGTTATCCTCCACAATATCCCAAGGCTGAGAAAGGAGATCGATAGAGGTAACCTTAAACCACTTAGGGTTCAGAAACTAGCCCTGCTAAACGAGAAAGGGCTCTCTCTATAAATCTCATAGCCAAATGTGATTAGAGTGGAAAAATATATCAGGCTAGGTATGTTCAGTTCTAGAGTTTTGAAATTTAGGGTTTTGCTGGATCAGGAGTAAAAGTCAGGGAACTAGTTCAAAATATCAAAGGCTTTAGTTGGAAGAGATATAGAGGAGCATGGTAGGTATGATTTTGTGATTATTTAAGAGTTGTTTGATGTAGTGTAGAGTGGAAAAGAAAAGATTCAAAATGAGCATGGAAAACATGAATTCATTTATCAGAAGACTAAGTACACAAAATGATATTCCTAACCAAAACATAGCTTAATTAAAATAATTCTGCTTAAAACCTCTTAGGAAAATCACTGAAGAAGGAAGATATGGAAAAAAGACTTGTATATCATTCATATAAAACTATAACAGAGAGAAAAAATTATCACAAACTCACAACACAAGAATTCCCGAATAATAGCTGCAACTGTCCTTTGATTTCATGTAAAAAGTGATGAAGTACAAGCTACAAGAGTTCCACTCTTTGATGTCCAACCCTTTCTCTAAGTTAGATTGGGTTACATATAGATCAAAATATCAGTTTCCCCCTCTCAAGGGTCGAATCCAACATTCAAGGAATTTCTTACAAGAATATCTCCAACCATACCTAAGACTAGGGAGGTTAGAAACCAACTCCCAATTTGGTGCAAAACTGATTCATTTGACCATAAGAATCTACACAAGCATGAATCTACTTAATTTCTACTTTGACAAACATAATTACACTTCAATGCATCATCACAAGCCCTAAAATGAAAATTTACATCAACAAAATTCGAATTGGACTGAGAAAAATGAGAAAAATGAGTTCCAAGAAAAAAAGTAGTGAATTGCCTGAAAACATAGCATGCTTGGAGAAAACATAGCATGCTTCTTGTAAATGACTTTTGGAGGGGTTACCGAGCTCCAAATCAAGATATGAAAAATGCTTGAGAAAGCTCTGTCTGTCTACTACACCATAGAATATTCAAGCACTAAAAACGACTAATTTGAGACTTCCAAAAACCATTTCTTCCACAACTAAAAAAATGTAGCGTGTCTCTTAAAAACATGGTAGAAAGGTGTTTTTTGGTATTTTTTGACTTTTTGATCTAGGAAAAGGCACTGACATGGATCTTCGGTCACATAAATTTAATTTTCAGGTCATAAGGAAACCAAAAATGCAAAAAAAATTTGATTTGGAGGCCTCC
The DNA here is from genome assembly GCA_031772625.1 of Pinus tabuliformis. NCBI lineage: Eukaryota > Viridiplantae > Streptophyta > Pinopsida > Pinales > Pinaceae > Pinus > Pinus tabuliformis. The sequence goes on from CM062813.1 coordinate 323,422,157, forward strand.
AACAAAAACGTAGCATGGGACACACTACCTTTTCTGCCCAAAAACTATGTAAAATTTCCAAAATGCCCAAAATATTCAAAAAATTCCAAAATATTTTCAAAGTGTTTGAAATTTTTTCCTTGGATCTAGGTAATGATTATTCAATATATTAGTGAAGCCTCATCCAACAAATCAAGATTTTCCCCTTGTTTTGCTGAATTAGGGTTTCCCTTAGTTTTCTCTTTAAGTTTTGAATTCTGATTTGGGAAACCCTGTTTCTTGTGTAATAATGTCTATCCATGTGCCTTTCCAAGTTGGGGGTTGTGTTTGCCCTTTTAAGGAGCTTCTCTAAGTGTCAATTAACTTTATCCAGCCAATACTCCCTATTTTTCTCAAAATCTTGTTCAATGCATTTGTTAATGTCTTGTTGCTCCAAAGGTGTAGATGGCTCGCTCATTTGGTATCCCTGTAGCTGTAGATATGGCCTTGGTTGAAATGATGAAGTTGAAACTTGCAATTTTGAACTTATCAATTCTAAGGTTTGTGGAAAAAGGAATGGTTAACCTAGCATGATATCCTACTTGTTGAATTTTCTCACAAAACCCTAGACACCCCACCTTTTGGAAATATTGTCTGGAAAATGCTGAAGACCTAAATTCTTTCATATCAAGTGGCTCAAAAATTGAAACCTAACATCCTTTGTTGTATGGCTTCTTTCCTCCCTCCATTTTTCATAAATTTAAAGAAAAAACCCCAACCACAGAGATGGGAAAACAAAGTTTTTTAGAGCAAGCAGAGGATTGGGATTAGTATATTTATGTGAAGGAATGAAGGGGTTAGGGAAGATATATGCAGGTAATAAATATTGGGGAGGTAGGGAGATGTGTTAGGAAGTTTAGGGAGGTGAAAAATGATGAAAATAGTGAAGGGATTGCTGTAGGGAATTTAAACACGGTCCTAACCCTAAAACTGCCAAAAATGTAGTGTGGAGACTAGGGTTTAGGCATAGGGTTTAGGAAAATGATTGAGGAAGGGTAATGAAGGTTGTGGGGAGTGTATTTGGGTATGAATAAGGATAGGATTGGTAAGGAACTAAGCCTAATTGTTTACAATTTCGAAATATGGAGCTTCACCCACCAAAACACAGCGTGGAGACTGTGGGAGGTTTGGATCACTAAAACAATGAAAACAATGATGAAAGAAGATGGAAATAGCTTCAAATAACCTACAAATCAGCTGATGAAACCTTTACTAGCCCCAGAAAACCCCTGCAAATGAAATCCTTGCTTCTGGGAGTGAAAACATATCAGATTGTAGAAAACGCCTTTTGAAGCTGCAATTTGGTGTTGAACGTGATTAGATGACCTTTGTTGATGTGTTAGTGCTCAATGGAAATGGAATGAGAAATAGAAATGCTTGTATGGTCTTTATAAGAGTAAATTTCATCTTTTGTATATGTCAGGGCATGGCATCATCCTCCCTTTTGAAACCAAAGTGATGTGTTTTGCAGTAATAATTTTATAAGCTGAATTAGTACATTTACCTTTATTTCATATGCCTCATAAGATGCTAACTCCCTTATGTGTGGATTCAAGACCATAAAAATGGATTTTTTAAAGCTTAAAACTGACATAATGATGACAATTACAAGTGATGACCTAGACTAAGACCTATATGATTATTCGACTGATCCATAACTTGTAACACTTGAAAAATGACATGACCATGATGAATAATGATAACCATAAATGTAGAAGGGAGTAGCACTGACCTAGACACGCCAACCAATGATAAAAGTTTTTTATTTGAAGAACTATTGAAACCATAAAAAAACTTGACCTAGGACCCTAACAAATTTTTTGAAAGAGCACATTTGATCACTAGTGACTTGCAAGACTGATAGACACTAACATGATGTTGATCTTGATTTTGAGCTTTGGAATTTTTGGATGGATTTTTAAATCTGGGGCAGAGGTGGTCTCAAGGTTCATTCCCAAAGGCCCAGGAATCCCTTGAAAGGTTTTGGTGCGATACACGATAAATCCTGAGGGAGCAGTCTCGATTTAGGGCCTAGTGATCTGGGTTTGGATTGCGGTAAAGCTTGTGAGACAAGGAGATGGAAAATTACTCAAGGATAGTGATGGATTCTGGATGGAATTCCAAGTTCTAATCGGTTGTGATCAGAGCATCGATTTTGGTGTGATCCTGGTTTGGTGAGGGTGGAGGTGGTTTAACCTATGGATTCCATTAGTTGTTCTTGGATTGGTTTTTCTAAGAGATACCGCATTAATGCTTGGAATATGCCACGGGGGTGATTGGTTGAAAGAGAGATTCGGTTCAGCCATGTCTATGGTCGGGTGGTACGTGGAAGTCTCGAACCTGGTTAGATTTTCCTATGATCAATAAAAGCTAAGTTCTCTTACTTTTTCATTGATTTATATGTGGCTTTAATGGATATCATATCTCTGATATTTATATGGTTTATGATGGTTATAAGCATGGTTGAATGACCTGTTCATGTCATGGTTATTTCATATATTTACCTGTAACCCTTAAATGGATGGATGCGAGACCTAATTAATGATGTAGTAGTTCAATGGAGAAGGAGGCGATCCTTCTAGTTATTTTTCATAAGTTGTTTTAGTCATTTATGTTATGTCATGTATCCTAGACTTGTAGGTTGCATTGATGCCAAGTGTTTCACAGAGTGTCTCTCCCAGTTGGGGATGCTTAGGCTTAGTCCCGAGGATGAGTTTTGATTTATCAACATTGTTATTATGTTTTTAATGAATTCTGGAAGTTACAACAAGTTTGTTGGGGAAATATTATGTGTTATAATTCCAACTTTAAAATATCAATCCAGGGTCGTAAGACTTAGAGGCACAAGTGCATGTAACGCAGGATCAGAACATCTAACCTAAATTAATATCCAATTCCTATTTCTAAATTAAGTACAGAATGCAAATAAACAATTTTAATCTAAATCTAAATCAATCAAAATTAACTTTAATGAAAGTAATATTTAACTACAATGAAACCACATTGATGGATTAACTACAAAATACTCATAATCTATCTATGGAATTCAACCTATGTTCAATGAAAGCATTTATTCAATCACTCTAAGGCTAATCAAAACATAGCATTCTATTCGAAGAACAATAACACTAAATAAAAAAACATGAAAACTGAATCTATGCTAACTTCATGAATATGAAATCTAATTTAAAATAATGAATACGAAATCTAAACTAAGCTCCAGAGTTTCTAATCTGTTTTGGCTCAATCAACAAAATACATTGAAATGAAAAGGCTTCTAAACTAATGCTATATCAAGCAATCGAAACAAATGGCATGTAAGGAAATGGAACTCTACTGTCAAAAGTAACCAATCTTGCAATGGAATGAAACTTAATCTAGTACAGAAAAGTAACCACACATGCAATGAAGTAACCATAATCTAATGCTAGAAAATAAACAGGCTTAATATAATGCAATAAAGTAATCTTAATCTAATGTAGGAAATTAATCACACTTGCAGTTGAAATAAACCCTATTCTAATGCAGAAAATAACCACAATTCAAACAAAATTGTAACAAATCTAATTCCCGAGATCACTCAAATCAATAAGCATTGAAACTTAGCTCTTAATCCTATCTAGTTCACACCCTCAATTCTAAACAGATTCAAAATGACAATTTCAAATTAATATTCCCATGCAGCGTAAATTAACACACTCAGATTAAAAGATCAAATCTTTTTCTAATTTAAAATTGCTGCAAATAAACTTAGAAACTCTATTCCTATTCTGGACTTAATTTTATCACAACAAACTCTGAAATCATATGCTTAATGCTAACTATATTTCAATTTTAATTCAATACTTCTCTGACCTTGTTGGGTTCAAAATCAACAAGTTCAACATTAAACACCTTTCAGTATTAAACACAATGCTACAGTACTTGGAAATAGACAGAGCATAAAATTAATTCATTTCGAGATCTCAGATACCATAATCAATCCCTGCATACTCTTGAATTAAGGACGCTTCCCAAATGATTTTGCATTATGTAATTACATAAAGGAAACCACTGACACACTAAGGATTATTACCTAATGAAACCTTTTCTAATATAAACCAATCGAGAAGTGAGATCTATTTATTTAATTCGAATCTATAAAACATAGTGAAAATTTAAGTACAAAATAAAAATGATAATTCAAAAATCTTAGTAATCACACAACTGAATAATAACCAAACACAGTCTTAAGATCTACATTAGTTGTAAAACTTGTTTCTAGGTGGTGGTGGGCCCTTGTCAATCCTGGAACAAGTTAAATTAATTCAATAAGCCTAAAAACTTAAAACAATACCATAATACTCACAATAAGTTTAACGTTGGAACATAATTATATTACGGTTCAAAATGCATGTACAAATATCATATACATCAATGTAACACCTCCTGAATAGAGTATACTTTCAAAAAATTAACCAACAGTCTTCTATGTGTAGTCCTTTCTCTCCTTAGTGTACATGCAGAGCTTTGGCTTTATACAGAGATGTTGATGAAAACAAATCATAACTTTTTGCTAAAGAAAACATAACAAAAATCTAAAATATGCAATATCTAATTATTCTAGAGAGCCTTCGAATAACCTATGGTTGGATTCATTCTGATCAATGCATGGATGGAGAAACCAATTCCATATTTAGCACAAGGTCGTTCAATAGAAGGCATTTAGGACCGAATCCAACTTGACCTGTTCAGACCGTTCACGTTCAATGCGATTTTGTACTTAAGAACTGTTTTGAACTTAACTTCCTTTTGGTGATGAATTTTGCCGAACGGTTTATGGGTTACATGAAAGAGGGTATTTTGAGCACGATGCAAGTCTTGAAATGTCGATATTATTTACCATTTGATAAAAAACTTCATATTTTCACGTACAACAATTTCGTTCCGAACTCAACCTTGTAGTAACTAGTTTAACTGACTTGTGAAGAATTTCAGCAATGGAACCCTGCGACAAAGGAACTTAGCAAAACCGTCATTGGAAAATCATGGAAAAATCATCTTTAATCATAGAAGAGTCATGAAAACTAATGATAACCAACCATAGAGTGTAAGATATGTATTTGGTGGTAGGTTATGGAATTATGATACGAAATGGGTTAAAAGTACATGAATTTAGGGTATGAATAATGGTATTGTATGATGAAAACATGGGAATATTTAGTGCACAACATCCCCCCATGCTTGAGGATTTTCATGTCCTCATGCAAACAATTATTTCTCTCATTTATAGATTTTATGGTGAAGGGATTTAATAAACTAATAAAACATTAATAAAATAAACAGCAGACATAGACACAAATTAGACATGGTGGAAAAGGCCTGAGAGCCTCACTATATTATATTCCTCACACTCTCAATGTAATATACAAATAATGATAATATCACAAATAAATACATGAGGAAGTTTGTCTCAAGATAGTACGTCTATCTTGGACACTATGGTTGAGAAAATATCTCAACCAAACACTAATCTAGGAGCCTAACTAGGTGGAGAGAATCTCTCAACCAACTAAGCCTAAACTAACTCCTAACCATGAGGAACAAACTCAATCTCAAAAGGTAGGATTAAATCCAACTTTATTGATTTTAATTAATTTAATTATTTTGGACTTATAATTGTTTTCATCACATGAGAGTGAGGCTAACATTCCCCCCCCTCAATGACAAGTCCAAAATAAGAACCAGGAACCATCTTCCAAGTTCTCATGCTAAAACTATTGATCCTCAAAAACACAGCCTGAAAAACCGCCAAAGCTGGATGCTGAAAAACTATAATCCGATGAGAACATGAGTTAGCTACAAGTCTGAGTCATCTCTAAAAATTTCCTTGACAACTCCATCATGTTCCGAGCTACAAAAGGATCCATTTGTCCTTTGATTTCAATCAGCATCCTTTGTCCACTGAAAAAATGTTGATGATGCCCACTGGCGAATTTGATGATGCCCACTATCTGATTTGTAAATGATGCCCACTAGCTAATTTGACGACGCCTACTGGCTGATTTGTTGATGATGCCCAATGGTTAATTTGAAGATGCCCATTGGCTGACCTGAAGATGCCCAATGGCTGACTCAACGAAGAATTTCCACTGGCTGATTTTTCTAATGTTGTCGAGACTTTCAGTCTGAAAACCACCTTCAATTCCATTATCCTTTCCCCCCTTTGTCAACTGAAATGAGAGACAATTATTTTCACTTGATTTCTAAACTCCCCCCCTTCAGGTGTAGGAGAGTTTCACCATCTTCATTTTACTATAGAATTGATATTCATGTAAGATTGAATCCTTCAGTAACACATAGACAACTGTTTGAATGTATATGACCACTTCCAAGGATGAATCCATGAGTAATTGATCTTCACTCTGGATGGTTGATTTCGCTTGCAGCATCTTTCAAATGAATGATTTTTCTTTCCATAATGGTGACAAGGATGGAGGTCAAAGCATGTACTCTCCATATGGCCATTTCATTTACAATGGTTACACTTAACCATATTCTAATCACTGTCTAGAAAGCCAACACTTACAAACTGAAATGGTTTTGAGAAATATGGAACCAACAAAGTTTTTTCTTTGTTGTATCCTAGGCCATGTCAATCTTTGTTGAAGGAGATTTCTTCTCAAGGTTTGATCACTTCCTTGGAAAGAATATCTTGTTGTTGTTATTCATACTTGTTGTTGCTGCTAACATCCTGTCCTTGATTTGTTAAACCTTCTGTGTCACACTGGGCATCAAGCATTGAAAGTTCATCTTTTTGACATGCTGCATCAAAGTGATCAATTTGATCTTTGGTACTACTTTTTGCATCATTAAGTAGTACACTTGGTTGATTGAGATCGCTTGTGTCACAACTTATATCAACTTGCTTGATTAGATCATCTGTGTTGCAACCTTCATTAATATGCTGAATAAGATCACTTGTATCACAACTTTCATGTGTTGTTGTAATGAGGTCTTCTGTGTCACAACTTGCATATGTCTTCTCTACACATTGTGCATCTAGTAAATCTTGCTTTTCACTTAACTTAATTTGAAGTGCATGAATGGGTTTTTCTTTCACTTCGAGCTCAATTTGAAAGTCTTTCGCTGCTTCTAATGTATTGGTCATTTGATTGATTAAGGTTTGATTCTGCTTCAACTTCCATTCCAGTATTTCAATTGTGCTCTATAACTCATGATTGCAATCGTTAAAATCTTTAATCTCCTGTTCCAGACTTTGAAGACATTTTCGTCCTTTACCCATTATGACTTTTGACACGCTCGCTTGATATTGTGAACTTTGAACTTGCTTGAACTCACACTCTTGATTGATCAAAAGAAGGGTGTCGAATACTATCGAAAATTCACCTAAGAGAAATGCTTATAATGATTTGAATGACTCAGTTAAAAAAAATGGATTCACTGGGTTTAATTGACTCCCTATCAATTAAAAGCTTGGGTGTCGGTTTCAACCGAGAATGCACCCTTACAATTCAACTCAATTTGACTTTGATTACAAGTTGACTTACAAAAAATAAATTTATTTTCAAGTTATACAATGAAAAATTGTCTTTGAATGTTGATGCACGAGTTTGTAGTTGCATTAACTTGATTGCATTGTGTGAATTTTCTTGTTGATGTTTCCAATTTTGATTATGTGTTGTAGTTTCACAAATGCATGTGATTGTTTGTGCTTGATTGAATGCTCGTTGCAACCTTTTAACTTCAGGTGTTTTGATTAATGTTTTTGTTTCATTCACTTGCTTTAGATTCCTTGTGTGTGTTAAATAAGATAATGGTAGTGTCAAAACTAGACACGTAACATGCGCAATCAATCAATACACAAGGTGTACCTAAGATCCCCTTATTCAATTTCGGGCAGATCTAGGACACTTCAACACCACAAAAAAAAGTCTTTATTAATTATTTGAGTACATCAACCTTTAACTTCCCAAGCAATGATAATAACAAGCTCGCAACCCTTTGAAGCAACTCATCTTAAAAAATATGGATGTTTATGGACTCAATCCCTCTCAAAGTAAAATATTACTTTGAGTTACAACAATAAGTTTTAAAAATATTCCCTTATCTCTCCAATATACAAACAATATAAAATTCCTTATCTCTCCAAAAAATTACAAAATATGTCCTCACTATTACATTCTTATCTCTTCATAAAAATTTACTCTTTAAAAAGAATTTATGATCATGCTTTTCTTCAAAATAATGTAATGATTTGTATGAAGTTACTTTATAAAAAGTTATTAAAGGTTTCCCCTTTTTTTAAAGCCATTCATCCCTCCTATATTCTCCACTCTTCTTAAAATATTAGAATTTTTAACTTTGGAAAACTATGACCCTTTCAACTTTGACTACAACCCCTTTTAATTAAAAAACCTTTTAAACAATTTTTAAACTTGCCTCACGGGTTGGATTAGGTTGGATTTAATTTGGTCTTTTGTTGTATAGCCAGAATAAAAAATTGGTTTTTTCTTATAACATTGGCTCACCAAGTTTCCACTATGATATGTAGGCTCACGCTGGAATTTGTCATCACACCTAGCTTCAAAAAATTTTCTTCTAGAAAATCTCTGGTGGGTTTCACACAGACCTCTCCACGAAGACCATGCACATTGCATATGTGGACCTCTCTAGAAATTATTTTCAAGCGAGGCGGGATTTAATCTCACCAAAGCCCAAAACTTGCACTCCTCTTCCGAGCTCCATGATTTGGAATTTTTCTTGCATTGCCGAGGAATTGATTGGTGGTCGACCCAATCATTGCATGCAAGATGGCCAATTGCAATAGTAGCAACAACTGTCGTGTCAGTGAGCAAGAATTACAACAGTAATTTTTCAATCAAATTCTGATGACGTTCTTGAAAGGCTATCCCCAGGCGCGTTCCAGGCCCTTCTCAGTCTTCATAGCAGAAGGCAAGCACGTCGACCTTTACGACCTATCCGCCTGGGTTCAAATCCTGGGGAGTTACTAGGTCTCACGGAAAAGGGAAAGTGGGGCAACGTGGCTGATAATTTGGGCCTAGAGCCCTCTTGTGGGCCTATCTTGAAGCTTTTCTTTGACAAGTACTTGAATCTGGTGGAGAGATGGCTGCACAAGCTCAGGGCAACCAACAATAATGGTGATATTGTGACCTTTCAGCAACAGTCTAGGAGTGGCGGGGTCGAGGCTAATAATGATGTTATTGCCGGAATGTTGGAATGGATTAGGTGTGTTGCTATGAGCCCTGGCATAGGGCTGCAGGGTTGGTCGAATGGGGAGAAGTGGGTGGAGGAGTGATTTAAGAGGGCTGAAAGAGCAAGGCTTTTGGTTTTCAATGGGGCTGACCACCAACAATATTCTCAGAAGAAACAGAAGATTCATCTAACCTATGACAAGGAGCCTGCAGAGGCCAAGAGCCAAGATTTGGATATACAAATGATTAACGAAATGCCTGTGCCGGTAAATGACTTCCATCAACTAGCACATTGTCCCTCTTCTTGTGTAGCTTCATCTCTTCTTGGTGTTCAGACACGGTGCGACATGACTTCTTCAATCCCTATTGACCATCATCAGATGGAACAACATTCTCAAAAATTGCCTACTATTCTCAATGTCACAGCAGGTTATGGATTTAGCAGTTTCGAGCACATCTCGAGGAAAAAGGTTTCAATAGGACCAAAATTCTAGGCAGAGGTACCTGTTTGGAATGATATGCCAAAGTAGTCATAGATTCAAACCATGAATGAAGATTACAGTTTCAATGAGAACATGGATGGTTCTAGGTGGCTACCTATCTCAGTTTGGCCCATGAAAGACCGTGAATTATTCAATGAGGAGAGAAGTGGGAAGGGGAGCTTCGATACCACATGAAGGAATTTAATAAACTAATAAAACATTAATAAAATAAACAATAGACATATACACAAATCAGACATGGCAGAAAAGACTTGAGAGCCTCACTGTAATATATTCCTCACACTTTCAATGTAATATACAAATAATGATAATAACACAAATAAATACATGAGGAAGTTTGTCTCAAGATAGTACGTCTATATTGGACACTATGGTTGAGAAAATATCTCAATCAACTAAGCCTAAACTGACTCCTAACCATGAGGAACAAACTCAATCTAGAAAGGTAGGATTAAATCCAACTTTCTTGATTTTAATTAATTTAATTATTTTGGACTTATAATTATTTTCATCACATGAGAGTGAGGTTAACATATGGCATCATGGCTTTGGGCAGGTTTGGTTCTTGTGGAGCAACACCATTCTTATTTGACTACCATCGATTTTATTTGATTTTATTTTGAAAGCGATAAAAATTTAGGATAAACAATATATATGGTAGGAGGAAATGATGAATGAGAAGATAGGTGGCAATGAAAATGGTGGAGGATATAAGGTGGTGATAGAGATGGTAAAATAGGTGCTTTCATACTCTGTTTTTGGGAGGCCAATGCTTATGGATGGTTCCTTTCTGAAAGGGAACAATGACTTCATCCTCTATTGGATACATTCAATTGACAATACGTGTGAATGTAGGAGGGGAAGGCACTGTAGTTACTGCTTTTTTTACATGAACCAATATAAATTTATTTTCATGATTATGACCTTATTAGAGTAGCATGCATTCTATTATGAAAAAGGAATTTGCAAATGGAGGGTTTATGGAAAAAAAATATAAGGAATATGTGGTGGTTACTCATAAAATATTTCTTAAATATTTAATGAATTAAATAATCTTAAGCCAACTTTACCTCAAGTTTTACCCTTTTTATTGATGTGCTTGGTGCTGCAAGATGAAGTGAATCATGGAATGGCTGGAGCTGATGTGACTTTTGATCTTCCTACTGAAGAAGGCTGAAGTATGAGTTGAAGAGTTGAAGGATGAACTTAAGAGCTGAAGGATGAACTGAAGGTCCCCTTCTCCCCCATGCCTGAGGAGTTATATGTCCCCAAAAAATTAAGGGAAGGTGACTGCTGCTACAATTGACAATAGAAATGGTAATACAAAAATTCAAACTGCTGCAAATCTATGTTGAGATCACAAAACCATATAGTTTTCACCAGTTACACACCATATGTGCAATCTTGCATATGTGAATAAATGATTTTGATGTTGAACATAAGAAAGAATCGTTGGATTACCGAACATTGTAGAAGTCGTTAACCAATGTGAGATATCCCACCTTTGATCGGTCAATGGAAATCAAGACACTAGGTACATTCTACTATGCATGAATAGATTTGTCAAAGTCGAATGGAGTGCAAAATTCATCCACTAATAAACATTTATGTATTTCCTTAGTAGATGACAAGGATACCTGCCATTAAGGCATGCAGGCTCCCAAGTACCTTATCTAACCCTAACCCTAATCCTAGATAATGTGTTGATGTCGATGGGATAAGGCTTGTCGACAGGTGGGCCTTAAGGAATCCCACATCAACCAACTCGAGTACAAACATAATGACTTGAAAGATACATGATTTGAAGAAATCATACAAATTTACAAACTTTATTGTGAACCTTGCCCACTAGTTACATGTTTTTTAAGAAAAGTCCCTATCCATTTATCAGGACTTATTTTTCTCTTTACTATTTTCATTTATTTATTTATTAACTTTCCTACTATACTGGAGAAAATATGTCCTCCTTCAAGTTGAAGAGATTTTCCAGTGAAGCCATGTGCGGATCTGGTACAAGGATATATTCATGCTCAGATTTAATAGATAAACTTTACACTGTACATGAGCATGTAAAACTAGCAACTGAAAATTATATGATGCTAAGAAGGTGTGAATAAGAGAATGATGGATTTTTGGAGTACTGGTTTGGAACCAATGCTCGATGTAATCATAGTGGTCTTGTTCCATTTCTTCATTTGGAAAATGTTGCATGTCCTCTTCTTTGGCTTCTTCGATCTCTGGTTTTAGGGGATTCTCTCCATTAGATGTTGTCCATAAGTCCTCAGTTTCCTGTAAATATTGGAAAATATGATTATTGGAGGATTATAGCTCTTCATGTGGTTGTGGCTCATGGAAATTAGGTTCTTTGATCACTTCTAGAGAGGTAGAAAGGTTCTTGACTGCTGTCAAGATATGCTCCTGAGAGGCAGAGACCCCAACTGCTGCTAGGATTTGAGACAACTCCTTAAAACTCTTAATCATCCTTGAATCACGCTTGCTAGTTTAGAAATCCTTGTCTCCACACATGGATTAGTACTTGGGGGTTCTTACAGTACACCAAAAATGATTTATAGATAAAGAGATTGACTTTTTTCTTAATCTAAATGAATAAAAACTGATTGTAATAAAACTCACCAAACTTTCTTACTTGGAAAACCAAACTTTGGAGCAACCCCACTATAGTGGATGTGTGGCTCTTCATTCACGTCTTACCGTACTCTCTCTACCCTTTGATTGTCCTACAAAATCCTCACCACACAGAAAATTGTGAAAGAAACTACGCTCTAATCCCTTTAGAACCTCCTTAGAAATGATGTAAAAAATGTTGGGGAAATTATATGTGTTATAATTCCAACATTATATTATCAATCCGAGGTCATAAGAATTAGAGGTGCAAGCACAGGTAACACAGGATTAGAGCATCTAACCTAGATTAATATCAAATTCCTATTTCTGAATTAAGTACATAATGCAAATAAATAATTTTAATCTCAATCTAAATCAATCAAACTTAATTTTAATGCAATTAAAATTTAACTACAATGAAACCACACTAATGCATTAACTACACAATACTCATAAGCTATCTATGGAATTCAACCTATGTTCAATGAAAACATTCATTCAATCGTTCTAAGGCTAATCAAAAGAGAGCATTATGTTCGAAGAACATGATCACTAAATCAAAAAGCTTGAACACTAAATCTATGCTATGTTCATGAATATGAAATCTAACTTAAACTAATGAATACAAAATCTAAACTAAGCTCTAAAGTTTCTAATATACTTTGGCTCAATCAAAAAAATGCATTCAAATGCAAAGGCTTCTAAAGTAATGCTATCTCAAGCAATCGAATTATAAAACTCAAAGCAATCGAAACAAATGACATGTAAGGAAATGGAACTCTACTGTCAAAAGTAACCAATCTTGCAATGGAATGAAACTTAATCTAGTACAAAAAAGTAACCACACATGAAATGAAGTAACCATAACATAATGCTAGAAAATAAACACGATTAATCTAATCCAAGAAAGTAATATTAATGTAATGTAGGAAAGTAATCACACTTGCATTTGAAATAAGCTCTATTCTAATGCAGAAAATAATCACGATTCAAACAAAATTGTAACTAATTTAATTCCTGGGATCACTCAAATCAATAAGCATTGAAACTTAGCTCTTAATCCTATCTAGTTCACACCCACAATTCTACAAAGAGTCAAAAAGACAATTTCAAATTAATGTTCCCATGCTGCCTAAATTAACACACTTATATTAAAATATAAAATCTTTTTCTAATTCAAAATTGCTGCAAATAAACTTAGAAACTCTATTCCTATTCTGGACTTAACGTTATCACAAGAAAATCCGAAAACCTATGCTTAATGCACACTATATTTCAATTTTAATTCAATACTTCTCTGACATTGTTGGGTTCAGAATCAACAAGTTAGACATTAAACAACTTTGAGTATTAAACACAATGCTACAGGACTTGGAAATAGACAGAGCATAAACTTAATTCATTTCAAGATCTCAAATACCATAATCAATACCTGCATACTCTTGAATTAAGAATGCTTCCCAAATGCTTTTGTGTTATGTAATTACATAAAGGAAACCAGTGACACACTAAGGATTATTACCCAACAAAACCTTTGCTGATCTAAACCAATCGAGAAGCGAGATCTATTTATTTCAATTCGAATCTATAAAACATAGTGAAAATTTAAGTACAAAATAAAAATGGTAACTCAAAAATCTTAGTAATCACACAGGTGAATAATAACCAAACACAGTCCTAAGATCTACATTGGTTGCAAAACTTGTTTCCAGATGGTGGTGGGCCCTTGCCACTCCTGGAACAAGTTAAATTAATTCAATAATGCTAAAAAATTAAAACAAAACCATAATACTCACAAGAAGTTCAACGCCGAAACAAAATTATATTACGATTCAAAATGTAGGTACAAATATCATATACATCACTGTAACATCTCCTTAATAGAGTATACTTTAAAAAAAATAACCAAGAGTCTTCTCTGTGTACTCCTTTCTTTCCTTAGCATACATGCAGAGATTTGGCTTTCTACAGAGCTGTTGATGAAAACAACGAATAACTATTTGCCAAAGAAAACATAACAACAAACTAAAAGATGCATCATGCAATATATAATTCTTCTAAGAGCCTTTGAATAGCCTATGGTTGGATTCATTCTAATGAATGCATGGATGGAGGAACCATTTCCATATTTAGCACAAGGCCATTTAGAAAAAGTTGTTCAAGACCAAACCCAACTTGACCCGTTCAGACCGTTCACGTTCAATGCGATTATGTACTTAAGAGTCGTTTTGACCTTAACTTCTTTTTGGTGATGAATTTTGCCAAAAGATTTTTGGGTTATATGAAAGAGCGTATTTTGAGCATCGTGCAAGTCTCAAAATGTTGATATTATTCACCATTTGATCACAAAATTCACATTTTCACCTATAACAATTTCATTTTGTATTCAACCTTGTAGTAACTAGTTTAACTGACTTGTGAAGAATATCGGCGATGGAACCCTACGACAAAGGAACTTAGTAAAACCCTCATTAGAAAATCATTTTTAATCATAGAAGAGTAAATAAAACTAATGATAACCAACCATAGAGTGTAATATATGTATTTGGCAACAAGTTATGGAATTATGATACAAAATGGTTTAAAAATACATGAATCTAGGGTATGAATAATGGTATTGTATGATGAAAAAATGGGCATTTTAAGGCCTGACAAAGTACTAGGTAGAGGCCGGGATTATGGGCTAGAAAATTGGCTTAAATCTTGGGGTCGCTAGCACACAACTGGCAATTTTGGTCCATAGTAACTAGCAAGGAAGCCTGTGAGAGCAGATTTTGGTTTATGGTTGCTCCCTTGTCCATAGCAAGAGAGCGACTATGTTTTAAGAGTTGCAGAATAATAGCAAGACCAAGGGATAGGTTGACTGAGTGGCTGACTTGTCTCCTGAGGGTTTTGTTGATGATGTTGGATGACCGTATGTGATGTGCCATTGATTCTACTTCCTTGAGGAGACATAGGAGGTCAAATCTCATTGTAGTAGCATCTCTCCTCATGTTTACCCTGGTTGGCATGGTTACTTTGGGTAGACCTAGGAGGGGGTGTTACAAAGATGCATCCAATAGACAACAATACTTTGTAGTACTGACTGAATGAGAATCAACCTACCCCCAATGGTGAGCCATCTATGTAACCATAAGGATAATTTCCTCTCAATTTTTCCATCAACCAACACCAGTCCCAATTACAATAAAAGTTTGGATTCGAAATGAAACCCAAACATTTGAATCCACAATTTAGTGGCATCAATTCAATCCCAAAAAGTTTACCAATTTCCACCACAAAAGTCTCCAAAGGGGACGTTGCAATTAACATAGTCTTTAATTTATTTAAATAGAGCCCCGCTGCATCCCTGAAGGAGTATACAATTTGATAATGTGTTTCCACTTGGAAACCTAGATCACTCCCATAATAAGTACATAATCCACAAAGATCAAATGGGTAACTGAAACATTGCAAGTGATCTTATAACTTGAAAATAAACCACAATTATGTGTCTCTAAAATTTTTATACATAAACCATCAATCACAAATGAAAATAAAATAGGGGGTAATGAACATCCCTGTCGAAGTTTGTGTGAAGTAGAGAAGAACCACGAAAGAACCACATTTAGAAGGATGACATAATTAACTGAAGTTCTGCACACCATTATCCAATCCACATTCCCCATAGAAAGGTCGGTCTTGTGTAGTACCATTCGTAAG
Source organism: Pinus tabuliformis (assembly GCA_031772625.1). NCBI lineage: Eukaryota > Viridiplantae > Streptophyta > Pinopsida > Pinales > Pinaceae > Pinus > Pinus tabuliformis. The sequence continues at coordinate 323,438,220 of CM062813.1, forward strand.
AATACCCAATCCACACAGTCATAAGCCTTTATCAAATCTAATTTCATGAATATCGAAGGATTCTTTTTTACCTTGATGGAATGTAGGAATTCTTGCGGAATAGAAACAATGACCTGAATATGATGATGTTCTAGAAAACGAAATGGTTCATGTTATATATATTTAGAGAGTATTGATTTAATGTAAATTGGAATAATCTCGGAGATAAAATTATATATAGTATCGCACAATGAAATGGTACCTCATGGGATACTATCTTACTATTACCATTATAAACTATGATGAGCCTTGGTAAATCATAGCATCAATTTTATTTACTTATTATTAATATCTTATAATTTGGAGGCTTAGTGCACCCACATAATTAGACAACCAAAATTGATAAAATCTTTGTTAATGGTAAAATTATACTAACTCAAATCATGTGTAAATAATTTATTTTCAAGATTGAAGGTGTTTATTGTGTTCATGTGTTATGTAGTAATTGATCACATGAAATGACATCAAAAGAGCTAACACATCAAATAACAAAGGTAAAAATCATAATCATATATCAATAAGAAGTGACCATGCAAGTTGTAGGATGACTTAGGTTGGTCATAGTCATCCTTAATATGTCCTATATAGAAGTTAGGCAAGGATGAATCCATAACCTCAATCACACTATTAGGCAAGGAAAAATATGAAAATGGTCTACACATGTTTGATCAATGTATTTTTTAAGTACTCAATTGAGCTTCAAAGACTCTAATCAAGCACTTAAACATGCCCTTGATTTTTTAGAATCAATGGACTCTTGATCAAGGTTTATACATCTATCAAGCATTAGAACCCGAACTAAGGTAAATTTATTTATTGTGTTAGGACATGGATTAACGTTAAAGGATCATTTGAGACTCTTATTTTCTATATAAAAAACTTAAACAAGTTTTGAATGCCTTATTTCATTACAACAACCATAAACATTTGAAAAACCTCAATGCAACCTTTATTGTACCCATGTTTACACCTTGATCCAACAACTACGCTAACCACCACCACTCGACAATGACATTTAAACTTAGATTCAGGTGGTTTATTCATTTTTCTTTGTTACATAAATTATAAAACTATATAGTTAATTTTATATTATTGCTTAAATTTTATCAACCAACCACAATAATTCTACCATAATTTTATTTATGTATTTTGTTTAAATTTTATAAATTAATAGTAGTTATGCCACCAAATTTTTAATTTTTGGTTTAAAATTTATCAACAAGCCATGTTTATATTAATAGTTTTATTTCCAATCGTTGACCAAAAAGGAAAAATGTTGTCATATTTTACTTCACGTTTCTTTTCTCCTTCCTTCAATAATGTAAGAAGGATTGAAAAGTGTTCGTTGATACATGGTTGGAGATAAAAACAATTGACTTAAACGTTGCCTCTTTTTTTCAATCTATATAGTTGGAAATAATTGATCAATGGCCTTTAATTCCCAACCATGTACTAACAAGTAGAAATTCCATTGAATGTTTTTCAATCCATACGTAAAACATGGAGGTTGAAAATATTTAATCAATACAAGGTTGAAAACTAACATGGCTAAACACTCTAATTCATTTCTTACGAAGTGGAGATAGAATCAAAGTGAAAGGAAATTTCTCTACAAATTATCAATCAAACCTCATGTGAAGCTAACAATCGACTTATTAGTCCCTGCCATCTAGCAATGACTAGGGACTATAGTAATCAAAATGGGTGACTTTAGCATTAGTTTGTGTGATATTCTATGACTTATATGACTTATAGCTTAATGTTTTTTTTGAGTCGAGTTTTTACGGCCAATGAAATTTCAGTGTCAATTTGCATCGTCTTATTTGGCCTCATACCGAGGCATATGAGCCCAAAGCTTATGGTAAAATAAATAGTAAACCACCATTTGAAACGATATGCAAATGATATGAATTAATATTAGCATTAAATCCTAAACATTTTATGTTAACATGTACCACTACTACAATACAATAGCATATGTAGTATCCTGCCACCGCATGTACCACCGTTACATGTACGCCTGCCACCACATCTATGCCTTTTGTGGGCATGTAACAGGTGCCAACTTTCCTCTCTACTGTGCATTAACAATATTAATATTTCTTTGCTTAAAGTGCTGCAATAAAATTCAAATTCATTCACTTGAATAGGTAGAGAAGTCACCAGATGAACCAGGCACCAGGCGCAGGGCGAGAGCAGCCATCGATTCCGTAACAATCCTTCATTATCAGGGCGAGAGCTGCCACTTTCTTGGAACTTTCAGTGGGAAGATACTGGGCAAAGCAAAATTCCCCGCTTAGATTATTTAAGCGGTTCTTCCAAACCGACTTGCAAGGATCGTCTCAGGCTCTTGGTTTCCTAGAGGCTTTTGTGGGCATGTAACAGGTGCCAACTTTCTTCTCTTTTGTGCGTTAACAATATTAATTCTTCTGTGCATTAAAAATATTAATATTTCTTTGCTTAAAGCGCTGCAATAAAATTCAAAGGCTTTAAAATTCAAATTCATTCACTTGAATAGGTAGAGAACTCACCAGCACCAGGCGCAGGGCGAGAACGGCCATCGATTCCGTAATCCCATGGTTGTAATTTTTTTAACCTCCTATACGCATTATTTGGTAAGACGTTTTGCTAATTAATTTTCTATTTTTGTCCAGTTTCATATCTTGCTACAGGTGCCAACTTTCTTCTCTTCTGTGCATTAACAATGTTAATTCTTCTGTGTATTAAAAATATTAATATTTCTTTGCTTAAAGTGCTGCAATAAAATTCAAAGGCTTTAAAATTCAAATTCATTCACTTGAATAGGTAGAGAACTCACCGGATGAACCAAGCACCAGGTGCAGGATGAGAGCAGCCATCGATTCCATAATCCCATGGTTGTAATTTTTTTAACCTCCTGTATGCATTATTTGGTAAGACGTTTTGCTAATTAATTGTCTGTTTTTGTCCAGTTTCATATCTTGCTATTAGGTCTAACTTACGGTAGTTTACTGTTAACCTAGGGTTTTCACGGCTGAGACTGCTAAGCATTCCCATGGACAGTTGGGCTTAAGAAAAACACTGGACGACAGTGCACTCTATATCTATACCCTATAGATATTTACTTTAGATCAAAATTTACAATAAAAATAACAGTGAATTACGCATTAGACATCGAAGGGTCGAACATGGAATTAATCAAAACAGCGTCAGGATGAAAAAAAAAGCTAAATCTCAAGATGCATTGTTCGCATAAAATGAAAGCAAAAACGATGGGGACTAAAAGAACCAAAAGGTTTCGAACCTCCGCCATTTGAGTGATTTCCAGCGATATTTGACGCGGGCTTAATCTCCTCTTACTGAAACTGCGCGCAGAAACCCATGTAAAACCCTAGAGAGCTCGACGACTTGAGGAAATGCGAAGCTCAGCCAAAGAGGACCAATGAAAAACCAGCCAAAAATAGGGATACTCAACATTCATTCCAAATCATGTTCCCAAAATGCACAAAGCACCCCAAATACACCATATTACTGCTATGTATCCTCCTTCCGGAGGCCTCACCTCCAGGGTCTGCTTTGATTGAAAGCCATTCAGGGAAGGGAGCTTGTTGAAACATTAAGCATAAGCCATTCACCCTTCACCTTACGCCATGAGCCATGAGCCTTTTAACAGTCACCATTCAACAGAAGCCTAGAACTATATCACCGAGCACACCAAGTACAACAGGGAATACACCAAATTGCTCAACAAGTGATTGGGGTGGTGGGAAGAAAAACGTCCAAGCGAATACCAATGAGACCTAAAGGCTTTTTACACAGAAGCCTTGAATTAAAAACAGAACAAGCAGCAGACATGGTCGCGGATGAGATAGGACCGACCTGTCTGCAACCTCTCTAGGCTACTGCGCTACGAGTCGTAGGTGCGAATGCTTTGATTCGATTGGGCTCTCGCCTCCCTGCTCGGTGATGGTCAAATTGCTGGTGCCAAAGAAAATGTTAACTGCAGGTAAAATTCAAATTCATTCACTTGAATAGGTAGAGAACTCACCGAATGAACCAGACACCAGGCGCAGGGCGAGAGCAGCCATCGATTCCGTAATCCCATGGTTGTAATTTTTTTAACCTCCTGTACGCATTATTTGGTAAGACGTTTTGCTAATTAATTTTCTATTTTTGTCCAGTTTCTTATCTTGCTATTAGGTCTAACTTACGGCAGTTTACTATTAACCTAGGGTTTTCACGGCTGAGACTGCTAAGCATTCCCATGGACAGTTGGGCTTAAGCAAAACAATGGACGACAGTGCACTCTATATTTATACCCTATAGATATTTACTTTGAGATCAAAATTTACAATAAAAATAACAATGAAGTACGCATTAGACATCGAAGGGTTGAACATGGAATTAATCAAAACAGCACCAGGATGAAAAAAAAAGCTAAATCTCGAGCTGTGTTGTTCGCATAAAATGAAAGAAAAAACGATGGGGACTAATAGGACCAAAAGGTTTCGAACCTCCACCATTTGAGTGATTTCCAGTGATATTTGACGCGAGCTTAATCTCCTCTTGCTGAAACTGTGCACAGAAACCGTGTAAAACCCTAGAGAGCTCGACGACTTGAGGAAATGCGAAGCTCAGCCGAAGAGGACCAATGAACAACCAGCCAAAAATAGGGATACCCAACAGTCATTCCAAATCATGTTCCCAAAACACACAAAGCACCCCAAAAAATACCAAATACACCATATTGCTGCTATGTATCCTCCTTCCGGAGGCCTCACCTCCAGGGTCCGCTTTGATTGAAAGCCATTCAAGGAAGGGAGGTCGTTGAGCCATTAAACATAAGCCATGAGCCATGAGCCTTTTAACAATCACCATTCAACAGAAGCCTAGAACTATATCACCGGGCACACTAAGTACAACAGGAAATACACCAAATTTCTCAACAACTGATTGGGATGATGGGAAGAGAAACGTCCAAGCGAATACCAATGAGACCTAAAGGCTTTTTACACAGAAGCCTTGAATTAAAAACAGAACAAGCAGCGGACATGGTCATGGATGAGATAGGACTGACCTGTCTGCAACCTCTCTAGGCTACTGCACTACGAGTCGTAGGTGTGAATGCTTTGATTCGATTGGGCTCTCGCCTCCCTGCTTGGTGATGGTCAAATTGCTGGTGCCAAAGAAAATGTTAACTGCAGGTAAAATTCAAATTCATTCACTTGAATAGGTAGAGAACTCACCGGATGAACCAGGCACCAAGCACAGGGCGAGAGCAACCATCGATTCCGTAATCCCATGGTTGTAATTTTTTTAACCTCCTGTACGCATTATTTGGTAAGACGTTTTGCTAATTAATTTTCTATTTTTTTCAAGTTTCATATCTTGCTATTAGGTCTAACTTACAGCAGTTTACTGTTAACATAGGGTTTTCATGGCTGAGACTGCTAAGCATTCCCATGGACAGTTGGGCTTAAGCAAAACACTGGACGACAGTGCACTCTATATCTATACCCTATAGATATTTACTTTTAGATCAAAATTTACAATAAAAATAACAATGAAGTACGCATTAGACATCGAAGGGTTGAACATGGAATTAATCAAAACAACGCCAGGATGAAAAAAAAAGAAGCTAAATCTCGAGCTGCGTTGTTTGCATAAAATGAAAGAAAACATGATGGGGACTAAAAGAACCAAAAGGTTTTGAACCTACGCCATTTGCGTGATTGCCAGTGATATTTGACGCGGGCTTAATCTCCTCTTGCTGAAATTGCGTGCAGAAACCCGTGTAAAACCCTAGAGATCTCGACGACTTGAGGAAATGCGAAGCTCAGCCGAAGAGAACCAATGAACAACCAGCCAAAAACAGGGATACTCAACATTCATTCCAAATCATGTTCCCAAAACGCACAAAGCACCCCAAAAAATACCAAATACACCATATTACTGCTATGTATCCTCCTTCCAGAGGCCTCACCTCCAGGGTCCACTTTGATTGAAAGCCATTCAGGGAAGGGAGGTTGTTGAGCCATTAAACATAATCCATTCGCCTTTCACCTTATGCCATGAGCCATGAGCCTTTTAACAGTCACCATTCAACAGAAGCCTAGAACTATATCACCGAGCACACCAAGTACAACAGGGAATACACCAAATTGCTCAACAAGTGATTGGGATGATGGGAAGAAAAACGTCCAAGCGAATACCAATGAGACCTAAACACTTTTTACACAGAAACCTTGAATTCAAAATAGAACAAGCAGCGGACATGGTCGCGGATGAGATAGGACCAACCTTTCTGCAACCTCTCTAGGCTACTGCACTATGAGTCGTAGGTGCGAATGCTTTGATTTGATTGGGCTCTCGCCTCCCTGCTCGGTGATGGTCAAATTGCTGGTGCCAAAGAAAATGTTAACTGCAGGTGCCAAAGCATTGTTTTCCTCCTGCATGGGCATTTGAATGCATATTGACTACGTGTCTAAGCCATATATGACATTTGTTGAAGGCATATAAACACATATCTAAAGGCATGGTTTATATGGTAGAGTTGCACGAGACATATTACATACACGTGTATTAATTGGCTTGACTGCGATGCGTCTCGTATATTTTTAATAAGATCAAGATCAAATTTTTATCTGTTAATTTCATTGCAACCCTAGCCGGTTTCCATGTATACTTTTAATATGATCAGATCGAATTTTTATCTTATTTAATTGTGAGAATCTCATTGCAACACTAGTCATTAGATAAGATCAATTTTTTATTTTATTTTGGTGTGTCGCTTTTCCCGTCTCCAAATACAGATAAAATCAAATTGAAATTATATATATCCAGGTGTTCCATAAACTACACGTCAGATTTATCAGTAAGGCATGTTAATAGGTAATTAACTACGACAATATTTCTCACATGGCGTTACAGTATCTAACGATAATAGTGCTAGCTTCTTATATTCTACTAGAAAAAAAACATGAAACTCACAATAGAAAGGTAATTTCCGAGATTTTAACAGAATTTGTTGTTCCCTGGAGCTAGCTTCTTATATTCTAGGAGAAAATAAACATGAAACTGTGTTGGAAGAAAGCCATGGCATTCAACGAATTTTCGAACCCCACGCCTGATTTTGCTTTTTTTTTGTTCAATGCCACGTGGAAATAAAGTATGATGATTCCTATATCTGTCGCTTCCTCCACTCACCAAAATCTCTCCTCATTCATCGCATAATATTAAAAAACATCAAAAATCGAGCGCGTCATTTAATCCAGACACCCTGCCCCGTTCTTTGAAAAATTACAACTAAAAAGTAATATGAGACTATATATAACTCGAGTCAGTATTTCTCACATGGCCTTACAGTAACTAATGATAATAGTGCTAGCATCTTATATTCTACTAGAAAAAAAACATGAAACTCACAACAGAAAGGTAATTTCCGAGATTTTAACAGAATTTGTTGTTCCCTGGAGCTAGCTTCTTATATTCTACGAGAAAATAAACATGAAACTGTGCTTAGGAGTTCCAAATTTGGTTATCAAAACCCCTTTGAAATCTTCAAGGAGGTATCCTCCCTCTTTTTCTCATCCACATACTAATACCCCTACCTAATCCTATTCATATTCATCATCTTCCACTTCCGCATCATCATCCACTCACTCACCCTAGACTCCTCCTACCAATATGGCTTTTCGACCCATTGTGCAAGAAATGTATACTACTCTAGTTCTCCCTGGAAACTTGGCAAATTTTCCTAATGGATATCTAAAGCATTTACCAAGATTTAATGGAGAAACAGGTCCCTTAGCAGAGGATCATGTATCAACTTTCCTAGATTTTGCTTACAATATGAACATAGAACAAGAAAATGTTTATATGAGATTATTTATGTAATCCTTAGAAGGAAATGTTAGGATATGGTTTAGGCAACTTAGGGATGACTCTATTACAACATGGAATGAGATCATAACTATCTTTAAAAATAAATGGGGGGTAAAGAAGGATCTTGTTTACTTTCTCATTGAATTTGAAGAATTGAAGAGAAACCCTGGTGAACCAGTTGCTGAATTCATCAAGAGATTTAATAAACACAATCATAAAATGCCTGTTGATTGTAAACCACCAGTAGTAGCTGAAAAAGCCTGATTTTCCAAAGCATTTGAAGATGAATTTGTAGTCATGCTAAGAGAAAGGGTGTCTAACACATTGGAAGACATGCAGACAAATTTTATAGAGGTAGAAGCTAATAGGTCTTCTTCTAGAAAACTTAAAGCTAAAGCAGAGAAAGAAGAAAGAAAATTAAAAGCTATGATTGATGAGTCATCTTCTTCCAAATCTAAACTTGAAGATCATAAAATTGATGAAATTACATCTTTATGTAGAAACCTTTCTAATATGATTTCTAAAATTGAAACACAACATAGAACAACTCAGCAAGTTGATGTCATACCTCAAGCTCAAACTCAATTCCAAAGAACTCCTCAAATGCAGATTCTTCAGAGACTAGGTTCTGATCAAAATGTTCAACCACCCTTGTTGATTGATGATCAACGGCCACAGGATATAGGCCCTTTAATCACTGAAGATATCAATAATATTGATTCTTCAACAGTACAAATGGAGATAGTTCCTTCATCTTCCCCTCACTCTTTTTAACAAGAACAAGGAGATGCTCAACTTTCAAAATACCAAGAATTCTCTAAATTTCTGATTGTAGAATTAAATAAGAGGTATGATCTAAGACCTAGATCAGGTTCAGGTAGACCTTCAAAATCTACCACTATAATTGAACTTGCAATAAAATCTATTCAAACACAAACTCCAACACCTCAGACTACAGAGTCATCCACTGAAACCTTTTCATCTGACAAGACCATTTTGACAACTTTCAATATTGAAAAGGAATTGGAAAGGGTCAAGATTCCTATCCCTTTAGTTGAACTTTCCAAAAACCTTGGTTATAAAAATCAAGTGTCTAAATGGATACAGTCCTCTAGTGTAGATGTTGAGGGATATGTTATTAGTTTGTAGGATGAAAAGCCCTCAGTAGTGTTTGGGCCTAGTTCTGATATGATTGATGAAATTGTTCCACCATTTTATGTAACTCTAAAAGTCCATGACTTTCTTTTGTATAACTGCATGTTGGACTCTGGAGCTTCTCATAACCTTATGCCAAAGGTAATTATGGACCAGCTTCAGTTACAAGTTACTCGCTCTTATCATGATCTTTACACCTTTGATTCAAAGAAAGTACCATGCCTAGGATTGATCAAAGACCTAGTTGTGACCTTAGCCCAAATACCTGTCAAGAGTATAGTTTTAGACATAGTTGTCACTGATATTCCTACCAAGTTTGGCATGCTCCTGTCTAGATCATGTTGTGATAAACTTGGAGGATCACTTCATATGGACATTTCTTTTGCTACTATTCCAGTCTATGGAGGTGAAAATTTAAGGTTATATAGGGAAGTCAAATTCCTTCATACTATTTGTAGGTCTGGTCAAGAAAAAAATCACCTTATTTATGCAATTGATCACGATTTTGGTTGCTTTCAGTTATCTTTACAAAATTCATCAAACACTCAACTTTCCATTGAAAATATAGTTTCCAAACCTAAAATTGTAGGATCAGATATTTGGAAACTTTATTTTGATGGCTCTTACTCAAAGGAAGGAGTAGGAGTAGGAATTCTTCTAATTTCACCAAACAAAGAAAACATAACTCAGTCATGTAAACTTGAATTTTAGGTCACCAATAATGTCATTGAGTATGAGTCTTTTCTTCTTGGTATTGAGCTAGCTAAGAGTTTAAAGGTTCAAAACTTGAGTGTCTTTTCTGATCCTGAGCTAATAGTGAATTAGGTTAGAAATCTGTGTCAAACAAAACACCTATTATAGCGGCTACAACCACCCTCCAAAATTTCCCCTTAGCCTGTTTTCGAGCCTCCCTACAAACCTTACACAGCAATTTGTCTTTCTTCGTCAAGTACTCAAACTTTAGTGTTTTCCTCGCACAAAGGAATCAGGTCGATCATAGTTGACCCATTCCCCTCACTAGCTGCTCACCCAGACTTGGTCCAACTATAGGCTAAGCAGCTTCCCCTTGAAAATTGCGTATTTTTGAAGGGCAAGCATCCTTCCCTCCAGGAATTGTGTAATCCTCTATAGCAGCCTGTTGGGCTCCAGGATTTCGAAATCCTGCCAGCCAACCCTCTTAGCAGGATTTGAGCAAATTTTCCCAACAGCAGGTTGTTCAGCCTAGGATTTGTGCAAATCTGGGCAGCAATCAGCTACTTTACCTAGAAATTATGCAAATCTCTTAGGCATCCAGCCTAGCTCCCAGCTAGAAATGTGTATTTTTCTCTAGCAATTGAGCAGTCTCTTGCATGTGCAGCTGAGTTGACCGGTTCCCTTTAGGACTGAGAAAAATAGACTTGCATGCATGGGCTACTTCTCCCAAGGTAGTATGCAAAGGCATCCCTTGTTTCAGGGATCTATGTTTAGCAGTTGAAGGTTACATGCAAGGAGTAATTTCGAAACCTCCCACCAAGTGTCGTTTTCCCTAGATTCGTGGCATGCACATCACAACCTCAATGTTATCAAAACTCATCAACCAGACACTACAGAGCTCATTCCTCACATCAACCTTATAGGTCTGACATCCCACATCACATCTAGGAGTAGTCAGCACATTCAACTCAGTTGTTTTGGGGTAACCCCACTTCCCATTCCTTGTGTTGCATTTCTGTGGCTTTTTTTTTTCACATGTGGGAGTATTGTATGCTTGATTTCTTTGAACGCTTGTTGTTGTTTACATACATATTAGCTTGTCCTAGCTCTGATTCATTTTTTGTTTCTATCTCACTGTTTTTGCATGCATGAACCTATTTTTCACGGACATTCGCCCAACCGGCGAACTGCCTCACCCACATGCATGTTGATCTGTTTGTTGAATATTTCATTCATGTTTTGCATGCACTATTAATCAAATTTTCTATCACTTCGTGTTGCCATGCATTCACTGACTTACTTGCTTTCAATTTCCCATCAGCGAGTCAGGCCAACCTTGGCCCGAGCTCTACCTTCACCAAGGCTGCATTGTGTAATCTAGGAAAGGAAGGTTCACCTTCCTCTCTAGATTTCCGCATTCCTGCCCAGCTATTACAGATCCATTTGGGCACATCACTCCCATCAACCATATCAGTGTTTTAGCGCTCATCAAACCCTAATTTAAGTTTCCACATGCCCTAAACAAGTCACCCTTTTGAATGCCTCCTTCCCAGACAGTTTCATGACTTGAAGACATCCTAAAATGACCTCTAAAGGGACCAGCGTAGGTAGGAGCATGTAAGGGTGTGCTGGAGAGTAGTTGAGTCCATGCCAGGGTGCTCTGCGGAGCACTTAGGCCTTCTTTCACCTGCATTGAGTGAGATTGAGCGAAATTCACATAGGGTTTGGGGAATATTCTTATCTCTTGGAGTCATCTAAAATTTTCCCTCACTTATCAACTCCTATGAGGTCGAAAATGGATGAGTAATGAGTTAAGATACATCCTATCCTCTCATCCCTTCCTCCATGGAACTAATTCTAAGTATGGAAGGCCATTCAATACCCCCATTTATGACTTAACCTCCTTCGTCCTCCTATAAATTGAACACTCATCTAAGTGATCAAGGGCTAGACTATGTTGAATTGTAAGGAGATAATGTTCCTATGAGAATTGACTTTGAGACAAGTATTGTTATGCTACAAGTTTGTCATGCTTTTGATGTGATGTGGATGGGATCCAAGCTAAAGGAGTGACTCCGAACCAAACTTGATGGTTGTAGTTCATTCTTCTATTTCAATAAAGCATTTGAACCTTTTTCCCATATGCTTATCTTGTTATATGATGCTTAATTTGTGAATGTATCTGATTCCATTTACTTGTATTAAATAGATCTTTTGCTTTGATCAGTTCTTTGTCTTTTGTTGATGTTTATAGGTACTTCTCAAGTGTGTTAAGTACGGGAGGGAGCAACAAGATCGATACAAATGAGACAAGAGGAAAGAAGAACTACAAGTAGGTCTTCTCATCTTTTTTTTCTTATCTATTTCTTATAGGAAAAGGTTAAAGTGCTTTAAATTGTTGTTTTAGATATGACTACTTATCTAGAGAATTAGTATTTATTCGTAGATACCGAATTCTCCAAAAAAAATTGGTGACTCCACTGGGGAATATCATCCTTCCTAGTAGCTTATCCACCTCATAGGACACTCTTGCAGACCCTACTTGTGTTCATTGATTGTATTTCAGCTCTTTTGCATTGAATTTTGGTCGAAACTATGTCAAATTGCCTCTTGAAATGGCTTACTGTCACCAGCGCAGGCATGGCAGGAACATAATGTGTTGCAGAGCACCCTTGGCTTAGGGAAAGTGCTCTGAAGTGAACTGTATCCCATTCAAGGTTGCCCTGATTCTCCTAGGGTATGTTTCCCACCTTTGGATTGAGTTTTTGCCAAATTTCCTCTGTTTGATTGCTTGTTGATTGGTAAATGAATGTCATGTCTTTGAAAATAAGTTTCTATCTCCATTACTAGCCCTACTTTGACTTGGTTGATTAATGTTTCTTAAATTTTTTCTTTGTCATTATCGATCCATAGTCAAAGTTAGATTATAGTTAATTATTCTTTGTTCGAAATAAAGTGTCGTAAAACTTTTCTTTTCCTTCGAAACAAAATTTTGGTAAAGTATTCATTCTTGTTAAAGATTTATTGATTGTATGTGCATTAGTTTCCTTTTGTTCATATTCACATTAAGGAAATCGAAAAGAAATACATGCATGTTGCATTGAAAATTTTGTGTGTGATCATAGGAATAGTTTAGGGAAATTGCATTAGATTGTTCTCTTTTCTCTTTGATCGAAAGAAATTTGGTTGCTCTATCCCTAATAGCTAATATTTTCATTATTAAATTCAATGGAAAGAATGATTATCATAATAGTTGCATTCCTAGGAATTTCAGAATACATCAAGTGGTGAACTTGAAAGGAAAACTCCTGAGGAAGATCAACTTAAAATTAACATCAATTTACCTAATGGAGCATTGTCATTAATGAAAAACATTTAGTGGTTCTAGGCTAGAGATGTGTTCCAGCATCATAAAACAAAGAAATTGTCACTAACTTGTCTGCAATACATCTCGAGTGTGATACCTAATTCCACGTATGTGAGTATATCCTAGCTCGTCCACATACCTTTGAGTATATAGGGTGGTGTTACAGTATGTAAAGTATATGGGAATGCTCTCACTATGCGGTTTTGCATTAGACATCACTTATAGGGATTGAGCCTCCATGTACTTTTAGGTATATATGGGAGGACAACATTAGGTTGCTATCCATCCTTAGCTAACCAAATAGGCCGCCTTGTACACTGTGATACACCAAACACATCATTCGGGGAGATTGCATGCCTGTACTTCTTGGTTCGCCAGGAGGTATACTGTAGTTCACAGTTGCTTGGTAAACCTTTTTCCTAGCTTACCCCTTTTTGTTTATTTCTTTTTTTTAATAAAATTAATTAATAGTCGTCGAGGAACATCAGCCCTTACCCAGTTGTTTCCAGAGAACAGCGAGTAAACCACCTTTGCCACCCAAAGCTACACCTATTCGGTCAAAGCGGTCTCACTTAACTGAGTCAAGTACATCAATAACTCTTGGTTCTTCATCTAAATTACCAAAATCATCAAATTCCGTAAGTACTGAGACTCCAATTACTCCAACTATTTCTAGTACATCTGTTACTAAAGAAGAAGTTTCACAATTACCTGAGGACACTATAACTGATATTAGTGAAACAATAACCGAAGTTGTTCAACAACAAGTTGATCCACAACTTGAAGTTGCTCAACAAGAAATTACTTCTGAACTTGAATCAGTTCAACCAGAAGTTAATCCAGAACCTATCATAGTTCAATCAGAAGTTACTTATGAACCTGAAGTTGTTGAGGGACCTCTCTCTGAAACTATTGTTCCTTTACCAGAACATCTAGACTTTGAATTTGAACATTCGGAAGTTGTTACTTTACTAGAAGGTAATCAATCAGTTAGCTCTCAGACATCAGTAATTACTAAAACTCCCACTTTATCAACACCAGAAGTCTATTATGGACCAGACAGTGAAGTTCTTCCACCTGGTCTAATTGATATTAGGGAAGAATTTGAAGAAGATACTACACCTGGAACCCCATTCCAGTTTGGAACCGAGCTTTATCTTTACCCTCATACTCCCCATTTTACTACTCCTTTTGATCCTACTTCTTTTCAAGTACCCGTTGATTCTTTAGAACATCTATTGGGTCAGTTAACTATGGCTGAACAACTGTCAACATCCCATACTGTATCATCTGAGGCAGCTGCGGCAGAATCTTTTGTCGCAACTTCTTCGATGTTTTCTACTACTCTTGAGTCACACCTATATGGTGAATCATCCGTCCCGGTTGGTTACCAATCTTTAGCTGGAACCCACTCAAGGGTTGCTTCTACACCATGGTCATCACCCATTTCCTCAATCGAAATTTTACCTAGTTCTTCATTTATGGGAACTCAACAGTTTGATCCTGCATATCAATATCAAACTAGGCAGCCTAGTCAACAATAACCTATGTATCCGTTGCATACTAAATTGCCACCATATGGAGAGAAATATGCTTATTCACCTTATCCTCCATATCCTGGAGGACCATCATATGGTAGTATCTCGTAGTATTCAGGTCAGCCTGGAATGGGAGTCTGTCAATGGCAGCCAACAATGCCAGTTCAACCAAGGCTTGTGTATCCAACACAACCAATGCAAATTGTGTCAGCTATTCCTACTACACTTGTTGTTACCACTGTAACACAGTCACAAGTTCAAACAGTTGTACCTCAACCCGTACAAGTTGGTCCTTCTACCTTGCAACCACGAGCTTCGGGTCAAGAGGCCTAATCTTCTCAGGCTTTTATACAATTGTGTCTGGGGTCCAACAACCTCAGGTTAGTATACCTTTATCCGGAGTGACTTAGGCTTACACTGGGATAGTTTATTCACAACCTGGTCAACCTTACATTGTTGGGAAACAACAACCATTAAATCAACAACAGTTGTACCAACAACAATAAAAGTTGATTCAATAACTGTGGCAGCCCCAATATCAACAGCCTCAATTCTAGCAATTCCAACCCCAATTTGGACCTGCCCAACAAGCTCAACCTAGGTTTGGACAATATCAAGCTTACCAAGGTCTTGGTAAATAAGGCTTTGCTGGTTATGGACAACCACAAATTCAACCTAGTTATCAACAACCACCCTATACCAGATTTGTTCAACAACCACCTTATCAAGGTTACCAGATATAGATGCCCTATGCTGGTATGCAAAGACCTATTTCTCAGGCAATTCCATCATATCCTGGGTACGCTCAACCTAACTTGAATCGACAGTTGTTGTTTGTAGCAACTCTTGAATTACCATATTTAAACCGGCTCACTAATGATCCAATATTATATGCACCTTGGTGGCCGGTGATTCCACACAAGTTACCTTCTGACATTCTGAAATTCAATGGAAATCCCAGAGAAGACCCATCAATTCATGTCATGACTTTTCATTTGTCATGTTCATTAAACTCCTTAAATGATGACTCGTTTAGACTTTTTCTTTTCCAAAGAACGCTTTCTGGTCCGGCTGTAAAGTGGTACATTGAGTTACCATGAGCTTCTTTCAACAACTTTACGACTTTAGCCACCACATTTTTGACACACTTCTAGTTACCTATCAGATACAAGACTGGAACGGAACTCATAACCAACTTTAAACAAACTACTGCTACTCATATATTAGATCATATTCATGAGTGGCAGCATCGTCGTCGAATGGTTAAGACTTATGTTCTTGATCAGCTTTTGGCTGAGTGGTTCATAAAATCCTTGTTTCCATCAATCACCAAGAATGTGGTGAAATGTGGAGTTGTCACAAAAGAGCAAGTAATTTCTCGTGCCCAATATTTGGATTTGATTTACACACAATCCATCATGCTCTATGACAAGATTCTAAATGCACCCCGACCAGCTTTTACTATTCATCCTCCTCCACAATCGAGTAAGGACTCTCATGCTGGCAACGGTGTGATTGGGTCTTCGAGCTCTCAAATGGCAAGTAGACCATCTGTTCAAACACTTGCCATTTCCAATCAAACTTCTAATGCATCAGAAAACACTCTTACTTTCGAAGTCAATGGTGTGTCATCTGACAAAGGAAAGAATCAAAAGCAACCAGGAGGCAAGAAGAAGGATAAAAATAAGAAGAAACAATATAATCCCCCTCAAGAGAAATCATCTCATTCCTCTGCTTTGGCAAGGAAACCTCATTATCCATGTTTAATCTGTAATGACGAGCATTTTACAAGAGATTGTCCACACCACTCAGAAGTCACTAAGCTTCTAAAGACTTCTAACACATATGTAGTGTTGACTGATCTATTTCCAAACCCGAAGACACATTTGTTGTGATAGACCATGCTTCCACATCCCAAGTACTTATGTTATCCATTGCAAAGCCTAAAAACAAAGTTTTGGTGTGAAAACGAAATAAAGATTATGGAAATCCACTATCATCGTCGAATAATTAGGCCACTAGTCAACCTAATCCTTCAACTTCAACTTCATATGAAAATATTCCACCACCTATTGCACCAGAATTGAAAATAAAACCACCAAAGGGAGTTGTGCATAAATCAACATTTAACCCTCGAGCTCAAGCAGCTCAAAACTATAACATTGTAGAAGACCTTGCTCAACTACCTTCTGCTATGTCGACACTCAAGGTGTTACAAAGTTGTCCCTCCTAGAAGTCGGCTTTACTGTCAGCAATTGATGGAATAGACCCTACATATTCCAATCTTGTGGTTTTTAACCATGCGGGATATACACCACAGTTACCGGCACAATTAGCTTTCCTAATTCAAGTAAAAGCTCTCAATAAAAATTTTCACCGAACTATTATTGACGAGGGGTCATATACTTGAATTATGCCAATGAGCTGCTGGAAAACACTTGGTTCACCGCCATTGTCACAATCACCAAAAATGTTAAAAGCTTTCGACAAACACACATATATGCCTTGTGGGATTTTTAGTAACCTGCAAATTGAACTACGGGGAAAAATAATTACTGTTGAAGTTGAGGTAGTTGACGAACCCCTCGACTACAACATTTTACTAGGAAGGCCATGGGTATATGCCATGGCTGCTATGATTTCCACGTACTTTCGTACGATTGCATTCCCTCATAAAGGTGGAATCATAGTTATTGATCAGCTTGCCTTCTTTGTATCTATTTCTTAGGCTACTGGAAGCATTTCATTGGTACACGGACCCCCGCTGTCACTTCAAAGTGTTGGTGTAGGTCTCATTAAAGATCCTTCCCTAATGGGTACTTTTACGCTACTATCACCATCTGATTTGGAGAAAGTGGCAAGAATAGAGACTTGCAACATTGTTTCCTCCACCTCATTTGATTTAAGGAGGATTACCAACAATTCTAAAGATGATAGTAATACTGAAGTTATGTCACTAAGCCCCATTGAGCTTACATAGCAATCAATTTTTCTGGCTTGTGCGGTGAACCCAAATCCACTTTCACCAATCGTATGTGCTTTTCATTCATTAGAATATGGTACTTCTTCGGATCCTTTTTCACGTATATTCTCTACGGATGAAGGAATCATCCAATCAATTATGATAGGAGAAGAACCTTTGGAATATTATCATCGTCATTCCCATATTCCAAATGACATTGAAGATTATTCAAATGAACTTAGCCACCCTTTATTTGTTGATTTTCTTTCGAATTATGTTTTCATAGATACAGTAGATTCCGAACAAAACCTGTCAAATATTGAAGAAATGGTTTCTATTAATATTTCAACCAAACCTAATGTTGTAGAAAACATTCATGTCAACAAATTTTTTCTCCATCGGAACTTGATAGTTATTGTACTCTCTTTCGTGAATTTTGATATATATTTGCATGGTCATATGAGTAGATGCTAGGCATTGACTCTAGTATTGTTGAACATGAAATAAAAATGTATCCTGATGTCAAACCAGTACAACAGTGGCTTCGACCTGTTCATCCAAAGAAAGTCGCTGCCATTAAAGCAGAATTTGAAAACCTTTTACATGCTGGTTTTATTTACCATATACCTCTTACTGACTAGGTTTCCAACATTGTTCCTGTCATGAAAAAGCAAGGGACAATTCGAGTGTGCATCGATTATATGGATGTAAATCAGGCATGTCCAAAGGACAATTATCCTACTCCTCTTATCGACCATATTATTGATGAATGTGCCAAATGAGAAATATTATCATTTATGGATGGTTTTTTCAGCTATAAATAAGTCAATATCTATCTGTAGGACCAATCTAAAACAACTTTTATTTGTCCATGGGGAACATTCGCATATATGAAACTCCCTTTCGGTTTGAAGAATGTAGGGGCCACATTTCAGAGGGCAATGAACTATGCCTTCCATGAAATCAAGCACATTGTTCAACCTTACCTTGACGATTTACCTGCTCATTCACGAAAGTGGACTGATCACCCGTAAAATTTAAGAGAAATATTTTTACGGTGCTGACACTACAAGATACGACTTAAACTACACAAATGTGTGTTTTGTGTTGGTTCTAGTCAGTTTCTTGGATTCGTAGTGTCTAGAGATGGAATTCGACTCGATCCATTAAAGGTTCAGGCAATTCTTGATTTGCCTCCACCTTCAAATCTTTTACAGTTACAGAGACTCCAAGGGAAGGCTAAATTTCTGAGGAGGTTCATTCCCAATTATGTTTAAATGGCTAAAGGTTTTACATGTCTTTTGAAAAAGGGGATACCCTTCCATTGGGATCAGGTTGCGCAAGCTTCCTTTGATGCTCTTAAAGATACCTTTATTAGAGCATCATTAATGTATTCTCTAAATTATCAAAATGACTATTACATGTATCTCGTCACTGCAGATATAATAATTGGCATGGTTTTAGTCCAAGAGGAAAATGGGATTGAACATTTGATATATTATTTGAGCTGTAATCTCAGTGGTACATAAAGTAAGTACTCTTATGTTGAGAAACTGGCTTTAGCAGTTGTGCAAGTTGTTCAAAGATTTCACCACTACATCCCACTCCAAAAGACCACCATCATTTTAGATTGCAACCCTATGACATACATTCTATCACGTCAATTGCTGGGGGGAAAACACTCAAAATGGATAGTCATTTTGTAGGAGTTTGATCTGGAATTCATCAAGTCCAAATCAAATAAATCTCTAGTTTTCGTCAAGCTACTTTACGACCTTCCCTTGACCTCCATTGATTCAACATCTGAACCATCAATTTTGGATGAGTCTTTGTTCCTGATATTGTCATCTGACCCATGGTATGCAGATATATTGATCTATCTCCAGACCCAAACTTTCTGACCTGATACCTCTCGCTCGCAACACTGACGTATTTGATACCAACCCAAAGATTATTTGATCATTGGTGACACTCTTTACCGTCATGGTATCTATACGATTTTATGGAGGTGCTTCACACATGAGGAAGCCGAGAAAGCATTGAATGATTTCCATTCAGGTGACTATGGTGGACACTTATCTGGATATGCAACCGCACAAAGAATTCTCCGTGCAAGTTACTTCTGGCCAACTAGAAGTTGTCATGCATGCCAGATCTATGACCGCAAAACTAGATTACCACCTACACCATTGCATCTAGTCGTTGTTGTTGGACCATTGGCCAAATGGGGCATTGACTTCATGACATGTAACACCACCTCATCAAGGGGGAATGGGTTTATTATAGTCATTGTTGACTATTTTACAAAATGGGTCGAGGTGATGCCAACATTAAACAACAGTGGCGAAACGGCTGCTCTTTTCTTTTTTAAACATGTGGTTGTCTGGTTTGGTGTACCACAAGCCATAGTTATAGATCATGGGTCACATTTTCACAATCACATGATGGTTGAGTTGACTGCTAAGTTAGGACTTTCACATGATATTTCTACCCCTTATTACCTGCAAGTGAATGGACGAGTTGATTATGATGGGATTGTTGGCATTATGACACAGGTTTGGCACTATGGCACAGGTGTTGTCCTTGATGGAAACTAACTCAAAGGGTAGATCATAGTTCAGGCTCTCAGAATGAAAGAAAATCAAGTATACACAAGTTCATCTTAACAAAATCGTGTATACACGCAGGTGTACCGATAAAAAGGCATGTATACGTATGCACACACTTTCATGCAAAGAAAAGGGCGTACATGTGGGAAAACCTATGGTTGGTCCATGGTATTTAGTCCAACATATTTGAACCTATGGTTTTGGTCCTTGGTATTGCATCCAAAGTGTTGAACCCAAGTATTGAGTCCCTAGTATTGGATCTCTATGGTTTTGGACCATGATTTGAGTAAGGCCTAAGTCTATAAAAAGGGAATGAGATCATTTGGAAAGGTATTAACTTGAGTATTGAATATCTTATGAAGAGCAAGATCTAGAATACTGTCATTGGGTTATGGTGCATAACTAGATCTGAATCAAGGAGGAACCTGAGCACAAGGAGAAAGATAAGTTCTATTGATGGGTCAAGATCTTAAGGCGGTTTGAACAGAAGTATCTTTGTGTAATTTTTGATCTGTTATATTTGCCGCATGACGTGATCTATAAATATGATAATCTAGGTATAACCAATGTCTGAATAAGTAAAAAGGATAAAATATCTTTTATAGATCTGTATGCAGGTTCAGCGCAATAGAGGCACGTATACACGCGGGTTCACTAACTTAAAATAGCATATATGTAGGATGGCCTTGATACAGAAGCGTATGCACGCAGATTCCACATATTGAAGTAGCATATATCTCATGAAATATGTTTTAGCTATTTTTGTTTATTATTGCAATGTTCTGTGTTCAGAATTGGTGTTTGGTTACTGGTATTGTTTTCTAGTTACAACATTCTGAGAAGTTATTGGTTGATTCAATATTTGTTTGTACAAAGGAGGTTGGTTAAATGCAGAAATTCTTGATGTTTGATTGATATTCATGGATCCAGTCTGAAAATTTATGAAACATGGTCCCTGGAAGAAAAGAGAAGG
Organism: Pinus tabuliformis; assembly: GCA_031772625.1. Lineage (NCBI taxonomy): Eukaryota > Viridiplantae > Streptophyta > Pinopsida > Pinales > Pinaceae > Pinus > Pinus tabuliformis. Next base: position 323,459,419 of record CM062813.1, read on the forward strand.
TTGTAGCCTTCTGTAGGTTATCACCTACGTACTAGTACCTCGGCTAGTACAAGAGCTAAGGGGGTTGTAGCTCCCTTCCAGGAGAAGCTGGAGAAAAAGAGAAGGTTGTAGCCTTCTGCAGGTAGCAACCTACGTACTGGTATAAGACTGCACCAGTACAGAAACATTGTAAAAATAAGTTTCTAATTAAAAGAAGATAGAGATGAATTTCAGCAGGTGGTTTTCACCCACATTGGGTTTCCACCTTATATCTTGTGTTCTTATGTGTGATTGCCTATTCTGTTTTACTGTTCCTGGTTATTGTTCATATGTTTTGATGCACAGATTAATGATCAACATCTGAAGAATAATTTAAATTACAAGTTTGCTCATATACGCTTGTTTCCTTAACTGAAGTTGCATACATACGCAGTATTTACTAACTGAAGTAGCGTATACAAATATGATTGTGAAATGAAAAATAATTGACCTGATAATACTGATTCACCCCCCTTCTCAATATTATTTCCAACAATTGGTATTAGAGCAGGTCCTTCAGAAGAAGCTTGATCGCCTGAAGGAAGATCTATCGTCATGAGCAACTATGAAAAATAAGCATCAATCGGGCCACCATTTTTTATGGAAGCAACTTCGTCTATTGGAAGGTAAGAATCACTACCTATCTTCAATCTCTTGGTACAGAAGTTTGGGATATTGTGGAATTAGGATACAGTTTTCCATCTGCAACTCCTACGGATACGGCTAGTAAGAACTAGTATGAAACAAATGCAAAGGCTGTCAATACTCTATTAGGGAGCCTATCTCAATTAGAATTTGTCAAGGTTATGCAGCTCAAAACCACAAAAGAAATATGGGACAAGATCTTTCTGAGCTATGAAGGAGATGAACAGGTAAAACGAGCAAAAATACAAACTCTCAGAATTCAATATGAAAATCTCAGAATGCACAATGATGAAAGTGTGGCTAACTGTTTCCTACGTATAGATGAGATTGTTAATTGTATGAAAAACTTTGGTGAAGAAGTAAAAGAAGTTGTTTTGATTGAAAAGGTTCTAAGATATTTGTCTCCTAAGTTTGATTCAAAAGTTTCTGCCATAGAAGAAAAATAGAATCTAGAGAGCATTACCATGTCACAGCTGCACGGAATTCTAACTGCTTACGAAATGAGAAAAGGGGGACCATCAGACAAGAGAGAAGTTGCATTCAAAGCCTCGGGAAAAGGAGATTACAATGAGTCAGGACATATGTCAGAAGAAGAGGAAGAATCAAATTTTGTCAAGAACCTTCAACGGGGAACTCGAAGATTCAGAGGTAAGTTACCTTTCAAATGCTTTTCTTGTGGAAGACTTGGTCATTATGCTACCAAGTGTCCTCATAAAGATAAACTTGATAAAGGTAAGGAACCAGTTAGATGGAATAGAAAACAAAATGTAAGTAAGAAGAGCTATTATACACATGAAGATAGTGATGGATATTCAAATAGTGATGAAGAAGAACAACGTAATGATTATAGACTTTTGATGGCTTTTGAAGATGATGATTTCTGGGATGCTATAGATGAAAAAGGTCTCTATGAAGAAATTTCTAAACTCAAAATTTTTTTAGAGGAAAAGAATATGATTATAGATACTCTAACATTCCAACTTTCCGAAAGAGAAAAACAAAATGAAAAGTTAGAATGTGAAATTGTGGGACTTAGAAAAGATATTGAGAAATCAAAAGCTCTTAATCTTAGATTTGCTAAGGGATCTGAAACCTTAGATGAGATTATCAAAGTGCAGCGTTCTCCTCTAATCAAGATAGGTCTTGGATATATTGAAGAAGCATCTCAAGCACAGAAGCCATCCACCTCCAAAAGTTATCTTGATGCAGCAAGAAAAAGTGAACAGGTTGCAGATCCCCAAGTAAATCAGGGACAATTTGCTTCAAGAATGAACAAAGATTACCAAGTAAATCGGGGGTAATCTACTTCAAAGATGAATAGAAGCTTCAACCAACCACAGGTAAATCATTCTCAATTTTCCTCAAGAATGGATATCAATAGACACTACAATCATTTGGTTGGTAGGTTTTATAATCGCAGAAATTTCTTTAATGGCCAATGTTTCTCTTGTCATAACTTTGGTCACAAAGCTACTCAATGTGTTGCCTACAAGACCATCATGACTAGAGAAGCTCAAAAACAAAAGAGTATGACTGGGATCATGAAAAGGACCTACAATAACTTTTCTGCTCTTGAGAATGAAGTAGAATGTTCTATTTGTAACAACTTCGGTCATGAAGATTCTGAATGAAGGAGAAGGTTTCGACAAACAACTCAGAAGGAGCAAGTTTCATTGAATTATAAAACATGGAGAAAGAAAGAATTGCAACCAGAAAGATGTGGGATAGCCTTATATGCGGAAGGACAAGAAAATCAGTGGTACATCGACAGTGGATGCTTGAAACATATGACAGGTGATAAAGAAAAACTTCAGTCATATAGTGCCTTAGAAAAGGAAAAGAAGGTCTCATTTGGAAATGACACCCCTACACTCATAAAAGGTAAAGGTTTTATGTTTTTGAAAGAAAAGGTCAAGGCTAGAAATGTTATGTATGTTGATGGCTTAAAGCATAATCTATTGAGTGTCAGTAAAATGTGTGATCAAGGAAATGAAGTAATATTTCGATCAAATGGATGCATCGGTCGTGAGCTTGATATAGGAGAAACAGTGATCAAAGGCATAAGAACACCAAATAATTTATACATACTCAAGGGAGGACAAAAACAATGTTATTTAAGCAAGAATGATGAACACTGGCTATGGCACAAAAGATTAGGGCATCTAAGCTTCTCTCAGATAAGGAAAGCATGCAAATATCAGGCGGTTCATGATCTCCCTAACATCAGAATTCTAGACAATACAATATAAAAATCATGTTAGTTTGGTAAGCAAACCAGAACTAATTTTCTTGAGAAGGAAGGATCAGCTAGTAGGCCACTTGAACTCGTCCACACTGATGTATGTGGTCCATCTAGGAAAAGGTCACCTCGAGGAGAGAATATTTTATATTGTTCATTGACGACTTTTCCAGGATGTGTTGGTTAGGACTTCTGAAGCATAAAGACGAAGCTTTCGAAAAGTTCAAAGAATTAAAAGCCTTGGTTGAAAATGAATCAGATCACAGAATCAAATACCTCAGGTCTGATAGAGGTGGGGAATTTACCTCGGATGAATTTTTCGATTTTTGTGAAGAACATGGAATAAGAAGGGAATTCTCTACTGCAAGGACTCCTCAGCAAAATGGAGTAGTTGAAAGGATGAATAGAACGGTTCAACAAATGGCTCGTGCTATGCTTGATGAGTCTGGAACTCCCGCAACCTTCTGGGGTGAAGCCGCAATTGTTGCAGTTGCTATTCTCAACAAGACAAACGTCTGGGTAAATAGCACTCAAACTCCTCATGAACTTTGGTATGGAAAGACTCCCACAGTAAAATACTTCAAAATTTTTGGAAGGAAATGCTACATCAAAAAGACTAATGAAAACCTTGGCAATTTTGAACCTAGAGCAGATGAAGGCATTCTCCTTGGTTACTCTCCCCACAGCAAAGCTTACAAGTGTTACAATAAAAGACTTGGAAAAATTGTTGAAAGTATTGATGTAGTGGTTGATGAAGAAGGAAACACTCCTAGGAAAACAAAATCTGAAGACTTCGAAGATGATGAGGACTATCCTTCAATATCAAATCAGATTCAAGATAAAGAAGAAACTCATGAGGCACCAGAATAATAGATAAGGATAGAAGAAAAGACCCCATCCAGGTACGTTTATAAGAATCATCCAGAATCTCAAATTTTGGGACAGAAAGAAGCAGGTGTACAAACAAGAAGAACCATTTCAGAAGCTTCTAGTTATCTAGCATTACTCTCCTCCACTGAACCACAAAATGTAAGAGAGGCATGCAAAGATGAATGTTGGGTAAAGGCCATGGAAGAAGAACTTGAGCAGATTGAAAATAATAACACTTGGGAGTTGGTTCCTAGACCAAAAGATAAGAATGTCATAGGAATAAAATGGATATTCAAAAATAAGCTGAATGAAAATGGAGATGTGATTAGAAACAAGGCCAGACTTGTTTGAAAGGGTATGCTCAACAAGAAGGTATAGACTTTGAAGAAAATTTTGCACCAGTTGCTAGACTTGAGGCAATAAGAATGTTCCTTGCTCTTTCTAGCTTTCATAAATTCAAAGTATTTCAAATGGAAGTGAAGTCTACCTTCCTGAATGGAGACTTGGATGAAGAAGTATATATTGAACAACCAGATGGGTTTATTCTTGGAAATGATCCAAAACTTGTATGTAGACTCAAAAAGGATCTCTATGGTCTTAAACAAGCTCCAAGGGCTTGGTATTATCGGTTGGATAAGTACCTCCATCAACAAGGTTTTATAAAAGGATCAACAGATAGCAATCTATATATAAAATTGACAATGACAAGTTGCTAATACTTGTTATGTATGTGGATGATATCATCTTTGGTAGCAATGAAGAAGACATGAGTCAAAATTTTGCCTTGGTGATGCAGAAAGAGTTTGAGATGTCCATGCTTGGTGAGCTCACATATTTTCTTTGTTTACAAGTCCAACAAAACAAAGATGGCATTTTTCTATCACAAACCAAGTATCTCAAGCAGATCTTGAAGAAATATGGGATGGAGGATTCGAAACCAGTGTGCACCCCTATGGTAACAGGCTGCAGCCTCAGTGCAAATGATGAATCAACAGTAGTACATCAACCAACCTATAGATACATGATTGGTAGTCTGCTCTATCTAACAGGAACCCGACCAAACATTATGCATGCAGTGGGAATATTTGGTAGGTTTCAGGCAAATCCAAAGGAAACTCATCTTCAGGCAGTTAAGAGAATTTTCAATTATCTTCAAGGAACTCAAAACTATGGCTTATGGTATCCTAGAGATACAGATCTCACACTTCATGCATATACAGATGCAGATTGGGCAGGAAGAGTGGAAGCACTAGCGGTGGTGCATCCTTCATGGGTCCTAGATTAGTATCTTGGTTCAGCAAGAAACAAAGTTCAATTGCATTATCTACAGCTGAAGTAGAATATGTAGCTGCTGCATCTTGCTGCACACAACTCCTTTGGATGATGCAAACATTGCAAGACATGCAAATCTCTTGTACTTCACCTATCTCCATTTTTTGTGATAATACAAGTGCAATCAGTATTTCAAAGAATCCCATCATGCATTCAAAGACCAAGCACATACCTATCAGGTATCATTTTCTCCGGGAACAAGTGCTTGAACAAAAGGTTAAATTGGAGTATGTTCTCTCTAAGGAACAAGTTACTGACATACTCACCAAACCATTGCCCAGGGAGACATTTGAATACCTTAGACAGAAGCTGGGGGTAGTTGATGCATCATCTTGCTGCTGAATCTTGTCTATTTCAGAGAAAAGTGGTTGTACACGAGTTTCATGAGGAGGATCCGCGTACATACGTCGGTTTATGAAGATAAAGTCACGTATATGTTGGTTTAAAGAAGAACAGTGGGCCAGCTTTAGGATGAAAAGAGTCTGATATAGGTCTGGCAGAGACCATCTGGCACAATTTCAGGGGGAGCATATACTCTTCTAATAATTCATTGTTGGCATTATCTTAGAAGATCTTGGTTTACATTCATAGTTGTTTTCATTTCAGGTGGAACAGGTGCATGCGAAAGAGCATGGTTGCTGGTCTGAATGATGATTGAGGATTATGATGATTGATGATTGACAGATGCTAGTCTTGCTGTAGATATTTTGCCTCTATGTCATCTATTTCTTTTCTTGTCAAGGCCATGTAACGGTCTATCTTGGTTTCCCCGCTATTCCTGGGATGAATGAAGTAATGTTCGTGTTGTTATCATGTGTAAATTCTTGGTGTATCCCCACTTGGTTGGGTAGATGAGTCAGTCCCCACTTGGTTGGGAGATGGATGTATGCATGAGTCTTTTGTGATAGGAAGGTCATTTATAATGTATAAAGTCATGTTTCTTTTGTAGATCATCTTCTTGCAAACCTTGTCTACAGTTAGGGGGAGCTTGGACAGCACAATAGAGCAGAGATTTCAGCATGTGTTCAAGGGGAGCATAACCCTCTGCCCTTGATGTCAAAGGGGGAGAATGATTTTGAGTGACTTGGGGTTGCCATAAAGTCTAAAGGGGGAGATTGTTGGAATTATGACACAGGTTTGGCACTATGGCACAGGTGTTGTCCTTGATGGCAACTCACTCAAAGAGCGGATCACAGTTCAGGCTCTCAGAATGAAAGAAAATCAGGTATACGCAAGTTCAACTTAACAAAATTGTGTATACACATAGGTGTACCGATAAAAAGGTGCATATACATATGCACGCACTTTCATGCAAAGAAAAGTGCGTACATGTAGGAAAACCTATGGTTGGTCCATGGTATTTAGTCTGACATATTTGAACCTATGGTTTTGGTCCTTGGTATTACATCCAAAGTGTTGAACCCAGGTATTAAGTCCCTAGTATTGGATCTCTATGGTTTTGGACCATGGTTTGAGTAAGGCCTAAGTCTATAAAAAGGGAAGGAGATCATTTGGCAAGGTATTAACTGGAGTATTGAATATCTTATGAAGAGAAAGATCTAGAATACTGTCATTGGGTTATGGTGCATAACTAGATCTGAATCAAGGAGGAACCTGAGCGCAAGGAGAAGGATAAGTTCTATTGATGGGTCAAGATCTTAAGGCGGTTTGAAGAGAAGTTTCTTTTTGTAATTTTTGATATGTTATATTTGGCGCGTGACGTGATCTATAAATATGATAATCTGGGTATAACTAATGTCTGAATAAGTAAAAAGGATAAATTATCTTTTATAGATCTGTACACAGGTTCAGTACAACAGAGGCACGTATACACGCTAGTTCACTAACTTAAAACGGTGTATACACAGGATGGCCTTGATACAGAAGTGTATGCATGCAGATTCCACATATTGAAGTAGCGTATATCTCATGAAATATGTTTTAGCTATTTATGTTTATTGCTGCAGTGTTCTGGGTTCAGAATTGGTGTTTGGTTACTGGTACTGTTTTCTGGTTACAGCATTCTGAGAAGTTATTGGTTGATTCAGTATTTGTTTGTACAAAGAAGGTTGGTTAAATGCAGAAATTCTTGATGTTTGATTGATATTCATGGATCCAGTCTGAAAATTTATGAAACGTGGTCCCTAGAAGAAAAGAGAAGGTTGTAGCCTTCTGTAGGTCAGCACCTACATACTAGTACCTCAGCTAGTACAAGAGCTAAGGGGGTTGTAGCTCCATTCCAGGAGAAGCTGGAGAATGACAGAAGGTTGTAGCCTTCTACAGGTAGCAGCCTGCGTACTGGTATAAGATTGCACCAGTATAGAAACATTGTAAAAATAAGTTTCTAATTAAAAGAAGATAGAGATGAATTGCAGCAGATGGTTTTCACCCACATTGGGTTTCCACCTTATATCTTGTGTTCTTATGTGTGATTGACTGTTATGTTTTACTGTTCCTGGTTACTGTTCATATGGTTTGATGCACAGATTAATGATCAACATCTGAAGAATAATTTAAATTACAAGTCTGCTCATATACGATTGTTTCCTTAACTAAAGTTGCATACATACGTGGTATTTACTAACTGAAATAGTGTATACAAATCTGATTGTGAAATGAAAAATAATTGACTTGATAATACTGATTCACCCCCCCTCTCAGTATTATTTCCAACAAGAATTCCATTGTCGCAGCCCCGAAACGGGTTGTACCTCAAAAGTTACTATGCTTAATTGAGTGTAGTAAAACTCACTGTATATATGCTTTCATTGCATGTGTGTGTATCAATGTGTGTCTTTTATAGTTTTTTATATAGTAAGTAATCCACTTTTCATTTGTTGCAAATGTCAGAATCTTCAAAACCATTTGTTGGTTACACTGATGGTGCTAATCATAGTACACAGAACCTATCTTCTGCAACATGGGCTATTTTCACTCCAAGTGGCAAGTTCGTGAGTTTTCAAGGGATTTGTATCAGTTGATCGACGAACAATATCACTGAGTATAACGTGTTGATCGAACTTCTCTCTGATTCCATTTCACTTGGCATTCCCTGAATCATCATTAGGCTAGACTCACAACTCGTTGTACTACAACTTACAAGTGTGTATACTGTCCGAAACCCAACAATTCTTCGTATTTTCCCTAGAGTTCAAATTTTGGAAAAGTATTTTGAATACATTCAATATCAACACATTTCCATAAACTTTAACACATTAACTGATTCTTTAGCGAATTATGTGTTAAATAGACATTTGCGACACATGTAAAAGTAACGTTTTCAATTCACATCATTAGTTGAATAGGATTGCACATAACCATAGAAAACTCTGAAAGTAAAATAGATAGATGTTTTAAAAGTTTTTACAAAATTTGTGTCCAAGACAAGTTTGGTCATCTACCCCAAAAACTAAAAATGCATGTAAAATATCATAAGTAGACCTAGTGATGCTCATGATAGCAAGTCATAGCTTATGCTATCATGTGCAAAAGCCTCATCTAATGGCTAGGAACACCAATAGTGTGGCGCTGCAGCCTCATAGGTAACTCCTTGATCTAGACATCTAGAATACCAAGGGTTAATCCCTCTATGTGATCCTGCAACTTTGCCAAGGTCTTAGCGAAATCTAAGTCCTAGAGGACTGCTCTCCCAATGTTTCTTTGTGCTGGCCCACTTGCACCCTATTGATGTCCCACAGGTCGAACAATACCCACATATGCATGCATAAGAATAATTTTAGTTTACTCTTGGAAACATTAAAAACACAAAAACATGTAGAAACTTGAAAAATCAAAAGCACTTTGGTCAAACAATTTACCTATAGCAACCCATTGTGCTCCAACTGATAGAATCAAGTTTGGATCTCCATGGAAATCCATTGAGTATGGATGCTCCTCAATGAAAAGGTGTTCTTGATCAAGCCAACTGAAGAATGCAGTGGAAAAAATGATTGTTGACTGACCCACATGTCAAGCCATCAATTCGACCCTCCTTTGCATATGTGGATCTCTAGGACCAGCTACACCTAGTGATACATGTTGCGGTTGCATCAATGGGATTCTCTCTAAGGTAAAAGTGATTAAGATCGAACCACAGTAGAAATTATTTCTCTTACCAATTTTTACCTTGGTCAGTTGTTCTTTCAATGAAGAAAGTATGACCTCACACCAGTTGAATACTTTTGTCTCTAGACACTCAAGTGCATACTGCATATACGATCTATTCGCCAAATAAAGTGTCACACTACGACCCAACTTTGCAATGGTGAAGAGGATCGTTCTCAAAGGAAAATCACCTACATCTCTGATGTTTATTTTCCCATCCTTGCTAGGCTGTGTACCTGGCTGACAAAACTATCAAATGTAATCCCTCACCGATTCACCTCCACGGGAAAATCCAGAAAGTGAGATGGGGGCACCTCGCCTCAATAGTCTGGTAAGAAAGTAAATATCATCAATGGTAATAAGGACCATCTTGTCCCTTATGTGAAAATTCTGATCTATCGGATCCCATGCATGAACAAGGAACTGCAATAGTTCTATTTGTTGCCTCATTCCGGACAACTTGAAGTATTTGAGTAACCCACAGATTTTGAGGGCCTCAATTGCATCCAGATTTTTTAGGGCAACCATGTCTTGTTCTTCATGATCTCTTTCTCACCATGTAATCGACATTCTGATCCAATAAAAGCCTGAAATCCAATCATAAGCTTAGTTAGGATCCTTTCCATGCAAAAAAAGGACAAATTTTGGAGCAAACAGCTAAATCAAATTTGGGAAACTCGCCCAGCACAGCCCAGTCACAGAGATAGTGTGTTATAGTGTGGGAAACCTTCTATCAGGGTCATCTTCAGTGCATTTTTCGATGTGAAAGCTTGTGCTGATCCCAGGGCGAAAAAATCAAACCCTAGAGGCCCCAAAAAACCCTAAAATTTGCATGAAACAGCAAAAGAATGACCTAAAAAAGAAGAGGAGGGATAGGGCTCCTACCTGGTCCATACGGCATGATAAATGGTCAACAGAATCTCTTGCAATTAGCTGATGAAGTTTGAGGTAGAAAACTAGCCCAAAGCACAAAACTGAATGGTAATTATCAAATGGTAAAAATTACATGGTAAAAACTTGTTTTATGTTTATTTCATGTTCATTAATCAAGTAAACATTAGTATTTACCTTTTTTTACCTATGAAAAATGTATTTTAATCCATTTGGTGGTGTTTTGAGCAGGTTTTATAGCTAACAATACAGAATTTGACGTGCTTGATTGTAAATTGTACCTTTGACCACAGAGCATACTTTTATCACTTTTTCAAGATTTGTTAAATAACGAAAAAGGAACCCCCTTGGAGTCCTCTTTAAGCTCTTTTCAGACTCTCTAAACATGAAAATATTGCCAAGCGCTTGTCCTTTTTATCTTGTTAGTGGATTGGAAACGACATCTACTCAGTATAAGTTTAACCCTTTTTTGGGCTGAGATAGATTAACTACGAAAAAGGAATACGTTGACCGAACATGGTCAATACGTTCTCTCTAGTATTATTTTATGATTTTTCAGGCTTGAGATACAAATCAATGAAAAAGAACTTGTGAAGTTTTTTTTGTCCCTTTTCAAACTCTCTAAACATGAAAAGGACTGAGTTATCTTTATCATTAAACTCATTAAAAAATCAAATAGCGACAAACTTGTCCATCTAGGCAAGACCGAGTTTCACCTTCGCTAGACTCGTTAAAACATCACATAGCGATGGATTCACCCGAAGGGTGGAATTATACAACAAGCATATGTTATCCTCCTCAAGCTTGATAAAAATAAAGAGGTACTAGTTAGCAATGACTTGGGAAAATGGAAAAAGGGGAAAACCACTTTATGGTAGCAGGTCGCTCCTGAACATGACACTTTCACTTCATCACCGTGACTACTTGGGTTGCGTTATCAACTTGATGGTTATCACAACATTGGTCTATCATAAAATCCATCACTTTTTTTTTGGTCAATGCTACTAATTCATTTCAGTGTCACTGACATGCTCAAGAGAAGTCATCCAGTTTAAATTCATCCTTTACAGTACCATAAACCTTTATTTTCATGACTGCCATTCATGAACCTTGTGTCATCAGTCAAATTTTGTCTCCAAAATAATTACACTCATTTCATGTCGTTGATGTGGGATACATCAAGGCCCTCCTGCAATGAGTCGCTTCTTTTCGACATGAGCACATTATCCAAGAAGTTGACTTAGAAACACCCTTCCAGTACCTTAAGGCTTGCATACATCAATGGCAAGTTTCTCGCTTCTGGCAATAGGTTGACATCACCGGCCTTCGACCGAAAGACTTTGTATGGTGTTCAACGTCAAATCATCCATTCACACCATGCAAAATGTACTGCAATACCTCGAGTATCATTATCATTATCGGTGATTTCTCTTGTGTCTATTAACGATTTACATCATTGGTTGGTATAAGACGATGTCTTCCCATGTTTGACTTCAGGTCACATATTCACATGGTTATACTTGTACTTGAGCGAATGATTGAACAAGATAGAAGACTCCAGATATAGTTTCATCCATCTGGGCTACGATTTCAGGATCATATCTACAATGGCTTTACATTGATGGTCATTCCAATCATGGGTCTATATCTGTAGACGATTGTCTATGTACATGTAATGAAAGATAATATGATGAGCATGGGTATGCCTTCCCTCATCAATTCATGCAAAAAATCAAAATATTATGATATATGTATTGTAATTGATGCAAGTCACCTTCCACTTCAAAACCTCCTCATCACATCGTAAATCATTTCATTCAACATTAACATTTTTACGACTTCATGCTTTAGGGGGAAGCTATTACAAATCCATTTGGGCACATCACTCCCATCATCCAGATCATTGTTTTAGGGCTCATCAAACCTTAATTTCAGTTTCCAAATTCCCTAAACAAGTCACCCTTTTGAATGCCTCCTTCCCAGACAGTTTCATGACTTGAAGACATCCTGAAATGGCCTCTAAAGGGACCAGCGCAGGTAGGCCCATGTAAGGGTGCACTGCAGAGCAGTTGAGTCAATGCCAGGGTGCTCTACAAAGCACTTAGGACCTCTTTCATCTTTACTGGGCAAGATTGAGTGAAATTCACATAGGGTTTGGGGAAAATTCTTATCTCTTGGAGTCATCTAGAAGTTTCCCTCACGTATCAACTCCTATGAACTCGAAAATGGATGAGGAATGAGTTAAGATACATTCTATCCTCTCATCCCTTCCTCCATGGAACTAATTATAAGTATGGAAAGCCATTCAATACCCCCATTCATGACATAACCTCCTTCATCCTCCTATAAATTGAACACTCATATAACTGATCAGGGGCTGGACTATGTTGAATGGTAAGGAGATAATGTTTCTATGAGAATTGACTTTGAGACAAGTATTGTTATGCTACAAGTTTTTCATGCTTTTGATGTTATGTGGACAGGATCCAAGCTAGAGGAGTGACTTTGAATCAGACTTGATGGTTGTAAATCCTTCTTCTATTTCAATAAAGTATTTGAACCTTTTTCCCATATGCTTATCTTGTTATATGATGCTTATATGTGTGAATTTATATGATTCCATTTACTTGTATTCAATAGATATTTTTATTTGATCAGTTATTTGTCTTCTGTTGATGTTTACAGGTACTTCTCAAGCATGTTAAGTATGGGGAGGAGCGACAAGATCGATACAAATGAGACAAGAGGAAAGTGGAACTACAAGTAGGTCTTATCATCTTCTTTGTCTTATCTATTGCTTATAGGAAAAGGCTAAAGTGCTTTAAACTATTGTTCTAGATATGGCTACTTATTTATGGAATTAGTATTTATCCATAGATACCAAATTCTCCAAAACACCAACACTAGCCTCCAGGACTGTTTTGCGCATTTCTAGAGGACAGTGGCTGCTTGGTCCAAGAAATTGCACAAATATTTCCCTTGGCCAATAATCCTTCCCACCTGGAATTGTGGATTGTGCAATCCCATCAGTCAGCAGCTAGACTAGACTGTGCATTGTGCAGTTCCAGCAGTCAGTCGATCTCCCAGTAGCCTGGACTGTGCCTTGTTTAGTCTTGGTAGTCGGTCTCCTGACCTCCCACCCGAAATTGTGAAACCTTCATGATCATTCACCCAAGTATGTTGCAAGGTAGTTCTCATGTTTATTTTGGATTTTGACTGACATATTGCTTGCTATGAGTGTTGCCATGTCTCCAAGTATCGCAGGTGTTCATCTTCCTCTTAGCAGTACAGGTACAATGGCTTCCAAGAGAGTAAATATGAAGACGCCATTCAAATCATGCTTAGGGATGCAGTCGATCAAGTTTCTATGAGCTTGCCTACTCACGAAGACATCAAGTTGTTCGTGGACAAGGGAATCAAGTAGTAGCATCAAAACGAGAAACGTCATGAAGAGCAGCTGAATGCATCATACTGAATGGAGCGAACGCAATGAATGCAAGAGGAAGGTTGTTGATGACATAGAGGCAGAGCAAAGTTGCAAGATCAATTAGATCCACTGATAATGAAAGAAACTTTGGAGACTCGGGCAATGAAGTGGCAGCACGACATGAAGATTGCACGAACGCAGAAGATGGAACAAAAAAGGAGTTACATGTGCTGAAGCAACAACTCAAGAAGAACATGAAGTTTCATAGACAGTCTAATGAGTTGTAGCAAGAATAGGAACAATAGTGGGCTCAGCATGCACTCACGGATGAAACTATGCCAGTACATGTTAAGTATCCATCCCAGCAACCAACATAGAGCATACATGGTGAGCAGTGTTGTTGATCGCATGCAAGGGATCCAACATCATGCATGTCTTTGAGCACACGCATGCAATCCAACCCATTCAACACACTCACCAAGGCGAAGACAAGAAGCAAGTCCAATTGGGGTTGAACATGTACTTCATCAAGTTGATGTGCATGACCACCAGCACACCAATGCATCGGTTGCAATGGAGGAAAGAGTTTGCTTCAACAAGATGTCACCATGAGGTGCATGCACACCATCACGGACGACCAAGATTGGCATCAGCTCACCACCTTCACTATCACAAGCATGTCAAAGAGTTGGTCTCATCACAACAGAATGAGTGTCAGTGATGTCTTGCAAGTATTGCTCAAGCCATGTTGTCTCACATGAGTACATGTGCATTGTAATGATGAGTCATGTCAAGTGTAAGTTAAGTATCAATGGTGGGATGTAATAGACATAGAGTAGGTGCAGAGCCATGAGGGTAGTTGAACTGTCACAAAGGGGAATGTTAAGGGTCACCCCACCCTTTTCTATAAATAGTCCCTCATAGCTCATTGTAAGGGATTTTGGTCAGCCAAGCTTCTACTAAGACTATCTTGGAGAAGGCTTGGACAGTATTGTAACGTGCCTTGGCTTATCCACTGCACGAAGCTAGTACATCTCTCTGGAGGAGGAGGCGGATGTGGGTGTAATGTTCCACTGTTGGGGCTAGCAGGTTTACATGTATGTATTGTATGATTGTGACTTACACATCTTTATATAATAAGGGCTAGCACATTTTCATGCATATGTTGTTATTATAGTTGGACTACTCTAGTTGCCTTAATCATATATGTTGTTTAACTTACATACTTGTGTATGAACTTATTTGTATGCAATTATATGAATCTTTTTGTTAATGGGTTGCATATGTTGTTAATGCTGTCATCGTCCATGTCAACTGCTCTGCTGGACATCAGACAGACCTTTCACATGAGCCTTACTATAACAACCGTCACACTCGTCTCAAACTAATCCATGAGTGTTGTTCATGTTATCTTACCTTGTATGATGTGACTGCTGCATCTGAATGGAATACTCCACCAGAAGCTATGCATGTCATTTGTGTGGTTTGCTCCTAGCCGAGTTGGGACTGATCCCTTTCAACCTGGAACTCACCTTCACCTTCCTCTCCCTTTGAAGTGTTGGAACCTCTCATACACCTTCCTTGGCTCACTGCATCAGTCACACCCTTGCTACTGACAGAGTTATCTTACTTGCCTCTGTGCGACATCACAGTCAAGGCATTACCTTACGACCCACTATTATGACTCCTACACCAAATGGTCTAAGGTCTAATTGGGACTTCTTACCAGGGAGATCCCCTTGACATCTTAGCGAGTCCAACACCGTCAACAACACCCAAGACTTACGTCCTATAGAAATGAGTCTTGGGATACAACTGAAAATTTCTTCCAAGGATTTAACATAACTGCTATACCCAAAGATGAAGATATGCACGCTAACTCACTAGATGTCTCAACAAACTCTTTCAAAATCCCTGAGCTAGTATTGTTAGAGTACCATATTCAAGTCAAGTATAGATCATTAATTCCTGATAACCTAAAACACTGGCATATTTTTGAGGATGATGAACAATTAAAATATTTCCTTCAAGTCATTAATGAATTTTCAAATATGAAAATTGAAGAAGATCAAAAGATGTTCAGGAATCAAATCACCAAAGTCCAGAAAATTCATTCAGTCCGAAAATTCTTGATCATGATATAATCCAATTATCTAATAATTTTATTCCTAAAGGATTAGTTCCATTGGAAAAATTATTTGATAATAATGATGTTTCTAAAAACCCCTTGTTTAACTCACCTGAAGAAGAAATCGAAGAATGCAATATCGGTACTTTGAATGATGTGAGAAATGTTAAATTATCATCAACCTTGCCTTTAGATGTAAAAATCAAATACTTGAATCTTCTTAAAAATTACAAATATGTTTTTTCCTGGTCTTATAATGAGTTAAAACTTATGATACATCTTTGATTGAGCATAAGATTCCTTTGAAACTAGAAGCAAAACCTTTTCAACAAAAACTAAGAAGAATCAATCCCATACTACTTCCAACTATTAAGAAAGAGCTTAAAAAGTTGCTTGATTCTCATACCATAGTACCTTTAAGGTATTCTTATTGGGTAGCCAACCGAGTTCCTGTTAGAAATAAAAAATGGTGAGATTAGGCTATATGTAGACTTCCGAAATATTAACAAATCATCTTTAAAGGATAACTATCCATTACCCAAAATGGATCATCTACTTCAGAAAGTTTCAGGTGCAAATAGGATTTCTATGCTAGATGGATTTTCTTGTTACAACCAGATCATGGTAATTCAAGCTAACCAAGACAAAATTGCTTTCACCACTCCTTGGGGTACATTAATGTATGCTAGAATGCAATTTGTGTTGACAAATGCTGGAGCCACTTTCCAAAGAGCCATGGATCTAGCATTGATCCAGGTGGCTCCAAACACATGCAAAAGTCAAAGAGGACTCAAGAAGGGTCAAAAATCAAAGTGTCTAGATTGTACTCAAAATAGATTCATGTTGAAGATCTCATCGTCATGATTGTGGTGGTGTAAATGGTTCATCAAACCAAGTCCGTATGAGAAAGTTAGGAGCAGTCAAAGCTCAGGGTTAACGTGGGTGATTGGGCAGGCTTAAGGAGGCAGCAATTTGGACAAAATCTGGCCACCGGATTCCAACCAACTTGGGCCATATCCCAAGTGAATTTGTGGCCTACTTAAATTGACTCCTTCGATGAATTTTAAGAATTTTCAAAAGAGCTAATTACTTTTATATAACAAAAAAAAAATAGTTTTAGGTTGGCAGGCCACCAGCCCTGCCACCCGCAATGGCCATCATATATCCATAACAAAAAAAAATTGAATTAAAAGGCTGATGGTCCACCAACCCCGCTATCCTAACCATACCATAAAACAATGTAAGTTGGGATGGGCAGGCCACCTCTAGTGGACTCGGCCCACACCCCCATCCAACCTTACCGTATATGCATAACAGTTAGAGCAGGGTCGGCGGGGATTGAACCCACCTGGACCACGTGAGCTGGCCCCCACCAGGTGGCCCCATGAGTCAACCAAACAAGCGTCCCCTCATACCATACTTATGGCTCCTACGCATTTTACTTGCAGAGGTTAAGGGGTGGGCCACCTAAGGCACACCCAACCCCATCAACAACTAAATCTAGCTACCTAAAATTTTAAATGAAAGTATATTAAACCGTTTCATTTTTATAAAAAGGTGAGGAGTTGGGGTTTTACCACCCAATTCGATATTCCAAACCAACTCATCTACAACCACTTTATTGAATAATCCACCTAATACATTTTATTTAAACCTTCACTCATTTGAGTGCAAAGGAGGAGGAGGAGGAGCGGTACGCATTTCTATGCTGGTGGAACCCTGAGTAGTGTAGAGAGGGGGCCAGAACCATGATCTGAGAAATTTCTCCAGGGGGCAGATTTTCACTTTGTCAGTTTTTGACAAATTTTATATGGTTTCAGCATTTCTCGACACCACGAACTCAACGGTGTTGTCTGTTTCTCCATCAGAGAATTTACAATTTTTGAGCTTCTTCAATTGTGGAGGTATAAGGTCATCATTTTGACTTTTGATGTACTTTCATTATCTTGCCATCTAATGAAAATAGGGCCCCCCCACTAATTTGAGCAGGGCCCAGAGACATAGTCCCTCCTGGATGAACTCTGATATCAATCTTGTGCCTTCTATGCATGACCTACTCTTCTTCCCTTCCTCTTCTTTTATGCACTTGTAATTTCATGGTTAAATTCAAGCTTAATATGTAATTCTTTAATGCATCACAAGGAAAATATTTGTTGGGATCAAGCATTTTTAGGTAAAACATCTGAATTTATTGTCATTTATTTAGATGATTTAACTATTTTCTCTGATTCTGATGAAAATAATTTAAAACACTTGAGCAAGGTTTTTGATAGGTGTAGGAAATTTGGCATATCCATCAATCTGAAGAAACATTTTTTTGTTTTAAAAGAAGGGAAATTACTAGGGCATATAATCTCCCAGCAGGGAGTTATAATTGACCCAAAGAGAGTTTCAACTATTCACACCCTATCTCTACCAAGGAATAAGAAAGAGATACAAACCTTCCTTGGGAAGATAAATTTTCTCAAAAGGTTCATCCCTAATTATGCAGAGATAGTTAAGGATATAAATGATATGCTAAAGAAAAAAATGAATTGAATGGACAGATATAACTAGATATTCTTTTGATCAGATCAAAAAGGCTATATTTGAGGCCCCTACATTAGCCAGTCTTGATTATTCTTCACCTTTTAGCGTATTTTGTTTGCGCATCTAAGACAACCTTAGTTGTTGTACTTTTACAGAAGAACACAAATGGTGATGACCAACCTATAGCCTTCTTTTCCAAAGTCATAAGGGATGCTAAAATCAGGTATTATATTATTGAAAAACAAGCTTATGCCTTAATCCAAGCCCTCAAATCCTTTAGAACCTATGTCCTCCATTCACACATTACAACTTATGTCCCTAATCATGTTGTTAAAATTGTTTTGACCGAGCCTGATACTGATGGAAGAAGAGGGAGATGGATTGCTAAAATCCTTAAATTTGTCCTTGAAATTAAGACCAGTAAAGGGCCAAGCGCTGGCCAAATTGTTAGCTGAATCCAATTGCAAATTATTGGGGATAAATCTGGTTTCTGAAATTTCATCTGGGGAGAATCCACAAGAACCTTCCTCATTTTCATCTAGGGAGAATCCACAAGAACCTCCTCCTCTTACAGAAGGGGAGAAACCACAAGAACCTTGTTCTTTAGATCAAGCCATTATTGTCCATATAGATCAGAAATATCTACTCTCTGATTGGTATTCTGATATTGTGCAGTTTCTTAGGGATTTTCAATGTCTAACTGATCTTGACTTGAAGCAGTGCAAATCCCTGAAGCTTAAAGCTATAAAATATTACATTATCAATGCTAATATATACTAGAAAAACCCTCTTAATATTCTTCTTCTTTGTTTAACTGAAAATGAAACATAGGGAATTATAGATCAGTTCCATGCAGGGTTTTGTGGTGGACGCTATGCCTGGGGAGAAATAACCTACAAAATTATAAAAGCAGGTGTTGGCTTGTTGGGTCCTGACCCAGGTTCAGAGTTAATTAGCCAAACAAATCCCTACACTACTGACCCTTTCAACAACAGCCCATGGTGCGCGGACTGAAGTCTCACCTGAAGCAGTAAGGGGGGGATGTTGGAACCAAGTTTCTGCACCCTTGAAATATCTGAGGTGTCGATTTAGTCCAACTATGCCTACCTTCACACAGGTCACTTCATGCACTTTCCTGACCTACGATACCTTCACGATATATTATAATTGTCCTTCACGCAACCCTAACCAGGGGATGAGATACCTTCGCACTACTAGGGCAGCGATATGCACTATTTCCCCAAGTTACACTACGTATCTTTCTTATCTTCTTATAGATGTTAGTTAACTTCGCATAAACAGATACTTTATCTTACATTCACTTAATCAACACAATCATATATGTTCATGCATCATATAACAGTAAAATTGCAATTCATACCCAATATACTCAATGCATAAAACAACAAATAGACACAAAATTGATGCGAAACTTCTCTTTATTAATGCTTCAACGATTACAAACTCGAATCACCCTAAGTACTCTGTTGCAAGGGTCCGTGCACTCAGTTGTGGACTACTAGGCCTCTGCGCACTCAGCTGTAGATCCTTCTCCTACTCTACGACCCAAAGACTCGACTTTACATTTATATCTTCCATTATACTTCTATTCCATCATCATTCCTTGACTTCGATTTTCTTATTTACAACTTAGAGCCTCACTCTATTTATACGATCCCACGGTCCACGGACCATGGGTAGATCTTTAAAGCTGAAATTACATTATAAAATTAAGGGCAAACAACCCTATGACTCATTTACAACTTCGCACTTCGCGCCCACAAAATGTGGAGTCTTTACATCAGATTCACACTTTTTAGCCAAAATCTGGGGTTTAAGCCCCAAAAATTTCCTTAGTAGATCCCGTGCCCAATAGGACCCTAACACAAACATCATGACTCACCCTTGAGTCACTTTGTCGATGCGGAGATCTTTGCGCGGATACCTCCCAACTCTACCTGGACTGCTGCAAGGTCAGCAACGCACTAAGCAGCTACCTGTTGCACTTCCTAGATGCATTGTTCAGAGATTTTTGTAGTTGAACTGCTACCCTACACTTGTTCCTGTATTCCCTGCATCTCATGAGCTTGGCTTTGATCGAGGCTGTAATGATGAACACCTCATCGATCAATGGTTGTAAGCACGCCTTCAAGACTTCTTCCTTAGGTCGCGCAACGTCTACCTGCTCCTTGAGCGCTTTTACCTGCTGCATCCGCACAAAACTATGTGTAAGGGCCACCATCTACACGGTCCTTTTATTTCATTGTATTGTTGCTGCATCTCACGTGCCTCTATTTCTAATTCTTTTATGTTCAAGTCCTCCTACAGAGTGGTG
Organism: Pinus tabuliformis; assembly: GCA_031772625.1. Classification (NCBI taxonomy): domain Eukaryota; kingdom Viridiplantae; phylum Streptophyta; class Pinopsida; order Pinales; family Pinaceae; genus Pinus; species Pinus tabuliformis. The sequence continues at coordinate 323,479,937 of CM062813.1, forward strand.
AGGACCTCAAACGACTCTTCAAATAGTTTGGTGCAGTCCTTCACTACATTGTTGATCTCTGTTATTCTTGCTGTAATGGCACTAGCGCGCTATTCCTTCACCTTATGCAGAGTTGAAGGTTGTGCCTTCAATTGCAACTCAGTTATCTGAAGGTTCAGCTCCAGCTGAACCTTAGCCATTTCTTCTTTCACCTCGCACACCCTTGATGATAGTCTTCGAACACGTGCCTCTACTAGTTCCTCTGTTGGGATGGCCGACTCAGGGACCATCTGGAAGGCTTCCTCAACCACTTTCACTAGCTGTTTATTCTATGTGATGACCTCGTCATGCTACAGGCTCAATTGTTCAATATTAATCCATTTCTTGCTCATCACCTAGAGTGTGTGGCCCTGCCTGGCTTGCAGTTCTTCATTCACTCCATCCTAAAGAAAATAGAGTGTCTCCTAAGGGAGAGCAGCCATGTTTATCCCAACTCGCTTCAGCGCACTGACCATAGGCCTGTCGGCCTCATTTTCTGTAACTAGTGTGCCCTCTGGTAGCACTATATTGTTGGTCATGCAGGCGCACAACATTTCCTCAGCCATGGTTGTGCCACTGCGAGGCTGGCCGAAAAAGTACCTTCTTGAGGAGTGCACACCTACAACTCTTGTATCTATGCCTAGAGGGCCCCCAACACCATCTGGTTTTCCTCCACAAACTACTGGAGGTCCTTCATGTTGACATCCCGTACCATCTCCCCTATGTCATGGAGATCCCCCTCATTGAGGGTGATTGGGTCGAAAGAAGTCTTGAAGGCTTTCAACTTCTTCCGAAGAAGTCTTGGACCGTTATCCCTGAACGGGAACCAATGTTTTAGAACTCTGACTCGGCCGGCTTGATTTCAATGACTCAATCATTGTAAAAAATACAATAAATATTTTTTTTTATTATAAAAAACATAATTTTAAAGATTTTCATTCATGTTTCCAAACACAAAGCTTTAGAATATAGAGAGAAGACGACATATGATCAAAGTAGGCTCATGAATATATCCATTATATCAAAATGGCACCCAATGCAGGATTCTTTTCTGCCTCAGCCTAAGGACAATCACTAGACTACAACAAAAATAATACCAATTCTTGCCCCTAATGAAGTTTCAAAACCCTTGATTTAATTCTGGTCAAGCTCCAGAACAATCAGAGGTAAATATGTATTTATTAGTCCATTGGCAGAATGTTTTCCTTTTTAAAAACATTGTATGGCTCAATGCATTGTTTCAGTTTTTTAATTCATGCCACTAGGATAACCATACTTCGGCCTTGTAATTTTCAAAACTTTCTCACAGCGATAGATTACTTTAGGGCTATAAATATGCAATAAACAACAACCCAACCATTGATATGTAGGAGGCAGAACAACTTTTGACAAATGTGCTTTAGGCTTTTTGTCAAAGAGCTGAGTCGGCCGAGTTGTTACCGAGCCGGCCGAGTCATTACCGAGTTGTTACCGAGTCGACCGAGTCAATGATTGGCTCGGTAACAACCCGGCCAGCCGTTCCGTTTCGGCAACCGAGCCGACTCGGCTAGGCATTGGCTTGGTCTGACTCGGCTGAATCAGAGTCGACTCGGCCATTTTTTAAAACAATGACAGGAACCCAAGTAGTTTCAAATTATTATTAATGGAGAAATGTTGATTGGGCATAATTTGTGTGTGTCAAATGTGTTATTGAGATTGGTTAATATTTTGTTTCTGCTGAATGTTTACGAACTCAAGTATGTTTTTATTCAGTAGACATAAAATCTACTAGGAATTAATCACAAGGTTTTTGAGTTTAGAAATTAATAGAGTGAGTTCTAGCTATCTTACAATAAATAAGTAATTGTCTTTCTAGATCCATTAGTTCTTCGAGGAATAACAACAAAATAACCTTTTCAATAACTTCCTTACTAAGAGTAGCAATGAGTTGTTGAGATCCACTTTCCTCTCAGAAGAAACAATAAAATAAACATCCTCATCTCCAAGAAAATAATATAATAGAGTTATGAATAAATTAACTCCATGAGACAATTCCACAATAATAAAATAACGGATTTAATTAGTAACCACCTCCAAGTATAGAGCTAGAAGTTAGGGTACAACCTTTAGATGAGGGTTTGATCAAGCATATAATCATCAAGAAATGAGAAATAACTGTCTCCAAATGGGTGCCCTTCAAGAGAGGTCTACCATGTGTGAACCGAGGCTCAAAAGGGGGTGAATTAGGGTTTGAACCCAGAACATTCCTCAATAAATAGGATGTCCTCAACAAATGTGTAACAAATTCCTCTATAGAATTATGTTGGCTCCCTCAAAGCTAGGGTGCCTTTCTAGCCACCTCAAGATCACTCCTTATAATGTGTAACAAGTTAACAACCTTCTACCTATGAGGAGTAAACAGTAAAAACTTTCTCAAGCCACTTTTGAAGAATGTGCATGAAGTAAACAATGAGATATTGACCTCATGAAGTGCACCTTTGGGAGAAGTGCATCTTGGACCACTTTGACTTAGTAAATAACAATAAAATATGCTTATGAGGAGGTGTGCCCTTGAGAAGTGTGCAAGGTAGCTAGATCCTTCTTCAACAAATAATATAAGAACCTCTAAGAAGAGTGCGCCCTAGAGAAGACTGCTAAGGTGGTTAGATCCATCATCAATATCCTCAAATCAAAAGCCAAAATCGTGATTGATTTGTAAAACTGTGTGTTGTTTTCCCCAAAACCATGAGTATACAAGGAAATGCACACTAGGAATGTGCGCTATGATAGCCAAACCTAGCTCACAGTTAAATAATCTAGAAGACTTGGAATATAAAGTAATCCATCTAGGATAAATAAATATATATATTGAATAAACGTATGAAAGAATGATATGTTCGGTTACAAATGAGGGCCCCATATAAATACTAGGTGGGATGAATAGTCATGTCCCAACTAACAAAGATGTCCTTTCATAATTATTAATTATTAATTATTGATATATCTATGTTGATAACACTGCCTTCCCCTTTAGAAATGCTTTTTCCTCAAAGCATAATTATGGAAAGGCTTGATATCTTTTTCTTTGTCTTGTAATGTCTTCATATCTTTTTCAATTCTTGGAACTGTCCTTTACCATCGAATGTTGAACAAAATTGTTGGATTGAAAAATGATCCAACCATCCTAATTCGATCCTTTGTGGAATGTTGCGTGCTTGGCATGATGAATTGTTGTTATGAGACTAAATAACACTGGTACCACTATTTTCTGGAAGCTATGATAATTGTTTTCTTTCTGATTGATGTTGATACCCTAACTGGTCAGTGCATTTTCCCTTGTGATTATGATGTCAATAAGGAGTTAAATGTTCCCTTATCATACTTGTAATTTTTTCTTGGCTTACTTCATGTAAATGATTTTCTTTACACACTAGATTTTCAATAGGGATTCTAGCTATTTGTATTGCAACATCCGAGCATGTCTTCACTTCAATTGGGTTGGATCCTTTTGAATCGTGATATTATCTCGATCAATATTTGTTCTTTTTTCTTCAACGTGAATTTTCTCATCTAAAGATTTCAATGCTTCCCTTTCGATCAATTGTTGTACTTTGTTTTCCAACATCTTCTTATCCTTTTTAAGTTTTTTTAATTTGTGTAAATAGATTCTGATCATGATGTCAAAGACATGAAAGTTCTTCAACTTTTGGTTCATTGATTTTATTTTAGATGTTTTCATACTCATGTTTTTCATTTTTTAACATTTTAAATTCTTCTGGCAACTTTTGATTAAGGATCTTCAAGCGAGAATTTTCATCTTGTTTTAATAAACCCTCATTAAGTTTATTCTGAAGACCATCCTTTTCTTGTTCTAATTTTTGCTTCGTATCCTTGGACTTCTTGACTTGTGCAAGTAATTTCTACCATGACCTTTTAAGCGAGAAATGTCTTTGTTTTTATCTGGGAAAACTTTTCAAATGCAAATCATTTTTTATATTGACTTTTGACATTCCTAACTTATTACCTTTCATATATTGTTCAAGTCCTTGGATAAAGGTACTACCCAATCTGACTTCATTGTAATGTCCTGGAGTTATACCTTCTTCTTCTTATTGAGAAAAGTGAAAGCTTTTTCTCTGTGTTTAATGTGAAGGTACCCAATTTTTCAAAACAGGGTAAATTGAGAATTATGTTGATTTTTTCTTCAAACATAGTTACGACACTGGATTGAAAGATACATTCATAATCATCAATTGTCACTTGTAAGTTAGTAATTTCATATTGTTACATGTGAAAAATATCTTCCTTTTCACCTATATATGGCTCTGGAATCGATAATTGATTTGCCAATTTAATATAAATGTAATTTTCCTTGCCACTTGTTTTGATAATAATGTTAGTCTCTTTTCCTTGGATACTCCCCTTTAATGTAAATATTCTCCAATTTCTGATTGGAAAATCTTCCTTTATTTCCAAACTATAATCCATTCTTGGTTTTGAATATATGATTCCTTCACTTATGTTCTTCTATTCCTTCACCTAGGATTAGGGTTTAATTAAACTTCAAAGACGGCTTTAGCAAATGAAGTTGAACTTAGGCTATCTTTTTTTTAATTGAACTTAAAAATAACCCTCTTTTATAACTTTGACTTGAACTTAGGTATTATTATTATTATTTTTAAAATACCCCTTTTTATAACTTACATATAATATATATATATACATACACACTTCAAACATTTGAGTTGACCACGTATATATATTTTTTTGTAAATTCGATATTCTATTGATTAGTCAAAGTGGTACATCATATACATCCATATTAGTTACTTTAGCTGACGTGGTTTTCCATTGGGGAAACCAAACCAACAATGGAAAAGTAGAATTTTGGTCCAAAAAGGACATAAAAACAACATTGTCTAAACCATAGTCTGTGAATGTTATGGACATCAAAGCTTCTAAAAAAGTATATAAGACTAGATTTATCCAAAATGCAACATAGATATATGGAAACCTAAAAAGAGAAACATGTTGTTATTGAAATTGTAACTATGGTGTCAGTCAAGAGGAGGTAGAAACATGTATTGGAGCTGTTGGTGTGCCCAAAGATATTAAGCCCTTGCCTCGAGAAAGCATGGATTCAATTTGGGCAAGCTGAAAGGCCATGTCACAAAGCTCAAGAGACATTTCTTGGTGCTTTGCTTGGATGTCATCTAGTTGTAAAAAATTTCCCATTTTGCTTCGTTTCTCTCTAGCAATACTTTTTTGAGGAGAGCTTTAAAAAATTTCCCCCTCTGTGCACTGCGTAGCAAGTGCAACCACCGGTGCGGGCACCTCATCCGCTTGACACTTCCGCATAACTTTCCCATCCAGTATCTGTGTTGCGACTCTGACCATATCATTATTGATACTGAAGATCGTATACCCTCTCTTTTTCTTCTCCAGCTTGAACTTTTTCTTCATGGCCTCCGCGATGGCCAAATCATCACTTTTACCCTCAGATATGTTCATTGGATCCTCTCCTTTGCAAGGGAATCGGGTAATTTTGTGAAACTAGTTGCTCGTGATGGGGATGGGCTCCTCCAACCACAAACACCCATCATGCACCAGGTAGAGTAGCTGCCTGATGACAAAGATAGTCATTGGGGTTCGATGGTAATGTGACACCCAGAGCAGGTTTAACAACCTTGCTCTCTCTACTCCTCAACCACTTGTGCAACTCCAACTCTATGGCTCCCACCGCTATATTTTTCTTTGGGCACATTAGTTGCGCGGTTGCCAAATATGGGAATTTATCATGGTCCACGAGATCCCAGTCTTCAAATTTTAGAACTAGCACCCGTCCCAAGTGCGCTCCATAAAAAGCTATATCATCAGGTAGCAGCAGAGTTTGCAGAGAGCTCTTTCTCTCATCTAGATCCTTGGGCACCCTTGCTTTCCCCTTCCATGGTGGAACATATGTGGGAAACCTGGTCAGATGGTCTGCACCCTAGGTTTCTTCCTCCATTTCTTCATCCTTCTCCTCTTCCACCAGGATTTCCTCAAGGTCTTGATCCTCCTCATCGGCTTCCAAATTGATCGCCTTCACCTTTTCTTCCATGGTAATTTTAGTTCTCAGTGGGTTTCTAGGGGACATGCGCACCATAACCATAAGCTGCTTGCCTTTCTTAGGTCTCAGCATGTTCGGTGATTCAAGGATTTCTGCGACTATCCCAGTGCTTTCTGGGGCATATCCTATCGTTATGGCTTGTGTGGCCTCTTCAATGGTCATCTCTCCAATATCCATGGCTTCTTCAGACGCTACCATATTGTTGTTCCACAAATATCTCAAAAACTCAGGTAAGTGCTCAAACAACACCTTCGACTTCAAATGATCAAACAGATCTAGGTTCATAAATCTCTGGGCACACAATAGCTCAACTCTCAAATGGCTAAGTGTTGTTTTCTGGGTATCCCTTTGCAATTTATAGCACCTTTTGAATTCGAATTCAACTGTTCCCCTGAAATCTGGTCCATTAATGCTCCCTTAGCGGCAGATTTTCCCAAATCCAGCCCATAAAGTTCGCCTTAAATGCTTGCCAGCCACTCCATTTGGTCTCAAACCAAGCATCACATCATGAATAATGACTATAACGGTCACGTTCCAGCCAATCGGCACGGTAGCACAGCTACCTTTGTGCTGTCGCAGACCCTGTGACACCTCGATACTCCGCGCAGTCCTGACATCGCGCAGCTCTCGGCAGAGTATTTTATAGTCCCGCACCTCCTTTTAGCTGCCTAGAGTGCTAAGACTATGCTTCATGTGGCTAGTTAGATGGTTGGGCCACCTGTATATGGCTTCAACCGACTACCATTTACTTTTCCTGTGAAGAGTTCACCATTTAACTTCACCAATTGCACCACGCCGCTCTCTGTGATCTCCTTAATAACATATGCTCCCATTCAATGCATTTGAAGCTTCCCCGAGAATTTATAAAACTTACTATCATATAAAAATACCAAATCATTCACCTTAAAGGTGCGTAACTTGATATGTCGATCGTGCCAAGCCTTTTCACACTACTTTTGTACATGCTGATGGAATCCAACCAAAAATCATTCTTCTTCAAGCTCCTCTAACTACGCGAGCCTCTCCTCTAGGGCTCCGCGGTCCATCCTACCTATGAGTGCTGCTATGCACAGACTAGGCATGATATACTCCATCGGCATTACAACTTCCACTCCATAGACCAGCCTAAAAGGCGTTTGTCCCGTCAGTTTCTTGCCTGTTGTCCTATAAGCCCATAATATTGCGGGTACGCGCAGGTCCTAATCACTTCGCTGTGCATTACATACTTTCGTTAGCGTGGTCTCCAATAATTTATTAAATGCCTCTATGACCCCATTAGCATGTTGGTGATACGGTGTGATTTTCTAATGATACACTTGAAACTCTTCCATCAGCGCATTGATCATTTCATTCAGGAAATGTGTACCGGGATCACTCATCAAGATCTTTGGACAACCAAATCATGTCAGTACGTGTTCAGACAAAAACTTCCGGCTGTCGCGGTCATGTAATATTTTACTGGCTTCACTTTTTCCCATCGCATCAGGTATTTTGTCGCAGTAATAATATATCTCGCACTTGTCTTTCCTTGTGGTTTGATAGGTCCTACAAAGTTAATCACCCACTTTTCGAAGGGCTGCAACGTCATTTGCGAATTCAAAGGCATCTCATCCCTCTGCAACGACTTACCCATTCTTTGATAGACATCGAATTCCTTGCAATGTGCTTTTGAATCCTGATGAAAAGTCAGCCACCACAACCCTCTGTGGAGAATATTCTTGTAGAAATTCCCACTGTAGATCAACAGATTATGCAATATACTAAAGCAAAATACAAGATCTACTTCTATAACAAACTTGTGGAAGCTTAATCGAATTTGAGAAATATCAAATAGAACACATATAACTGAGAATGAGAAATCAATCACACATGAACACAGAAAAATAATCTGGGGAAAGCCTCAGCTAAAAACCCCTCTAACTGTATTATCAAACAAGTGGAAATATGTTATGATTATAAAAAAAATCAGCTCACAAGCTATCCTACTCTCTCTGCAATCCAACTGCTACTCATAGATAGTCAAAGACGTCTCATAAACCTTCTCCTCTGCCCTTCAAGCCTCCTATTTCCTTGTGCAGTTTTTCCCGGGGTCCAATGCTTCCACTTGTGTGAATTCCCACCTCACACTGCTCACTTGGCTCAGAAATAACTACACAAATCTGAAGGAGATAATTCCTTATGCATGGATGAGTTTCCTATATAGGAAAAATCCTCCAACTGATAGTACAATGTCCCTCCATCTGATCTCAACTGGGTCTCTGTCTGAACTGACATGCATGAGTTATTTATGAGAGAATATTCAGTTATCTAAAGTGCAGCAGTTACATGCATGCAAGCATTAACTAACTGAACTCACAATTAATTCAACAAAATGTTGGAAATAATCTAACTAGACTTAACTCAGTTAACTAAACTAACTAATTAAAACTCAATATTAAAACTCATCCTTCTTTAACTGATAGATAAATTCCTCAATCAATGGAGAAACTGTTGCATGTCCCCACATAGACTTCATGTTTGATTTTCTACAACTAATTAACTCATGGTGAATTAATTAATTATTTTTCAAACAGCTACTAAGATCAAATTCGAATTTTACTTCTCAATTTTAATTCAGGGACTGACTAAAATTGGAATCCATCCCGAAATGATATTTATAGCAATGCTATTTTTAGCACTTCCATTTTTCATTCCTTATTGCTAAGTCCAACACTGGTACCCGAATTGCTATTTATAGCAATGTTGTTTTTAGCACTTGTATTTTTAGCATTTCTTGTTACTATTTTCAATACTTCTATATGGTTTCTCTCCCTGCATAATGACCTCCTGTGGGGCCCCCATGAGCATCCACGAAGATGCTACTTCATTCAAACTCTGGTACATACCTTCGCAGTATCTCATCATTCCCCATATTGTATAGATACCACGTAATGAAAGAAAAATTTGTCGCGCGCACCACTAATTCCTTCTTCTGTTGGAGAGAGTAACCTTCTGGCATAGTTCCAGTTGTTAGAAAGTGAATTATATATTCAAAATGTCCATCCGCTACTTTCATAGTGAAAAGTTGTGCGTCAAGTAGTCCTTCCTCCAAGATAGTAGGTTCCTCCCCTGTCTTAATGCGCGACAGGTGATCAGGTCTCGTGTTTAGTGGTCCAAGATTCACAACAACTTCAAAATCATATTCTTGGAACAATAAAATCCACCTACATATGCACCCCCCGAACACAGGCTTATTGAACAAGTATTTTAGCGTGGAATGATTTCTATACATCTTGAAGTGTCCCCCTTGCAAGTAGTGCTGATATTTCTAGAGCGCATACACCATAGCCAACACCTCGTGTTCAGTGGTGGAATAGTTCATTTCTTCTTTAGATAATCTGCGACTCGTGAACGTCATAAGGTGATCCAAGCCCTCTCCACCATCTTCTGTAAGTACTACCCCCAGCACTATACATGATGCGTCAACATGAACATGAAATTCTTTCTTCCAGTTCAGGAAGACAAGAATCAGCACAGTAACCAGCTTCTTCTTCAATATATCTAGACTTTTCTTACAGTCATCATCCCAGCAGAACGTGACATCCTTCTTTAACAACTTTTTCATCAGCGTGGTGATCTGGGCGTAACTTTTGATAAACTTTCTATAGTACCCTATATGTCCCAAGGTAGAACGCAACTGTTTCACACTACATGGTGCTTCCAAATTCAGAATCACCGCAACAGAACCATTTGTTGGCTTGTTGGGGCCTGACCTAGGTTCGAAGTTAATTAGCCAAACAAATCCCTACACTACTAGCCCTTTCGGCAACAGCCCGCGGTGCGTGGACTGAAGTCTCACCCGAAGCAATATGGGGGGATGCTGGAACCAAGTTTCCGCACCCTTGAGATGTCTGAGGTGTTGATTTAGTCCAACTGTGCCTACCTTCGTGCAGGTCACTTTGCACACTATCCTGACTTGTGATACCTTCACGATATGTTATAATTGTCCTTCATGTAGCCATAACCAGGGGCTGAGATACCTTCACGCTACTAGGGCAGTGATCTGTGCTATTTCCCCAAGTTACATTGTGTATCTTTCTTATCTTCTTACAGATGTTAGTTAACTTCGTGTAAACAGATACTTTATCTTACATTCACTTAATCAACACAATCACATATGTTCGCGCATCATATAATAGTAAGATTGCAATTCATACCCAATATACTCAATGCATAAAACAGCAAATAGACACACAGAATTGATGTGAAACTTCTATTTATTAATGCTTCGATGGTTACAAACTCGACTCACCCTGCGCACTCAGCTGTAGGGGTTTGTGCACTTAGTTGTAGACTACTAGGCCTATATGCACTCGGTTGTAGAGCCTTCTCCTACTCTACAACCCAAAGACTCGACTTTACACTTAGATCTTCTGCTATCCTTCTATTCCATCATCATTCCTTGACTTCAATTTTCTTATTTACAACTTAGAGCCTCGCTCTATTTATACGATCCCATGTTCCACTGACCATGGGTAGATCTTTAAAGCCAACATTACATTAAAAAATTGAGGGTGGACAACACCATGACTCATTTACAACTTCGCGCTCCACGCTCACAAAATGCGGAGTCTTTACATCCTATTTACACTTTTCATCCCAAATTTGGGCTCTAAGCCCCAAAACTTTCCTTGGGGGATCCCGCGCCCAACAGCAGGTTTCTACTGGCCCACACTTTTTAAAGAAGTTGGAGCAAGAGTAAGAAGTTGTATACCTTGCCAATTATTTGCAAGAAAACAGAAACTGTCAGCACTTCCTTTGGTTCCAATATTGGTTCATGCTCCTTTTCTACAATGGGGGTTGGACTTTATAGGGGAAATTCATCCACAATCAAGTAATCAATACAAATGGATTCTAACTGCTACAGACTATTTTACCAAGTGGGTAGAGGCCATACCTGTTAAAAATACAACTGATACTGTTGTGATTAAATTCCTTGAAGAAAATATCTTATCAATATTTGGATGTCCTCAGCAGATTGTTACAAATAATGCAGCAACATTTAGCAGTGTTAAAATGATTGAGTTCTGTCAAAAGTATTCAATACTATTACACCATTCTACACCATACTATCCATAGGGTAATGGGCTAGCAGAATCCTCCAAGAAGAGCTTAGTTAAGGTCATTAAGAAGACTCTTGAAGACCATAAAAGGATTTGGGATAGCCACCTAATCCATGTAATTTGGGAAAACAAAGTTTCTCCTAAGAGGTCAATAGGCAAGTCTCCTTTCCAATTAGTTTATGGCAAGGAAGCAATTTTTCCTACTCATTTAGTTTTATGTGTTATGAGATTCCTTCAGGAATACTATGAAGAAAAAGATGATTTCTCAAGAAGGATTAATCAAATTATTGAGTTGAATGAAGATAGGGATGAAATCTAGTACAAGCTAAGGAAATACCAAAATAAGATGAAGGAATTGTTTGACAGAAAGGCTAGAGAAAGAAATTTCAAGAAAGGTGACCTCGTGCTTAGATGGGATACAAGGAGAGAAGATAAAGGCAAGCATGCAAAATTTGACAGCCTTTGGTTTGGTCCATTTAGCATTGCATAAGTCAAAGGGAACAATACATTCATCCTACAGAATTTAGAAGGAGAGTATTCCTCATTGCTAGTCAATGGGAAATGCTTGAAACATTACATTCAGTATTAATTTTTCATCCATTCATTCATCATCTGTAAATATCTAGAGAGTTCATTTTATTTTTGAAAGAAAAATTGCAAGTGAGTGTCTGTTCAACAAAGACTCCATAGCCTGAGGAGAAGGCACTTGGACTTGCTTGTTCTCTGCATCCCACAGGGGGAAGCAGTCCCCAGCTAGAGCCGATGTTGTAACATAATATTGTTTTGATAAGTTAGTACATTAGTCAAAAGTTAATTTTAAAATGATAAGTTAGGATATGGATGCAAAAGAAATAAAAATTAAAATGTTAGGACAAACTGATATTTTATAGACATCCATATCAATAAAATGATAGGAGTTATCTACCCAAAATAAAGAAGGCAAAAGAAAAATAAAATGTTAGGGAAGAAAAAGAAAGGAAAGGCTTCATTTTTATACAAAAATAAATGCAAAGGCTGCAAGTCCAAATGCGCCACATCAAAAAAATGTCAAAATTGTGTTAGTATATGATAAATTACTTAATCAGTATTAATTCTTTGATTATAAAATTTAGCATTTCAATTATATTATAATGTGCAAGCTTGATTTGACCCAAATCATAAACGATAAAAAGGTCTTGTCAACTTTCATAAAAATAATGCATGATCCAACGGTTGATCTACTCCTTACCCAGATCAATGGCGAGCAGATATTTCGCACCCCCCTCCACCGTTTCTCATTAATGTGATGGGGGGGTCCACAAAGCAAATTCCATGGTGTACACCCCAACCTTACGTGTCTCCACCACATCACTCTACACCCCCTCTGCTAAAAACCATAAACAACAACTACCATCGTGCAAACCACTGGCGGTTTTCCTCCGCCGACGGCTCTTTCACCCCACAAAAAATTTGTTATCCCTCCACTAATCTCAAGCTGAAACCTCACATATCGTTACCTATTCCTCCCATCTTTTACCTCCTTACATGCTTATTGCCCTGTTTGGCATACCCGTTGTATCCATTTGTTGCAGTCCCACTCCCTTTCATTTAAAGTTGCTACAGTTATCAACAAAACCATTACCCCTTCCCACATATTATAAATAAAACAAAACCGACCTTTTTCTCATTTTCTTCTCATTATTTTCAATTGTTTGCAGGTTTATAGTGTTTGAGAGCTTCTTTCCTTTTGCTCAGTCTGTCACTTATAATCATTTTTCTTCCTATCTGCCACCATGGCCCCAAAAGAAAAAACCAAGAAGCAAACCACATAGGAAAGTATTGTTACCCGACCCATCTTGACCTTGACCATATCCCGATTTTTGATTTACTATTCAAAGTTGCAGAAGCCAAGTGTGAGTTTGATTTTTATGAACTACACTTGTGGCTTAAACAAAATTATCTTGACCAAAAAGATCCGATTAGGTTTTGGTAGTTCCTGTTACCTTTCTATAGTTTCCCAAAGACACATGAATTCCCTGACCTTATTACCTGGTGCCAAGCCAAGTATGATCTTTTGAAAAGGGTATTCATGGCTTAGAATGCAGACATTTTGATAACCATTTCTGCTCAAACCATAAATTAAATGCTCTTAATTCCTCAAATTGACTCTTTGACTCAGTTTTCACCAACAACACTTACAGATTTGTACCATAAGTTAACCTTCCCACAGAGAGCCCAAATATTCGAAATCTTTTTACCTAAGGATGCAGAATTGCCCAAAAGAAATCCACCTTATTCATCTACCATGTTCCCTGAGGCCTCCAAACATTGCATTTCCTTGCTTTCTTATTTGTTAGGATACCTTGATGACCAGTCTGTTGATGAGGTTACCCTTAGTTTCTTATCCATCTTTAATAAAGACAAACAACTAACATTCATGTATAATTACAATCAATTCTTGGCTGATAATATACATGAAAAATTCATGAACTTCACTATGTATGGAGTGTTCAATTACAACTCTATAATTGTCTACATGTTTCTTTTCCAAGAGGGTGATTTTTTACCTATCAAACTCAGCAAGAATGATGAACAAGGAGTGAATCAATCAGTGATTCACTGGATAGAAATGGTCATGGAAACTTCTACCACCTCATCATTTGTAGAATTTGTGCATGCATTTATACATCTAGTGTTACAGCTCCTTAACAGTTAGACAGAGCCCAGGATTGGGAATGAAATTAAAAGGATCCTACACTTAATTGAACAAACCAAAATTGGTGACCAGTATTTATCCCAGAACTACACTAAGATAAGAATATATGGTTGTGAGCTTGCACCATACAAGCTGCCCAAATATGTTCCTTTGAGGATATTTTCTCTAGAATATATCAGGCAGATGATTCACATGGATGAGCTACATTTTGTATTAGGTAAAAGAAAGTCTCAGTTCAAGATTAAAGCACATATTGGGTCATTTATTTGCAATAGCAGATTAGCTGGTGTTTAGGCAGATGCATTATTGAAGAATATGAATCTCTAGCCTAGTTTCACTTGGTCTTATGATCCTTTTGGCATCATTTATGATTTAAGGGTTAGTTTCAAGGTGACTCCTTATAACTATACTCCAAGTCTAGAAATTGAAAAAATTTATGAGTCAAGAAACATGGATTGATGGGACTCTTCAAGAAGAAGATGAGAAAGTTGTGTCTACTCCCACTAAATAGACTCTAGTTGCTCAGAGAAAGTAACAGAAAAGGATTAGAGAGGAAACTTCATCCAATAAAGATGTTCTAAAAGGATTCATTTTTCAGCAGAAGAAGCCTAAAATCAGCTTGGTCACATCAGCAGAAAAGACTGCACCAATTATCATTGATCTTGGAGATCCAGAAGTGTCTACATTAGTAGGAGTTAGTACTTCAACCACTCCTCCCACAGTTAGTGCTTCAACTACTTCTCCTACAACTTCACCTTCTAGAGAGCCTCTAGAAATTATTCATTCAATAGGAACCAGCACTTCAGATGACTAAAACAAATTTTCAAGGTCCCTATAAATTAAGTAGAAAAATGAGGCTTTAAAATCCAATGTGTACAGTAAGTTCTAGAAACAAACTTCCACCTCCCAACATAGGCTCCTTTCTTCTTTTGACAGTGATAAGAACAGAACAAAAATGGCTTTCTTACAAGCCCATATTCGATTCCCTAAATCACCATCTGATTACAAGAAGACTGTGTTTTCTTTAGACACCAGTAAAATCCATCCAATTTACCAGATGGACATGCACAGACAAACTGGTGAGATGTTGTTTTCTACTATGACAACTACATCCATGTCTCTATCTAAACTCAGGACTTCTCTATCAAATGTTCAGTCCCAACTTAAGTTACAAAGGATCTCCTCTCTAGCTAAAGAAAACATAATAAAATCACTAGAGGATTTTGTGATTAAAGTGGGATATGATCCCAAGGATGTAAAAGCTATAGAACTACTCCTTAAGAAGAAAGATGCAGACATTGATGCATTGAAGAAAGACTTGAAGTTGCCTTCAATAGAAGATCCTCTAACCAAGGATATGGCATAAACTGAACAGCTAAAGGAGGATATGCTCAAGCTTATCATTGAGAAGAATATACAGTTAAAGAAAATGGAAGAGTAGACTGAAGAGTTATTGAAGGAGAAGGAAACAACACAAATTTCCACGGTGCCCATTAGAGTAGTCTCGATAGTAGTTGCAGGTATAGAGCCTAGTTCATCATCTGCAGCCATTGAGTCTACATCAACAGTAGCTGACCCAGCCAGATTAGCACAGGAACTATCAATACAGAAGCAGGAAAACCAAAAACTATTTCAGAAATACAAAAGTCTAGAATTGCAGAAAGTGAAAAATGATTTTAAGTATCTACAAGAAATGCAAGAGACTCACAAATTGGAACTTAAAATCCAAAAGTTGGGGAGTGATTCTCCGATGGAAGACACTTTGGTTCATGCCAAGGAAAGTATTTTGACAAAATCAGTCAATCCATGATAGATGTATGGCCATCCACACAAATTATTTTTTAGCAACAAGAACTCATTACTAGGTGCAGAGCAATGATTGAAGAACAAAAAGAAGCCTTGAAGACCAAGCTAGTAGAAGCCACAGATATGATCAAGGTTTTAAATTCAAAGAGCAAAGAGGAATTAGAAGAAATAAAAATTTGTAACATAACAACTACCATCTTGGATATCAAAAAGGTATTACAAAAAAGGATTTGATCAATCAATTAAAAACTAAGTGTCAAACCCTCGACATTTATGTCAATATATTTCATTCAAAATTTAACGTTTCAAATCAAAAAGGATTTTCAGGGTTAGTAGGTTTGAATGATAAGTTGATTAGATTAGATGATTATTGCAAGGATTTATATGCTATTGCAGTAGACAAAGCCAAATTTGCAGGAGTTAAAGGATAGATAATAGGGAGGGCTTTTCTAGAAGCCTTGGAATTTTATTTAATCATCAAACATGAAATCAAGCACTTGTTTCTCACCAAGACTAATTTCGAAAGATATACAGAGGTGGATTAAACATTCAAGAAGATGGTAAATGTAGAAATCCCAAGTGAACAAATATGGGATTTGTTATCACTTAGAACTAAAAATTTGATGTATATCATTTTCTATCCTAGTCCGATGACAAAGGTCTGTGTTAAGTTGATTTCGTTTTTCTTTTTTCCTCACTTAGGATTTGGAGTTTTAAAAAGTTTTTAACTCAAACCATACTCAACTCCCATTGGTTCTCCTCCACCATCATTGTTCTATAGTCATATCTTGTCTTATCTGAGTCACCATGTCTTTTAGTAATTTCGCAGCGTAATCCCATTCGCCAGTTTCGCAGCGCAATCATGGATAAGCGTTTTCGCAGCGCATCATGATTAGGCCGTTTCGCAGCGCATCATTAAAATTTAAAACTAACAGCGCTGCGAAATCATGGATTCGTGCATTTCGCAGCGAATCTTTCCCGAAATGTCAAGTCCGTTAGGTGAGTCATCAGTTATGTCCTCTCATGTCAGTTTATGTACCTCTCATATCACGTTTGAATGCTCATTTGCCACTATCACCACCACTAGATCTGTTGATATGCATAGAGTATCATTCCCAAGAAATTTTACCGTGCATAAACCTTAATGATGGTCGTAAGTGCTGCATGAGTGACAAATCTGCCCAATTATGTATTGAAAGGTTTTAAATGGAAGAGTTTAAATTTCAAGCGAGGCTGATAATCAAGCGAGGCTGAATTAAAAAGGAGCTGAATCACGATTTCAACGGAGCTATTAGTCTTTGTATGTGAAGATCTCGAAGAAAGAATGGAGAAAAAGGAGCACAGATCCGGTAAATGTCAGAGGACTGAACCTGAGGGCCTGGACATAACGTTGAGAGATGAAGGGGTGAAGAAAGCGTTTAAAGATGTCGGGTGCTGGAACTTTTGCAAAAAGCTACAAGGAGGACATGCGCAAGTAACTAAAGAATTTGCGCTAAACTTCACTGGTTTAAATTCAAAGGTAGCCATGTTAGAAGTGCAGGTTTCTTCAGAAGCAATATCTGCTGTGACAGAGATCCCAAGAGGACAAGAGGAATGGTTTAAGAATTTCAAATTTGACCTGAATCCTTGTAAGGAGTTTTTAAAGGATGCATATGTAAATGAAGATTTAACTAAAGCAGTGCCCAGGAGTTATGTCAAGGAACATTATGCTCTTCTACTCACCTGCATACAGAAATATTTAACCTGTGAAGGAAGGTACAACAAGGTTTATTCTTACCATTTCAAACTGCTTTTGCATTTCACTGGGAAAGTCTCCATAGACCTTCCTTTTTATTTGTTTCGCAGCTTGAGTAAGATGTGTGATAAAGTGCAGCTAAGGAAAGAGGACTGTGAAACCTCTTTGTTTCATCATGGTTTGATCAAGCTGCTGGTTTTATATGGCCTCCAAAAGATAGACAGAGACTGGAATTCTTTTATTTTCATGGCTGGATTCCAAAGCAAAACTGGCCTCACTCCACAACCAGCCAGAGAATTTACAATAGCTGAGCTCCAAAAAGAAGCAAGAGCTAAAAGGGTTCCAAAGTCACAGCTAAGAAAACCAGTGAAGCCACTAATCATTCAAGATCAACCTCAGAAATCAACAAAGGAAAAAACTCATGATAAGAAGACTATACCTGAAACAAGCACATCTGAAGCAGTCTCAAGGGTAAGGACAAGAAGCCAGATAAATAAAGAAAAAGGTAAAGCCATAGCAATTGAAGAGAGCCCAGTGTCTAAGGCAAGTTTGAATGATTTATTACAGGCCATTGAATTCGAGCAGTTTGAACCAGTCCAAATTGATTTGACACAGTCAGAGGAAGAAGGTACCAAGAAGTCTAAGGCCTCAAAAAGGCTTAAATTCGATGAGCCAGCTGAAGAATTCATTTTTAAACCCAGAAGACCTATAACAAGGAAATTCCAGCAAGTAAAGGAAGCACTGCCAAGAACAGAGGAAACAGGGAAAGGAACGCAAAAGGACACAAGCAAAACAGTCATCACATCTCAAGGAGATAATATAGCAACCATAAAGAGCCAATTAGAAGCAGCTAAATATGAGATTGCCAAATTGAAGAAAGCCGCTAGAAAACATGCAGTCATATACGCAAAGTATCGTAAAGCTCTATGGAAAGGGAGTGAAACCCTAGAAAACCAATTGAATTCAGTGGTTGATGGCCATTCACAATTTCACACATGGACAGTACCAGCAATCAGAGAAGCCAGGTACATCAGAAGAATCAATATGCAACTGAGAGCTGGGAATAAAGCTATGAAGAAACAAATTGAAGATCTGAAGGCACAGCTAGGTCAGCTACCTGCTAAATGAGTTTTGAGGCCAAGTAAGATTTTGTTTTAAAATTTTGACAAATTTGCTTGACTTTATCTTTTTGAGGAAACATAAATCCCTGTGCGACATGTGTAAAGTTTAAGGAAGTTTTGGGCAATCAAATACTCGGCTAATAAGGGTCTCAGGGCAAAAGCAAGCTGTTTTTTTTTTTTTTTAAACTCAGCAGTTTCGTAGCGCGCTACGAAACTGCTGTAGGTGATGATTTTAACGCAAACAGGCAGTTTTGAATTATGAGCGGGAATTTTGAAAGGGAAACGCCTAAAGGGTGTGCAAAACATCAGCTGGAGCAACAATAGTCAATCAGATCAAGACAGGTGGATGCTTAAAAAAGGTGGAATATTTCAACCCAAGTTTAAAATTTCTATTGTAAAACCCCTTTATCACCGTTCAAGAGGTATCAAACGATTTGCATACAAGGAACTTTTGCCTGCACACATGTTCATCGATGAAGCTTACAACGCATCAAGAACGTGGCAGTTTTCCATGTTTTGGGTTATTAAAGGCTAGAAGACATGCTTCTATACATTCGAACTTTTTGAGGAAAACTGAAGCCGAGAAGCAAGGGAAATCTCCTAATACTTCTGAGCAGTTAAAAGATTCAGCATTCAAGGTCAATATGGAGCATTAAACATCCAGCTCACCCAAATCGAAAGAAGACCAGGTGTCAAAGAACAAGGAGAAGCCATTATGCATGGAAAATGGAGTTAGAGTCATAGTTAATTTAGAACTCTTAAAAAACTCCAGTCAGCACTTTATTGTATTTATTAGTTAGTTAAATAGTTGATAGGTGTCATTAGAGGTAGTTATCGAATTCCCCTCATGCTGGAGGAGGAAACTCAAATCAGTTACAATAAGGACTCTATATATAGCTGAAACAGCAATGTAATGGGGGTTGGGAAATTTTATAACAGAGCATTGTTTTGGCTTATGTAAAGACAGAGTTTCAGTAATGTAATTTTCCTGCTTTACTTCTTAGGATTCATGAAGGATTTCTATGTTCAGAATGTGTGATTTTATCCTTTCCTTAATGTCTTTTACAGTTGCATAGATGTATAATCACTCAGAATTCATTGATTATGCTCTGATTTCCTGTATGCATTTATGAGATGTGGTTCCATATGTGTTATGTTCTGAATACTCAAATGTTGAATGCCCTGACTTCTATGTAAAGGCAGTATCATTGTTTACTGAGGTGTTGTTGACTCCATAGGCCCAATGGAAACTTGATTAATGTTTTTCCAGCATCCATATTTATCACAGATATATCACAAAGAGTTAGCCATCTTATCTTAAGTAAAAATCATTAACCCAACTAGAGAGAGCCCTCTCAGGTTGAGGAGGCTAAGCCTCAGCCTAAAGTAGGTTTGAAATAGTTACTTGAAGTCTCCCTGATCTGCAGCCTTCCAGGGCCTGATTTTGAGATAACAGGATTAATTGTGTGAAACAATTGAGTAATTCCTCATTTTGACAGCAGAACAGCTCATCAATGTTTTCAGGATAGCTCATCAGTGTTTTTAGGCCAAATCATCAACAAATTCCCAAAGTATAGAGCCACCTCTTCAGCAGTTTTTCAGTTCCTATTATATTGTTCTATTTTTGTAATTTTGTACTATTTTGGTATTCTATTCCAAACAGATTGTAGATCTTTTGTAAAGTTTTGTTTAGATAACTCCTCCTTTGAGTTATTATGGGTTGAACCCTTGAACAAGTTATCAAGCAGAATTGTACTAAGCTAGAGCATTTTTAAAATAATAAAATATTCTAGATTTGCCTCATATGGTATGTCTCTCAGTGAGTTGTATTTCATATTATCTATTAAATATGTTTTCTTCATATAAATTAAGCTTTTTTAGTTATCCGATATAAAATTTAATTCAATTTTAGTTTCATTTTGCATCCTATCTGAAGTTGTCATTTAAATAAGAGAATAATTTACAGAACTATCTGTTATTGTAAATTCCTCTTTGAATATAAATTACACTAGATCTATGTAATAGTTTGATTATATTTTGTTGATTAAGAAAGCATTGTTTTCTTAATTTATTCTTGTAAATGGTTAAATACTCAGTTTGAATATTAAATCAACTATACCTCTTCACACTCTACTTCTCCATCCCATTAAAATCAAACTAATCATGTGCAGTTAAATAACAGCCTTTCATTTTATAAAAAGTATGTCTACGTATAAAGCACCTATTTATAAAATAGTCCATTGGTCATCCAATCATTTAAAACAATAAAACACTATAGATGCATTGGCATAACTAATTGACCTTAGGTTATGTCAAAGGAAAACACAACCTACAAGACTAATGCGTGTAGTCAAATAACCAAGAATGCAACCCAACATACAAGGATGTAATCAAGCTCCATATATTTTTATAACTAGTCATATACCCATGACGATACATTCCATAAATTGACATCAAGTTCCTCGTGATAACTTTACTACTACCATGATCAATATGATGCAGTGAAACAAGCACATGGAACACAAGCTTAAGAGCCACACACACAACTGACATGCATGCATGACCAACACATTCACCCATATCTGTAGCACTAGATATGACCCAAAGAGAGCACAACCATGCTCTGATACCAATCTGTAAAACCCCCTCCCAGGTCTACCCAAATTAACCATGCCAACCAAGGTAAACATGAGGAGAGATGCTACTACAATTAGACTCAACCTCCTATGTCTCCTCAAGGAAGTGGAATCGATGAAACATCACATACAGTCATCCAACATCATCAACAGAACCCTCAAGAGACAAGTCATCCACTCAGATAGCCTATCCCTGGGTCCCATTGATATTCTAGAGCTCTTATTCCATAGTTGCTCTCATGCTATGGGTAAGGGAGCAGCGAGCAACCTAAAGTCACTCTCACGGGCTTGCTTGCCAACAACTATGGACCAAAATTTCCAATTTTGTGCCACCAACCACGTGATTTAAGCCACTTTTCTGGCCCATAATACTGGCCTTTGCCCAGAACATTTTGTAAATTCAATAACTCATTAAAAACATAATAACAATGTTGATCAATCAAAAATCACCCTCGGGGCTAAGCCTGAGCATCCCCAACCAGGACTATCATTATGTCAAACACTTGGCATCAATGCAACCTACAGGTCTAGGATACAAGATAGAGCATAATTGATTGAAACAACTTATGAAACATAACCAGAAGGACTGTATCCTTTCCCACTAAACTACTACATCATTAATTAGGTCTTTCATCCATCCATTTGACAGCTAAAAGTAAATATATGAAATGACCATGACATGAACCAGTCATTCAACCATGCTTATAACCAGCGTAAAAGCATACAAATATTAGAGATATGAAAACCATTAAATCCACATATAAATCAGTGAAAAAGTAAGAGAACTTAGATTTTATTAATCATAGGAAAATCTGACTAGGTTTGAGACTTCCACGTACCACCCAACCATAGACATGGTTGAACCAAATCCCTCTTTCAGTCAGTCACCCCCATGCCATATTCCAAGCACGAATGTGTAATCTCATGGAACAACCAATCCAAGAAGAACCAAGGGAATCTGGAGGTTAAACCACCTCCACCCTCACCAAAATGTGATCACACCAAAACTGGTGCTCTGATCACAACTGAAGATGACTTGGAATGCCATCTGAAATCCATCACTATCCTTGAGGAATTTTATGTCTCCTTGTCTCTCAGGGTTTACCGCAATCCAAACCTAGATCACTAGGCCCTAAACTGAGACTACTCCCTCGGGTTTTACCATGTATGCCACTAAAACTGGTCAAGGGATTCCTAGGCCTTTGGGAATGAACCTTGAGACCACCTCCACCCTAGATTCTGAAATCCATCCCAAAATTCCAAAGATCGAAACCAAGATCAACATCCCAACACACCATGGGATCTGAAAAAAGGCAAGGCTAGGCTGAAAACCATTGTCATAACCCAGCAAAACCATGACACCAACATCAATAAAACCATACATCAACATGCAAAGCAATGCATGTCCAAACTAGCTAGGAAATCACACATGCAAAAGGTTACCTACAAGCATTCTTGTTGAAGCCGCTTGATCCTGCTTTCCTTTCCTTGATCCTTGCTTGATTTTCCTTTCATTTCCCTGCTTTTCCTATTCTTGCTCCAAACTAGAGTGCTCCAAGAAAACTCTAAGTGACCAAGATAATGAGAGAGAGAAATAATAATGAGAAAGCACCAAACTAGAACTGACAAAAGCCATGACTGGTCCTCAAAAGCCTTTTTATGCATGAACCCTCTAACTTCTTCATTTTCTATTATTTTCCTTCAATTTCCTCCTCACATGCAACCTGTGACCTTTTACCTTCCTTTTCTCCTAATTTCCTTTATTTTCATAAATAAATGTGCTAAAAATGCCTTTTAATTCCCCTACCTTAGCCTTTGCCAATTTTCCTTAAACAAAACATACATCTAGTGATGCCCATGAGGATATATTTTCCAAACATTCAACTTGGAATATGTGTCCCTTAACCATGGTCTTATTTTATCTTTGTTAGATTTTATTACATGAACTTTTCACTAGGGTTGTTACAAAACCCTCCCCCTTGGGGAACACTGTCCTTAGTGTTAAACAACACCAATACCTCAGCAAAACCACTGAAAAGCATACATACGCCCAATGGAAATTTACAACTTAGCTCGTTGTAGTATCTACAATGAAGAACTTGCTCAAAAGTAAAACATCATGACAACATGACAATATAATAACATACCGCTTATTGGATATTTATAACTTAGCTCATGTCGTTGTTTACATTCATATACTATACATATACAAATATCAAAACATTAGCAAAACATATGCCAAACATAAACCAACATCAAACCAAAATTGCTTTGCCTCAATCGGCAAATAATGATGGATATAGGGCCCGCATCTGGTCCACCATCTTCCATGTAGCTTCCTTAGGCCCAAAGTGCTTCCACTGCACCTTAACTTTCTCTATGCTTCTATTCTTGAGCATGAGATGTTTCCACTGCAATATTCGATGAGGCTCTAACTTGAACTCTCCTTGCTCCACCTACAATACAGAGCAATTAATAACATGATCAACATCCTTTATATACTTCTTAAGAAATGAAATATGGAAAACATCATGGAATTTTAGTGTTGAAGGCAGTGCAGTCGAAATGGCATGGGTCCAATCCTCTCAAGGATCTCAAAAGGCCGACAATACCGTGGTGCAAACTTGGCACATGAACAAATCCTCAAAGAGATTTTCTTGGGCATCATTCACAAATACACATGCTCCCCAACCTGAAACTCTTTGAACACCCTTTGTTGATTTGCATAACTCTTTTTTTTTATCTTGTGCTTCCTTTAGATTCTTATTTATAACCTGCATTTCCTGCTTCATGTCCGTCAACATGTCAGTCTAATAAGTATCTTTTTCATTGTATCACTCCAATTGATGGGAGTGTTACAACTCCATCCATACAATGCCTCAAAAGTACTCATACTCAATGACTCCAGAAAACCATTGTTGTATGTGAACTCCACCAATGGTAGATAATCTTCCCATTTCCTTTGCTGGTGCATCACATACATGCTGAGTAGATCCTCCAAGGTCATGTTTCCCCTTTCTGTCTGACCATTTTTCTGTAGATTATAAGTTGTACTGAAAGCCAAATCTGTACCCAAGCCTGCAAATAGCTCAGTACAAAACTTGAAAGTGAACTATGCATCCATGTGTGACACAATTTTCCTTGGAACACCATGTATTCTCACTCTCTCTTCGATGAACACCTATGCTACCTCACTGGCTGAATATGTAGTATTCACTAGAATGAAGTGAGCTACCCTGCTCAACCAATCAACCATGACCATAATAGAATCATGTTTCTTCACTCTCCTCGGAAGACCTATGATGAAATCCATGGAAATGACCTCCCATTTCCATTCTGGAATCGTAATAGGTTGCAATAGACCACCTGGATGCTTATATTCTACCTTTACCTACTGCCAGTCTAAACATCTAGCCACTTGCTTCTTCAGATTCGACCAATAGTAAAACTTCTTCACCACTATCAATGTAGTATGATATCCTGGATGAGCCGAATATGGTTTCACATGCAAATCCCTCAAGGTAAGCTTCTTGAGCTCACTGCAATTCGTCACATAGATCATGTCTTGAAACCTAACCAAGAAATCTGTCATGAGACAATAGTATGCATCCTGATCACCTATACCTGTACCTACACCTGTACCTGTACTCTATTGTAACCTATGCATAATCTCCATGTATTTATCATCCCAATGTCCTGCCTGCAAGATCCTATCTTGTAACTCTATCCCGTAGGAGATTATAGTTGCTATATGATTTACATGTACCTTCCTACTAAGAGCATTTGCAACCTGATTCTCCTTCCCTTTGATGTATCTGATCTCAAAGTCAAACTCACTAAGGGTATCCAACCATCTAGCTTTCCTAGCATTTAGAGTTGGTGAGTCAAACAAAAACCTCAACCCACTGTGATCGCTCATCAATGTAAACCTCTTGCCCAGAAGATAATGTCTCCACATATTCAATGGAAGTATAATCACTGCTAGCTCAAGATCAGCATTGAATAGTTCTTCTCTTTCTCATTCAGTTTTTGTGACTCATAGCACAGTACCTGTCCTTCTTGCATGAGAACTCCACCAAGTCCCCTCTTTCAAGCATTTGTGCACACTACAAACTCCTTTTCTGGATCTACAATCTTTATCACTAATGCATGTGTCAACAACTACTTAAGTTGCTCAAAACTATCTTCATGTTCCATTGTCCATTAAACCTTATTACCCTTCCATTGTAATGATGTGGTAAGATATGTAATGCATGAGAAGTTCCTGATGAACCTCCTGTAGTAACATGAAAATCCCATGAATGATCTCACCTCATCTACATTCTTAGGAGCTTCACATTAAATGATGGCCCTTATCTTTTCTGGATCTACTATTATGCCTTCCTTGGAGACAACATTTCCCAAGTAGTGTACCTCAATCTAAAAGAAGTTGCACTTGCTAAGCTTAGCATACAACTGATGCTCTCTTAGAAATCTCAACATTGCTACTAAATGTTTTGCATGCTCTTGCTCATTCTTAGAATATACCAATATGTCATCAATGAATACAATAACAAACTTGTCCAAATAAGGACGCAACACACTATTCATCAAACACATGAATGTAGCTGGAGAATTAGTCAAACCAAATAGAACAACAACAAACTCATAATGCCCATACCTGGTCCTAAACGCAATCTTGAAGATATCCTCTTCCTTGATGCATACCGGATGGTATCCCGATCTCAAGTCGATCTTAGAGAAGACTGCTTCTCCCTTTAGATGATCAAACAAATCATAAATTCTTGAAAAAGGGTATCTGTTCTTGATCGCTACCTTGTTCAGTTCCCTGTAATAAATGTACAATCTAGGAGTGCCATATTTCTTATTTATGAGCAACACTGGTGCGCCCCAAGGTGATACACTAGGTCTGATGTATTATTTGTCCAACATTTCCTTTAACTGCAAATTGAAATCTACAAACTAAGGTGTGCTCATCATGTAAGGTGCTTTCGATGTTGGAGCTGCCTCTGGCACCAATTCAATAGAAAATTCTACCTTGCTATGAGGTGGAAACTCTAAAATGTCCTCAGAAAATACATCCTGAAACTGTTACAAAACCGGGTACCTGCTCAACACATCGACATCCTTAACCTCCTTACCCTTGTCACTGGAAATGTGTATTGCAAACATCACACAACCTTTTCTAGAACTACGCTTAGCATACATAGTGGTAACCATCCTCACTGATGTAGGCTTCTTCTTTCCCTGCAAGGTCCTCTTTTCCCCACTATCATCCGCACACTCAATGGCCTTGTCAAAGAAATCCACTTCGGTTCTGTGAAGGTATATCTAATCCATACCCAAAAGAATCTTATACGATCCCAATGGAAATACATTTAAATTTACTATTGTAGGTATACCATTTATCTCACATGCACAAGCTTTCACCCAATGGTGAACTCGCTTCTTTGTACCTATAGCCAACTATACCAAACAAGATTTTGCATGCACTTCTTTTCTCAAACCGCACTTATCCACCAAGTGAGGATTAATATAACTATAGTTAGATCCAAGATCAATCAAAATAGAAACAACTTGATCATAAAGCTTACCGTCCATCTCAATGATCAATGCCTGATGATCTGCCTTCCTGCTGTCCACAACTGCATATATCTAAGGAATGTTATGACCAACATCACCAACTATATGTGCCTCCTGAGAACTATAGATCTGGAGTCTACCACCACTCTGATACCGCGGAAAATCCCTCTTACGATGATCCTTACCACATATTCAACACTGCAATGGTTCCCTACCACCACCTCTAGCCTTCTGCTCTCCATGTCCCTTCTTAGTTGTATTGAATCTCTTTGTTGCTGAGGTACTATCACCCTTAGAGTGGGATAGGGTCATTCCGTATTGGATACTTTTCCCAACCATGCTCAGCTTTATAAATTCATTTTGGTACATAGAACAGACGATCGTCTGATGGTAGACTGATAATTCTCTGCTGAAATTATCATCCTTTGAGTAGGATGATCATCTGCTGTAATGTTGTACATATCAAATGTCTTTATATTTCCTGAATATATATCGCAGCCCGGATGGATGAAACTAGATCCGGGGTCTTCAAACTCGTTCGATCTTCACTCTAAGTACAAGTCGATCCATGTGAGAATTGCGCTGAAGTCGAACATGGAAAGACATCGCTTGATTACCGGTCAATAATGTAAACCGTTAACAAGCGCGAGAGGAATCACCAATAATGACACTGACCCTCAAGGTATTGCAATACAATTCACATGGTGTGAATAAAGGACTTGGCGTCGAACACCACGCAAAATCTTCTGGTCGAAGGTCATTAATGTATACCTGTCGCCGGAAGTGAGAAACTTACCATTGAGGCATGCAAGCTTCAAAGTACTGAGGGGGTTGTTCCTAGATCAACTTCTTGGATAATGAGCTGAAGTCGACAAGAAGCGATCCGTCAAAGGAGGGCCTTAATGAATCCCACATCAGTGACACGGAACGGAGCTAATGATTTTAGTGGAGGTGAAAACAATCTGTGAAATATGATTCAGGGTGGCGATCATGGGTGGATGAAGGATAATGTATGGCAGTGGATGGGACACGGTTGACTCTTTCTGAACAACATCTCTTGAACATATAACGACACTGATGTGATGGATCGGTAGCATTACCCAAAATGTGGATGGTTTGGCGAGGACCATGGTGATGAGACCGGTGAATGAAACAACCCAACCCGATGTGATACGGAGGACAAAGTGTCATGTTCAAAAGCGACTTGCTACCATTAAAGCTTTGAGGTTCTCCCAATTTTTCCCCAGTCATTTCTGACCAGTACCTCTTTATTTTTGTCAAGCTTGAGGAGGATAACATATGCTTGTTCTATAACCTGCCCTTCGGGCAAGCCCATCGCTATGTTTTAACGAGCCTAGCGATAGGGAAACTCGTTCTCGTCTAAAGACAAGTTTGTCGCTATTTAATCATTTTAACGAGTCTAACGACAAGGAAAACTCGGTCCTTTTCATTTTTAGAGAGTCTGAAAAGGTACAGAAAGTTAACTCCAAAATTCCTTTTTCGTCATCTAATCCCTTAAGTCCGAAAAAGTATAAAACACTACAGAAGGGATGAATTTTCGATAACTTTAACGAGCCGAATAAAACAAGCGCTCGACCTTTTTGTGTAATAATCCCTCAGGTCCAAAAAGATTAAAATCTAGAGGAGGGATAGCTCTTCCGGTCACTTTAACGAGCTGGAAGGCCAAAACTCGGAAAACTTTTCATATTTTACGAGTCAGATGAAAAGAGCTCAAAGAAGACTCGTCTTTTGAGGAACGAGTGATAAACAGGGATAGCAGCAGATTCCAGGTACAGGTTGGAATTTTCCAATCACGACAGTGTCACAAGGATGGCTAAATGAAATCACTCTTCGCAGTTGTTCCTCAAAATGGGTAAACAATCATATGGAGGTAAACGATCGGCCAAATGAACGGTGGAGGTGATGGCTGCAGCAAAACACGACCAAGGTCTTTTTACGGTTGATCAGGGTACATTCTTAATGGTTATTTACCGGGAAGTTCATTTTTTAACGAGCTTAAACTTGATCAAAAGCTTATGTTTATTTTTTAACGAGGATGAACTATGACGCTAAAACTGCTCTGATCTCGCTTTTCTATTTTTTAACGAGCATAAATTCCGCGGTAAAACTGCTCGATCATATGGTCAAATTTTGATTTTTTACCATTATTATCTTTTCTCTTTTCAAATATAGTACTGCTTTTTCAATTGCTGCAACAAACTTTGTTAGAAATGAATAATATTTGCATGAAAATGAGATTATAACCCTAATATTTCACTTTAAACTGTGTAAAAAGCCATTAAAAGGTGTTTTTTACCTCTCATTTACCATTTCATTTGCATTTGGTTTGTTGGAGCTCTGGAGGTGCCTCTTCCCCCTTGATTTTCACCAGTTGATTCCGGGAGATTCTGCGGATGATTTTCGGCGCCGTCTGGACCAGGTAGGAGCTAAACCCTAGCTCTTTCTTTTCATGGTTTCATTTTCCTGTTTCATGCCTGTTTTCCAGTTTTTCTGAGCCCCAGGGGTTTTGCAAAATCGCCCTAGTTCCAGCGCAGGTTCCCCTTTCGAAACCTGCGCTGAAGGTCAAGATGCCTTAAGGCAGTCTAACCCTCAGCGCAAGTGGGAGACTCTCTGCCTGCGCTGGGCTCAAAAACTGAGTTTTTGAGGTCATTTTTTTGATGATTTTTTCGCCAGTTTTTCATCAAAATCAGGAACTTACTCTTTCTTTTGCTTGCTTTGCAGGGAACTTTGAACAAAATTTCCCTTACATGGCGAGAACGAGAACATGAAGAGGAGGACATGATTGCCCTCCATGACCCTGTCACGGTGAACGCGTTGCGGAACTGTGGCCTGCTGAAGTTCTTCCGTATCTCTAGTATGAGAGCACAGATTTCTTTGCTGCAGTACATGCTTGATGCTTGGGATCCTGTTAACCAAGTGTTCCAGATTAGGGGAAAGGCCATCCCCTTGACCATAGAGGACATGTACTTCTTAACTGGATTGTCAAGACGAGGTGCTCCCATTTCCTTGTCAGGTACGGCCCGGGGGACTGATTCCACCAGAGATTATGTCCGCCAGTATTGCAGGGAAGGTTCTCAGCCGAGCAGAGACGGCAAGATTGTTATCCGTGAGATTACTGATCGGGCTCTCAGGTCCATTCTGTTCACTATTGGTAGGATGGCCGGTAGCGCAGCTCTACATGTTGCCAACAGGCCTTATATGCAGCACGCCTTGGAGTGTCTCCAACCGAAAGTATTCAACTGGTGTGATGCAGTACTTGTTCAGATGAAAAGTCAATTGACCAAGGTAAAGGACGGGAAGCTGAAGAACTTTGGATTTGGTTCTATTCTGACTGCCTTCGCCTTAGAGAAAATCCCACTGATGCAGCCTCAGTACATCATACTCGACTTGCCTTCTCTGACCGAGCCACGCATGCAGAGGTGGGTCGACCACATGTCTAGGCATGCTGGTCAACCTCAGATTACTTTTACCGAGGCCTTCTTTAGGTGGTTCGAGCGCCAGGAGATGGCGTTTTCCGAGTATCCATATGTGGGTATGGATTTCCGAGGTGATCCAGATTTGGTGTTACCGGATGGCGAACAGTGGGGTGCCATTGGTAAACTCCTTGACCATATTACTGCTTACTGTTCTTATTCATAATGTTGCTGTGCTTTATTCTATCAAGACTTTTAATTGTACTCTTGGGTGCATGCAGATATTGGTCCTGTTCGTCCAGCAGTTCGTCCGAGATCGCCATTTGCTGCCCCAACAGTGGAGCCTGCTAGGAGAGTTGTTATTCGTGATCTTGACGATACTGAGACCCTTACAGCTGTGCAGGAGCAGGTTGAGAGCCTTACTCGTGGTCTTCCAGATGTACAGATTGACGAGTTACCTTTACAGCTACAGCGGCATACTATTGGTGTGCCTAGACGATGGACTCGTCTCTTGCGCATGATTGCACAGGCCGTGACGTACTATCATGAGCACCACTAGGCTAGGGTGCCCCCTAGCATCTTTTTGAGTTTTAGGTCATATGACCAATTTTGTCTTGGTTACAGAACATTACGTATGAACTATATAAACAGCTTATATATATTTTGATTTTCGAGTTTTATTCTGGTTGATTTGCGTGATCCATATGTACAATCTTTGATGATGTGTCTTTTTTATCAATGTTGCAAATGTCTATCTAACACATAGTTTGCTAATGAGTCAGTTAATGTGTTTAAGTTTCTTGAAATATGTTGATATTGAATTGAATCAAATCGTCTTTCCAAGATCTTAACCCTTAGGAACATGCGATAAATAGCTGGATTGCGAACAGAATATATACCATTGAGTTGTAGTATTACGAGCTGTGAGTCTAGCCTGACAATTAGTTGGTGTATGCCATGTGCGATGGCATCAGAGAGTAGTTCTATCAACGCGCTATACTCAGCGATGTTATTCGTTGATTGCCCAATACATACACCTCTGAAACTTACTAACTCGCCACTTGGATCAAAAATGGCCCAGGCTGCGGAGGATAGGTTCCGCGAACTACGACTCGCTCCGTCGGCATATCCGACACATGTCTCCATAAGGTTTGACATCTGCAATGAACGAAAAAGGTGGATCACTCGACCAGAGCAAAAACTTTAGCAAAAACAAAATACAACAAAAGCGTGCAGGTTACTACTTAAGCATAGTAACGCTTGAGGTACAGCCCATTACGGGGCTGCGCCAATGGAATTCCGTCATAATCCATCAACTCGTAGGCTCCTTTTGCTAACACCCTCTTAACAATATAGGGGCCCATCCATAAGGACTTGAATTTTCCTGTTCCCAATTTATCGGATTCTTGGTCATAAAGCAAGACCAAATCACCTTCTGAGAAGACACGGGGTTTGACATTTTTGTCGAACTAAGCCTTGACTCGTTTCTTATGGGCCTCGTTAGCCAAAGCGACATCACGACGGGTTTCATCCAACTGGATTAATTCCAAGAAACGAGCCTCTTCTTCTGAAGTTCCGGGGAGAAGATCGATTGCGAGTTTAAGCGACGAAATTTCGCACTGGATTGGTAAGACTGCTTCCAGGCCATACACCAGTTGAAAAGGTGTGAACCCGGTTGCGTTCTTTACCGACGTTCGGTAAGCCCACAAGGCTGAGTACAGGATTAGGTGCCACCTTCTTTTATGAACCCCAATCATCCTTTGCAACATACGCTTCAGGACCTTGTTGATTGCCTCAACTTGTCCGTTGGCTTGCGGATAATATGGGGTAGAGTTGTCGTGAGATAGCCCTAGCTTGGCAGCTAATTCGACCATCATGTGATTGCTAAAATGCGACCCATGATCTGTAACTATAGCCTGAGGTACGCTGAACCTGGCGACTACATGATTGAAAAAGAAAAGGGCAGCTGTTTCACCAGTGTTATCCAATGTAGGCATCGCCTCGGCCCATTTGGTAAAATAGTCAACAGCGACTATAATATACCCATGCCCCCCGGTCGAGGTGGGGTTAAATTGCATGAAATCGATGCCTCACTTGGCGAAGGGCCCAACAGCAACTATCGGCTGTAAAGGTGCGGGTGGTCGTCTGGTTTTGCTATCAAAAATTTGACAAGCATGGCAACTTGTGACTGCGGTTATGCATTCTTTGAACATGGTTGGCCAGAAGTATCCTGCTCGTAAGATTTTTTGTGTTGTTGCATATCCAGACTGATGCCCCCCACACGCGCCTGAATGACAATCATTCAGGGCTTTTTCGGCCTCCTCATGGGTAAGGCACCTCCTCAGAACTGTATCGACACCACGACGGTAAAGTGTATCACCGACGATCATGTAGTCTTTTGCTTGGTATCGTATACGTTTTTGTTCGGAGCGAGAGGTGTTAGGCCTGAACTTTTGGGTTTGGAGATAAACTATGATATCTCCATACCACTCATCGCTTACAGATATCAGAAACAAACTTTCGTCCACGATTGACTCTTCTGATGTTTCATCGTTGGATGACGATGGGAGATCGCATAATAATTCTGCGAAAACTAGAGCTTTCTTTGACTTGGATTTTACAAATTCCAGATCAAACTCTTGAAGGATCGCTATCCATTTTGAATATTTGCCCCCCAGCAACTGTCGCGACAGTATATAAGTCATGGGGTTGCAATCTGACAAGATGGTAGTTTTCCGAAAGAGGACGTAATGTCGAAACCTTTGAATCGCTTGAATAGCTGCAAGCGCTAGTTTTTCAACATAAGAATATTTACTTTCTGTATCATTTAAGTTTTTACTTAAATAATAAATAGGATGTTCTATTCCATCGACTTCTTGAACTAAAACCATTGCAATGGTCGTATCCGCTGCAGCGAGATACAGGTTAAAATCTCTTTGATAGTCCGGGGCGTACATTAATGATGCTTTTACTAGACAAATTTTCAGAGCATCAAAGGAAGCTTGCGCCACTTGGTCCCAGACAAAAGGTACATCCTTTTTCAAAAGACGAGTATAACCCTTAGCAAGTTCTGCGTAATTTGGAATGAACCTCCTCAGAAAGTTCGCTTTCCCTTGGAGTTTCCGAATCTGAAGCAAATTTGAAGGTGGAGGCAAATTAATGATTGCCTGAACCTTGCAGGGGTCGAGACGAATCCCG
The DNA here is from genome assembly GCA_031772625.1 of Pinus tabuliformis. Taxonomy (NCBI): domain Eukaryota; kingdom Viridiplantae; phylum Streptophyta; class Pinopsida; order Pinales; family Pinaceae; genus Pinus; species Pinus tabuliformis. Next base: position 323,513,353 of record CM062813.1, read on the forward strand.
TCCTTAGAGACTACAAAGCCAAGTAAACGACCAGAACCGACGCAAAACACACATTTGTGCGGATTGAGTCTTATCTTGTAGTGTCGGCAACGTAGAAATATCGCTCTTAAATGCTGCAGATGATCAGTCCGCTTTCGCGAATGAGCCGGAAGATCGTCGAGAAAAGGTTGAACAATGTTCTTGATGTCATGGAAGGCATAATTCATCGCCCTCTGAAACGTCGCCCCTGCATTCTTTAAACCAAAGGGTAATTTTCGATAAGAGAATGTGCCCCACGGACAAATAAATGCAGTCTTTGACTGGTCCTGTGGGCGGATATTTATTTGATTATACCCGGAAAATCCATCCATAAATGAAAAGATTTCACATCCGGCGCATTCATCAATTATCTGGTCGATGAAGGGTGTAGGGTAGTTGTCCTTCGGACAAGCTTGGTTTACATCCCTATAATCAACACACACTCTAATTGTCCCTTGTTTTTTCATAACAGGGACAATATTCGATACCCAATCGGTTAGAGGAACCGGGTAGATGAATCCAGCATGGAGAAGTTTTTCAACTTCTGCCTTAATGGCAGCGGCTTTCTTCGGGTGCACTTGCCGAAGTCGCTGTCTTACTGGTTTGACATCAGGATACATTTTAATTTCATGTTCAATGATACTCGAGTCAATGCCTGGCATTTCATCATATGACCAAGCAAAGACATCTCTAAATTCGCAAAAAAGAGCGTTATATATTTCCAGTTCTGAAGGGGAACAACCTTTGCCGACATAAATATTCTCTACAACATCTGTCTTAGTCGAGATATTTATGGCTATAGTCTCTTCAATATTGGATAGGTTTCGCTCGGAATCCACCGTGTTTACAGTATTTGTTAGGAATTCAAAAACTGAAGGGTGATAAAGGTCACTTTGAGTATCTTCTTCATATTCCGGAAGAAGGGAACGATGGTGGTGATCATTCCATGGTGCCCCCTCAATCATCATTGATTGTAAGATTCCTTCGTCAGTCCCATGTACTTTCGACCAAGGATCTAATGGAGTACCATATTCTTTAGACCTATCTACCCAAACGCTAAACAAGCGTTGATTTGGGCTCGCCTCCCAATATTTCTAAAGGGCTTGGGGGCAAACCATTGTATGATCCATGTTGTCCTTCGTGGAAGATATCATGTTGCAGGTTGCTACAAATGGTACATTTCCTATATAAATAGGAGGTGGTAGCGCGAAAGTTCCCATCAATGTGGGGTCTTTCAATAATCCTACTCCAATATCTTGAATTGAATGGTTGCTCTCATGGATCATGGGAATGCTTCCTGTAACTTGCAAACCATTAGGGAGGAAATTCTGTTGGTCGACGATCGTAATCCCTCCTTCAAACGGGAATGCGATCTTCCTAAAATAAGTTGACACGACAGCTGCCATGGCATAAATCCATGGTCTACCTAGTAGGATGTTATAGTCAAGATTTCCATCAATGACCTCAACATCAATTTCTACTGTCTTTCCTCCTAGTTCAACTTTCAAGTTATTAAGGATACCATAAGGGGTATAAGTCCTTCCGTCGAAAGCTTTTAATGTCGTCGATGACCGCGACAAGGTTGGAGATCCTAAAGTTTTCCAGCAGCTCATCGACATAATACATGTTGATGCTCCCTCATCAATAATTGTTCTGTGAACAGTTTTGTTGAGGGCTTTCACTTGAATAAGGAAAGCTAATTGAGCTGGTAACTGAGGATCATATCCTTTGTGATCAAAGGATACAAGATTGGAATCCTTAGGGTCAACCCCACCAATTGCTGATAACAATGCCTGCCTTTGGGTTGGACAATTTTGTAATACCTCAAGAGTCGACATAGCAGATGGCGATTGTGCTAAATCTTCCACTATGTTATAATGCTGCGCCACTCTGGCGCGAGGATTAAATGTCGACTTGTGTACTACACCCTTTGGCGGTTTTATTGTTAATTCAAGGATGGTGGGAGTTACAACTTCTGTCGAAGTTGTTGTCGAACTACTTGGTTGATCTTTACCTTTTTCGTCTGACAGCTGAGGATTCCCATAATCTTTATTCCTTGTCGAAATCAAAGCACCATTCTGCTGTTTCGAAACCGACAACATAAGTACTTGCGACGGGGAAGCATTTCCACTATCAACTAGATTTTGACCTGGGTTGGGAAATGGATCAGTTAACACTGCTGAGGTTTGGGAACTTTTAAAGAACCTCTTTAACTCAGCTTTGAATGGGCAATTCGTTGTGGTATGATCCTTATCATCAAATATTAGACATGGATAATTTTGTTTCCCTTTCCCTGGAGGGTTTGAAGAATTTTTTCCAGGGGATGACTCACCCTGTTTCTTCTTCTTCCCTTTGTTTTGCTTCTTCTTGCTTCCTGGTTGATTGGTTTCTTTGCCTTTATCTTCCGATACGGCATTTACTTCCGAAGCAAGAATTTCTTCTTTTGCATTTTGATCCAAATTCTTACGGGCTTTCTTTGACAAAGCCTTTATCGATTTCGCGTTTGCTGTGCCAATCACGCCATCACCGGCATGAGAGTCACTATTTGATTTAGGAGGGGGAGGAATTGAAAATTCCGGTCTAGGGGCGTCAGGTATTTTGTCATAGAGCATGCCGGACTGAGTATAAACTAAGTCCAAATATTGCGCACGAGCAATGACTTGCTCCTCTGTTATGACTCCCCCCTTGGCCACATCTTCCGTAATAGCCGGAAGTAACGACTTTATGAACCATTCAGCTAATAGCTGATCGGGAACATATGTTTTCACCATCCTACGACGACGACGCCACTCATGTATATGATCAGATATATGGGTAGCAGTTGTCTGTTTGAAGTTGGTTAATATTTTTGTTCCCGTTTCATACCTTATCAGTAATTGAAAGTGGGTTAAGAAAGTCGTGGATAGGGAACTAAAATTGTCGAAAGAGGCTCTTGGCAATTCGATATACCATTTAGCCGCTGGACCTGTCAATGTCCTCTGAAAAAGGCGAAGCCTTATCGAATCGTCGTTAAGGGTGTTCGACGAACACCACAGATGAAAAGTCATCACGTGATTCGACGGGTCTTCACCTGGATTTCCATTGAATTTAGGAATGTCAGATGGAAGTTTATGAGGAATCGCCGGCCACCAAGGGGCATAAGCAATCGAATCGTTGGTTAAACGGTGTAAATCGGGTAGCTCTAAAGTTGCCACGAATGGTAACTGTTGATTCAGGTTAGGCGAAGCGTAACCAGGGTACGATGGAATCGCTTGAGAAGTGGGTCTTTGCATACCAGCATAATGTAATTGATGTTGGTATGACTGATACGGTTGGTGGACTTAACCACTGTAAAGTGGTTGGTTTTGACCGTTTTGGATATACGGTTGTCCACTGTTCGCAAAGATCTGCTGCTCAGAACCTTGGTACACTTGCTGGAACTGCGGTTGTTGGTATTGCACAAGCCATGGTTGTGACGCCATGTTCTGTTGCGCCATGCTAACCATTGGACCAAGGTGTGGGGTAATTGTACCCATTTGTACTTGTGTCGTCCCACCAGTTGGCGATTGTGGTTGTGACCCATGGTCAAGCGACTGTTGCATTACAACCTGAGAAATCTGAGGTTGACATGTAACAGGTATCGCTTGAACTTGCGACACGGTTACAATAGCCAGTGTGGTTGGGATGTTCGTCACAGGTACACACTGTTGCATAGAATATACAATCCTTGGTTATTGAGGTAGAATAGGTACCCAACTACTTGATGCAATCCCAGTATAACCTGAATACTATTGAGAACTGCCATATGGATATCCTCCCGGAGGAGGTAATGAAAGGGCATACTGCCCCCCATACGGTAGCAATTCGGAACTTAGAGGGATTGTTAGTCCTTGAGGACTGGATTGCCCAAATTGACCTCCATGAGGATCAATCTGTCGAGCTTCAACATAAGAGTTGTCGGGTATTACTCCGGATGAACAAACTGGAACAGACCATACTGTCGAAATAGTCCCTTGGTGGACTTCTTCTAGTTGTTGAGAACTAGTTGGGACAGCTGGTATGCCGGCAAACATCGTCGGAGTGACGGAAGGGACTTCTGCTGTCGCTGTGTCATTTGACACAGTCCTAGATGATGACGGTTGTTCAGACATCTTAAGTCTATCCAATAGATTGCCTAGTGATTCTACAGGAACTTCCACTTGTGGTGGATTAACTTCTGACGAAGGAAATAGAGTGATCCCGACTCCAAAATGAGTTGGAGTACTTGCTTGCGGATCCTCTGCAATTTCCTCTATCGCAATCAAACCCGGTGGAAGAGGAAGACCGTCAGGTCCGTAAAATATTTCTGGTGCCGAAGAAGTGGTTGTTTCGACAGCGACAGTTGTTTGAGGAACAAAACTCTCTGGACCGGTTACAGATGGAACTGGTTCAGTTATGCAAGTATTTTCCCCCAGGCTAGGATCAGTATTACTATCCTTTTGTGGCTGTAGAACTTCTTCTATAGAGGCAGGGTTTCCAGAAATGTTAGGAGTAACCGGAACCTCAGATGTAGTTGGAACACTTGTTCTAACTTTTAAAGGAGATTTTGAACCGGTTAAACGAGTTCGCTTTGCCCGTACTGTTTTCGATTCCGAAGACAAAGACGGTTGACTCGTAAGCCTCCACGAACGACGGGGTTTCAATTGATTTTCTTCCACGATTGCGGATTACTCGATCAACCAAAATATTAAAAGGGGAAATTTGTGTTTCCGAACTGAATGAATTTTATTAGACGCTTTTAGACATAACTTGCTTTTTCACTTTTTAAGAGTCGAGAAAAAGCTAAAGATGACTCTAGTCTCCTTCGATGTATTAACGAGCCTGAAGTGACAAATGCTCGGTTGGACTTTTTCAGTTATAGAGTTTGAAAAAGGCCAAAAGAAACTGCTCTGGAGATCTAGGCAGAGGGTGTGCCAAACCTTTCGCAAAACCACAGAATACGTTTTATGGTACGGGTGGTCGATCTTCGTGAATGCTGTGTTCACTGCATTGTGATCAGTAGGGCAGCCGACACGGCTTCCTATGGATAAAAGATATATGCCTATAGGGGTCTCCCAATATATACGCGACGGTACGTGGGAGCACAAGTCCGTATTAGTGCCACCGACTCTCAGGAGGAATCACCCACCTTCGTCGAGATCGACAGTCACTACGTTTAACGATGCCGGAACACGTCTCTAGCTTAGACCTCTATGTGTTTGTGTTATGTTTCAAAGCATTGTTAGGTTCATTCAGTATATTTTAAGTTGATCTTTTTAAAGTTTGCCTTTCAAGGTTCACCACGAGATGTTTTGATACAAATTCCTAAATGCAGCCTAAGATGAGAAGCAAGCTTTTTCAATCTTTTCGACTTATGAAAATCTTAACTACTGAGGGAAAAGAGAGATAAAATCTTTTCACACAGATCAAAGAGCATACACTAATGCACTTTTTCCCTAAATCAACAAGCAAACTTTTATGCAAAATGCAAAATGCAGGTATTTCTTTTCCCTTTCTTAATGTTTGTGCGACACAAAAAGAAAGCTGTTGTATAACTTTGAATTCAATTTCAAGTGAAAGCAAACAAGCTTGTCCAAAATCAAAAGACACCTTAAGATTTACTTGTTTCGACACTAGAAATATATAAATTCAAACCATATGACGAAAGCAAAAGCTCAATCAGCTATGAACAGCAAACAAACTAACTCTTAAGATCAAAACGACACTTTATCACAGGTCTAGATCTAAGAGGCCACAGCAAGACTAGTTCACTTTCGTTATGGGAAACTATAAATAATAAAAGAAATACACAAAGAACAAACACAGTTTCTTTATACAACCGAGGCGGAATAGTGACAACGAAAGTTGGTTTCAGATAGGCACATTGACTGGTAACAGGCAGCAAAAACAAGAGTGAAAACAGGGCAAGAAACAGCAGGAAACCCCAGTGGCACAAGGCAAGACTGGTCCAGCGCAGGTGGGACACTGTCTGTTTGACCTTCAGCGCAGGTAGCCCCTTCGGGAACTGCGCTGAAATGCAGACAGCCTTTGTACAGCCTGCACTGAAGAACGAAAATTTCGTTTCTCTTGGTTTCCGGGTCACAGATTGCTCAAAAATTCACAGTTTTTGCTCAAATCAGAAGCTATAAGTCAAGGACACACTAAGGGATAACAAGGAGGATGAAAAACTATCACTAAGAGCTTATTAGAGTCCTTGTGGATCAGCTCTTCAAATCATAAACTTGCCCAGAAACTGAGCTGGAGTAGCTGCCCTCTACTTTGCATTTGAAAAATTCAAATACAGTTCGATTCGGTACTCCCTTTGTTTATGAAATGAATAGCAGAAACACAAACAACCAACAAGATACGTTCCCCAGCGGAGTCGCCAATTTGTTGTTGGGAAAAGTATCCAATACGGAATGACCCTATCCCACTCTAAGGGTGATAGTACCTCAGCAACAACCGAATGCAAAGCTATTCAAGATTACTTCTTTATGAGATGTAAGAGAGGGGAAAAAAGATCCACTAACTGTTATCTTCCGCTAATGGTTGATCCAATCTTCCCTCTTTGCTGCTTGCTCCCAGCTCCTTGCTCTTTCACTGGCCCAGCTACACAAAGATCCTGCAAAAGCACAAGAAAGGGAAACTACAAGAAGCATACATCCATAATTGATTCAAGGATTAGAATAAATCAAATATACAAGCATCAATACGCCACAGAGACACATGCATATAGAAGAACCTCAAATGCTTTATTAATGGAAGAAGTAAAGTTCTGAGAGTGTTACAACCATAAGAGGCCCAATCTAGCAACACCTCCCAGCAGAAAGAAATCTCCTCTTCACCTCCTTCAAAGCAATCACCCAATAGTTCTATACTCAAACCAATAGCACTTCCTTACATTCACAAGATTCCAGCCCCCTTAGACCTCATGAGAGAGCTCTATATATAGGAGATTTGGAGAAAGGATGAGTCAGCTTGAGGCTGGCATGAAGCTGACTAGTGTCCTCTCCCACTTCAGTTATTCTTCAGTTCTTGAGTCCACTTGGAGTTTCTTGCTTCCACTTGGAGATCTAGATCCTCTTACTCATCACAAGGCGAATTCCCTGATCCAAGTGTCATTTTGGAAGCTTCCTGGGCATTTGACACCTTGCAGAATGACTGTGCCACTTGGCCAATCTCGCCCAGCGCAGGTAGCCTTCATTGCTTTTGACATTCAGCGCAGGTACAGAGTGGAGCAGTTGACATTCAGTGCAGATGCTCAGTGGAGCAGTTGACATGATCCAGAATTAGCTTGTTTTTGAGTGTTTTCAGGTGGAGAACTGATTTTCAGTGCTGTGGTTTGATGACCTTGTTCCTCTAGGGGTAGGAACAACATGTTTAGGGACTTTGGACCCCTCAGATTATCGACATTTCATGCTTCATGCTGTAAGGCACAAAAATGTCTATAACACTCTTGTAAGTAACTACATTATCTTTCTCACTTTCATCTTGAGGTCTTCCTCTCTTTGGTGTTAATTTCCCCTTATCTTTCTCATTTCTTTTCAAGTCATGCTTTGGCTCAACTTTGCGCTTCGAATGCCCATAACAATGCTTCAACTTTCGAATGGTCTCCTAAAATGATCTAGGCTCATCGAACTCAATCCAATCTCTGTATGCAATTGGAAATCCACTGATGAATCTCTAAACCTTGGCCTTCTCCTCTCTAAGGTAAGGCACATATCTCAACAGCTCCAAAACTCTACTAATATATTCCTCATATGTCATAAAACCTGCCCACAACTCATAAAACTCCTTAGCCTATTATCATAGAACCTCTCATACAAGTACTCCTTCTTGAAGAGACTTTCAAACACATGCCAAGTCAAATCATCCTCATGTATGTTCTTGACATTCTTCACGTCTTCCCACCAAATATCTTCTTTTCCTTTGAGACTGAAAAGGGTTATCCTTGCTTTCATGTTTTCCAAGTAATCATGCAATCTAAAGAATTTACCCTTGCTAAGAAACCAAGCCTCCGCATCTTGCGATTTCTTCATCTCTCCATCAAAGGTAGGTGGATTTTCCTTCTTAAACTCATTTGGTAGGTATCCCTTATCATTCCTCCGATACGGATGATAATTATGATGACCATGACGTCTATCAGAACTAGAACTAGAGTAATACCTGTGTCAGTGACCCCTCCTATCTGGATGTCCAACATCCTTCCATTTCTACTAGTGTTAGATCGATCTGACCTTTGTCTACTATGAGGCTTGTTGCCATATGCCCAATCAGTTTTGTCCTAATGTCCACAGTTGATCCGAAGAGGTCCCTATCATTGCAAATATGACAAACTTTAAAGTAATATCACATTCACCTCTGATTGTTTCCCTTTTTCCTACATAATTTTGTCATTGTTTTCTTTGCAACTCCTTATTTCTCCCTTCAGGCTTCTCAATGTGTCTTCTAACTCAGAAGAGTGCCCCACACCACACTACCCATCTGATACATAGGGATATTCTATGTATTCTACCACCTTGCTAACCATCTGATCTCTTTCCTATAAGGCATACTATGTCAGCTAAACCAAATCAACATAAATCAACATACCTTAGCATACTTGAGGCCGATACCTTGTCTGCAAGATCATCAAATCAAATTGATGCATGTACAATCATAACCATAATAACATATATAGACATATATTAATAAGTCCATCAACGCATAACCATCATACTAACTAGGTCCAGTCATCAATGCAAGGCCATATCAACAATTCATGTTATGACCTCATGCATGAAAACAACCAATACTCCAATATACACATTGACTCATGCAACTATCTACTTGCATAAGCAATGCCTAATCAACTACACATATGCATAACCACATGTTGATCAATTCTTGTAATCAACCTACAAGACTGATGCATTTAATCAAATAACCAAGAATGCAACCCACCGTACAAGGACGTAATCAATCTGCATATAATTGTATAACCAGTTATATACCCATGATGATGCATTCCATAAAATAGACATCAAATTCCTCATGATAACCTTACTACTACCATGATCAATATGATGCAGTGCAACAAGCACATGGAACACAAGTGTAAGAGCCACACACAAAACTGACATGCATGCATGACCAACATATTCACCCATATATGTAGCACCAAATATGACCCAAAGAGAGTGAAAACATGATTTGACACCCATTTGTAACACCCCATCTCAGGTCTACCCAAATTAACCATGCCAACCGGGGTAAACATGACGAGAGATTCTACTACAATCAAATTCAACCTCCTATGTCTCCTCAAGGAAGTGGAATCGATGAAACATCACATACAGTGATCGAACATGATCAACAGAAACCTCAGGGGACAAGTCAACCACTCATACAACCTGTCGTTGAGTCCCACTACTATTCTGAAACTCTTAGGCCATAGTCGCTCTAATTCTATGGGCAAGGGAGTGGCCAACAACCTAAATTCTCTCTCACAGACCTGCCTGCCAGTGATTTTGGACTAGAATTACTAGTTCTTGTAGGTTGTAACCCCATACAGAAATTACCTGCATACAAATTCTAAAACACAGAAAATAAATAATGCGAGAGTAGAACACATAAAACACATATACACAGAGATTTTCCCCTAGATCCCAAAATCGGGACTACCAGCTTGATTTTTCATTATGTTCCTTTCAATGTTATAATATATATTTATACATGCCGAAGCATCCAATACCATGGACCGAAAACCATCGCGTCAAATACCATGGACTGAAAACCATCGCATCCAAAAAACATGTACTAAAATCATGCACAAAACTATAGGTGGGTCTTCCCAACCTGACATAGGGTCCAAAACCAAAATTTTATGAGCACTGCCCCGGACCCCATAAAGTGGGGTTACGGGTGCCCCTCAAACCCCCTGTTAACTACATGGAAAGAATATAACACAACCTAACATTTTCCCACTTGTTGTTTTCTTTCCACAAGGGGCCACAAGAGAGCTTAGTCATTTTTCCAGCCCTGAAATGCCCATTGTCTCTCTACACCAAGAGAATTTCTCAAAGCTCACAGATTTTGTCAAGGCATTTGCAGTATTCTTCAAAGTTTCCACCTTTACCAGCAACACCTTTTTGTCTTCTATCATATCCCTCACAAAGTGATACTGAACGTCAATGTGCTTTGTCTTTGAATGATATGCAGGGTTCTTTGCCAAGAAAAATGCACTTTGGCTGTCACAGTCTATCCTTATAGCTTCCAGTACTAACCCCATACTTGAACACAATCTCTGCAACCAAACTACTTCCTTGCTTGCATGAGTGGCTTCCATGTATTCTGCCTCTGTAGTTGATAGTGCCACTACAGATTGTTTCTTAATCATCCAACTAACTACACCTCCAAATAGGTTAAACACATACCCACTTGTAGATCTTCTCTGATCCAGATCTCCAGACCAGTCTGCATCAACAAAGCCATGAATATCCAACACTCTGTCCAATCCTGGTCTTCCTTGGTAGCACAAACCATAATCACTAGTGCCACACAAATACCTGAATACCCTCTTCACTGCTGTCCAGTGCTCCTTCCCTGGTTTTGACATAAACCTGCTTAATACTCCCACTGCATGTGAAATGCCTGGTCTAGTAATGACCATTGCATACATCAGGCTACCAACTGCACTTGCATATGGAACACGGGACATGTCCTCTTCCTCTTCTTATGTCTTGGGACACTGTTCAGCAGATAACCTCACACCTACAGGAATAGGAACCTTCGACGGTTTACTATCCTCCATATTAAACCTCTGTAATATTGTCTCGACATACTTCCTCTGGTTTAACTAGAGCTTCCTCTTTGCTCGATCTCTTTTAATTTCCATGCCCAAAATATAGTTTGCAGCACCAATATCTTTCATGTCAAATTTGGAGGAAAATTGGGTCTTCAAATCCTAGATAACTTCTTTGTCATTTCCAACCAACAACATATCATCCACATACAAGACCAGATAAATAACACGGTCACCAATTAATTTAAAATACACACAGTGATCTGCTTTGCTTCTGGTGAAGCCAAGTCCCCGTTAAATGTATCAAATTTATGATTCCACATCCTTGGTGACTGTTTTAACCCATATAGAGACTTCTTTAACTTACATACCAGTTCTTTCTTACCCTTCACTGCAAAGCCTTCAAGTTGCTTCATGTAGATGTCATCTTCCAGATCCCTGTGAAGAAACATTGTCTTCACATTCATCTGTTCTACCTCAAAATAAAAAGTAGCAGCAACAGATAAAAGTAATCTAATAGAAGTTACCTTGGCAATAGGATAAAAAATATCACCAAAATCAATTCCTGGCACCTGGGAATAACCTTTTGCTACCAACCAAGCTTTGTATTTCTCCACTTTTCCTTCTGCAGTTGTCTTCTTTTTGAACACCCATTTGCTACCAATGGGTTTCCTTCCAGCTGGCAACTCCACCAGATCCCAAGCCTCATTTTTGTGCAAAGATTCCATTTCATCAACCATGGCGTCTTTCCAGAGTTTTCCATCCTCTGAATCCACTGCTTCCTTCATAGTTCTGGGATCATCATCAGTAATAGACAGAAAAATTTGAAAAGAGAGCAGATGGACTATACCTTTCTGGTTGCCTTCTTTCTCGAACTGATCTTCTCACAGCCGGAGTTTGTGGCTCTTCATCTTCTGATTCCTCCTCTGATGTAGAGTCTGATTCTTCCTCCTTTAGCTCAAACTCTATCTTCTCAAGTTCCTTTGGTTGGACTTTATGTTTAATAACATCTTTCACCTCTCTGAACACCACATCTCGGCTGTACCTAACCTTCCTTGTTACTGGGTTCCAAAGCTTATAACCCTTTAAACCATCCTTATACCCAATAAAGATTCACTTTTCAGAATTACTATCCAACTTTGTTCTTTTCTCCTTTGGAACATGTACATATGCATCACATCTAAATACCGTCATATGTGAAAGAGAGGGTTTCTTACTAGTCCATACCTCTTTTGGAGTCTTATCCTCCAACGCTGATGAAGGTGAGCTGTTGACCAGGTAACATGCAGTATCCACCACCTCTGCCCAGAATTCCTGTCCTAACCCGACACCATTGAACATGCCTCTTGCCCTTTCCATCAACGTCTTGTTCATTCTTTCTGCAACTCCATTTTGCTGAGGTGTATATGGAGTAGTCTTTTGCCATGCCATACCACACTTCTTGCAGAATTCTTCAAATTCTTTACTGCTAAACTCTCCACCATTATCTATCCTCGGCACCTTTATCTTCTTCTCTATCCGGTTTTCCACTAGAGCCTTAAATTCTTTAAACCTATCAAATACTTCAGATTTCTTCTTAACGAAATATATCCATGTATTCCTTGAGAAGTCATCTATAAATGATACATAGTACACAGACTTATCTAGTGATGGAACCTTCACAGGTCCAAACACATCACTGTGCATAAGCTCTAATATATGTTTCGCCCTCTTACCACCAAAGGGGAAACTCACCTGATTCTGCTTCCCGTATACACATTTTTCAAATAAATCAAAATCCAGAGAGATATTACTCATACCTTCTACCATACCTTTACCATGAAGTATTCAAAGGTTCTTCTCTCCAATATGTCCAAGCCTTTGATGCCACAGCATGGTCTTTTCTCGAGAGACCACTAGATTTTCTACTCCACTTTCAGGAACCATGGAATTGTTGCACCCATCAACAACAGTGCTACCTTGCAGCTTGTACAGAGTTCCAATCCGAACTCCCCGCATCAATACTAGTGCTCCCCGAACCATCTTGCAAGTATCCTTCTTGAACACTATTTTTACACCTGCATCATCTAGCTTACTAACAGAAATAAGATTTCTGGCTAATGCAGGAATATGTAGAACACCCGGAATTGTTCTAACCCTTCCACCTTGCAGCTTCAACTTTACTTTTCCACGACCAATGATTCTAGCCTTCTTGTCATCCCCCAAGAATACATCACCACCATCATATTTCTCATACTCACAGAACCACTCTCTATGGGGAGTGAAGTGAAAGGATGCACCTGAGTCAATCAACCATGCCTCATGATCTACATGTGTACTTGAAGAAGCCAAGTACACATCCCCACCTTCATCTGAGGTGGTTTTTGCCTCTACAGAAGGAGCCTCATCAGATCCCTTTCCTTTGTCAAGAGCTTTAGATTTACAGTCCCTTTTGAAGTGGCCTTCCTTTCTGCATTTCCAGCACACCACCTTTACAGGTTTTCCTGGAGATTTAGATCTCCCTCTAGATTTAGATCTCCCACTCGATAACTTATTTTTGTTTATGTTCTTGGATCGTCCTCGTACAGACAATGCATCACCATTTTGGCTCTCCATATTTTTCCGTCTCATCCCCTCCATCAACAAGGCTAAGACTATTTCATCAAACTACAAGGCAGTTGCATTGCTACCTGTTGCAATAACCAGACTATCCCACGAATCTGGTAGAGAACACAACAAACTGATGCACTTATCTTCATTTGAAATTTTAATATCAACAGATGCTAACTGACTTACCACAGTATTAAATGTGTTCAAATTCTCTGTCACCGAGTCTCCATCTTTCATCCTCAGGTTATATAGCTTTTTCTGCAGGAACAGTGTATTCACCAGAGACTTAGATTGGTATAAAGTCCCTAACTTGTCCCACAAAGCCTTTGTTGTAGCCTCCCCTGATACATTCAGCAATACTGAATCTAATACACACAATCGTATTGTGCTCTTTGCCTTCCGATCCAACTTCTTCCATTCTTCTTTGAACACTCCTGTTGGTTTAGTACCCAGATCTACCGCGATCCACTGATCTTTATCCACCAACAGATCCTCCATCTTGAGTTTCCACAACTCAAAACTCTGACCATTAAATTTCTCGATCTCTATCTTTCCACTGCTCACCATCTTCTTTCACCACTAGAATCGATCTCGCAGATCTCCCACTGAACAGGGTCTACCACAGGCCCGAGCAAAACCCCTCAGAAACAAAGGCATCCCCTTGAAGCCAAATCTGCTTTGATACCAAATGTATGTTTTAACCCCATACAGAAATTACCTGCATAAGAATTCTAAAACACGGAACATAAATAATGCGAGAGCAGAGCACATAAAACACATATACACAGAGATTTTCCCCTGGATCCCAAAACTGGGACTACTAGCTTGATTTTTCATTATGTTCCTTTCAATGTTATAATACATATTTATACATGCCGAAGCATCTAATACCATGGACCGAAAACCATCGCATCCAATACCATGGACCGAAAACCATCACGTCCAAAAAACATGTGCAAAAATCATGCACAAAACCATAGGTGGGTCCGCCCAACCTAACATAGGGTCCAAAACCAAAATTTTGTGGGGTGCTACCATGGACCCCATAAAGTGGGGTTACGATTGCCCCTCAAACCCCCTGTTAACTACGTGGAAAGAATATAACACAACCCAACAATTCTATGCCAGCAACCCTATGATTTAAGCCACTTTTCAAGCCCTTAATCTTCGACTCTGCCCAAAACTTGTTGTAACTTCCAGAATTCATTAAAAACATAATAACAATATTGATCAATCAAAATCACCCTCATGACTAAGACTGAGCATCCCCAACTGGGACTGACATTCTGTCAAATACTTGGCATCAATGAAACCTACAGGTCTAGGATACAAGATAGAGCATAACTAACTGAAACAACTTATGAAACATAATCAGAAGGATCACCTTCTTCTCCCTTGAAATACTACATCATCAATTAGGTCTTGCATCCATCCATTTAATAGTTACAAGTAAATATATGAAATAACCATGACATGAACCAATCATTCAACCATGCTTATAACTAGCACAAAACCATATAAATATCATAGATATGACAACCATTAAATCCATATATAAATCAGTGAAAAAGTAAGAGAACTTAGATTTTATTAATCATAGGAAAATCCAACTTGGTTCAGGACTTCCACATACCACCCAACCATAGACATGGCTGAACCAAATCTCTCTTTTAGCAATTCACCCCCATGCCATATTTCAAGCATGAATGTGGGGTCTCTGTGGTGAAGTAATGTTATAAGTGCGGACATGAACAAATTCCTCTAGCTTGATAATATGTCTAGCCACAATAGATACATCCTATGGAATACTTCTTTAGGTTAGAATCAATCAAGAGGGCCTACCTCTTGGTCACTTATCCTGCTTGATGGTGTCCTCGCTTGCTCGCTCCAAAAATATCTCTCTTCCTTCTTCAAGCTCCTAAAACAAGTAAACAACAACAGCACACAAAAATAATGATAGACAAATTGCAATTCAACCTACTTAATGATTCAAGAAGCATAAAGACACGAATATGTAATATTAAAAAACATGTAGGAAATCAATCTATAGTTGCATATATTAATATTCAAAGAGAGATTACAACCATTCATCTTGATGTCGCAGTCTTCCTCTAACAAGACCAGGTTCCCACACACTTCTGCTAGCACTTCAGATGGCTTCAAACAAACAATAGTTTAAAGACTCTTCCCTTTAGACTTCACTCCAAACCAAACACACTTCTCCCTCACACAACTATATGGCTACAATTAGTAATAGCTTGCTTGTCTAATCAAAATAGTATACTCACACTTAGCCAAAACTCTAACTATGACTTTCACCCTAGTCTGTTCTTCGGAAGAAGGGAGGTTTATATAGGAAAGATGGACGGGAGATGGATCCTCTTCTCATGGGAGAAGGAATTATCCCTTGAGCTACTTCCATCATTATATGGGAAAGGAGCCCAAACTGTCATCCTCGACCCCATCTAGCCAAACCATTTACCAGACTTCTATTACGAAGCTTCTAGAGATGAAAGCTTTGACTCTAATTTAAAAAACTTTCCATAACAGGACCGGCGTGACTAGAACACAGCTCAGTCACACTGATCGGCATGGGGAATGGTGCTAATATCTACACATCGGTGTGGGGGAGACAAAGTTCATTAGTGCCAATCTTGTAAATTGGGCAGAAAATAAGTTTCAGGGGAAATGGTGCAAAAGGGAAATGATCTGCTCATGAAGAGGGATATAATGGGAGTTTCTCCATGAAGGCAAAGCATGAGGGGTTCACTGTAGAGGTTCTCCAAGATCAAGGAACGGGGAGTATAGGGACAGTGAAAAAATGTTGTGTAACAGATGCCCCCTAAAGCATGAAGGTCGAGCCAGAGTGAGGGATGAAATGCTTTATAAATCAGTGTGAGGAACCGGTCTGCTGTCGGAAAACTTGCAAGCAAGTACATATACATATACATAAACTGAGATCTCTGTCACATGATATATGAATCATGGCATGGACATAGCCATCCAGAGAATGATCATGTAAATGGATCCAGGCATGGGCGCAGCCATCCGTCAGAGAGGATCATAATGAAACCAAGGTATGGTTGTAGCCATCTAATAATGAGAAGGAACGCATATGATAAATCATGGTCTGGGCATAGCTAGCCACCTAAAAGAGACATGCATATCATCATAAACCATGTCACACCACTTTGCAACCTAGACTTTCGTGATTTGAGTCTAGGGTCTTGCGCTCCAACACAACCCGATCAAAGTACAGATCTTAGCATGTGAATAGATTTATTGACGTCGAACATTCTAGAAAGTTGCTTAATTACCAGTCATTTATGTAAACTGTTAACAAGCGCGAGAGAAACCACCAATAATGACAATGGCCCTCAAGGTACTATTAGCACAATTCACGCAATTTGAATACAGGAACTGAAGTCGAACACCCATGAAATCACTCGATCGAAATCCAATGATGCGAACTTGTTGTCGAGTGCAAAGAACTTTCCGTTAGGGCATACAAGATCTAAGGTACTGGAGGGAGTCTCTCGGTCAACTTCCCGTATAATGAGTTGAAGTCGATAGAAAGCGACCATGTCAAAGGAGGGCCATAATGAATCCCATATCTTTGACACGAGATGAGAGGATGCAAAACGATTTTGGATGATATACAGAATCAGAGGTAAGTGTAACTGCAAAAGGGAAACTCTTGAACATATCCGTGACACAAACTGGAATTCTGGTAGCTTTTGGATCCATAGGATCGGTGGTCATGATGACCTGGCAGCGATCAAATGGAAGGAAAAAATGAATGGCCGAAACCCAGGAAGGTCAATGATACAAAGGAGGATATTCCAACCCAACACGAAGCAAAGAGTGTCATGTTCAAGAGTAAGCTGCCGACACGACTGATAGATTTCCAAATTTTCCCCCGCCATTTCTAGCAAGTACCCCAATTATTTTTTAATCGCAAGATTGAAGGGGATAGCATATGCTTGCACTGTAAGTTTATCCTTCGGATGAATCCAACTTAGTAAGTTTAACAAGCCCTAGGAAGGAAAAGCTCGTGTTAGTCATGATGACCAATCCAATGTCGTTTAATAGTTTAACGAGTCTGATAAAGGTGTAACTCGGTATCATTTTCAAGTTTAGAGAGTTTCAAAAAGACACGTAAAAGAAAACTCCACATGGTCCCCTTTCGTACATTTGTGTCTCTCGAGCCCAAAAAGGTAGAAAACAATACTTGAGAGAATTGCTTGACCATTTCATTCAAGGAGTACCTTTTTCGTAAATAGTGCCTCCTAGCCCAAAAAAGGGGTAAACTTATACTGGGCGCATGACGTTTTGCATCCGTTAACGAGTTCGAAACAACAAGGGCTCGGCCATCTTTTCATTCTTAAAAAGGGTCGGAAAAGAGCTGAAAGCAGACCCCCCATTTTTATTCTCTTTAATGAGTAAAAAAGGGAAAAATACTCAGTGATATTTTCATATGAGTTTAACGAGTCGAGAAAAGAGCTGAAATATGACTCATCACCATCGTCAAACATCCATCACCTGTCGCTGCACAAGTAAGGCAAAGTGTATTATCGAGTCCTTGAGGCAAAATAGGTCAAAAATATTTACAGAACTTGATATTTTCATAAAAAATGAATAAAAAGGGAAAAAGTAAATATACTTTTACCATTTACCATTTTACCTTTATAGTGAAGAATTTTTACCCGCCTTTGCCCTAGTTTTTTCAAGAGTATATTGTGAGAGATCTGGGAGGTCAATCGATGAACTGTCAGTTCTACATAATAGCCAAAGCCCCAAGCTCCATTTTCATGCTATTCATTTCTTCTTTTAGCCATTTTTTGGATTTTTTTTGGAGGTTTTTGAGAAAAAAATTGCCCTCCACTGCCGCGATTTTCGAGCACGGGACCACGCTGGTCAAGGGTGATTTGCACACCTGGCCGCGCTGACCAGTGTGACTATTTCTAAAACAGATGCATCGGACTATGAAAGGGGAAAATCAATTTTCCTCAAGAACTGACCATTGAAATTTGGATTTTATGTGCCAAAATTGATCACTAACTTAAATAAATGGCTTTTGTAGGAGAGAAATTCTCAAAAATGGTGGATTGGAAGGAAAGAGAACACGAAAATGTGGACACCCGGGCAATGAATTATCCAAATTTCTTGGAGGCTTTTGTTAGAAAATTATATATATTATGGAGCAATGGAACACATAAAATATTGCAGAAATATAATCACAGAAAACGCACAAAACAAGAGAGACACAGATATACGTGGTTCACCCAGTTTGGGCTACGTCCACCCCGAACAGCCAGTCCTTCCTTTCTATTATCCAGCAAAATGAAGAGACAACACCTACAGCAAATCCGCTGTAATATCCTCTGTTTTCTCTCACAGTCTCACCTCTCTGTTTCTCGCTCACAGAATACACATCTATTACACAGCCTCAAAAATACAATGCCCTCATACAAAGAGAGGGGTTTCCTTCTAGGGAAAAAAACCCTAAACTAAACATAAGTTCTACGATCAGATCATCCGCCTAATGAATGGTCTAGATTGACTAGAAATTACTATACTTTTACAAGGCAATTTTACATTTGTTTTTAGCTTCGGGGGCACTGCCCCCGAGCCCTTGCCGGGGGACTGCTGGCCCCCGGACCCTCGCGGGGGGGGGGACAAGTCCCTCCCACACCCCCCCGCGTGGAGGGGTGTACAAACTTCCTAGGGTATACATCCAGCTGAAAAAAATACCTCTGAACAATCATGCTCCACACACAACAGCTTTGAGGGCTTGAGGGCTCCTTAAATTCTTCCTTACACCAGGGATGCAAACCCAACCCGAGTTGCTTCGATACTTGATAAGCCTTTGGGACATTAATCGTGAGATTTTTATCATTGGGGACCAAGAGCTAGAGTTGAAAACTTGAGACATCTACTTCATCACTAGGCTATCTTGTAGGGGTGATTCAGTCAACTTGTATGGGTTATGTCCAATCAAGGCAAGCATATCTTCCCTGCTTGTCAAGCATTGTCCTGAGACCCTGAAATCCAAAAGTGGGAAGATCAAGATTTCCAGTGTACGAGATTTGACACTTAGGGTGCTTCTGTTGACCATCAATAGGGTGGCGGGGTCCCAGGCGGAACATGAGACAAACAAGTCAAAGTTCCTTTATGCTATTGACTACACATCTCCTACGATATTCAACTGGGTAGAGGCCATGAAGATGAACATCAAGTGCTAGTTGCCCAAGGCCAAGGTGGGAAATCTGAATCAATTTGACTTCAGTTCAGTACTCGTGACCTTTTTCCTTGAACGAGTGCCATTATTCTAGTATCAATTAACTGAGGTTGATCCTCCTACGCCACGCAATCCATGGATGGCCTGCTGGAGTCATTTGATTCCCAAGATCACTAGTGGTCAGCAGATGTCCTACCAACCAGCATTCTTTTCATGGCTACGATGACATAAAATCGTCATAGAGGACTGGCCATATAGCGGTACTGATTTTCGTGGAGACCCAGATATGCCCTTACCAAATGGGGAGGACTTTGATGACGAAGGTAAAAAACCGATTTTTTTTCTTTTGATGTTTTTAAATCTTTTTTTTTTTTTTATGCATGCTTATAACATTTCACTTGTGTATGCAGATGTTGGACCAAAGTGGCCAGCTAAGATGTCCCCGATAGCTAGGTGCTATCCTTGCCCTATTGTTGATGTCACCCCTTATCAGGAAGGGATCGATAACAAGGAGGAGATTGCGAGGAACCTCGAGGGGTTGACTCATGGTATCTCGAAGTATGCTTGGATAGGAGACATGCCTCGGAGGTACCAGAGGCACATAGTGGGAGTCTCAGATTAGATCCACCGATTACTGAGTCATGTCATACGAGCTGTCTCATGCTATCATGACCACCATGCTGAGTAGTTCCTAGGTCCAGTACTTACATATTTTTTTAGGCCTACGTGCCATGGACGTATGAGGCCTGCGATCCGCCAATGTTATTATGGACATACATATTATTATTTTTTTTGGGGTTTTGATGTATCAAACATTCTTACATATATGTGTGTGTGTGTGTGTGTGTGTGTGTTTTGTATTTTCTTGTTTATTATGAGACAAAAGGTTTGTCTTATATTTTACATGTTTCACAAATGTCTATCCAACACGTAATTAGCTAATGCATCTGTTAATGTATTAATGTGTCTAGGAATATGATGATATGTAATATAATCAAAATGTATTTCCAACAGACATATACAAAGATACACTCATAAAATTTAAGGGTTCCTGACGAAATATTGCCCGTTGAGTTGAAGGATGACAAACTCTGAATCCAGGTTGACAACCACTTCTCTGATACCTAGAGTGATAGCTTCTGATAACAGTTCGATGACCAAATTGTACTCAGCAATGTTGTTGGTTGTATGACCTAGGCAGATCCCTTTAAGGTCAATCAACTCACCATTAGGGTTATAGATAGCCCATGCCGTAGATGATAGGTTTCGGGTACTACGGTAAGCACCATCAACGAAACCAATGTGATGAGACACAGACATCTGCAAAGCAAGAAAAGCATAGTAAACAGGAGGCCTATTTGAAAACTTATCACACAAAACCATGTTGTATAGAAATGGATCACACACTAATGTACATAAGTAACCATGCAAGATGACCTAAACATAGTACTTTTTGAGATAAAGCTTGTTGTGGGGCTTATCGAGAGGATTTCCTTCATAATCAATAAGTTCATAGCCTCCTTTCTACAAAACACGTTTTACAATATAGGGCATGTGCTACATAGGTTCGAACTTGACTGCCCCCAGATCATCATTAGCTTGGTCGTATTTTTATCACTCCAGGAAACTCTCCTATGGTCGTGGCTCGGAGATGCTTGGTAACATATAATATTCTATATTGTTCTCGGAACTATCGGAATGGATGATGATTTGTATCAAGCCAGATAACCATTTTGGCTATGTTTAACTCAAGACATGCATGAGCACCCTCAGTCTACAAGGCTTTAGACCACTAATTCTCAATAGTTTATAGATTAAGTGAATGAATGGAGAATACTAACCATACCAGCAGATACATACATAAACATATGATGGCCAGCTAAGGAAAGTAAATGAAGCTTGCAAATCTAATACATCAACGCAGAGATAAGATGATAGTTATCTGGCATTAGACACAAAAGAGACATAAACAACTTATTCAAGTGCAAGCTTAGAGTAGAAGGGAAATTGGGATATTGAACATGTAACAACAAAATAAGCTTGTATTACTGATGAATGAATATGAGAAGCTTGAGTAGCAAAGTTTGGGTGGTTATGGTTTTTATCGGGCGCTCATCGGGCAATAAGCGGTAAAGGGTGGAGTCCACCTGATGCCACTCATTGCATGCCACGTAGTGGAGGAGAAGAGAGAGAAACCACCTTTATCGGGTAGGTACTCCTCTCACTAGTTGCCCACATGATATGAGTAACAGTCATTAGATCTAGCGAGAGAGATCTAGCGAGAGTGATCTAATGGCGGAGACAGATCAAGCATGTTTCGTTGATCGGGTGAGACATGGGTTGTCAGATCGGCGGGAGAGATCAACGGCGGAGGGACACAGAGGTATATGATTTCCTCGAGAAATGTGTGGAGGGAGCGTATGGCGGAAAGGTAAGGTTTTTGAGGGTTATTGGGTTAATTTATTTAAAGTTAAGATAGAAGAGGGTTTTGTTATGAAGTGAGGGTCGGGTTAAGGTATGAGTGGAATAGAACGCAAGTGAGAGAGTGGGGGGAAAGTGGAGTGATTTCCCATGTGGGGGCCCTTTTCGGAATAGCAAGGCAAACCATCTTCTTCCTTTGCTCTTCAAACTGGCAGTGCTGCACCTCAGGGCTAACACATATAACAGGACCAATTGACCATCAGAGAAAGCACGAGGGGAGGCTGACTGGTCAAAATGGGTTTTGACCCATTTCTTTTGTCCTTCAATGACCATGGCAGCGAGACGGCAAGTCTTGTCCAGTCATTCTAAATATAAGAGGCATTCCTCTTGAGGTGATGTTTCAAGGAGGAGTTCAACAACTAACTTAAGCGAAGGAATCTCACATTCGATTGGTAATGTTGCTTCCAGACCACAAACTAGCTAGAATGGTGTGAAACCAATGGCGTCTTCAGTTGAAGTTCAGTAGGCCCACAGAGTTGAAAAAAGCATGAGATGCCAATTTGACTTGTGCATCCCAATAGTATGCTGAAGCATGGTGACCAAAACTTTGTTCACAGCTTCAATTTGGTCATTTTCCTGAGGGTAATATGGGGTTGATCCATCATGGCGCAAGCCCGATGCAGATGTCAATTCTGCCATCATGTAATCTCTAAAATGGGAGCCATAATCTATGACAATGGCTTGGGGAACGATGAACCTGGAAATAACATGGTTAAAAAGGAATTGAGTTTCTATCGTACCATCTGCAGAATATGTAGGCATTGCTTTCACCCATTTGGTGAAGTAATCCACAACAACGATGATGTAGCCATGCCCCTTGGCCGAACAAGGGTTACATGTCATATAATTGATGCCCCATTTGGAAAAGGGACCAACGGTAATGACAGGGTGTAGGTGAGCGGGTGGGGCGTGCATCTTGCATTTGTATATTTGGCATTCGTGACACTTGTGGACAACTAGAATGCAGTCTTTGAAGATGGATGGCCAGAAATAACCAGTTAAAAGGATTTTCTGAGCTGTAACATAACTAGATATATGACCACCATATGCCCTAGAGTGGAAATCATTAAGAGCTCTTTTAGCTTCCTTAATCGTGAGGCATCAGAGAAGAACAAAATCGACACCGACATGGTATAAAGTATCACGAATAATGCAGTAGGGTTGAGAATGATGTCGAATCCTTCGACGATCATCTTTGGTCAATGCGTACCGAAACGTGAAGGTTTGGAGATACATGATGATATAACCGTACCATGGATCAAGGGTGCTAATTAGGAAAAGGGTCTCATCTAGGAGTTGTTCATCTGCACCAGCAGGGAGAGCTTTGGAGGGAAGGGAGCAAATCAATTCAATGAAAACAAGTGACTTATTAGATTTGGCTGTAGTGAAGACCAAATCGAATTCTTGCAAGATAATGATCCATTTAGAATACTTGCCCCTCAATAATTGACGAGTTAGGATGTAGGTCATAAGGTTGCATTCAGAAATCACTGTAGTTGTTTGTAGTAGAATATAGTGCTAAAAACGTTGAACAGCCTGGACGGCGGCTAAAGCCAACTTCTCGACATGTGCATAATGCATTTCAGTTTCGAGGAGATTATAACTCTAGTAGATCACATGTTCACCACCTTCGTCGTCATCTTGAACCAACACCATAGATATGGTGCTAGGGGCTGCGGTTAGGTAAGGAAGTAATCTTGATAATAGATCGGTGGATGCAATAGAGGAGCATTTATGAGGATAGCCTTAACATCATCAAAAGATTTTTGGGCTATCTCGTCCCATGCAAAGGGTGTTCCTTGTTTGAGCAACCGAGTAAATCCTGTAGCTAGCCCGGTGTAGTTGGGTATAAAACGACGAAGAAAATTGACCTTTCCGTGGAGGCTCTGGAGTTTGTGTAGTGAAGATTGAGGGGGTAAGTTTACAATGACCTTGAATTTTAGCAGATACAGGTGAATCCCGTCCTTGGAAATGATGAAGCCGAGGAGACATTCTGATTCCACACATAAAACATATTTGTGTAGATTTAACCAGATGTTATAGTGTCTGCAGCATAGGAAAATCTGCCGAAGGTGGTTTGGGTGATTTCGTCACTTAAGAGAATGAGCAGGAAAGTCATCCAGGTAAGGTTGGACAATATTGCGAATATCATGAAATGCATAGGAAATTTCTTGTTGAAATGTGGCCCCAACATTTTTGATGTCGAAAGGGAGCTTCTTGTATGTGAACGTACCCCATGGGTAGATAAAGGTTGTCTTCTCTTGGTCGGTCGGTGTGACATTGATCTGGTTGTAACCAGAAAAACTATCCATAAAGGAAAATATCTCGCTCCTGGCACATTCATCAATTATTTGATCAATGAAGGGAGTAGAATAGTTTTCTTTAGGACAAGCATGATTAAGATCTCGATAATCCATGCAAACGCGGATCATGCCTTATTTTTTAGTCACTGGGACAATATTGGACACCTAGTCTGTAATGGGAATGGGATAAATGACCCCAGCTTTGAGAAGCTTTTCAACTTCATGCTTAATAGCAGCGACCTTCCTAGGGTGCACCAGACAAAGCCGTTGGCGAATGAGTTTCGCATTCATATAGGTTGGTATTTCATGCACCACAATGTTGGGATCAATGCCTGGCATTTCTTCGTAAGACCATGCAAACACATCATAAAATTCCTGAAAAAGACGAGTATATGTCTTGATCTCATCTGGAGAATGAGATACCACGATATTAACGTGTTCAATGACACCAGGTTTGATAGAAATGCCAATCAGCATCATTTGGGTAATATTACCCAAATTTCCTTCCAACTGTACTTTGTGAGTAACAGTCAGTGGTGGAAATGGAGAAGAGGACTCTTCGAAAGAGGTAGACATGACCATCAGGTGAGGCAAGAACGAGGAGCAATGATGGGTATCAACCCATGGATGTTACTCGAGAGACATGATTTCCATGATACCTTCATCGGCGAGGAAGGTCTCAGCTAAGGGATCGGATGATTCCAAAGTTCCAAGCCAGGGGGATTGAGTATACATATCGAGAGAGGTCTTCGAGATATGAGAATCAAAGGATTTAGAGTTCACAGCCGAAACAATTTCCATGTAATTAACTTTGGCGGGACTAAGCGGCATAATATCGCCCCGACCATCAACTAGATCTGGCGCAGGTATGACCCAGGGATCAGATCTGACCGAGATCATTTTGATGGAGGCAACATGAGGAGGTGGGATTGGAAAAATCCCCATTAAGGTAGAATCTTTGAAGAGACCTACCCCCACACTCTCAAAGGGAGAACCAAAGTGCTTAAGATACGAAATGTTGCCATCAGATGAGGAAGAGGCAAAGAAAGATAGCTGATCAACGGTGAAAATCCTCCCTTGATGGGGAAAACAGATCACATGAAACAAAGAGGAGGCCATGGCATGCATGGCATGAGTCCATATTTGGCTGAGTAGAAGATTATAATTGAGATTGGTGTCAACAATCTTTACTTCAACTTGCATTGTCTTGCCTTCCAGGGTGATGGCAAGGTTGGTAAGACACTAAAGGGTCACGAATCATGCCCATCGAAAGCTTCCAATGTGTTTAGAGACTGTTTCATTGCAGGGGAACCAATAGCCTCCCAGCATGCAGTTGACATGATGCAGGTAGAAGCACCTTCATCGATGATAGTGCGGTGGATGGTCTTTTCATTAATGATTACCTGAATAAGAAAGGAAATTTGATGAGGGATACTCGGAACATGGTTCTCTAGATCGAAACAGATCAAATTAGAATCAATGGGATCAATGCCCCCAATAGCTGACAACAAAGATTTCCACTACGATGGGCAGTTTTGGGGTACCTCGAGAGCTGACATAGCTGACGACACCTGAGCCAAATCTTCAACAATATTGTAATTCTGAGCAGCTTGGGCATTGGGATTATACGAGGATTTCCATAGCACACCTCAAGAGGGTCGCTGTGTAGCAGAATCAGGGTTAGGGCACTTGATTTGTAGAGGGCCAAAACTCGAGGTAGAAGAAGAAGGTGGAGCTTATTTTTCTTTCCTTGCTATGGGAGCTGGAGTTTGATAATCCTTCGATCGGGTAGCCACATTAATGGGTGTGTGCATCATGAACACTTGAGATCTAAAGGAAGAGGATCGAGGTTGGTCTACCATCTAAGTCTACTGAGACGGAAAAGGCTCTTTGAGCACATTAGGGGTCCCTTTGAGAAAATGACTAGCTTTGGATCGTCGTGGACAATCCTTAGTATAGGGATCCTCCTCACAGATGAGATAAGGATACTTGGGTTTCCGTTGCGAGGATTCGCCAGTAGAAGATTTGGAAGAACCTTGTTTCGAGGCATCAGCTCTAGCTTTGTCTTTGCCTTTCTTTTTTCTTTTGAGGATTTGTCTATTGCAGTAGACTAGACAACATGGACCTCTAAGGTTTTACCAGGGCTTGGAGGGTTTTGAGATGAACTATTGGGAGCGGTATTCGAGACCGACTTCTGTTTGGAAGAAGTTTCGTAGGGGCCTGGGATACTGAACCAATAAATCCGTCAACGAGAGGAACAACGGGTGACTTTGATGATGCGGGATCAGATGATAGCTACAGGGCATTGGGTAATAATTCGTATAAGGTGCCAGGGTAATAATTCGTATAAGGTGCCAGACTGAGAGTAGACCAGGTCCAAGTACTGGGCATGAGCGATGGCTTGCTCTTTATTGATGCATCCACCCATTGCTATATCGCGAGAAATTTGGGCTACGAATGATTTGGTAAACCATTCGGTGAGCAACTGGTCATCTATTTCAAACTTGATCAGTCAACATCTATGTCTCCATTCATGGATATGATCAGAGATGTGTGTCTCAGTGTCTTTCTTAAGCAATGTGAGCAGATAGGTGCCCGTTTCATAATGAACCGATAACTGAAAATGCGTGAGAAAGGCCATGACTAACGAAATGAAGTCATGAAAAGTACTTCGAGGTATCTCGATGTACCATTTTGCTACAACACCCGTGAGGGTCCGTTGGAAAAGAGGAAGACGAATTGAATCATCTACGTATGAGTTAGATGAGCACCAAAGGTGATATGTCATCACATGGGCGTGAGGATCTTCTTTAGCTTTTCCATTGAACTTTGGGCAATCTGATGGTATCTTGGATGACACCAAAGGCTAGTATGGCGAATGGAGGATTGGGTCATTTGTAAGATGCAATACATTTCGAAACTCAAGTGTAGCCAAGAAAGGTAACTGATTGTTAAAAGGCATGGGCGTTCAATAAGCAGGCCCATAAGGAGGAGCCCATCCTTGCTGGTAAGGATTTTGGCCCCACAGTGGGGGATTTAGGCCATATGGGATCTGAGGCTGCCCCCATTGCAGATTACCTTGACCAAAGGGAGGGTTTGGACCTTGAACACCTTTAAAATATCCAGGCACAAGCTACTAGTAGGCAACGTATGGGTTAAAATTTTGTTGAGCCTATTGGCCCTGGATGTACCGATATGGGACCTACTATCCTGGAATGTAAGGTTGTTGGGCCTGTTGCCCCTAAACAAGAGGGTTCTGGACATGCAGTCCTTGGGCATAAATTTGTTATGCTTGTCACCTTTGGATGTAGAGATGTTGTACCTAGCGCCCTTGGCCGGCAGGATTCTAAACCTATTGGCCCTGGACAAGAGGATTCTACACCTGTTGTTGCGGGACTTGACCTTGAACCTATCCTTGCAAGGGTCTCCCTTGTTGATAGGTATACAAGGGTTGTTGTTGCCCAAGTTTGTTTTTCTGACCTTAGAGTTGCAAAATTTGTCCCTAGGTTTGCAGAGGTTGGGATTGAACTTGCGGTTGTTGCAGGTGAGCTTGCTACGGGATAATCTGCCCTTAATGTTGTGTGGAAATCCCTTGTTGCAACAAGGGCTTCCCTTGCGGTAACAAAGGCTACCCAAGTTGTTGTAAAGGTTATCCTTACTATTGCAAGGGTATTTGAATGGTGCTCGGTG
The DNA here is from genome assembly GCA_031772625.1 of Pinus tabuliformis. Lineage (NCBI taxonomy): Eukaryota > Viridiplantae > Streptophyta > Pinopsida > Pinales > Pinaceae > Pinus > Pinus tabuliformis. The sequence continues at coordinate 323,541,455 of CM062813.1, forward strand.
TTAGTGCCTAAATCTACCTCAGGCTGAGAAAGGTAGGATCTAGCGTAACATCAAACCAAGCTTAACCTAGTAGCTAGCCCTACTAAGTTGGGAGAGGGCTCTCTCCTGTCAATCTCAGCAAAAATGATCAATGAGGCTTGATATGAATTGAATGAAGACTGATTTTTGGCTAGGTATTTGTGCAAAAGGGCTTGATTGAATTTGATGATGTTTTGTTGGCTCAAATGGAAAGGTAGTTTTTGGGTCTTGGGAATGAGGCTCGATTTTGCAGAGGTCTCAATGCGGCAAGGTAGGCAAGTGATTTGATACTTCAAATTGAATGAAATGGAAAGATTTAGACAGGTGAGGAGTTGAAGAGGGAAAGAAAACCTCAAGGATCCTCTTCAAACAGCTGAAAACATCAATAACTAAGCAAACCCTAGGTAGAGCACTGCAATTTCAATGGATTCTACCTTTATCCTTGTTTGTTTAGTTAAGAAGAAACAAGAAAGATAATGGCATACATAAAAACACATAAAAGCTGACATTTACAGAAGGAAACACAATATCAAAGCAACATGCTACATGAATCCCATAGAGTTTTGCAAACCACTGGTCTATTCCTTAGCCAAAACTACTGAAATGAGTATACAATAAGCTCCAAGCTTTCCCAAAAGTCCAACCATGCTAATGAATGAAAAAACATAAGATATAGGCAAACAAAAACTCATCCTAGCCTCCAAGGGTTGAACTCATGAGTTTAGGAGCTGTTCCAACTGATTCTAAACTGAGAACTACAAATTAGGTAGTGGAACAGCATGCCTCTAAAAACTAGGAAACTGATTCATTCAGTTACAAACTAACTTTTCATGGATGAATCTACCTTTATGAGTGAAAATTTGACATAATTACATCAAGATCCATCAATTTACATTAAATTAAATCATAATTTTTACATTAAGAAAGAGAAAAGTCAAACTGTCAAGGAACTAGGCAAAAAAAAGAGTATACTTGGTCAAACTGAGCAAAATTTTCCCTATGCACCACGCTGATTTCTCTATGCATAGCGCCTATTTGCAGCCACTTTTGGAGGCTTTCCCTGTGTCCACATTTTCTCCAAGTGTGCTTGTTGGAACGAAATACCTATCTACTTTCTAGATCAAGTGGAATTTTTGAATTTGCCTCCATTTGCCCCTCCAAAACTGAGTTCTCCCAACACTGCTTCCTATGTGTCAAAATAGGGCCAGTAAGGTCATTTTTGGGTGTTTTTGACCTTTTTGGGGGCTCAAAACCTGTCAAAATTTCTTGGCCATTGCTATGCATGAATATTTTTCCAAGAAAAATCCAAAGATGCTGATTTTTGTCATTTGGAGGCCTCCATCAAAAGCGAGCACTAGGTGGTGCGATGCATTGGGCAGAAAATTCTGTGTTTTAGCCCAAAAATGTCAAAAATGAAAAAAGCGTCCCAAATTTTTTGAAATTTGGGCTGAGTGCACTCCATCAAGTGCCGTGTTGGGCCAAGGACGCCTCAGCCAAGATCTAAATTTTATCTTGCGCTTTTTGCCTCCTGATCTCCTCTTCAACTTTGCCATCAAGATCCTAATTCTAGCTTGCACACCATATTCCTTGACAAATAATGATATGCCATGTTTCTCAACATATTCTTCTCATTGATGGCTTTCTCCAACATCCTCTACAAGTGGATATTAGTCCTCTCCAACCAAGACTCACGATCAACATTGATTTCTTGCTCAAGTGTTGTGAACTTGACTCTCCTCTGTTTGGCAGCTTGCTGGTTTTCTCGTATGTTTCTAAGATCCATTATGGTTTGTTGATCCTCTAGTTGCTTGTTTCTTTGTTCCATGTACTTTATTATCGACTCGACTCTTTCCAAGTTGAGGGACAAAGCATTGATGTCTGCCTATTGCTCTTGGATGACTTCCTTGAGCTTTGAGCTTTATGGGCCCAAATCTGTATCCTCATCGTGAATGAGAATGAAATTAGTCTCCTGCTCACCTGAAGGCCCCTCATAATGCAATGGCCTCTTGCCCTTGTCCTGAACCTACTGTGCTGATGAAGGAAGTGAGACCCCTTCCACCCCAGGTGGAGATAATACTCACTTTGCTGTTGCAAACAACCGCCTAGTGCCCTTTTGATATGTGACAAATACCAGCACACTAGTGGTCTGTGTCTCATGACCCTCCTACTGATGAGAAGGTCCACCTGTCTCATGAAAAGTCTCTGGATGTACCTAAGGAGCTGTGAAGAACTCATGAGAAATGAAATCCTCCCATGAGATGCCCTGCAAACCAAGCTGATGCATGACCACAATTTTGATGAGTGCAAAATTGCATATACTATTAAACTGCTGCTGAGGAGTCTTCTGTTGTACTAGTGTGGTCATCTTCTAAAAATTTTGGCACATGAAGTAGGGGAGATTCATCATTCTCACCCTGGTAAAGTGCATCAACAATCTAATATGATAAGCATATAGGTGAGAAAACCGGCCCTCACAGCTGAAATATTTCATTATGAGTTTCATCAAGGGAGCATATGAGTTTTTCAGGTACCGAAAGGGAAACACTCTATTGAGTTGTCTCAAATAACAGGCTTGATGTATGGTTCATAGTGTTCCCTGTCAATCTACTGCCTTTTATTCCACTGCTCTCTGACATTAGGAATGCTGGTTGATAAAGAAATAGACTCTGGTGTCAAGGTGAATGTCACACTAGCTAGAGTGGTTTGGCCATTATGTATATGAAGCACAAACAATCAGGCTAGCTCATGATGATACTAGACTCTAGCAACCATCTCACAGAACTAATAACAGGATTGGTGTTGGAAGCATGTGATAGCAAGAGGGTAGGCCTGCAGCTCAGCAAGTGAAGTAGGCTCCTCTCTTATATGTTTGCCACCCTTGTGAGGTCTCCTTGGTACATGCACTTCTATAGGAGAGTCACTGTGTGTCTCTTCTTCTCGGTCATATTAAGGATCAAATTCCATGCTTGCTAACGTGTGAGTTTTTTTGATGAGTATGAAGAGATTTATGGTGATTTTGATGTTTTCTGCCACCAAGGGTAAGAATATGTGAGGGACTGTGGATGGGGAGGATATGAGGGGTTTTGGGACTATTATGACAGGGTTTTGTGGGAAATAGGGGATTAGGGAACAATATGGGAGTTTTAGAGATAGAAATTAGGGTTTGGGGATTTGTAATTAAGATTTGGAAAAATGGGATTTGGGGATAGGGGTAAATGATTTTTAGGAACATGGGAGTTTAGGGAATGGATAGATAAGCTGGGAAAATAAATGGAGGAGTGACAAAGTGAGGGAGTGGTAGAATGAATTCGGCAGCAAAATGACAGTGCAAACCTTAGGCAATGGTTTTTGAGAAATTGCAAGGAAATAGGGTTTGATTTTCTTCACACAACCACCATAAATTTTTAAGACAAACTCCTTCACTAGCAAGGAAAAGATCTTGACTTACTTGCACACTAGAAGACTTGAGTGATTTTGGCAATGTGATAAAGTTTTTGAGGAAATCGGGCTTGGCAGCTCTATGTGCCGCGCCTCAAACCCAATGCATCGTGCCTTCTGTGTGTGCCACGCCAGTTCAAATTTTACACTGAGGAGGGTTGCCCTATGTGCCGTGCCTCTTGTATGTGCCACTCCTCTCACCCAATGTGCCACGCCTCCAAAACTGAGTGCTTTTGCTGCGATTTGCTTCCCTTTTCCCAACATGGCTTTCACCTTGGTCAATTTTGCTTCTTGGAATGCCAATGAGCTTTTGAATTGTAAAAAATGGTTTATATACAAGAGCCTTTTAATTTTTTATTCATAAAACCCATTTTTATAATGTTTGCCATATGACTTTACTTTTCACCTCTGTTTTTTGAGCAGTTTGCTTTATTTGAGCCTTTTGATGAACTGAATGACTTGATTTTTGTTTGCCTTGCAGGGGATGGAGCTATTGAATCTTAGCAAGGTGACCAGGGTTTCCACTGAAGTGATTTACATACAAGAGAACTAAAAATACATGAATTTATACAATGAAAAGCCTAAAATACTCTAGGAAAAATACATTTCTGAGCAATTGATTATGAAATTTCTTGGTACCGGAACTTTATTCAACCTCCTCAAGTGCCTACTGGCTATTATTGGACATTTTGAAGACCTCTTTGATGAAACCCTAGACCTAATGAAACTGAAACCCTAGAAATGACTTTTGCAAATTTAAAGACAAAAAGTGACTGCAGATGATCTTGATGAATGGAAATGGGCCAGCAGGTAAAGGACATGAGGGAAAATGTACAACAAGCCACTACCGTCAGATGATCCATGCTCCTAATGGAATGCAGTTGACTGAGCGAGACACCTAATATGTAATGCAACAAAAGAATTTGATCTCTGATGGAGGGATGAAGATACCGACACTAACATTGGCTCCAATGGGGATGGTAGCTCCTTGGAGGTGCCAAGAACTATAGATCTCTGGGAAAGCAGGCAGTGCCTTCGTCCATTGGGCTATGGAGTCAATAACTTCGACAAACTAAAACGAGACTCTTGACTCAATTTCAGGACTGAAATGTGACTCAAAACTGACCCAATTTCAAGACTGAAATCGACTAAAAGACCTGACTCAAACAAACCAAACCAAAACTGAAATCAAACCTCAGTTTTATAGCCTTCACCTTGGGCCCCAAACTGAAAGCATGAAAATAGTACACACTTGCAATGGAATTTAAACAAACCGGTATGTACAATGATACATATGACAGCAGAGAATACTTCAAAAATAGTATTGTTTTCATAGCCGACCGTTGACCGGCCCACCGGGATAGTCTTCTCCATTCATTTCTTGCAAGAGGAAGGCATTTTGGCCCTGATATGCCGCAATCCTGTAAGGTCCCTTCCAAAGATTTTCAAACTTGCCATGCTTACCTTTCTCTTCGTTCCTTGCATCCCATTTCAGCACTATGTCTTCTATTTGAAACTTGTCTGCTTTTGCTTTTCAGTCATATATCTTCTTGATTCTCTCTTGCAACTTGAAAGTGTTCTGAAATACCTCCTCTCTAGTTTGTTGCAAATGAATCATTTGATTGATTCTCCGCTGCAAATGATCGTCTTCGCTGCCCGCTTCTTGTAGGAGTTTGACCACGAGGACTGCAAGAGAGGTTGGGAAAACTGTGTCCACACCATACACGAGCTCAAAAGGAGACATGCCTATAGATTTCCTTTGACTTACTCTGTTTTCCCAAAGTGCATTGACCAGCTTTTTGTGCCAACTTTTCTTGTTTGTTTCCAGCAGCTTTTTGATAATGTTGACCAAAGATTTATTTAAGGATTTCATCAATCCATTGCCTTGTGGGTAATAAGCGATTGAGTGCCCCAAAGTGATTTGATATTTATGACAAAATTCAATCATCCTTTTAGATTTAAAGGTTGCTGCATTGTCAGTGATCAGCTTATTTGGACAGCCAAAATGAGACAAAATGTTGTTTTCAAGAAATGAAATGATTACCGAATCAGTTGCCTGCCTCGTGGGAATCGCCTCAATCCATTTGGTGAAATAATATATCGCTGTGAGGATCCATTTGTGCTGTGCTAAAGAAGAAGGATGGATCTCACCAATGAAATCCAAACCCCACTGCTGAAATGGAGCACTTACTTCAATGGGCTTGAGTGGTAAAGGCTGCAACTTCCTTCTACCTTGAAAAATTTGACATTCATGGCAGCTTGCTACTATTTTGTACACATCAGCAAAAAGAGTTGGCCAATAATACCCCGCTCTCAAAATTTTATTGGCTGTTGTCTTCCAGAAAAGATGGCCTCCGCAATCTCCCTTGTGAAAGTCTTCCATAACCTATTTTGCCTCTTCTTCAACCAAACAATTGAGCAAGACACCACCAGGATCTTTCCAATAGAGTGCATTATTCATGATACAGAACTTGGCAGCTTTCAATTTTAGGGTCCTACTTTTTTTCTTAGCCATTCCAGGTGGTGAGGATAGATTTTGGAGTACATAAACAATGTTTGAATACCAAGGAGAAAGAAGAAAATTTTTGATACCTGAGTGGGAAAACTTTCTTCATCTTCCTCGGACATAGCAGCAATGAGATTTATGTCCAAGGCATACAAATTTGACTCAGCCATTAGCTTAGCCAACCCCTGTCCTTTGATGAGCTTTGTCGATTTGATCTCCACGTCATATTCCAACAAGGCAGCAATCCATTTGCCTCTTTTTCCCTCTGGATCTATTCGCACTAAGACATCTTTAACAGCAGCGTTAGGGACATAAGCAAGGATGTGAAAATGCAGAATATAAACTCGAAAATATTTCAATGCCTTTACCAAAGCAGGAGCCTGTTTTTCAATAATATTGTACTTTAATGCCGCATCCCTTATGGTCCTGCTAAAAAATGCAATTGGTTTCTCAAGCTGGTCTCTTTTCTGCATCAAGACTGCTGCCATAGTGTGATCCGAGGCAAATGAAAACAAAATGAAATCATGAGTATAATTTGGGCTGATCAAAACCGGAGCGGAAGAAAGGGCCAATTTCACCAAATTGAAAGACTTAATTGCTTCCTCGGTCCATTTCACTACACTATATTTTTTGAGCATGTTTGTGATTTCCCTTAAATGTTCTACAAGATTAGGCACAAAGCGACATAAGAAATTCATCTTACCATTGAATGATTGGATTTCTTTCTTACTTCATGGAAAATCAATATTTTGAATGGCTTCCACCCGAGTTGGATCAATGTGGATGCCCTCCTTTGATACGATATGATCGAGAAGCTTGCCTTCATCCATGGCAAACAAACTCTTCTTTGGATTGAGAGAAATACCATACTTTCTACAACGTTGAAATACAATTTTCAGATGATAGAGGTGCTCTTCATCTAGGTTAGAGAAAACTGTCAAATCATCAAGATAAACAACTAGAAAAACATCTTTTTAATTAGCGAATGCAATATCCATCGCTTGTTGAAATGTTGCACCAACATTTTTCAATCCAAAAGGCATCTTTGCATCGTGAAAAGTTCCCACGGAGTGGTGAACGTTGTTTTGTCTCTGTCATCCTCATGGACCAGAATTTGGTTATACCCAAAATACCCATCAAGTAGCGACATGCGAGAACCCCCAACTACCCTTTGAAGTATGTGATCCATCTTTAGCAAAGGATAGTTATCTTTCAGAGATACTTTATTCAAATTTCTAAAATCAATACATAACCGAATCTCACCTATTTTCTTGCGCACGGGCACCAAAATAGAAATCCAATTAGAAAACTGTATAGGAACAATGATACCTGCTTTGTACAATCGATTGACTTCCTTCTCAATTGAGGGCAACAACTTTGGATTTATTCTTTTTAGCTTCTGACGAAAAGGCTTCTGATTTGGCTTGATCTGGATGATATGATGAATGATGCTTGTGTCATATGCCTTCAAATCTGAATAATCCCAAGCAAATACATCAGTAAAAGAAGATAGTAAATTGATATACTTTGCTTTTACCTGTGGAGGCAATGCCTTTGATAACTTCACCATTTTAGGATTTTCAGTTGATCCAATGTTCACATCCTCAACTCCTTTCTCAGTTGGAAGCAAGCTCAGTTTCAGGGCCACATCATCTTGATCGAATAGCTCCTCTAAAGGCATTATACCTTTAGGAATGACTTTTTCCTTCAGCTGCAAAACTTCCATCTGATTGACTTCTATATCCACCTCACCATCATCATACTCCACATCAATAGAAGTGTCTTTGAATTTACCTTCATTTTGCAGAAATTCATCGATCTCTTCATCATCTTGAAACACTTGCCAATACCTTTGATTATCGGGAACAGCTGGGCGATGTTTTACATGAATCTCAAACTTGTTGTTTGAATTCATCGAAATTTTCAAATTACTTGCTACTGTTGCAAGTGAATCTGCAATGACATTCTGAACACGAGGGACACATGTCAAAGTATAATCTAAAAATACTCTCAAGATGTCTAATACCGCATTGCGGTAGGCCCGCATTTGATGATGCTTAGTTTGGTATTCCCCTTCCACTTGCTTGATAACTAACTCGGAGTCGCCATACATTGAAATCCTTTTAGCATTCAACTTTCTAAGAATTTTCAAACTAGCAATTAAAGCCTCATATTCAGCCTCATTATTTGAACAGTCAAAAGCTATTTTATAAGAATAGACCCTTACATTTCTTGGCACTTTGTTTGGGGTGAAAATAGGGCTGCATATCCAAATGCAAATTCCAACACCTTCCCTTCCTACCACGCCATCAAAATCCATGCTCCATAGGCCTACTTCATCCTCTTCCAAATGCTGAAATTATGTTTGCTATGTTACTCTCCCTTGTTGTCCATCAATATGTTGCTACTGTGGGAAGGCTGATTACTCACGGTACTATCAAGTCTTTGTCTTTCTTACTTTAAGACCTCTCTGAAATTTTCAGTGATCTCGGTAATGTCTTCTACTTCTACTACTTGGATATTTACATCCTTAAAGCTATCTGAATACAAAACAAATGATTCTAAATCAGTATGTACATAGTTGATTGGATGATTTACCGGTTTCTCTTTGTTGGTAATCATGTACTTCATCTTTTGCTCCCAGTATAATTTACTCATTTGACTGAACACGAGAATGGTAGCATAGGAGAAATCAATTTGCATTGTCCCTTTGATCTTTGCTCCCCCAGATCTGGAAAGATGCATGCCAAATCTAGGAGGTATATCCGCCACGACCACATCCATCAAAACATTTTTAGCCGGAATCTTATCCAAACTAACCACCAAATCTTTGATAAGATCAATGCACCTTACTTTACCAGAATCAAAGGAGTAGAGGTCATGATACCTTCTAGTGATATCCAACCCCAATTTCTCCATGATGGCCTTAGGCATGAGATTATGAGAGGCTCTGGAATCAAATATAGCATTGTGTAATACATAGTCATGCATCCTAAGGCTGATGTAAAAAGGAGCTACATCACTATCTTGAGACTGAGCTTCCAATGTTGGACCAAAAATCAACTCAGGTCTATCATCCTCCACGTTCACCATATCAGATGATGGATCCAAATTCAAAATCTTAGACACCTGACCTTTGTAGCTGCTATTTTTCATCAACTCAGTCAAAGGAATAGATACTTTTAACTTAGAAATTTCATTTTCTAAGTTAAAAACTAAAATCTTTTCTACCTCTTTTGCTGAAACATCCTTCTTTTTAGTTTTCTCCTTTGACACACTTGGCTGATTGGATCTTTCATTTGCTAATGGCGTTTTGTTGGTGGTAGGATCAGCTATCTCTTTTCCCTTTTTCTGCACAATGGGAGGATCATTCTTTGGTGTTGTTATCTCCTTCCTTTTCTGAATTGGATTTATGGGCACATCTCTACTTCTGAGTGAATATTGTCGCTGCTGGGCTGACAAAGCATTCATGTATCCTCTTTGATATTCATCGGACTCCTCCTCAAGAACTATTTCATTTGCCAAGATGAAATTTTCGTCCCTTTGTACAGCTGAATTCTCGGAATACTCCTCATCTTCAGTAATAAAAATTGGCATATCATCGGGTGTAAAGAAATGATTCTCTTCTCCAATTATGTTCTCCTCATCGTCTGATTCTAGGCCATGTACAAAATTCTGTTGTAAGGGTGTCTTTACCTGCTGTTGCGTTGTTTGGTCTTGTGCTCGCTGCTCTCTTTGCTTGATTCTAAATTATGGTTGCTGCTGACCATGGAAGTTGGGATTTCTGACTTGTGGTTCAGACTTGTCAATTGTCAAAATTTCAAACATCTTCTCCATCTTCTGGAGCACTTGATCTAAATTTGAAACCTCTTCCTTTATTGTTACTTTCTTTTCAGCCTTTGTTCTAGCTCTCTTCACAAGTAGATTAGCTTCAACGCTGACTGCAATTTTCTGCATGTCTTCCAAAGTGGCCAGATTTCTTTCTCTTAATTGATAGGCCATATCAAGATCGAACCCATCCGGAAACTTAATCAAATCCAGCCCCATAGGTGGCTTTATATGATCAGCAATTGCATTGTAAACTGAATTGAATCTAATACAATAATCTTGAACAGACTCACCAACATTCCGCTTGATGTTCTCATATTCGGAAAGGATCTGAAGAGGATTTTTCTTCACTTCCCAGTGATCCAAGAATTGTCTCTGAAGATTAGTCAATGTAGTGATACTTGCAGCCGGCAAAGCTCTGAACCACTTTCTCACTTTACCACCAAAGGTTTTTACAAACAGTCTCATTGTCACATTTTTAGCATCAATCTCATGAAGGTCGAAGAAATCTATCATCCTATCCACATGTTGCTGAGCTGTAACATCGTGAGGAGTGCCATCAAACAGTGGAATTTTTCTTTGATAATTGGCAGGCATATCATCCAAATTTTGAGGCAGCACAAGGGGTGCAGAACGAGCAACCATTTCTCTCGGTGGATTTGCAATCGATCTTGGCGATGTTGGGGGAGTGGGTGTAACTGGTGTATGGGGTGTATAGGGTGGGGATGGTGGTGAAGAAATTTTGGATGTTTGAGGGGTAGAAGGAGTGGATGAAGGTGACACCACTGCAGACTTTTGATCATAGATAGAAGGCTGCACGGGAATGGTGGGAATGAAGGGAGTTTCGGTAGGAATTCCGGAGCTAGATGCAATTGCAGAAGACCCAAGGGTTGCAAATGCAGACTCTAAAAAATCAGTGATATTTGAAGCCACAATTGAAGTTTGGAGTTGATTCAAGATATAATCGTCAATTGATTTATTGGCCCTTTCAGTTTCAAGATCTTTAAAAAACTCTGGATTTAAGGCAGTAGAACCAACAGCACTTTCAGATTTGGTTTCAAACAACGACAACTCAAACTGTTCGTCAAACTCAAGATCTTCAAGACACTCAAAAACAACAGGACATGAATGAGATTTGAACACGAGAATCACAGAATTTTCTTAGCAAAGGATTCTCGGAATAAGATTGGAATTTTCATACACAGGAGGTGGATTAGGATCCGGATTTGCTCTGGTGTATCTTCTGGAAGCCAGTGTGTTATTATTTCCAAGAAATCAAATGGACATTACCAACTTGTTCAACCTATCAAACTCTAAACTTATCATCCAAAAGTTTAGAATTCTCAGATGTACTGGGGCAATTTGCAAGTTAGATATTCCATTTATAAGACTAGACCAGAGATTGACTGAAGTAGTGTTTATCTACTTGTGCTAATGCAAAGCAAAAGCGTTTCGAAGGCTACCTGGCTAATCTTCAAACTTCGTCTGTAGTTTATAAAATGAAGAACACTAACAAACAAACAATCTCTTCCCCAGTATGGTCGCCACTATGTTAGTGCCTAAATCTACCTCAGGCTGAGAAAGGTAGGATCTAGGGTAACATCAAACCAAGCTTAACCTGGTAGCTAGCCCTACCAAGTCGGGAGAGGGCTCTCTCCTGTCAATCTCAGAAAAAATGATCAATGAGGCTTGAGATGACTTGAATGAAGACTGATTTTAGGCTAGGTATTTGTGCAAAAGGGCTTGATTGAATTTGATGATGTTTTGTTGGCTCAAATGGAAAGGCAGTTTTTGGGTCTTGGGAATGAGGCTCAGTTTTGCAGAGGTCTCAATGGGGCAAGGTAGGCAAGTGATTTGATACTTCAAATTGAATGAAATGGAAAGATTTAGATAGGTGAGGAGTTGAAGAGGGCAAGAAAACCTCAAGGATCCTCTTCAAACAGCTGAAAACATCAATAACTAAGCAAACCCTAGGTAGAGCACTGCAATTTCAATGGATTCTACCTTTATCCTTGTTTGTTTAGTTAAGAAGAAACAAGAAAGATAATGTCATACATAAAACACATATAAATTACCTTTACAGAAGGAAGCACAATATCAAAGCAACATGCCACATGAATCCCATAGAGTGCTGCAAACCACTGGTCTATTCCTTAGCCAAAACTGCTAAAATGAGTATACAATAAGCTCCAAGCTTTCCCAAAAGTCCAACCATGCTAATGACTGAAAAAACATAAGATATAGGCAAAAAACAACTCATCCTAGCCTCCAAGGGTCAAGCTCATGAGTTTAGGAGTTGTTCCAACTAATTCTAAATTGAGAACTACAAATTAGGCAATGGAACAACATGCCTCTAAAAACTAGGGAACTGATTCATTCAGTTGCAAACTAACTTTTCATGGATGAATCTACCTTCATGAGTGAAAATTTGACATAATTACATCAAGATCCATCAATTTACATTAAATTACATCATAAGTTTGACATTAAGAAAGAGAAAAGTCAAACTGTCAAGGAACTAGGTGAAAAACAGAGTATACTTGGTCAAACTGAGCAAAATTTTCCCTATGCACCGCGCTGATTTCTCTATGCGTAGCGCCTATTTGCAACCACTTTTGGAGGCCTTCCTGGTGTCCAAATTTTCTCCAAGTGTTCTTTTTGGAAATTTATGCCTATCTACTTTCTAGATCAAGTGGAATTTTTGAATTTGGCCTCCATTTTCCCCTCCAAAACTGAGTTCTCCCAACACTGCTTCCTGTGTGTCAAAATAGGGGCAGTAAGGTCATTTTTTGGGTGTTTTTGACCTTTTTGGGGGCTCAAAACCTGTCAAAATTTCTTTTCCATTGGTAGGAATGCATATTTCTCCAAGACAAATCCAAAGACGTTGAGTTTTTGTCATTTGGAGGCCTCCATCAAAAGTGAGTGCCAGGTGGCGCGGCACATTGGGCAGAAAATTCTGTGTTTTAGCCCAAAAATGTCAAAAATGCAAAAAGTGTCCCAATTTTTTTGAAATTTGGGCTCAGTGCTCTCCATCAAGTGTCGTTTTCGGCCAAGGAAGCCTCAGCCAAGATCTGAAGTTTATCTTGCGCTTTTTGCCTCCTTGATCTCTTCTTCAACTTTGCCTTCAAGCTCCTGATTCTAGCTTGACACACCATATTCCTTAACAAATAATGATATGCCATGTTTCTCAACATATTATTCTCATTTATGGCTTTCTCCAACATCCTCTCCAAGTGGATATTAGTCCTCTCCAACCAAGACTAACGATCAGCATTGGTTTCTTGCTCAAGTGTTGTGAACTTGACTCTCCTCTGTTTGGCAGCTTGTCGGTTTTCTCGTATGTTTCTAAGCTCCATTATGGTTTGTTGATTGTGCCTGTTGCTCTTGGATGACTTCCTTGAGCTTTGAGCTTTGTGGGCCCAAATCTGTGTCCTCATCCTGAATGAGAATGAAATCAGTCTCCTGCTCACCTAAAGACCCCTTATCATGCAACGGCCTCTTGCCCTTGTCCTGAACTTTTTGTGTTGATGAAGGAAGTGAGACCCCTTCCACCCCAGGTGGAGATAATACTCGCTTTGCTGATGCAAACAACCGTCTAGTGCCCTTTTGATATGTGAAAATTACCGGCACACTAGCGGTCTTTGTCTCATGACCCTCCTGCTGATGAGAAGGTCCACCTATCACATGAAAATTCTCTGGAGGTACCTGAGGAGCTATGAAGAACTCATGAGAAATGAAATCCTCCCATGAGATGCCTTGCAAACCAAGCTTATGCATGACCACAATTTTGATGAGTGCAAAATGGTATATACTATTAAAATGTTACTGAGGAGTCTTCTGTTGTACTAGTGTGGTCATCTTCTCAATATTTCGGCACATGAAGTAGGGGAGATTCATCATTCTCACCCTGGTAAAGTGCATCAACAATCTGATATGATAAGAATATAGGTGAGAAAACTGGCCCTCACAGCTGAAATATTTCATTATGAGTTTCATCAAGGGAGCATATGAGTCTTTCAGGGACTGAAAGGGAAACACTCTGCTGAGTTGTCTCAAATAACCGGGCTTGATGTATTGTTTAGAGTGTTCCCTGTCAATCTGCTACCTTTTATTCCACTGCTCTCCGACATTAGGAATTCTGGTTGCTAGAGAAATAGACTCTGGTGTCAAGGTGAATGTCACACCAGCTAGAGTGGTTTGGCCATTATGAAGATGAAGCACAAACAACTGGGCTAGCTCATGATGATACTGGACTCTAGCAACCATCTCACAGAATTAATAACAGGATTGGTGTTAGAAGCATTTGATAGCAAGAGGGCAGGCCTGCAGCTCAGCAAGTGAAGTAGGCTCCTCTATTATATGTTTGCCACCCTTATGAGGTCTCCTTGGTGAATGCACTTCTATAGGAGAGTCATTGTGTGTCTCTTCTTCTCGGTCATATGAAGGATCAAATTCCATGCTTGATAATGTGTGAGTTTTCTTGATGAGTATGAAGAGATTTATGGTGATTTTGATGTTTTCTGCCACCAAGGGTTAGAATATGTGAGGGATTGTGGTTGGGGAGGATATGAGGGGTTTTAGGACTATTATGATAGGGTTTTGTGGGAAATAGGGGATTAGGGAACAATATGGGAGTTTTAGAGACAACAATTAGGGTTTAGGGATTTGTAATTAAGATTTGGGAAAATGGGATTTGGGGATAGGGGTAAATGATTTTTAGGAATATGGGAGTTTAGGGAATGGGTGGATAAGCTACGAAAATAAATGTAGGAGTGACAAAGTGAGGGAGTGGTATAATGAATTTGGCAGCAAAATGACAATTCAAACCCTAGGCAATTGTTTTTGAGAAATTGCAAGGAAATAGGGTTTGATTTTCTTCACACAACCACCATAAGTTTTTAAGAAAAACTCCTTCACTAGCAAGGAAAAGATCTCGACTTACTTGCACAGTAGAATACTTGAGTGATTTTGGCAATGTGATAAACTTTTTGAGGAAATCGGGCTTGGCAGCTCTATGCACCACACTTCAAACCCAACGCGCCGCGCCTTCTGTGTGTGTTGCGCCAGTTCAAATTTTACACTAAGGATAACTACCCTATGTGTCATGCCTCTTTCATGCGTCGTGCCTCCAAAATTGAGTGCTTTTGCTGCAATTTGCTTCCCTTTTCCCAACACGGCTTTCACCTTGGTAAATTTTGCTTCTTAGAATGCCAATGAACTTTTGAATTGTAAAAAATGGTTTATATACAAGAGCCTTTTAATTTTTTATTCATAAAACCCATTTTTATAATGTTTTCCATATGACTTTACTTTTCACCTCTGTTTTTTGAGCAGTTTACTTTATTTGAGCCTTTTGATGAACTGAATGACTTGATTTTTGTTTGCCTTGCAGGGGATGGAGCTACTGAAGCTTGGCAAGGTGACCAGGGTTGCCACTGAAGTGATTTACATACAAGAGAACTGAAAATACATGAATTTATACAATGAAAAGCCTAAAA
Source organism: Pinus tabuliformis (assembly GCA_031772625.1). Lineage (NCBI taxonomy): Eukaryota > Viridiplantae > Streptophyta > Pinopsida > Pinales > Pinaceae > Pinus > Pinus tabuliformis. Next base: position 323,556,743 of record CM062813.1, read on the forward strand.
TACTCTGTTTTTCCTCAAAACAGAGTTTTGAGGAAAAATACATTTCTGAGCAATTGATTATGAAATTTCTTGGTACTGGAACTTTATTCAACCTCCTCAAGTGCCTGCTGGTTGTTATTAGACATTTTGAGGACCTCTTTGATGAAACCCTAGACCTAATGAAACTGAAACCCTTGAAATGATTTTTGCAAATTTAAAGACAGAAAGTGACTCCAAAAGATCTTGATGAATGGAAATGGGCCATCAGGTAAAGGACATGAGGGAAAATGTACAACAAGCCACTACCATCAGATGATCCATGCTCCTAATGGAATGCAGCTGACTGAGTGAGACACCTAATATGCAATGCAACAAAAGAATTTGATCTCTGACAGAGGGATGAAGATACCAACACTAACACTCAGGAAATTACCGAACTGAATCTCGCTGTAGCCAGGCTAGATGTACTACCCAGATGGGATGGTGTAAGGTTGATTAACCAATCCTTGAGAACAGTATGGAACGTAAGGATTTTGGTATTGGACCTAAGCCCCATAGAGTTACTGATACTGGACGTTGCTTGATCCAAATGAACCACTAGGATTCTGAACCTGTTGGTATTGGACATTTCTTGATCTAGTAGGGTCAATAGGGTTATAGACAATACCATAAGAGGGATGGTTTATACTGAGCATGTGAGCTTGTGAACTGCTCACAGTAGTGGAACCTAACACCATGGAAATGCTCAAGCTCTGCCCCCTAGGTGGTGGCACTATCTGACCACTGACTAATGGGACAAAAGAACTGACGGAAACAAGCTTTGAAACCGCCAGTTGTGACTGACGTGTAACTAGGATTGATGATACAAGAGTATTTGGTACGGTGGGTTTCACTGGGACTGAACTAACAGCTGTTTGGGAGGTCATGATTGTGACGAACAAACCTGATGTGGGCTTGACACCCAACGCTCAAACAGGATTATGGTAGACCGATGAGGCACTAGGTGTGCCTGAAACTAATTTCCTTAAAGACACATAGCTGGGTGGCAAGGTAGTGGGAATACCTTCTGAATAATGGAAACCCTCAGGAAGAAACTGCAACTGCAATTCTTCCCCCTCAACCGTGTGTGAAGTTGAGACTTCAGACTCATCTGGAGAGGTGACTAGAGCATCGCCTTCGGGTTCCATGTCTGAAAACAAACAACAATGAGTAGCGGAACATGTACTGGGGGATAGTTCCAAAGGAACTCCCGGCTGATCGTAGGGACTCTAAGTGCACTCTGGTGATATCTCAACAACGTCAAACAAAAGGTTCAGAGGATAGATAACCAGTCCAAGCTGACCATCAGTGGTCAGCGAGTTCACTAGAGTTCAAACGGGATTATTTGAAGATTTCGGGTCAAGATCAGCAGATGACCCTAAATCAAAAGTAGGCAGAGGATAAGATGATAACGGTTCAACACTCAAAACCATCACGAGTTCAACATTTTAGTCCTCAAATGGCTCTAATAACTCAAGAAGAATCTCCTCAGACAATCCTTCAAATGGAGGAGAGGAAGAGGAAATGGGTGAACCAGATGATTCAACCATGATGATTTTATCTTAGTCGACAAAACAAATAACTTTAAGGCTTTAAAATGTCCTTTTAAGGGAACTCACGATTTGGTTAAAAATCTAATATTATCTTTTGGATCATGGGCAATCAATTATTTAAGACGTATAAATGACTGATGTTCTTTCATTTTTTAAGAGTCAAGAAAGAATCAAAGATGACTCTATCACATTCGATTGGAAATGAGCTTGAAAGGACAAGTACTCGAATGATATTTTAATTTTAATTAGTCAAGAATATCAAATGACTACTCTAGATAATCTAGGTAAACAGGATTACTAGGCACCATGAACTACAGAATGCCTCCTAGCGAACCAAGAAGTACGAGCAGGCAATCTCCTCGAATGCTGTGTTTGGTGTATCACATTCACAAGGCGGTCGACTCAGCTTCCTAAGGATAAAAGGATTGCCGCCTAGTGGGGTCTCCCATTATATACGTGACAATACAGGGAGCACAAATCCATGCTAGCGTTGTCTAATGTCGAAGCTAACAATAGCTGCTAGATTTACAGACGCCGGAACACGTCTCTAGCCTAGACCTTCTAGATGTGATCGTTAATGCCAAATGCGCCTTAGGTTAATTTAATTAATTTTATATTTGATCTTGAGTTAAGTTTTAGTTTTTAGGTCTTAGTGATGCTACTCGAAAAAAACTAAAAATGCAAGTAAATGAGACAAGACCCTTTCAATTCGATGAAATGCTTACACTACAGAGAGTATAAACTACTCAATCAAAATGCAAACAATCAAGCAACTGAAAACGAAATGATTTTTCACTACTTTACTTTTCAGATAACAAACCAATGAAAAATGCATTCCAATTCCTACTTTTCTGACAAGCACTTATCTATTAGTTCTTTCGAAATGAAAAATAAATAAATAAATTCCTTTCTCAAATGTTGATGCAATTCTAGTTTTTTAAGAGATGTGAATCATACTGATGCAACAAGCTATAATTTCACACTTTCTCATGAAACAATGTAACAAACTCTTCGCATACAATCTTTCAATGAAAAAGTTTTTGAGACCATGAGCTCTTCAAGCAAATGAAAACATAAAAAGAGAAGTTCATTCAGATCAATGAAACACTGACTTTTTCAAGCACAAGACTGACAGTGTAATCTATGCCAGAAAAAGACGTTCAGCTTAGTAAACGAAACTTTTTCAAAAAACTTGTGCAAAAGAGGTCAAAATCGTAGAGAGGACCAAAAAACAAATGCAAGGAGAAAACACACCTACAGCCAAACTCGATGAGTCCACAAGCTGTTGAATGGACAACTAACTAGATGTCCTAGTGTTGTTGGCCACTCAATGGCTCGATCAATCAAACAGCAAGATGACAAGCCTACAAGCAAGCAAAAACCAAATGAAAAGTAGCTTTCTAATCAGGGAGAAAATAGTCAAAAGGCTCACAAGGTCAAAAACACAAGAGCAGAACACACTGGCCAAGATTGGGGTCTAGCCCTAATCTTCACTTACAAGGATCAGTGCAATTTCCTAACTGACAACAAGTGCGAGAGGCAGGTCAACGCAACTATTCCTCCACAATTTGCGTTGATCGATGTGACTATCAGCCGATTAAACGCGTTGTCCGAGGGAATTAAGAAAAAAAAAATTTAAAAAAAAATCAAAACAGGGACCAGATCTGCTACTATGGATTTTAGACTTAAGCCAGTAAGCAATAGAAAAGCAACAGAACAAAAGGGAAAATTTGAAACTAGAAAAGTTCTCACGAAATCATAAAATCCAAACAAACAAAAGGATGGGATCTCCCCAGCGGAGTTGCCAATTTGTGGTAAAGTAAAATTATAAGAGCAGACACGAACGAATTCCTCTAGCCCAATAATGGGTCTAGCCACGACAAATACATCCTATGGAAGATTTCCTTCGGTTAGAATAAATCAAGAGGACCTACCTCTTGGTCGCTTATCCTGCTTGACGGTGTCCTTGCTTGCTCGCTCCAGGAATCTCTCACTTCCTTCTTCAAGCTCCTGAAACAAGTAAACAACAACAGCACACAAACATAATAATAGACAAATTGCAATTCAACCTACTTAATGACTCAAGAAGCATCAAGACACGAATATGTAATATTACAAAACATGTAGCAAATCAATCGGTAGTTACATATATTAATATTCAAAGAGAGATTACAACCATCCGTCTTGATGTCGTGGTCTTTCTCTAGCAATACCAAGTTCCCACACACTTATGCTAGCATTTCATGATGGATTCAAACAACAATAGTTTAAAGACTCTTCCATTTATACTTCACTCCAAACCAAACACACTTCTCCCTCACACAACTAGATGGCTGCTGTTAGTGCCTAGATTTACCTCAGGCTGAAAAGGTAGGATCCAGGGCTAACATAGTGGCGACTCCACTAGGGAAGAAATTTTATTATCATTGTTTTGCTTTATAGACTACAGACGAAGCCTGAAGTTAGCTAGGTAGCCTTCGAAACGCTCTTGCTTTGCATTAGCGAAAGTAGATAAAAGTTGCTTCAGTCAATCTCCGGTCTAGTATTATAATCTGAACATCTGACTTGAAAATTGCCCCAGTAACATGTATCAAGTTCAGATCTGAGTGTTGATGGTGAACAACAATCAGACACAGCAAGGCTGAAATCATTCACCTGGTGATTCAAAATCAGTTTTGAGATCAAATCCAAGGACTCCACTGGAGGATGCACCTGACCAGAAAAAACATGAAAGGACAATATGGAAAGATCAGGTATTCAAGTTGGAATTTCATCCAAGGCATTTTATTCTTTGTTATAAATTATTTCTTCTCTTTTCCTGATAATGTCAAGAAGGCTTTGCAAAGTATACTATGTTTGAGAAGATATCGTCGGCCTGCATTTGATTCCTTCCCCTTGAAGATTGTAAATACCAAAGATTTGCATGCCTTTGAGCTTGATCATGACCCTTTTTCTGAATCTTGTGATGACCGTCTTCAAATTGATACGCCTCAAGAGACCAAGACTGATTCTATGCTTTCTGTACATACCCCTATACCTTGTAAAATTCCAAATCGATACAAACCTTTGATTTTACCTCCACTATCCCATGCTTTCCATAAAAATCATAATCTATATCTACCGATATTTGATGGTGAATGCGACAATATCACTACTGAGAGACATGTATTGAATTTTGAATCTTTTCTCGACCTTTTTGAAGTTTATGAAGAGGATGTCAGAATTAGGCTTTTTTCTCTTTCTTTGCAAGGCAAATTCAAGAGTTGGTTCAAAACCCATCTTGATGCGAGCATCTCAGATTTCCAGTAGTTCGTCAAAGTTCTCCTCGACATGTGGGTGGTAAGACAGAACCATTTCTTGATTATAGAAGAGTATAACCAGCTGAAAAGACTGCCAGGGGAGACAGTACAACAATTTTCTGCCAGATTTAACCAAGTTTATTTTTCGATGCTGGTTAATATAAGACCTCCTCTTGGATCTGCTCTCTTGCACTACCTGGGTTTCTTTGATCCAGAAATGGAGTTTCAACTGAGGGAAAGGAACCTGGCAACACTTGAAGAGATGCAGAACAGTGCAGTAGATGTAGAGGCTCATTTGCTGATCCGAAGGGAAAAGTTGAAGGAAGAAGAGATGAAAAACATAGATCCGAAGGAATCAACATCTCTAGAGGTAAAGCTTGAAATTTTGGCAAGTGCAGTGGAAGAGATGATGCAAAGGATCACCAAAAGGAATGAGTATAGTGTTCAAGCCCATGGCTCACTGATTGAAGAAGAACAAGTTGTTGATCCAAAACATTTTGTTTCTTATCCCAGTTGTCATAGATCTGATAATGATTGTTTTATAGATCATCTTGGAGAAGAGAGATCTGTTGATATGACATATATGCTTGATGATGTGTTTTATACTGACGATTTACCTCAGTTTGATCAGTATGATGATGATGATTATGTTCTCCAAACAAAAGCTAATCTTGCAAACAAACCAGCAGCTAGTTTGTGGGAGGAGGAAGTTCACTTTCAGCAGCTCGAATATAATGTTCAGCCATCACATATCAGCTATGGAAATGATGAGGAAAGTGCAGCAAATTTTGAAGTGAAGGATCTTTGCCTTTTCGTTTTGATTCGTTTTAGTTCATCAGAGACAACTTTCATGCAATCAGAAATCAATTGTCGACAAGTTTTGATCTAGATCATCTTGAGGGCAATGAAAACCTTGTTCAAGACTTCTCATATCCAAATTTGTAGCCCCCAAATCCCATTGATTGTCAAGTTGCAGATGAAGACATGGAAGCTGGACCATATGATCAAATGATGCAAGATGATTCTGTACCTTTTTGTTTTGAATCATTTCAGTTTCTGAAGGGAAAACTGCATAATATATCATCAAATGAGCAGCCTATAGAAAGCCATGCAATCTCATCGAAACCAATAGAAAATGGTTTGCTGCAGTCTTTTCAAGTTTTTCACGATCCAATAGCTAATGTGTTGGATAATGTCTGTAGTCAAAGTCCTTCTCCTATCTGTGAGCTTGACAAAATTATTAATACAAACTTGACCCGGCAGCCATTTTCTTTGTCATTTTCAGCAGGAGTCTTGTCACAAAGCTCAGATCAAAATTTTCATTCATGGTATGAGGAGAAGAAAATTAATCCATTGGATGAGCTAAGTCCCAGTGTGCATGAACTTCAAGATCCTTATGCAGTGCTTTTGGAGGCGGATAGAGAATCTATAGTATTCAACAGATCTGTTCACAAGTTTTCATGGGAGTTGCCTTTCAGTAGTTCTCTCTTGTTGTTCATAAGCAAGCACTTGCGGAGAATTCAAACAGCAGCTGGAATACTTACTTGGTTGCATTGGTTGTTTCATTTCACTTGATCAGGTGATGAATGAAACTGTTAGAGTAGGTTTTGATGAATAAGCTATACTTTGAGCATATTTTCTAGTTTGTCAGTTGTGTTTAAGTATCGAGTCAGTGTTTAGTTAAGTGAGAGTTAGTTTGTGTCATCAAGTCATCAGTTTTCAATCATGCATTTCAGCTTGAGTTTTTAACTCCATTTCCCAATGAATGAAGTCATTGTCTGCTTTCCAAATATCTGTAGTTCTTGGCACCTCAAAGGAGCTACCATCCCTATTGGAGCCAATGTTAGTGTCAGTCTTTGCAACCTTCCTCCAGTGATCAAACATTCTCTTACAAAGTGATTTTAAGGTGTCAAGGTCAAATTTTTTCATTTCAGTGAGTCTTCAAGCTAAATTTGGTCACTAGGCATTAGGTCTAGGGTTTTCGTTTACTCCTTTAAAAGTTGTCCAAATGTTGGTCCATGTCTCCATTCATCTGAGTGTACCATTATTCAAAGGGTTTTCATCATCATGTCAAGTTCCATTGGGTCATTTTATACCTTGTTCATGCTTCAGTTGTGCCTAGGTAAGGTTCATTTCCCTCTCCTAGGGTTTTGAGGGTAATTTCTCTTGGATGGTCAAATCATCAGAAAAACTTGTATCATAATGTTCATACACCTTCCCCTATCCTTAATTTACCCTATTAAACACTTCCCATCACTAAGATCCCCCAAATTCCTCATTTTCGCACAAACCCTAGTTTCTTGCTACAACTTGAGAATTTTCTAGGCTAGGCCTATGTTTTGCCATTTTGGACCTCTTCCCCTCACTCAATATTTGAAATTACACTTTCCCCTTATTCCAAACACCCCTCCCTACTTCCAAAAATTTTCTCAAGAATTTAGAAGCTCCTTATCCCCTTCATTTCGCTTCATTTCGACAAATCCCCTGTTCCACACATCGGGATAATTTTTACTCCAATGATGTTTTTGAGCAATAAAAGATGAATTTGGGAAAATTGAGAGAGGTTTTCGTCCAAAATAGGACAAGGAAGAAAAACCTCCTTCACATTTTACACAGGTATCATGGTTTTAGAGAAATATAAAAAATACAATTGCCTCGGGAGAATTGATGTACCTCTGAAGTGACCTTGGGAAAATCATTTTTTCCTAGTTTGGTTGGCCAAATGACTTTCTTGATGAGTCAAATGATAACTGGACACAAATATATTTCCAATGAGCTATTATAAGCTCAATTTGGAATTGAGGAAGACCTTCAAAAGTATACTGCAACAGCACTCTTCCTTTAGGCAGCCTCATTTTGCACATTTTGACCAGTCTTGGGAGATGTGATATTTTATAGGTCAAATGAACTCCAAATTGAAAAATTCTAGATGGTTTGCAAATTATACTCAAATACCCTTCCAACAAGCTATCCTGCGCCCAATTTGGACACAGGGAAGGCCTCCAAAAGTCTCCTGCAAAAATAGTTATGCACTGGGCAGTGGCGTGGCGCATTGGGCAACTAGCGCGGCGCATTGGGTTGCGATTTCTAGTGCAAAAATACACTGGTGTGGTGCATAGAGAAGGCACAACGCGTTGGGCTTGAGGCACGACACATAGAGCTTCCAAGCCCGATTTTCTCAAAAACTTCATCAAATCACCCAAAACGCGTGGATTTGTCTTGATACAAGTAGGTTGAAGCTTCTATCATAGTTTTTTATTCCATGTTGGTGTTTGTTTGATGGTGTTTGGCTTATGGTATTGAAAAAGGAAAATCAAACCCTACCTCTCTCTCAAAAGAAAACAATGCTAGGGTTTTGTATTGACTGTTTTGCTACCAAGTTATCCCCTCACACCTCACCACTCCCTTGCTCCATTTTTTTTCTTGATTTCCCTATTCCCCAAAACACACCCCTAAATTCACTAAATCCCATACCCCAATTCCCATTTCCTAAAACCCAAATACAAACTCCCAAACCCTAACCCCATACCAAAAATTCCTAAATCATTTCCTAATTCCCTATCTCCCTAACTAAACCCTATCCCTCACTAAATCCCTCACTATTTGTTCTTCCCCCTATAGTTGTATCACTCTTCCCCTTGGTGGAAAAAGTCAAAACACACCATCAAGACAGTTCAACACATCACAGCTCACCTATTTCTCATCAAGGCAGCTCCAAGACAGTTCATCCACTAGTAGAGATGGCATCTGATCTGTCATATGATCATGAAGAAGAGACACACAGTGACTCTCCTACAGAGGTACAAGCACCCAAGAGGCCTCATAGAGTTACAAAACATACAGGAAAATTTCCAAGCTACCCAAAGAAGGAGGGTGGAGTTCACTTCACTTGAACGAGAGATCAATGCCGATCGGGAGTCATGGCTTGAAAGAGCCAACATCCACTTAGAGAGATTGTTGGAGAAGGCAAACAAGGAGAAAAAATTGTTTAGACACATGGTTGTTCATTACATGGCGAGGAACAAAGTTTGCAAGGCGAGAATCAAGAATTTGAAAGCAAAATTGATGAAGGCATCAAAGAGGCAAAAGGAGCATGATCGAATTTAGATATTAGCTGAGGCTTCCTTGGCCCAACATAGCTCTTGATAGAGAAGACTCAGCCCAAATTTCAAAAAATTTGGAGAAATTTTTGCATTTTGGAAATTTTTTGGCACAAAAAATAGAGTTTTCTGCCCTATGCGCCGCACCCCCTGGCGCTCGCTTTTTCTAGGAGCCTCTAAATAACAAAAACTCAACATTTTTGGATTTGGCATGAAAAATTATGCTTGCCTACCTATGGCCAAGAAATTTTGGGTGCCTTTGAGCCCTCAGAAAGGTCAAAAACACTCAAAAAATGACCTCACTACCCCTATTTTGACACACAGGACGCAGTGTTGGGAGAATGGACTTTTGAGGGGAAAATGGAGGCAAAATTGAAAAATTCTACTTGGGTTGGAAAGTAGACAGGTAGAACTTTCCAACAAGCACACCTAGAGCTCATTTGGACACAGGGAAGGCCTCCATAAGTGAGTCCAAACAGGCGCAACGCATAGAGAATCAGGTGCGGCGCATAGAGGAAAAATTGCCAGTTTGACCAAGTTTTGCTCTATTTTTCACCTAGTTCCCTGACAGTTTGGCTTTTCTCCTTCCTAATTTCAAATTCATGATGTAATTTAATGTAAATTGATGGATCTTGATGTAATTATATTGAATTTTCGCTCATATAGGTAGATTCATCCATGAAAAGGTAGTTTGCAACTGAATGAATCAGTTCCCTAGTTTATAGAGGCAAGCTGTTCCACTGCCTAATTGTAGTTCTCAGTTTAGAATTAGTTGGAACAACTCATAAACTCATGAGCTCGACCCCAAGAGGCTAGGATGAGTTTTTGGTTGCCTATATCTTGTAATTTTTCAGTCATTGGCATGGTTGGACTCTTGAGAAAGCCTTGAGCTTCATTGTACATTCATTTCTGTATTTTGGCTAAGGAATTGAGACCAGGATTTGCAGCACTCTTTGGGATTCATGTGGAAATTTGTATTGGTACAGTGCTTCTCTTTGTAATTGTGAATTTTGTTTATGTATGCCATCATCTATCTTATTTCTTCTGAACTAAACAAACAAGAGTGTAAGTAGAATTCATTGAAAGTGCAATGCTCTACTTGAAGTTTTCTTTAGTTGTTTGATGTTTTCAACTGTTTGGGGAGGATTCTTGATTGCTCTTTCCCTCTTCAACACCTCACCTGTCTTTTCCTTCCATCTCACAAAAATTTAAGTGCCAAAACGATTGCCTACCTTGCCCCATCGAGATCTCTGCAAAACTGACCCTCAATCCCCGCACCCCAAAATTTGCCTTTCCCTTGATTCCAACAAAACCCCAAAAAACTCAAATCAAATCCTTTCACTTCATATACCTAGCCTAATATCAGTAGATATTTAAGTCATCTCAAGCCCTAATCGATCATAATTTGCTTAGATTGACCCGGAGAGAGCCCTCTCCTGACCTAGTAGGGCTAGCTACCAGGCTAAGCGTGGTTTGATGTTAGCCCTGGATCCTACCTTTTCAGCTTGAGGTAAATCTAGGCACTAACAACTACAATTAGTAATATCTTGCTTATCTAATCAAAATACTATACTCACACTCAGCCAAAACTCTAACTATGACTTTGACCCTAGTTTGTGCTTGGGAAGAAGGGAGGTTTATATAGGAAAGATGGAAGGGAGATGGATCCTCTTCTCATGGGAGAATGACTTATCCCTTGAGGTAGTTCCATCATTATAGGGAAAAGGAGCCTAAACTATCATTCTCGACCCCATCCGGCCAAATCATTTACCAGACTTCCGTTATGGAGCTTCTAGAGATGGAAGCTTCAGCTCAAATTTAAAAAACTTTCCATAATAGGACCAGGGCAACTGGAACACAGATAAATCACACCGATCGATGAGGGGAATAGTGCTAGTCTTTGCACATTGGCACGGGGTAGACAAAGGTCACTAGCATCGATCTTGTAAATTGGGCATAACAGAAGTTTTATGGGAAATGGTGCAAAAGGGAAATGATCTGCTCATTAAGAGGGACATAATGGGAGTTTCCCCATGAAGGCAAAGCATGTGGGGTTCACTATAGAGGTCCTCCAGGATCAAGGAACGGGGAGTACAGGGATAGTGACAAAATGTTGTGTAACAGTCTCATAGAACAACCAATCCAAGAAGAACCAATAGAATCCAGAGGTTAAACCACCTCCACCCTCACCAAACCATAATCACACCAAAACTGGTTCTCTGATCACAATTGAATAGAACTTGGATTGTCATCCAGAATGCATCATTATCCTTAAGGATTTTTCTGTCTCCTTGTCTCTGAGGCTTTACCGCAATCGAAACCTAGATCACTAGGCCCTAAACCAAGACTTCTCCCTCAAGCTTTACCGTGTATCCCACCAAAACCGATCAAGGGATTCCTAGGCCTTTGGGAATGAACCTTGAGACCACCTCCACCCTGGATTCCGAAATCCATGTGGAAATTCCAAAGCTCAAAACTGAGATCAACATCCCAACACACCATGACATCTGGAAAAAGGAAAGGCTATGCTGAAAACCACTGTCATAACTTGGAAAAACCATGCCATCGACAGAAAGAGAACCATACACCAATATGAAAATTCATGCATGTCCAAAACAGCTAGGAAATTACACATGCAAAAGGTTACCTACAATTATTCATGTTGAATTTGCTTTATCCTACTTTCCTTTCCTTGATCCTTGCTTGCTTTTCCTTTCCCTTCCTTGCTTTCCCTTTCCTTGCTCCAAACTAGAGTGCTCCAAGAAAACTCTAAATGACCAGGAGAGTGAGAGAGAGAGGGAATAAAGAGAGAGCTCCAAACTTGAACTGACAAAAGCCATGAACTAATCCTCAGAAGCCTTTTTATGCATGAGGTCTCTAATTTCTTCATTTTCCATTATTTTCCTTCAATTTCCTCCTCACGTGCAACATGTGACCTTTTACCTTCTTTTCTCTTGATTTCCTTTATTTTCATAAATAAATGTGCCAAAAATGCATTTTTTCCTTTTAGTGCCTTTGCCTTAGACTTTGCCAATTTTCCTTAGCCAAAACACACATCCAGTGATGCCCACTAGGATACATTTTCCCAACATTCAGCTTGGAATACGTGTCCCTTAATCATGGTCTTATTTATCCTTTATTAACTTTTATTACATGAACTTTTCACCAGGGTTGTTACAAAACCGTCCCCCTTGGGGAACATCATCCTCGGTGTTAAACCACACCAAGAGCTCAGAAAAACCACTAAAAAGAAGACATACTGCCCATGGAGCTTTATAACTTAGCTTGTTGCAGTATTTACAATGAAGAACCTACTCAAAAGCAAAACATCATGACAACATGACAATATGATAACCATACTACTTATTGGAGCTTATAACTTAGCTCATGGCGGTTTTTACATCCATATACATCTACATATACAAATATAAAAACATCAGCAAAACATATGCCAAACATAAACCAACATCAAACCAAAACTGCTTTTCCTCAACTGCTAAATAATGAAGGATATAGGGCTTGCATCTAATCTGCCATCTCCTACGTAGCTTCTTCAAGCCCAAAGTGCTTCAACCACACTTTAAATTTCTCTATGTATTTGCTCCTAATCATGAGATGTTCCCACTACAATATACAATGAGGATCTAATTGGAACTCTCCTTTTTCCACCTGCAATATAGACCAATTAATAACATGGTCAACATCATGTATATACTTCTTAAGAAATGAAATATGGAAAACACCATGGACTTTCAGTGTTGGAGGTAGTGCAAGTCGATATGCCATTGGTCCAATCCTCTCAAGGATCTCAAAAACCTGCAATATTGTGGAGCCAACTTGGCACGTGAACCAATCCTCAAAGATATTTTCTTGGGCTTGATGTGCAAATACACATGCTCCCCAACCTGAAACTCTTTGAACACCCTGTGTTGATTTGCATAACTCTTTTGTTTATCCTATGTTTCCTTTATATTCTTCTTTATAACCTGCATTTCTAATTCATGCCCGTCAACATGTCTATTCCAATAAGTACCTTGTTGATTGGATCACTCCAGTTGATGGGAGTGTTACAAATTTGTCCATACAATGCCTCAAAATTACTCATCCTCAATGACTCCTGATAACCATTGTTATATGTAAACTCCACCAATGGTAGATACTCTTCCCATTTCCTTTGTTGGTTCATCACGTACATGCTCAGAAGATCCTCCAAGATCCTGCTGACCCTCTTTGTCTGACCATCTGTCTGCAGATGATAAGGTTTTCTGAAGACCAACTTTGTACCCAAGCCTGCAAATAGCTCAGTCCAAAACTTGGAAGTGAACTCTGCATCCCTGTCTGACACAAATTTCTTTGGAACACCATGTAGTCTCACTATCTCTCTGATGAATACATGTGCTACCTCACTGGATGAATATGTAGTCTTCATCGGAATTAAGTGAGCTACCTTGATTAACCTGTCAACCATGACCATAATAGAATCATGCTACTTCACTGTCCTTGGAAGACGTATGATGAAATCCATGGAAATGACCTCCCATTTCCATTATGAAATTGCAATAGGATTTAGTATACTACCTCGATGCTTGCATTCTACCTTTACCTGCTAACAACCTAAACATCTAGCCACTTCCTTCTTCAGATTTCGCCAATAGTAAAACTTCTTCACCATCATCAATGTCTTTTGATATCCTGGATGACCCAAATATGGTTTCACATGAAACTCGCTCAAAATAAGCTTCTTGAGCTTACTACAATTTGGCACATAGATCATGTCTCGAAACCTCACCAAGCCATCTATCGTGAGACGATAGTCTACATCCTGATCACCTGTACCAATACCTACACCTATACCTGTACTCTGTTGTAACTTGTGCATAATCTCCATGTATTCGTCATCCCACTGTCCTACCTGCAAGATCCTGTCATGTAACTCTATCCCATAGGAGCTTATAGTTTCTATATGATTTACCTGTACCTCCTGCTAAGAGAATATGCAACTTAATTCTCCTTTCCTTTGATGTATCTATTCTCGAAGTCAAACTCACTAAGGGTAGCCAACCATATAGCTTGCTTTGAATTTAGATTCGGTTGGTCAAACAAATACCTCAACCCACTGTGATCGTTAATCAATGTAAACCTCATGCCCAGAAGATAATGTCTCCACATCTTCAATGCATGTATAATTGTTGCTAGCTCAAGATCACGCATTAGGTATTTTTGCTCATGCTCATGCAGTTTCCATGACTCGTAACACACTACATGTCCTTCTTACATGAGAGCTCCACCAATGATCCAGGTCCGGGTGTGACAAAGGACCCTTCCAAGACCTTTTACTTTCATGATGTGTTAGATTTCATTTTTAAAAGATCATAAATGAATACATGTGCATGATATAAAGAAGAGGAACATATCAATCATCACCGACATAAAAACATAAGTCGTTGATAATGGAGTTCGTCCAAGAGGGACTACGTCTCCAGACCCCGGTGTTAAGATGGTGTAGGCCACTACATTAAGTGTTGTCAATAGTGGTGATGTACATAGAGGTGATGTCGCTATCATACAAGGAAAATTCCCTCACATAGGAGTGGCTCTAAGAGATGTTCCACTACAGGAACTCTCAGTCAAAAGACTCCTATCAGTATGACATAAACTCATGCATGGTGAGCCTCCCGCCAACATGGCATAAAAGGGATCTCAATGCAAACATGCATGACGACAACATGAGTATCCCATCAACACACAACAAAGGGATCTCAAAACATAACATGATGAATCATGACAACATGTACACCACATAGGCAATTCCACGTCACATCAAGTAGGAACCATAAAAACGAGTAAGAGACAGAATCCCACACCAAACATCAATCAAGGACCTGTGCAGCACAATGCATAGCAAAATAAGTACATGAACACTGCATAAACCTCACAACCAAGGGGCCATATGAAGAAGCGGATGTCAAACTGCTGAAGTTGTTTGAACCATCGATCTCACGGCATCAATCACATGACTACTCGCACATGGATGTTGACACTGTAGAAATTCCCACTATAGATCAATAGATTATGCAATATACTAAAACACAATACAATATCTACTTCTACAACACTTTGCGGAAGCTTAATCGAATTGAGCAAGATCAATGAGAACACATATAACTGAGAATGATAAATCATTCACACACAACACAGAAGAAATAACCTAGGGAAAGCCTCAGCCTAAAACCCCAATCTCTGTATTATCATACAAGTGGAAATCTTGTTCAAGTTACAAAAAGAATCAACTCACAAGCTATCCTGCTCTCTCTGCAATCAAACAATACTTCTCATAAACAGTCAAAGGCTCTCACAACCTTCTCCTCTGCCCTCCAAGCCTCCTATTTCCTTGTGCAATTTCTCTTGGGGTCCGATGTTGCTACCTGTGTGAATTTACCTCTCACACAACACATTAAACTCAAAAGTAACTACACAATCCTGAAGGAGATAATTCCTTCTGCATGGATGAGTTTCCTATATAGGAAAAATCCTCCAATGGATAGTACATTGTCCCTTCCTCTGATCTCAACTGGGTCTCTGTCTGAATTGGCATCCATGAGTTATTTATGAGAGAATATTTAGTTATCTGAAGTGCGGTAGTTACATGCAAGCATGCATTAACTACCTGAACTTACACTAATTCAACAAACTGTTTGAATTAATCTAACTGGACTTGACTCAGTTAACTGAGCCAACTAATTACAACTCATCCTTATCTCTTTAACTGATGGATAAATTCCTCAATTAATGGAGAAACTGTTGCATGTCCCCACATAGACTTCATGTTTGATTTTCCTTAACTAATTACCTCAAGATGAATTAATTAATTATTTTACAAACAGCTGCTAAGATCAAATTCGAATTTTACTTCACTATTTTAGTTCAACACTCCCTCTCAACAAGAAACGGATTATTAGTAACCCCAATCCTATCTCTGTGGAACTCGAACCTGCATTTTGACAATGCCTTTGTCAAAATATCTTGATCTTTTTCCTCCGTAGAAACATAAAGCAACAAGATGATCCTCTTGACCACACAGTCTCGAAGATGGTGATACTGGATATCAATGTGCTTGGACCTGTCATGAAAAAATGGATTCTCAGAGAGTTTGATACAACTCTAGTTATCGTATAGATCATTGTAGGATCCATCCTCTGACCAAACAATCCCACTAGAATTTTCCGCATCCAAATGGCCTCACATGCATCCTGACTAGTAGCCATGTATTCGGCCTCTGTTGAGCTAAGTGCAACTGACCTCTGTTTCCTTCTGTGCCAAGAAACTACAGCTGAACCAAGGTTGAAGATTCCTCCAAAGTTCTCTTCCGGTCTGATGGACTCCCAGCCCAATCTGCATCTGTGAAGCCCTGAAGCTTCACTCCCTCTGTCTGTCTGTACCACATATAAAACTGAGATGTGCCTTTGAGGTATCTCAGCACATGCTTCGTTGCCTTCTAAAACAGCTTGGTAGGTTGAACCATAGCTTCTCTCAATTCGTTCACCACAAAGCATAAGTCGGGTCGTGTGTTCACCAAATACATAAGTGAACCCACCAGCTGCCGATAAATAGTAGCAGCTACTACTTCACCAGAAGTAGCATCCTCCTTCCTCCAGTTCCAAGCTAGAGGAGTCTGCATGGGCTTGTACTTGTCCACGTGAAAGTACCAGAGTATCTCATTGGCATACTTACCTTGAGACATAAATACTTCACCATCTTTCTGCCACACCTCCATGCCTAGAACGTAGTGCATAAGGCCCATGTCCTTCATCTCAAACTCTCTTGCAAGGTCCTCCTTTCAAGATTGTATCCACTGATCATCACCTATCAAAATGAGATCATCCACATAAAGAGCAATGATTAATGGTTTACCTTCTACCATTATGTGGTAAAGGTTTGCATCTCCTTCACTCTTGGTGAATCCCAACTCGGTGAAATAGTTGTCGATCCTAGTGTAACAAGCATAGGGTGCTTACTTTATCCCATACAAATCCCTCTTGAGTTGGCACACATGCAAATCACAATCAAAGGTTTTGAAACCCTCTAGCTGCTCAATGTACACCTCCTCCTCAATCTTCCCATTGAGGAATGTTGTCTTCACATCCATCTGGTGGATCTTCCACCCCATCTGAGCTAATAGTGCAAACATCGATCTAATCAATGAGTACCTTGCTATGGGAGCAAAAGTCTCGTCGTAGTTGATCCCCTCGACCTGTGAGAAACCCCAGGCAACAAACATTGCCTTATGTTTCTCAACACTGCCATTAGTTGCCTGCTTTACCTTGTAAAGCCATCTGGAACTCACCACTTACTTGCCTTGAGGCCTTGGGACAACATTCCACACACTATTCAGATTGATAGAGTCATACTCCTCTATCATTGCATCAACCCAAACTGGTTGTTTCACTGCTTCCTCGAATAAAGAAGGTTTGGTATCTACACACTCCCCAACCAAGGCCATGTACCCAGTGTACCGCTCAAGCGACCTCCTCTATCTACGCTGAGAAGATGGTTGTCCCACATTCTCCCATGCATCCAGCATCAACCTGTCAACTTCCCTTAAGTGTTTCTGCTCATCTCTAGAAGTATCAGCATGAGTGGATGTCTCCACTCCTGGATCCTCTGCATGCAGCTGCTCCGCATCAATCTGAGGCTCCTCCTCCTTAGGAACTGAAAGTTCCTCCTTTTCATGCAAATTGATCTCCCTCTCAAGTGACATTTGCATGGCTTTCTGCTCGTCGAAATTTAGATCCCTGCGTACCACAATCCTCTGAGTGGAAGGCAGGTACACCCGATAGTTTTGGGGTATATCCGTGTACCCCACAAGTATTCCCAACTCAGTTGTTCGGTCTAGCTTCTTCCTGGCATATTTGGTCACAGGACAGTAAACTGATGATCCAAAGATTCGAAAGTGACTTACATCAACTCAATTCCCAGAATAGGCCTCCATAGGTGTCTTCATTCCCAGTATACGGTGTGGGCTTCTGTTCTGCAAGTATACTATTGTATTGCATGCCTCAACCCACAAATGCAGTGGTAGGGTTTGGTCATGCAACATCGCTCGAGTTGCTCCCACAATTGATCAGTTCTTCCTTTCGGCCACCCCATTCTGCTGTGGGTTATGGGGTGTCGTCAATTCCCATATAATACCTTCTGCAATATAGAAGTCTTTAAATTGTTGGGAGACATACTCTCCACCATTGTCGCTACACAAGGCTTTTATTTTCTTTCCAGATTCTTTCTCTGCCAAGGCTTTAAACCCACAAAACCTCAAGAAGGTCTCATCCTTCTTTTGCATAAAGTAAATCCAACATCTACGAGAAAAATCATCAATAAAAATAACATAGTACCTTTGTTTAGTGGTGGAGGCTGTAGAAAAAGGTCCACAAACATCTGAGTGAACTCACTCTAGGATTGCTCCAGCTCTACTGTCTCGATCCGGAAAGGAAGATTTTGCATACTTACCCAAGGTACAACCTTTGCATGTAGTCTTCTGCTCAAGTTTTCCCTTGGGTAATCTAGTAGAAATCTGTTGCATGATCTTCAAGGCTCCATGGTGCAGGTGGCCCAGTCTTCTATGCCATAGCTCGCCAACATCTTGGCTCTGCACCATCTCAGCTTTGGAACTCAAAGCAACACAGTCGTCTACCTCCAACTTGTATAGATTCTTGACTCGAATCCCTATTCGCTTTGTCTGTCCAGTACCGATACACCTCAGGAATACCATTCCTTTACTAAAAACTACATCATAGCCTTTATCTTCTAGCATAGCGACAAACACAAGATTCTTCTTCAAACCTGGTACATACTTTACATCAGTCAGGGTGAGGGGAGCTCCATGCTCCCTCTAAAACACAATTGTACCTTCACCTGAAACAAGGTACTTTCCATAATCGCCCATCTCAATCCACATTTGGAGATCCTTCTCCTCCAAGGTACTGAAAAGATTCTTGTCACCTGACATGTGGAATGAAGCTCCATTGTCCAGGTACCACACAGATCCCATCATGGATGAAACCATGCATGTGATAAGTGAGAAATCCAGCTCAAACTGTGAGGCTAGTACCTCACCATCAGATCCCTTTGAGGAACCCTTCTTGGATTTATTTTGTGGACAATTTGTAGCATAATGGCCCACTTCATGACAATGAAATCATCACACTTTCAATTTTTCAATATTATTCCCACCACGGGAAGAACCAGATTTGGGATGGGGTGCCTTCCCTTTCCCTTTCCTCACTGTACTCGCTACGGCTAGATTTTCCTCATCATCTTGCTTCGATGAGGATCCATCTCTGGTGCTTCTTCTTATTTCCTCCTGCATCAAATCCGACCAAAGTCGTTACCAATCTGGCAGTTTTATCTTCCATTAACCGAGTCTTGGTAGCTATGCCAGCTCTTAGGAAGACCGAGGAGTGCAAGAATCACCATGTCATCATCAGCGGTCATGATCCCTACACTTCCAAGCTCATCCCTGCAGGTGGTGAGCTTGTTCAAATATGTAGACATCATGTCGCCCTTTTCACACTTGATCTTATGTTGAGAATGCAACAAGATGATGGAGCTTAGTGGAAAGGAGTCGCCTTCACTAAGTGGGCCCGCAGGCTATTTTTGGCGCAAAGTCTATTTTTAGACTATGTCTATTTTTAGACATATGGATCATGGTCTATGAGTTGTAGGATGCTATTTGTGGATGATTGGTCATGTTGGTAAAAATAGATGGACTTCTATTTTGACATATGGGCAAGTTTCTATTTTTAGACTGCTAGGCTAAA
This sequence comes from Pinus tabuliformis, assembly GCA_031772625.1. Taxonomy (NCBI): domain Eukaryota; kingdom Viridiplantae; phylum Streptophyta; class Pinopsida; order Pinales; family Pinaceae; genus Pinus; species Pinus tabuliformis. The sequence continues at coordinate 323,576,527 of CM062813.1, forward strand.
AATAGAACAATCGAATATTATTGTCTCATAATAATATTTGGACTATAAACATTATCTTATCCTCTTGGAGAACTTCAGTTTGAGCTACAGATGTGGCACATGCAGCTGTCAGAAGGAAATACGCTTTTCTTTGTGGGTCAGTTGAGCTATTGCATGCAGGACTTCAATTAGAACTCATGTGGTTGAGTTTGGTGGAGTTGATTGTGGAGTTGATGTAGTTGTGTTAAGTTTGACTTGGTTGAACTAGTTGTATTTTAGTCTAACTAAAGAATACACTAGTGATGAGTTGTGTGAATTAATTATTAATTAATTCACTAATGATTAACTCATAAAGCAACTGAAGAATACATCAGTTAACTCAGTGCATGGACAGTTCAGTGGAGACAAGTGTTAGAGGTTGAGATTGCTATCAGTTGTGACTATAGTTGTGCATGAGATCTTGCACAATCAGTGGGATTGAGTAATGCCAATGATTACTGTGCAGTGTGGGCCGATACCAAGGTAATTGTAGCTTGTGCTCACGTGATTTTCACTTTGGATTTTGCAGTGGAGGCAGGCAAAGCAGCGGAGGAGATTTGAACCTGTGATTGATCGGATCTGAGCTAGTTTTGTGTGTAACAGGTGGAGATAGTACTGAGTACTTGTGAGGAATATTGTACTATGTATTGTTACATGTTCTCAGTCATTATAATATACAGATAGTGTGGGGTTTTCATCTGTATGCTTTCCCCGGGTTACATATTGTGTTAATGTGTGCATGCGATTGATGTTTCATTGTTTTTGATGCTGCTAAATTGATGATCAATGTAGAGCAGATTATGTATTGAGCATGTATTCCACAATAGTGTATAATCGGGATAATCTCTGTGAATAAGTGATTAATTATTCAAAATTTCTACATGGTACCAGAGTTGTTGATCATCAGATATATTATTCAGAAATTGTTTACATTTTATTTCTTCAATCAGAGTGTGTGATCGGGCCAGGTAGCCTCTGGATTCATCCTTTCTTTGGAAGGTGAGATATCCGATAAAAGCCCATACAGTCAATCTTTGTACGAGAAATACTTTGTTCTCACAAGTTGTACATCAGAAGCGGTTGAGTTTTGAGCTGGTGGAATTCGAATTTGCAGCAGTGTTTTCTTGGTGTCAACGTGGCAATGTCTTTCAACGGATTGCGATTGGGGTATGCTCTTGAGGGTAGCTCGAACTATATTGCATGGAAGGACAGGATGGAGGCGGTGTTAGATGACAATGGGTTGAAGGAGTTCATAGAGGCTGAAGTCCCAAAACCTACTGATGCTACTGAAGTTGTGGCTTGGAAAAGAAGACAGCAAAGTGTCGAAGGATTCTGTTGGTGGGCATGAAGGATCACATTGTATCCAACCTACATGGAAAGGCTTCTCCATACTTTATGTGGAAAGCATTGACAGATCTATTCCAAAGCAAGAGCGACCAAAGGAAGTTGGCGCTCAAGGATAAAATCAGAAACATTAAGTGTGAGAATGGAGACAGTATGCCCAGGTATCTCACGAAGTTCACCCAGTGCCAAGATGAGCTGGGAAGTGTGGGGGTGACTGTCGATGATGAGGACTTGGTGAGCTTGGCTCTCTTTGGTCTTCCGAAGAGTTGGCATTCCTATCAAGACTCTGTCAATGGTCGGGAGAAATTTCCAGGATGGGAGAGACTTTGGGCGGATCTTGTGCAGGAGGAGATCAGACGGAGCACCAAAGATAGTTCTTCATGCATGCATGATGAGGAGAACTGTGCCTTAGCGAGCAAAGCGAAGAAGGGGAAGGAGAAGGGTTCTCTTTCTGAATCTTGTTCTTCTAATGATGGGAAGAAGGTTGACAAGTCAAAAGTGAGATGCTTTCATTGTCATGAGTTGGGCCATTATGCTACTAATTTCCCAAAGAAGAAATCCAAGAAGGGATCCGAGGAAGGATCTGAAGGTGAGGCACTTGCTTCACAGTTTGATTTGGACTTCACACTCTTTGCATGCATGGTTTCATCCATGGTGGGAAGTGGTCGGTTTCTTGACAGTGGAGCTTCTTTCCACATGACTGGTGACAAGAGTTTGTTCAGTACTTTGGAGGAGAAAGTTCTCCAAATACTCATAGCGATGGGTAATGATGAGAAGTATAGTGTCTCAGGTGTAGGCACGGTTATTTTTTAGAGGGAGCATGGAGCTCGCCTTACCTTGACCGATGTCAAGTATGTACCAAGACTGAAGAGAAACTTGGTGTCGATCACGATGCTGGAAGACAAAGGTTGTGATGTAGTCTTCAGTGAGGGAAAGGTTTTCCTTAGACACATCATCACTAGACAGGTGAAGCAGATTGGTTCACGGGTCAAGAACTTGTATGCTCTTGAGGTTCAAGATGCATGCAAATCCTTGAATAGCGAGGAAAATGATGGAGACTTGGTGGTTGAGAGGGAGCGTATATTACCTCTCAACATGCAGAGCCAGAAGAAGTCTCAGACGATTATGGAGGAGCCACGATTGGTGCAGCAGCTTCAGGAGGTTGTGGAGAAGCCACAACAAGGGAAGCTGAGAGGAAATAAAGTAGAGACATCTACTCATGCAGAGACCTCCAGTAGGGGGAAACTTCGAGCTAGGTGGGTTGAGGGATCGCATGCATCCATACCTCCAGGTAGGAGCTGGGGTGATGTGGATTGATCGTCCCAAGGAGGAGGGGCAGGATCCTTGAGATACCCAACCTCTTGGATGAGACCTTGCTACAGGAGCCCCGATGTGGAGTAGCAGGAACTGATTGATTGGGTAGAGACAGATGCGGATGGAGCGACAGAGAAAGCAATACTGTAGGGAATCCCAGGACAGCGCATAGCTAGCAGGCTGCAGCAATGCGAGAGGCACAAGTGTTTTGCACAGTGCTAGGTGGCACAGAGAAGTGTGCAATGGTGCGAGATGCATGGAGATGTTGCAGTAGCACAGATGTCAGAGAGGGATCACTTGTAAACAGTAGGTAGAGCTTCAGCATCAGAGTATGTTCCTAGCCCAACAGAGTGGTCAGTTGGGAGTGTTTTTGTTCCAAGTGTTGTTGGAGCAAGTGGACCGGGCAAATGTGTTGCATGCAGAATATTCCAGAGTTGTAAGATAGGGGTTGTAGATAATCCATATCTTGTTGAGAGGGAGTGTTGAGAATGAAAAAAGATGATGGAGCTTAGTGGAAACGAGTCGCCTTCACTAAGTGGGCCCGCAGGCTATTTTTGGCGCAAAGTCTATTTTTAGACTATGTCTATTTTTAGACATATGGATCATGGTCTATGAGTTGCAGGATGCTATTTGTGGATGATTGGTCATGTTGGTAAAAATGGATGGACTTCTATTTTTATACATATGGGCAGGTTTCTATTTTTAGACTGCCAGGCTAAAAATAGAACAATCGAATATTATTGTCTCATAATAATATTTGGACTATAAACATTATCTTATCCTCTTAGAGCACTTCAATTTGAGCTACAGATGTGGCACATGCAGATATCAGAAGGAAATACGCTTTTCTTTGTGGGTTAGTTGAGCTATTGCATGCAAGACTTCAGTTAGAACTCATGTGGTTGAGTTTGGTGGAGTTGATTATGGAGTTGATGGAGTTGTGTTAAGTTTGACTTGGTTGAACTAGTTGTATTTTAGTCTAACTAAAGAATACACTAGTGATGAGTTGTGTGAATTAATTATTAATTAATTCACTAATGATTAACTCATAAAGCAACTGAAGAATACATCAGTTAACTCAGTGCATGGACAGTTTAGGGGAGACAGGTGTTAGAGGTTGAGATTGCTATCAATTGTGACTATAGTTGTGCATGAGATCTTGCACAATTAGTGGGATTGAGTAATGCCAATGAGGAATGCGCTGTGTGGGCCAATACCAAGGTAATTGTAGCTTGTGCTCACGTGATTTTCACTTTGGATTGTGCAGTGGAGGCAGGCAAAGCAGCGGAGGAGATTTGAACCTGTGATTGATCAGATCTGAGCTAGTTTTGTGTGTAACAGGTGGAGATAGTACTGAGTACCTGTGAGGAGTATTGTACTATGTATTGTTACATGTTCTCAATCATTATAATATACAGATAGTGTGGGGTTTTTAGATGTATGTTTTCCCTGGGTTACATACTGTGTTAATGTGTGCATGCGATTGATGTTTCATTGTTTTTGATGCTGCTAAATTGATGATCAACATAGAGGAGATTATGTATTGTGCATGTATTCCGCAATAGTGTATAATCAGGATAATCTCTGTGAATAAGTGATTAATTATTCAAAATTTCTACATCTTACAAAGCTTGTCTTTTAGCACAAGCTTCCTCTGATCACTGTTGTTCTGATATAAATCTTTTAATGTTTTCCACGTCGAAAATGGTGTCTCCTTCCCATGGAGGGTTGAGACAATGTGGTCTCGAACTCCCTCCAAGAGGATTCTCCTTGCTCTAGCCACACATTTCTTCCATTCCGCCAGTTGAGTAGCATCAATCGACTTGGGGACTTCTTGATCAATGAAGTCCTTTACACCGTTATCATCTAATACTACCTCCATGCGATCCTTCCATGCTATATAATTCGAGTTGCCATCAAGGGCATAGTCGAGTCTTAAACTGTTGAACGCCATTGGTGAAATTGAGGTGATAAGAACTCGATTTCTATATTCAGGAACCACAACCTTTGAACTCCTCCTTCTTGTATACAGTTCTTTGCCTTAATCACCTTTGCTTTGTTACCATGTAGAAATTCCCACTGTAGATCGACAAATTATGCAATATACTAAAACACAATACAAGATCTATTTCTACAACACTTTGTGGAAGCTTGATCGAATTAAGCAAGATCATTGATAACACATATAACTGAGAATGAGAAATCAATCACACATAACACAAAAGAAATGACCAGGGGAAAGCCTCAGCCTAAAACCCCAATATCTCTATTATCATACAAGTGGAAATCTTGTTCAAGTTACAAAAAGAATCAGCTCACAAGCTATCTTGCTCTCTCTGCAATCAAACAATACTGCTCATAGACAGTCAAAGGCTCTCACAACCTTCTCCTCTACCCTCCAAGCCTCCTATTTCCTTGAGCAGTTTCCCCTCGGGTCCAATGTTGCCACATGTGTGAATTTACCTCTCACACAACACATTAAACTCAAAGTAACTGCGCAGTCCTGAAGGAGATAGTTCCTTCTACATGGATGAGTTTCCTATATAGGAAAAACTCTCCAACTGATAGTACACTGTCCCTTCCTCTTATCTCAACTGGGTCTCTATCTGAACTAACATGCTTGAGTTATTTATGAGAGAATATTTAGTTATCTGAAGTGTAGAAGTTACATGCAAGAATGCATTAACTAACCAAACTTACATTAATTCAACAAAACTATTTGAATTAATCTAATTGGACTTGACTCAGTTAACTGATCCAACTAATTACAACTCATCCTTATCTCTTTAACTGATGGATAAATTCCTCAATTAATGGAGAAATTGTTGCATGTCCCCATATAAACTTCATGCTTGATTTTCCTTAACTAATTACCTCAAGATGAATTAATTAATTATTTTACAAATAGATGCTAAGATCAAATTCGAATTTTACTTCACTATTTTAGTTCAATGACTAACTAAAATAGGAAGGTATCCCAAAATGCTATTTATAGAATGCTATTTTTAGCACTTCCATTTTTCATTCCTTGTTGCTATATTCAACACTGGTTGAACTGCTATTTTCAACAGACACCTACATTCCACTTAGAAAAGTGGCTGAATAATAGAATGAGAGAATGAGAAATATGAATGCACCATCATATTTGTGACGTCGAATAGTGCAAAATTGACTGTCCAATTTTTGAATTCTGAGAAGTTGAGAATCTAGGGCTCAAGGAATCTTTTAGATTCCTCAAAGATTTTGCTCCATGGGTGGATTGGAAATTTGAAACTCAAGAGGCGGTTCTGACCTCACCATTATGATCCCTGCAAAAAACCATGAAAAATGACTATAAACTTGACTATATTCCGACATGGAGAAAAATTGCCTCCTCGGGAAAATTGCAAGGATCATGGTTCCACTCCTTGTTTTTGAAGCAATCATGGTTCCACCTGCATACTAAAAAATGACTGTAAAATGCAGAACTCAGATGGAGACATGGACAACACCATTGCGTTAGTGGCATCGAGAAGTGCTGAAACCATATAAAATTTGTCAAAATATGACAAAGTGAAATTTCACCCCTCCTGCAAAATGTTGCCTCAAACTGCGTGCCAAGATTCTACCTCCTCTGTCTCGAAATCCGTGCCCGCTCCTAGTTCCTCCATCTATCTGTGCACTGAGAAAATTGAGTTATTTTAAAGTTTGGAGGGTGGATTAAACAAGAAATTGGTTTTGGCTTATTGGCAACTTTAGAAATTCGTTGAGGAGGGGTCGTGGGATCAAATCTTGCCCCTCCCAAATTAACATGCATTAGTTTTAAGGTTGGGCGGCAGATCCACTTTTTTGGTGGCCCAAGCCCCCATCTTCTGACGGTGCCATTTTTGTGTTAGGTGAGGTGGAGTGGCAGTGGGATTGACAACCAGCGCCCCTCACATTTATGTGTATTGCTTGGATAGTTCTGGGGGCAGCAGGGTCATGGTTGCCCGCCCCAAATATATATGTATCTTTTGTTATGGGATTTGAGGGGTGGCGGGGGTGGTGGCCCACCACCATATATATTTTTTATTTTAAGAAAATGTGTCCTTTTAAAATTATTCAGATTTTAAGCCGTATGAGTCTTTTTAACGAGGCCACAAATTCGCCCAAAATCCGGCCCAGGTTGGCCGGAATCTAGTGGTCGAGTTCTATCCAAATTGTGGCCTCCTCAAGCCTGCCCAGTCAGCAAAAATTCAAACCAACTTTGACTTCTTCTAACTTTCACATATAGACTCAGTTTGACGAACCATTCACACCGCCGCAATCAAGACGACGACATCTATGCTCTGGTCCTAGGTCGAAGTCATTCTGAGCACTTTGATTTTTGGGTGTTCATAAGCCCTCTTTTTCCTTTGTGTCTCTGGAGCCACCTGGATAAATCCTCCCCACTGAGGAGCTTTTGGTCCTCCAAAAGCATGAAAAATAATTTGTAACTTCTATGTACCTTGTCTACATCACAAGCATCCTGAAAGGTCTCGCTTCCATCTCCTTCACCTTTGTTCTTTGGAGCCTTAAGCGATGAACCGACACCTACAACCTCTGCAACCTATAGTACATTGTTTTGCAATTTACATGCTTGACTTTCATGACCATCTAATGACCCAAGCATCCCACACTTACCATGAATTTATAACACATACTCGGTGGTCAAGTTTACATCAAGATGGACGCAAGACCCCAGCTATGACAACAAGGCCAGCTACGAAAACAAGGCCAACCTATTATTGTTGCTTCAACAAGTGATGGAAAACACATCATCACTACAACACATGATTTACAAAGATAAGGCCAACACTATTTCTGCTTTTGACAGGTGATGGAAACATGACATCACTTTCACAGTTTATCATGCAACTCAAAATAAGACCAGACATCATTGTTGTTGAACAAGTGAAGGAAAACACATCATCACCTTTACATTTTAAAATGCAACAAATGATTTACAAAAGCACGACCATGAAACGCTAACATATCTAGAAATCATTTTTCACTTATCAAGGTGAATGGATCGCCTCCTTATGGTGGTTTTGTTGGTCGAGTAATTGCTTCACCTGGTTGATGCACTGGCGCTCTGTCTTTAAGGCGCTGCTCTAGATGGAGCCTCCAATAAGTGGCTTCTTGATGGCCACTTCTATTGCAATGACTGCAATAGGTTTTCTTCCTCCAGATCTGCTTAACATGTTTCTTTACCTATTGTTGAGAGGCTATTTCACACCTCATCCTTTTGTGTGCTGCCATTCTTTTCCAACACTTAGAAAACGTATGGTTATGTAATCCACAAAAGATGCATGTTTTTCGATGACATGTTCTTAATTCATCATTAACAACATGATCATAATCAAATTGAACATTCGCATGTCGAAATTAGTTATACCTTTCCTTACTGTCTCTAGTGTAATTATGGCGATGAGAGCTTGCCTCAACTCTTTCCCTGCCATGGGATGATGGGGATGTGTTCCCATCATTCTCTTTCCTCGACGATTTCAACGATGTCTCAGAAGAATATGACACCTTTAAGCATTCTCCCTTGGTGTATCTTACACTTGGAAATTGAGGTCTCTGCATAACCTCCAATGGTTGAGTCATGCCTTGGTTATTAAAACCAAGTTCTTCTTCCTTTTCGTGCTTCGTCCTGGTAAGGAGCCTCATGTTTATCCTTGTAAGTGGGATATCCACATATCCAATAGAAATCATACTATGTGACAACGAAACTGAAAGTAAATCAACATCTTTTACCTCCTCTGTCGATTTGGAAAGAACTGATGAGGTTTGTTCATCATCTGTTGTTGGTGGTTTGCTTGTTGTCTCAGCGCATTCCCCAACTTCTTTCCTGACATACCCAATTCCTATTTGACGAGGTAATTCCTCCACTTTGATGGGATTGACAATTCCTTGGCCATTAATTCCCAAACCTTTTCCTTCATACCCCATTCTCTTCAAGAGTTTGGAGCCAATTCCTGTGGTATGATTTTCGAAAACAGCGAAATCATCATCAGGAAACATACATGAATTTAGAGAATTACATTTTACCTCACATGGGTCATGCTGTAGCTTTTCCAAGGCTTCGCCCTTCGTTTCCATCTGTCATAGCAAACTACTTTTCTCCTCTTTCTCTTCATGTAGATGCATCTTCAATTCAATGTTCTCTATTTGAAGATTCTGCTTGTTGTGATTCAGTTCTTCCAGGGCCTCTTCTGTGGCTCGTAACCGAAGCTGCAATTAATCCTTTTCCTCTGTCTCTTTTTGTAGAGTTTCATACATCATTTCCACTCTTTTGGAAATTTTGAGCATGGTCTCGTACATCGCTTTTTCATTCTCTATCGCCGCACGTTCCATTGTTCACGCTGCAATTCACATCAATGCAAAGACCACTCTAATACCACTTGATCTAGGTCTGAGTGTGACAAAGGACCCTTCCAAGACCTTTTACTTTCGTGATGTGTTAGATTGCATTTTTAAAATAACATAAATGAATACATGTTCATGCTGTAAAGAAGAGGAACGTATCAATCATCAGCAACATAAAAACATAAGCCATTGATAATGAAGTTCGTCCAGGAGGGACTACATCTCCAGGCCCCGGTGTTGAGATGGTGTAGGCCACTACATTAAATGTTGTCAATAGTGATGATGTACATAGAGGTGATGTCGGTATCATACAAGGAAAGTTCCCTCATGCAAGAGTGGCTCTAAGAGATGTTCCACTACAGGAACTCTCAGTCAAAAGACTCCTATCAGTATGACATAAACTCATGCATGGTGAGCCTCCCGCCAACATGGAATAAAAGGGATCTCAATGCAAACATGCATGATGACAACATGAGTATCCCATCAACATACAACAAAGGGATCTCAAAACATAACATGATGAATCATGACAATAAGTACATCACATAGGCGATTCTACGTCACATCAGGTAGGAATCATAAAAATGAGCAAGAAACAGGATACCACATCAAACATCAATCAAGGACCTGTGCAGCACAATGCATAACAAAAGAAGTACATGAACACTGCATATACCTCACAACCAAGGGGCCATCTGAAGAAGCGGATGTCAAACTGCTGAAGCTACTCGGACCATCGATCTCACGTCATTAATCGCATGATTGCTCGCACATGGATGTTGACACCTGCATTCCACTTAGAAAAGTGGTTGAAGAATATAATGAGGGGATGAGAAATCCGAATGCACCATCAGATTTGTGACATCAAATAGTGCAAAATCAACTATCCAATTTTTTAATTTTGAGAAGTTGAGAATCTGGGGCTCAAGGAATCTTTTAGATTCACCTGTATTAGTCAAAGATTCTTCTCCATGGGTGGACTGGAAATCTACAACTCAAAAGGTGGTTCTGACCTTGCCATTGAAATCCCTACGGAAAACTATGAAAAACGACTGTAAACTTGACTATATTCCGACATGGAGAAAAATTACCTCCTCGGGAAAATTGCAAGGACCATGGTTCCACTCCTTGTTTTTGCAGCAATCAAGGTTCCACTTGCATACTAAAAAGTGACTGAAAAATCCAAAACTTGAATGGGGACATGGACATCGCCATTTCATTCGTGGCGTCGAGAAGTGCTGAAACCATATAAAATTTGTCAAAATCTGACAAAGTGAAATTTCACCCCTCCTGCAAAATGCTACCTTGAACTGCATGCCAAGATTCTGCCTCCTCTATCTCGAAATCCATGCCCGCTCCTAGTTCCTCCATCTGTCTATGCACTGAGAAAACTGAGTTCTTTTAAATTTTGGAGGGCGGATTAAACAAGAAATTGGTTTTGGCATATTGGCAAATTTAGAAATTCATTGAGGAGGGGTCGGGGGATCAAATCCTGCCCCTCCTGAATTAACATGCATTAGTTTTAAGGTTAGGCAGTGGGTCCACTTTTTTGGTGGCCCACGCCCCCAACTTCTGACGACATCATTTGTGTGTTAGGTGAGGTGGAGGGGCGGCGTGATTGACAACTAGCGCCCCCCACATTTATGTGTATTGTTTGGGTAGTTTCGGGGGTGGTGGGGTCATGGCTGCCTGCCCCAAATATATATGTATTTTTTTGTTATGGGATTTGAGGGGTGGTGGGGGTGGTGGCCTGCCACCATATATTTTTTTTTATTTTTGTTTTTTTTAATTTTAAGAAAATGGGGCCTTTTGAAATTATTCAAGTTTTAAGCCGTAGGAATATTTTTAATGAGGCCAAAAATTCGACCGGAATCTGGTGGCCAGGTTCTGTCCAAATTGTGGCCTCCTTAAGCCTACCCAGTCAACAAAAAGTTAACCCAACTTTGACTGCTTCTAACTTTCACATACAAACTCAGTTTGACGAACCATTCGCACCACCGCGATCATGACAATGAGATCTAAGCTCTGGTCCTAGGTCAAAGTCATTCTAAGAACTTTGATTTTCGAGCGTTCATAAGCCCTCTTTGTCCTTTGTGTCTCTAGAACCACCTAGATCAATCCTCCCCGCCAAGGAGCTTTTGTTCCTCCAAAAGCATGAAAAATAATCAGCAATTTCTCTGTACCTTGTCTGCATCACAAGCGTCCTGAAAGGTCTCGCTTTCATCTCCTTCACCTTTGTTCTTCGGAGCCTTAAGCGATGAGCCAACACCTGCAACCTTTGCAACCTATAGTACATTATTTTGGAATTTACATGCTTGACTTTCATGACCAACTAATGACCCAAGCATCCCACACTTGCCACGAGTTTATAGCACATACTCGATGGCCAAGTTTACATCAAGATGGATGCAACACCCCAGCTACAAAAACAAGGCCAACCTATCATTGTTGCTTCAACAAGTGATGGAAAACACATCATCACTACAACACATGATTTACAAAGATAAGGCCAACAATATTTTTGCTTTCGACAAGTGATGGAAGCACGACATCACTTTCACAGTTTATCATGCAACTCAAAATAAGACTAGACATCATTGTTACTGAACAAGTGATGGAAAACACATCATCACCTTTACATTTTAAAATGCAACAAATGATTTACAAAAGCATGACCATGAAATGCTAACATATCTAGAAACCATTTTTCACTTATCAAGGTGAACGGGTCGCCTCCTTATGGCGGTTTTGTTGGTTGAGCAACTGCTTCACCTAGTTCATGCACCGACGCTTTGTCTTTAAGGCACTGTTCTGGATGGAGCCTCCAACAGGTGGCTCCTTGATGGCCACTTCTATTGCAATGACTGCAATAGGTTTTCTTCCTCCAGATCTATTTAACATGTTTCTTTACCTGTTGTTGAGAGGGGCTTTCACGCCTCAACCTTTTGTGTGCTTCCATTCTTTTCCAACACTTAGAAAATGTATGGTTATGTAATCCAAAAAAGATGCATGTTTTTCAATTCCATGTTCTTCGTTCATCATTAACAACATGATCATAATTGAAATGAACATTTGCATGTCAAAAGTGGTTATACCTTTCTTTGCTCTCTTTGGTGTAAGTATGGCGATGAGAGCTTGCCTCAGCTCTTTCCCTGCCATGGGATGATGGGAATGTGTTCCCATCATTCTCTTTCCTTGACGATTTCAACGATGTCTCGGAAGAATCTAACACCTTAGAGCATTCTCCCTTGGTGTATCTCAAGCCTGGAAATTTAGGTCTTTGCATAACCTCCAATGGTTGAGTCATGCCTTTGGCTATTAAAACCAAGTTCTTCTTCCTTCTCATGCTTTGTCCTGGTAAGGAGCCTCATGTTTGTCCGTGTAATTGGGATCTCCACATCTCCAACAAAAATCATACTATGTGAAGACGAAACTAAAAGGAAATCAACATCTTTTACCTCCTCTGTTGATTTGGAAAGAACTGATGAGGGTTGTTCATCATCTGTTGTTGGTGGTTTGCTTGTTGTCTCAGCGCATTCCCCAACTTCTTTCCTGACATACCCAAGTCCTATCTAACGGGGTAATTCCTCCACTTTGATGGAGTTGACAATACCTTGGCCTTTAACGCCCAAGACCTTTTTCTTCATACCCCATTCTATTCAATAGTTTGGAGCCAATTCCTGTGGTATGATCTTCGAAAACAGTGAAATCATCATCAGGAAACATACATGAATTAAGAGAATTACATTTTACCTCACATGGGTCCTACTGCAGCTTTTCCAAGGCCTCACCCATTGCTTGCAACTGTCATAGCAAATTACATTTCTCCTCTTTCTCTTCATGTAGATGCATCCTCAATTCAACGTTCTCTATTTGAAGATTCGGCTTGTTGTGCTTTAGTTCTTCCAGGGCCTCTTCCGTGGCTTGCAACCGAAGCTGCAATCGCTCCTTTTCCTCTGTCTCTTTTTGTAGATTTTCATACATTATTTCCACTCTTTTGGAAATTTTAAGCATGGTCTTGTACATCGCTTTTTCATCCTCTGTCACTGCACATTCCATTGTTCACGCTGCAATTCACATCAACACAAAGACCACTCTGATACCACTTGATCTAGGTCCGGGTGTAACAAAGGACCCTTCCAAGACCTTTTACTTTCGTGATGTGTTATATTGCATTTTTAAAAGAACATAAATGAATACATGTTCATGTTGTAAAGAATAGGAACATATCAATCATCATCAACATAAAAACATAAGTTGTTGATAACGGAGTTCATCCAGGAGGGACTACGTCTCCAGGCCCTGGTGTTAAGATGGTGTAGGTCACTGCATTAATTGCTGTCAATAATGGTGATGTACATAGAGGTGATGTCGCTATCATACAAGGAAAATTCCCTCACACAGGAGTGGCTCTAAGAGATGTTCCACTACAGGAACTCTCAGTCAAAAGACTCCTATGAGTATGACATAAACTCATGCATGGTGAACCTCCTGCCAACATGGCATAAAAGGGATCTTAATGCAAACATGCATGATGACAACATGAGTATCCCATCAACATACAATAAAGGGATCTCAAAACATAACATGATGAATCATGACAACAAGTACATCACATAAGCGATTCCATGTCACATCAAGCAGGAACCATAAAATTGAGTAAGAAACAGGATCCCACATCAAACATCAATCAAGGACCTATGCAACACAATGCATAGCAAAAGAAGTACATGAACACTACATATACCTCACAACCAAGGGGCCATCTGAAGAAGCGGATGTCAAACTGTTGAAGCTTCTCGAACCATCGATCTCACGACAGCAATCGCATGACTACTCGCACATGGATGTTGACACCTACATTCCACTTAGAAAAGTGGCTGAAGAATATAATGAGAGAATGGGAAATATGAATGCACCATCAGATTACTGACATCAAATAGTGCAAAATCGACTGTCTAATCTTTGAATTCTGAGAAGTTGAGAATCTGGGGCTCAAGGAATCTTTTAGATTCCCCCTAGATTCCTCAAAGATTCTACTCCATGGGTGGACTAGAAATCTGCAACTCAAAAGCAGGTTATGACCTCGCCATTGCAATCCCTATGGAAAACCATGAAAAATGACTATAAACTTGACTATATTTCGACATGGATAAAAATTACCTCCTCGAGAAAATTTCAAGGATCATGGTTCTGCTCCCTGTTTTTGTAGCAATCATGGTTCCACCTGCATACTGAAAAATGACTGAAAAATGCAAAACTCGGATGGAGACATGGACATCACCATTGCGTTCGTGGCATCTAGAAGTGTTGAAACCATATAATATTTGTCAAAATCTGACAAAGTGAAATTTCACCCCTCCTACAAAATGTTGACTCGAACTGTGTGCCAAGATTCTGCCTCCTCTGTCTCAAAATCCATGCCCACTCCTGGTTCCTCCATATGTCTATGCACTGAGAAAATTGAGTTCTTTTAAAGTTTGGAGAGCTGATTAAACAAGAAATTGGTTTTGGCATATTGGAAACTTTAGATATTCGTTGAGGAGGAGTCGGGGGATCAAATCCCGCCCCTCCCGAATTAACATGCATTAGTTTTATGGTTGGGCGGCGGGTCCACTTTTGTGGTGGCCCATACCCCCATCTTCCATCGGTGCCTTTTCTGTTTTAGGTAAGGTGGAAGGGTGGCGGCTTTAATAACCAGTGCCCCCCACATTTATGCATATTGTTTGGGCAGTTCCGGTGGTGGCAGGGTCATGGTGCTTGCCCCAAATATATATGTATTTTTGTTATGGGATTTGAGGGGTGGCGAAGGTGGTGGCCTACCACCATATATATCTTTTTTTTATTTTTTATTTTTATTTCTAAAAAATGGGGCCTTTTAAAATTATTCGGATTTTAAGTCGTCGGAGTCTTTTTAGTGAGGCCACAAATTCACCCGAAATCCAGCCCAGGTTGGCCAGAATCCGGCCCAAGTTGGCCATAATCTGGCCCAGGTTTGCTGCAATATGGTGGTCGGGTTCTGTCCAAATTGTGGCCTCCTTAAGCCTGCCCAGTCAGCAAAAAGTCAACCCAACTTTCACTGCCTCTAAATTTCACATACAAACTCGGTTTGACGAACTGTTAACACTACCGCGATCAGGACGACAAGATATACGCTCTGGTCCTAGCTCAAATTCATTCTAAGAACTTTTATTTTTGAGCATTCATAAACCCTCTTTGTCCTTTGTGTCTCTGGAGCCACCTGGATCAACCAAGTCCCCTCTTGCAAGCATCTGTACACACTACAAACTCCTTGTCTGGATCCGCAATCTTTAGCACTCGTGGATGTGTCAACAACTTCTTAAGTTTCTCAAAAATATCTTCACATTCCACTATCCATTAAATCCTCTTACCCTTTCGCTGCAATAATGTGATAGGATATGCAATGCGTGAGAAGTTCCTGATGAACCTCCTATAGTAGCCTGCTAATCCCATGAATGATCTCAACTCATCTACATTCTTAGGAGTTGCCCATTAAATGATGGCCCTTATCTTTTATGGATCGACTGCTATTCCTTCCTTGGAGATTGCATGTCCCAAGTAGTGTACCTCAGTCTGAAAGAAGTTGCACTTACTAAGCTTAGCATACAACTGTTGCTCTCTTAGCAATCTCAACATTGTTGCTAAATGTTCATAATGTTCTTCCTCATTCTTAGAATATACTAGTATGTCATCAATGAATACAATAACAAACTTGTCCAGATAAGGGCACAACACACTATTCATCAAACACATGAATGTAGTTGGAGCACTAGTCAAACCGAATGGAACAACAACAAACTCATAATGCCCATACCTGGTCCCAAATGCAATCTTGAAGATATCCTCTTCCTTGATGTGTACCTAATGGTATCTCGATCTCAAGTCGATCTTAAAGAACATTGTTGCTTCCTTTAGCTAATCAAACAAATCATCAATCCTAGACAAAGGGTATCTGTTCTTGATCGTTACCTTGTTCAACTACCTGTAATCAGTGCACAATCTAAGAGTGCCATCTTTCTTCTTTATGAATAACACTGGTGCACCTTAAAGTGACACATTGGGTCTGATGTATCATTTGTCCAGCATTTCCTTTAGCTGCAACTTCAACTCTACCAACTCATGTGTGCTCATCGTGTAAGGTGCTTTCAATGTTGGAGCTATCCTTGGCACCAACTCAATAGAAAAGTCTACCTCCCTGTGATGTGGAAACTCTAAAATGTCCTTAGAAAATACATCCTAAAATTTTTGCAAAATTAGGTACCTACTCAACACATCAACATCCTCAACCTCTTTACCCTTCTCATTGGAAATGTGTACTGCAAACATCGTACAACCTTTTTTGCAACTACGCTTAGCCTACATAGCAATAATAATCCTCACTAGTGTAGGCTTCTTCTCTCCCTACAAGGTCCTCTTTTCCCCACTATCATCCACACACTCAATGGCCTTGTCAAATAAATCCACTTTGGTTTTGTGAAGGTATAGCCAATCCATACCCAAAAGCATATTATACAATCCCAATGGTAATACATTCAATTGCACTTTTGTAGGCATACCATTTAGCTCAAATGCACAAGGTCTTACCCAATGGTGAACTCCTGTCTTTGTATCTATAGCCAACTATACCAACCAAGATTTTACATTCACTTCTTTTCTCAAACCACACTTATTCACCAAGTTAGGATTAATAGAACTATAGTTAGATCCAGGATCAATCAAAATAGAAACAACTTGATCACAAAGCTTACCATCCATCTTAATGATCGATGCCTGATGATCTGCTTGCCTATTTTCTACAACTTCATAAATCCAAGGAATGTTATGACCAACATCACCAACTGTATGTGCCTCTTGAGCATTATAGATCTGGAGTCTACCACCACTCTGATGCTATAGACAATCCATGTTACGATGATCCTTACCACATATCCAACACTGCAATGGTTCCTTACCACCGCATCTATCCCACTACTCTCCATGTCCCTTCTTAGTTGTATTGAATCTCTTGTAAGGAACTACATTATCTTTCTCACTTGCATATTGAGGTCTTCATCACTTTGGTTTCCATTTTCCCTTATCTTTCTCATTTTTTTCAAGTCATGCTTTGGCTCAACTTTTCATTTCGACTACTCAAAATAATGCTTCAACTTTCGGATGACCTCCTCCAACGATCTAGGCTCATCAAACTCAATTTGGTTTCTGTATGCATCTGGTAATCCACTGATGAATCTCTGAACCTTGGACTTTTCCTGTCTGAGGTAATGCACATATCTCAACAACTCCAAAATCCTGCTAGTATACTCCTCATCTTTCATAGAACCCATCTGTAACTCATAAAACTCCTTAGCTCTATCATCATAGTACCTCTCAGACAAGTACTTATTCCTCAAGAGAAGTTCAAACGCATGCCATGTCAAATCATCTTCATGTATGTCTTTGACATTCTTCATGTATTCCCACCAAATATCCTTTTTACCTTTGAGATTGAAAAGGGTTATCCTTGGTTTCATGTTTTCTGAGTAATCATGCAATCTAAATAATTTCCTCATGCCAAGAAACGAAGCCTCTGCATCTTGCAATTTCTCCATCTCTCCATCAAAGGTAGGTGGCATTGCCTTCTATAACTCATCCATCAAGTATCCCCTATCATTCCTCCTATATGGATGATAATGATTACAATCATAATGTCTATCAAAACCAGAACTAGAGTAATACCTATGTCTATCGCCCCTCCTATCCGGAGTTTCCAACATCCTGCCATCTCTGATGGTGTTAGATCTATCTGACCTATGTCTACTATTAGACCTGCTTCCATATGCCCCATTAGTTTTTTCCTCATTTCCATGGCTAATCCGAAGAGGTCCCTGTCACTTCAAATATGACAAACTTTGAAGTAATATTGCATTCACCTCTAATTTTTTTTCTTATGGCTACATAATTTTGTCAATGTCTACTTTGAAGCTCCTTATTTCTTCCTTTAGTCTTCTTAATGTGTCTGCCAAATTAGAAGAGTGCCCCACACCACGCTACCCATCTGATGCATATGGATATTCTACGTAGTCTACCACCTTGCTATTCATCTGAGCTCTTTCCTGCAAGGCATACTATGTCAGCTAAACCAAATCACCATAAATCAACATACCTTAGCATACTCAGGGAGGACACCTTGTCTGCAAGATCAACAAATCAATGTGATGCATGTACAATCATAGCTATAATAACATATAGACATATATCAATAAGTTCATCAACGCATAACCATCATACTAACTAGGTCCAGTTATCAATGCAAGGCCATATCAACAATGCATGCTATGACATCATGTGTGACAACGACCAATACTCCAGTATACACATTGGATCATGCAGTTATCCACCTGCAAAAGCAATGCCTAACCAGCTACACATACGCATAATCACATGTAGTCGAGCATAAGCGATCAATTCTTGTAATCAACCTAAAAGATTGATGTGTGTAATCAAATAACCAAGAATGCAACCCAACGTACAAGGATGTAATCAAACTACATATAATTGTATAACCATTCATATACCCATGGAAATGCATTCCATAAAATGGACATCAGTTTCTCATGATGACCTTACTACTACCATGATCAATATGATGAAGTGAAACAAGCACATGGAACACAAGTGTAAGATCCACACATGAAACTGACATGCATGCATGATCAACACATTCACCCATATCTGTAGCAATAGATATGACCCAAAGAGAGTGCAACCATGCTATGAGACCAATCTATAACACCCCCTCCCAGGTCTACCCAAAGTAACCATGCCAATTGGGGTAAACATGAGGAGAGATGCAACTACAATCAGATTCAATCTCTTATGTCTCCTCAAGGAAGTGGAATCGACGGAACATCACATAAAGTCATCCAAAATCATCAATAGAACCCTCAGGAGACAAGTCAGCCACTCAGATAGCTTGTCCCTAGGTCCCACTGTTATTATGCAGCTCTTAGGCCATAGTCACTCTAATTCTATGGGCAAGGGAACAGCCAACAACCTAAATTCACTCTCACAGGCCTTCCTGCCAGTGATTGTGGAATAGAATTACCAGTTTTGTGCCAACGACCCTAGGATTTAAGCCACTTTTCAAGCCCATAATCTTGGACTCTACCCAAAATTTGTTGTAACTTCCAAAATTCATTAAAAACATAATAACAATACTAATCAATCCAAAATCACCCTCGGTACTAAGACTGAGCATCCCCAACTGGGACAGACATTCTGTTAAACACTTAGAATCAATGCAACCTACAGGTCTAGGATACAAGACAGAACATGAATGATAGAAACAACTTATGAAACATAACCAAAAGGATCACCTCCTTCTCCATTGAATTACAACATCATCAATTGGGTCTTGCATCCATCCATTTAACAATTAGAAGTAAATATATGAAATAACCATGACATGAACTAGTCATTCAACCATGCTAATGACCATCATAAAACCATATAAATATTAGAGATATGACAACCATTAAATCCACATATAACTCAGTGAAAAAAGTAAGAGAACTTAGCTTTATTAATCATAGGCAAATTTCAACTGGGTTCAGGACTTCCACGTACCACCCAACCATAGACATGGTTGAACCAAATCTCTCTTTCAGCCAGTCACCCCTGTGCCATATTCCAAGCATTAATGTGGGATCTCATAGAACAACCAATGCAAGGACAACCAAGGGAATCCAGAGGTTAAACCACCTCCACCCTCACCAAACTATGACCACACCAAAACCAGTGCTCTAATCACAACCGAACATAACTTGGAATTCCATCCATAATCCATCATTATCCTTAAGGAATTTTTTGTGTCCTTGTCTCTTAGGATTTACTGCAATCCAAACATGGATCACTAGGTCGTAAACCGAGACTGCTCCCTCCAGATTTATCGTGTATCCTGCTAAAACCGATCAAGGGATTCCTATGCCTTTGGGAATGAAACTTGAGACCACCTCCACCCTAGATTCTGAAATCCATATAGCAATTCAAAAGCTGAAAACCAAGATCAACATCCCAACACACCATGGCACTCAGAAAAAGGCAAGGCTATGTTGAAAACCACTATCATAACCCGACAAAACCATGCCACCGACAGCAAGAGAACCATACACCATTCAAAGCCATGCATGTCCAAACTAGCTATGAAATCACACATGTAAAAGGTTACCTGCAAGTATTCTTGTTGAAGTTGTTTGATCCTGCTTTCCTTTCCTTGATCCTTGCTTTCTTTTCCTTTCCTTTCCTTGCTCCAAACTAGAGTGCTCTAAGAAAACTCTAAGTGACCAAGGGAGTGAGAGAGAGAATAATGAGAGAGCTCCTAAATTGAACTCACAAAAGCTATGAATTGATCCTCATACACCTTTTTATGCATGAGGCCTCTAATTTCTTCATTTTCCATTATTTTCCTTTAATTTCCTCCTCACATGAAACCTGTGACCTTTTAGCTTCCTTTTCCCCTAATTTCCTTTATTTTCATAAATAAATGTGCCAAAAATGTATTGTTTCCTTTTAATTCCTTTGTGTTAGCCTTTGCCAATTTTACTTAGCCAAAACACAGATCCAATGATGCCCACTAGGATATATTTTCCCAACATTCAACTTGGAATACATGTCCCTTCACCGTGGTCTTATTTTGCCTTTATTAACTTTTATTGCATGAACTTTTCACGAGGGTTGTTATAATATCTATATGCTTCCAAAAAATATCATTAAGAGGATAAACACTTTCATTCAAAAGTTCATATGGGAGGGATCTCAGGGTTCACACAAGATACGCCTAGTCCATTTGAAGTATTAGCTATGAGGTAAGAAGACACGGGTCAAGGCCTTATGAATATTGATAAGTTTGGCTGGGTGTTATTGATGAAGTATTTGTGGCACGAACTAAATGAAAACAACATTTTTGTAAAAGATTATAAAAGAGAAGTATCTGAAATCCCAATACTTGAGTCCATGGATAGAGGAGGGCGTTGGGGCTCCATACTCGACATCGTACATATGGAATAGCACGATAAAAGTTAAAAATCAACTGATTGGCAATTTTGGATGGAATTTTGGTTTGAGCACTATGGTGGAGATTGTTCTGGATCTGATCAGAGGATTTGTGGGGGACCATTCATTGCTAGCAAATCTCATTAGCTATATACAAAATTTGTGCATCTATTATTTAAATCAAATACATATGGATCTGGATCCAAACACTTTGTGCTCAACCTGGTGTAGTTCCAGGGATCTAGGACTAATCGACGAACTGGCTAATTATTGGGATGGATATTTTCATAATTTAATTATGGTTGGTATTACATTTTTTTTTCCCAAGGAAAAATCGTAACTTTTCATTAATTTTGGAAAATTACATGTAGTAGATGTCTTTGGCATATGCATAACTTTTGGCCGAATCCATTCAAGTAGTGTTCAAAAATAAGTTATGGCCAAGGCCATTCTAAAAGAGTTGTACATAAATCACCACACAGGGTGTACTTGATATGTCTAGTAACAGATAAATAAAAAATTTATAAATAAGTCAGCATAGTGTAACTGTAAACTCTTGATAATAAACAAAAAATTAGGGCATGTTCGCCCTACAATAGGCCCTATCAATGTAGGGTCGTGATAGTATTGGTATTTTTCTTCACCAATCTGTTCCTATATCATCCATAGGCCTCTGGGATGTGTTATAACCTCCTTGGATAAATTTTCAGCAGCTGAGTTGCATTCCCTATAAATATGTTGACAAGTAACATAGTTAAATTGTGCTTTAAAATACTATATTTCATCCAAAATTTTAATGAGTGAATGTGCATGAAAATTGTTAATGTTATTGAACAAATTTATGATGATTTTGGAATCACCAAAGATCTGTAATTTATTGCATGAGTGAGCCAATGAAAAATGCAAAAGATGCCTGAGGGTGATTAGTTTAGCATAATTGTTTGTTCCCTCTCCCAATCCCAATTGAATTTTGTAGTGATGGTGTTCAGATAGATGGAGTATAATTCCACCTCCACACCCCTGTGCTTGGGCAGCGCCATCGAAATATGCCCAAGGAATGGTGAGATCAATCGATTCAGTGGATAAATTTCGATTTGTAGGAGTGTGTATCTCATCTGGAATCTCATGGTAGGCAGCAATGATTTTTGCAGCAGCATGTGGCCATTTAGCCTCTTTCCCCTTGAAAATAATCTTGTTTCTGATCAGCCAGATTGACCAATAGACAAGGAGAGGAAGGAAATGAGTTTTGGAGTCGTTGTTCACAGCTATCTAGTGATCCCAAGCCTCAGGTATCGATTGACCCTGCCAATAGGCAGATTTGGAAAGAAATTTAAGACTTGTATCCATAGCTGAGCACTCATCGGGCAGTGTAGGAATAGATGATCGTTGGTTTCCTCGGCCTATTTACATAGTACACACCAATGTGGGTCGTAATGGGATCGATGCATGAGGTTTGCTCTAGTTGGGGTTTTATTCCTGAGCACATTCCACATGAATAATTTCGTTCTCGTCGGTGCTTTGAGTTTCCATATCTTCCCCCACCAGTCTAGGAGTGCTAGCGGCCTACGCACTGAGAGTAGGATGGGATATCCAAATTTAGGAGAGTATAATCCATGCTCAGTCAGAGTCCAGATGAGATCGTCGAGGCCTTATTTGATGCACACATGGGATTCTTTCAGGGCATTAATATACCCTTACCAAGACTACTTCTAGTGTTAGGGGATGCCTAAATGCAGTGCTAATAACCAAGCCTATTCAAAGATGGATTTGTTCTCCAAGTTAGCAACCTATGCAATTAATTTTATATTCCGCTGATTGAGAAACAGGATGAGGTCAGGAGGTAATTGATACATATTCCCCCCTCCCGTCCATGGGTCCATGCCTATATGGGCCAATGAGCCATCATTTATTCTCCAAGCTAGTCCCTCTCTAATAGAAGGAAAGGTGTTTAATATTGCTTTCCAGACCATAGATATCCCTGATCGAGGCCAGGAGGGTAGTCGAATCCAATCCAAGAGATGATGAGGCCATATATATTTATGGTAGGAGACTTCAGTCCAGAGGTTTTGTGATGTGAGCAGTATCCATCCCATCTTGGCAGCAAGAGCATGTGTAAAGACTGATAAGTCCTTTAGTCCCCATCCACCCCATTTCTTGGGGAGGGCAATGTGTTTCCATCCCACCCAAGCAAAGGGTTTGCCCTCTTTATACCCATTCCAAAGGAATATGCAACAAATATTTTGAATTCGGGCAAGGATTCCTTTAGGGATCCAAGCCAAAAACATCCAGTAGACTGTATTAGCCTCCAAGACAGGTTTGACGAGGACTAACTAACCAGCTCTAGATAGGAATCTGTGGTTCTAGTTTTGTAAGCGTTTTTCAATTTTAACCACAAGCCAAATCCAATCAGCTATTCTGTAGCAATGTGGCTTGATCCAGAATCCCAGGTACTTAAGGCCATCCTCCAGATGATGGCTCTGAAAAGGAAATTTTTGTTGAGCGTACCTTGTTTCCCGAGGAGATGCATTGGAAAGAGTAATGGTAGACTTGGAGTGGTTTGCTTCCATACCAGTAGCCAAGGAAAATAGGATGAGGATTTCATGGAAACTTGAGGAGTCCCTAATTCTTCCATTTAGGAAGATGAGTACATCATCTACGAAAAGGAGATGAGTACATCATATACGAAAAGTAGATCAGTGAGGAAGCAATGGTTAGACATTTTAAGCCCTTATATCTTCCCTTCCCGCTTGGCAGATGCAATGAGTCTGCTGAGGCCTTCCATGACAATCAAAAAGAGGAGCGGGGAGAGTGGGCATCCTTGTCGAAGTCCTCTCTCAGCATGGAAGAAATGTGATGCTAAGCCATTTATGAGTACACTAAAGGTGGATGAGGTGATACAGCACATAATCCAGTCGATGAAGGGGGGTGGGAATCCTAGGTGTGTAAGGATCATCTTAATGTATAGCCAACTGACCCAGTCAAATGCTTTAGCAAGGTCAATCTTGAGAATTTCCCATTTTTTCTTTTTTTATTTCAAGGAGTGTAGGGCTTCCTGTGTTGTGCCAATAGCTTCATGGATTTGTCTATTCTGGAGAAAAGAAAATTGCTCAAGGGAAATATGACAAGATAGGATGGGCCTGAGATGATTGGCAATAAACTTGGAAATGATTTTATAGAGACAATTACAAAGAGAAATAGGCTGAAATTCATTGAAATATGAAGGAGACTCATATTTAGGGATCAGGGAAATGAAAGTGGTGTTGATGGCCTCATACATACACCCGAAAGTCCTACATTCATCCACCACCTTGAGCAGGTCTTGACCAATGATCTCATAAAAGGAAAGGTAGAATTCAATTTTCCAGTCGTCCGACCTTGGACTCTTATATTTTTTGAACCATTTCATTGTACTTTCTAGTTCTTCTTGAGTGACAGGGGAAATGAGCTCCTTAGTCATTTCTAGGTCCACAAATCTAGGGAAGTGTCCTGCAATTTTGACAATTTCAGCAAGAGAGGCACCAGGAGGGGCCTTGTAAAGTTTTCAGAAATGAGAATTCCCAAGGCGAGAGAGCTGGTTATAAGTTGTTGTCATGCCCCCATCCTCCAAGGGCATATTCCAAATGGTATTGCTGACTTTCCTTCCCTTGGAAAAATTTTGAAATAATTTTGTGTTCTCATCTCCTGCTTTTAGCCAAACAGCTCGACTCCGGAGTCGCCAGGTTTCTTCCCTCTCCCTCAGGATTTTTGACCGTTGTTCTTCCAAATTGATGAGATGTGTCTTTGCCTCTACCGAGGTAAACCCCCATCCCTGTTCATCTAGAAGAGTGGCCAATGTCTATTCAATATCTCCAAGGGTTTGGTCATCCCTCACTCTTTTATCCTTAGCCCAATTAATGGAAAGTCTCTTAATCTTAGAAAGATTGGTACAGAAACCTTCTGCCAAAGTTCTCCCTGAGGAAGGAGGATTTGATAGCTAGAAATCAGAGACCAGTTGAATATAAGAGGGGTCCGATAGCCAGGTGGAGTTGAATTTATATGGGGCCCTTGGTTTTTGAGAGGGGCTAGTGATCTCCAAATAAATGGGGGAGTGGTCTGATAATCCTCCAGAACCAACCCATTGTTTGAATAAGGAAAGTCTTTGAACCAATGTGTCCTTGATGAGGAAGCGATCCAATCTCCTAGCTAGGGTTGCCTCCCCAATTCTATGATTTCGCCAGGTGGGAAGGGGATTTACCATGGGGATATCTGTCAAATGATGTTGTTCAAGCAGCTGCTCCATAACATCCGAAATTGGATGCACCTGAGAGTTTGTCCCCCATGATTCCCCATATCTAATGGAGAATTTTAGGTCGCCATCCAAAATGAGGTTCTCATAATTTGTGAGGGATAGATTAAGGAGACAGTTCTAAAAGGCCTCTCTATTTTGACATGGGCCATATACATTGACTATCCAGAGATCCATGCCCAAATCCGATGAGAAGATATCCATTCCAATAAAACCAGCACCACCCCAGGAGGCCTTGAGGTAAATAGATCAGGGATTATATCCCAGGTCCAACCCACTTGGTCATCCCATGACATCAAGGGATTGGAAGATCCAACCAAGTTTCAGGGAGTCTAGAACACGGGAGATAAGGTCAGCCTCACCCAATGTTTCTTGTAGGAAGATAATGTCTACAGTCTCAGATTCAAATAGTCATATGAGGGCTAGATTTTTGGGCAAGCTAGTCAGACCCCTACAATTAAAAGAGGGCCACCTCATGGGGGATATTTAGGTAGGATGTTCAGAGTTCTAAGTACCCGATCAAGTGATGATTGTCTACCCGAAGCCACTTCCACCCCGGCTAATAGGATGGCCTTTGATAAAAGGGATTTACGACCTCTGATGGATTTGAGTGTGGTTGTAGGGTGGGTCAATCCCAATCCAGAGGATTCAGAGCAGGCCGTAGAGAGAGGGAAGTGGGGACGGAGATTGTAAGGGTGGGGCAGGGGGGGTAGGAGGGAAGATGTTGATTCGACAGAAGAGGGTGGAACCTCAGGAGGGGAGGATGATGGAGTGGTCGAGAGGATTGTGTGATGAGTGACAAGCAGACAGGGGATGGAGGTGGAGGTGAAATCCTAAAACGATGCAGATGCAGTGTGCAAATGCAATGTAGAACAAGTAAGAGAAAAAGAAAAAACAAAGTTAGGGAGAGGAGGAGAAACCGCGAAGCGAGCATCATCAACAACAACACTCGATTGGGTCATCAGTGGGGAGGGAGGACGAGGAGCGCTCAAAGTCAGCATTTTATTTGGTGTCCCCTTCCTGTTCATCGATGAAGAAGCCAGTGGAGTTTGCCTTGGAGTAGATGCAAGAGCCCTAACAGCCTCACCCTCTGGTAACTTAGGAGAGTCCGAATCCTTACAAACCAAAGGACATTTCTTGAAGAGGTTCCCTACTTTGTGGCACCTATGAAATCTGAATGGGACTCCTTCATAGTCCAATATTTGGATCTTGGTGAAATTCTTCCATTGCAAGGTGATTTTCTCCTCTAAGCCCTTTCTTGTATCAAGGTGGACCAATATGTGAGCCAGAGACTTGTTCCTTGATTTGATATAAGACCAATCATAGTCCAAATAGGTGCCCAATGAGTTCCCAATACGTACAAACACATCCTCAGACCAGTACTATAGAGGGAGCCTTGGCAACCTAACCCATAATGGTATAGCACCAACCTGTTCTCTTTTAGGGTCAAATAGTGGGCTCCAGCATTTTAGCATGACTGGGGCCATTTCAATGTGCCAGTATCTCGAAAGTGCCCAGTTGGTATATTCCTCCTACAAGAAGTGGAGCGCAAACCAACCGTGAGGTAGTGTCTGCACCTCAGGAAGATCTTTAAAAATGTTGCCCCAAATCTCCTTGACCTAGAGGCTAAGCCGCTCCGCTAAATAGGTATATCCCCAAACCCTACCCACCAGAACCTTACCAGCCGTAGTGACAACTTCACCCATGTTCAAACCCTCCCCAAATTTGAGGGTGAGGTCCTTACCCGAGGCCTTCACACACTTAATATTCCGGTTGCCTGATCTAAGCACAATTGAGTGGTCCTGCAATGGGTATGGAGAGCCCTGATTCTCCTGGTTATGATTCTACGCAAAGTGTCGGACCTTAATGATGAGGGTATCAAAGCAGCTAGATGGAACGATGGAGGGTGTCGCCACAAACGAAGTGGAAAGCACTAAAGGCTCAGGCAGGGTCTACCCAGGCATAGAGGTGTGATCATCTTCAGATGGGGGCATGAAGGGTGGAGTGCACAATAGATCCCCGAAAGGCGAGGATTCGAAAGGAGGGGATCACAGTGAGAAAGCAACAAGAAAGTGGAGGGCCACCGGTGAGAGCGAAGGGAAATCAAGCTCTGGGGAATCAATGGAGAGGGCGACGAAGGGGAGGCAAAATGTAGATGGTCTGAGGAGAGTAATGATGGGAGGAGAGACAGATAGGAGCGGTTCAGTTGGTTCCCGATGAGCAGTAGATGAATAAACCGGTGTAGGGTTAGGGCTATGAAAAATAGAGACATAGGGGTTAGGGTCGGTGGAATAATCCACCTCCTCTAATTCCATGTCCGACATAATGCAGCAGGCTCGGCTAAAATGGAAGGAAAAATAAAAAACAAGAAGCATGAAGAGCAACCAGCAGATGTGGAGAGTGGTAGCGCGCGCCTTCGGGGATCAAATGGTTATAGCTGAAACGGGGCAATGCTAATCGTAACCCTTGTTTGAAACGACCGCCAGATATAGGGTTTCCATTGCTCTCCTCGACACCAATTTTACTTTACTATTGTATTTATTTTGGTTGATATTACATTGAATGATATGGAGGACACATTCTCTTGGGATGGTAAAACTATTAATGGACAGATTATAGTCAAGGAGGCATATTACTTTATCTCGCATGTGCAACAAGACAATGAGGTACCAGGATGGTTTCTTCATATATGGCAGTGGAATTGTCCACTAAAACTAAAAAAAACTCCCTGGTTGACTAGGAGAAATAGGATACTCACATGGGATAACCTATGAAGGCGAGGCTTCTATGGTCTGGGTATATGTGTCATGTGTGTGTCAGCTAATGAGGACGTGGAATATTTATTTTTAAAATTCCATTTTTATATTTCCATTTGGAAGGGAGCTGTTACACGAAATATTGTCACCATGACTATTTGCAGTCAATATGGGTCTGTCATCATTCATACTGTCCTCCTAAGCAAGTCTCAAACCTCAGCTCTTCATGTCAAGCTTTGAAAGTGAGAGAAATACCTTAAAAATTAATAAAGCTCTGGTTCCGCACTTTCTCTCACTGTTGCCTACGGTCCCGTGCCCTTTGTTCATGTTACCTGTGGACCTGTCCGCTCTATCTCTAAAGGAGTGGGTGCAGACCCCTATGAAAGTCAAAAAGGCACAAGTTTATTCTTAAAAACTCACTTTGGGTTAATTCTAGATCATTCTAGAAGGAATCTTGACGTGGATGGTTCACTCCTAGGTGGTTCATGCATCCCAAAAGTGAAGGAGCTAATCCCTTGATGAGAGGAGCTTATCCCTTTGAAGGAGGGATTTATCCCTTTGAAGGAGGACCTACTAACTTCCCTCCATTGCACTATAAATTAAGGCATTGGGCTGGTTGCTAGAGAGGTTAGAAGCTGAACATTTTTTAGGGTAAATGCTGGTGGAATTGAGACTTCCTAGTTAAGCTTGAGAGGAGAGATCACATACCTTTTGGCTTCATTGGGAAGAGAGTGAAACTTTTTGATGGACCCTGTGTTGTGGGGAAAAATGCCTATGCAGGACGATCCTATCCACCTAAGGTGTGACAGTGCCTTAGCAACAAACAGATACAACTATTCTGGTTTCTTCCTTTATGAAATGTGAAAGAGGGGAGATCAATAGACTTACCGGTGTCTTCCGTTTGTCCCTCGATCTAGATCCTCTTCTCTTTGGGTGTTCACAGCTACTTGCCTCCTCGCTCGCCCAAGAGAACAGCTACTTGATTCCTGCGAGATCACAAGAGAACAGCTACTTGCGACAAGAGAAGAACACAACACAAAGGCAAATATTCATATTCATAAATGATTCAGGATTAGAAGTAAATCAAATACACTAATGCAATCATACAAATACACCAGTATATAGGAGAAAACCAAGATAGCTTTATTGATAAATAACAAGGTTCAGGAAGAGATACAACCCAGAGGGCTCCAATCCAGCATCTCCTTCCCAGCAGAATGGAATTCCTATCTTCACCTCCCTTCAAAGCATTAAGCACCCAATGATTCCAGTCTCAAACCAACAACAATTCTTTGCAATAACAAAATTCCAACCTCTAGATCTCATGGAGGAGAGATCTATATATAGATGTTTTGGAGAGAGGATGAGTCAGCTTGAGATCTGACTAGTGTCCTCTCCCTCTCTCAGTTCTTGAATCCACTTGGAGGTTCTTGCTTCCACTTGGAGATTTGGAACCTCTTACTCATCACCAGTCGAATTCCCTGAGGCAAGTGTCATTTTGGAAGCTTCCTGGGCATTGACACCTTGAGGAATGAGTCTGCCACATGTCCAATCTCGCTCAGCGCAGGTAGCCAGTGTTGGAGTTGACATTCAGCGCAGGTAGCCAGTGGATCCATTGACATTCAAAGCAGATGGTCAGTGGAGCAGTTGACATGATCCTGAATTGACTTGTTTTTGAGCAGTTTCAGGTGGAGAACTTCTGTGAATTGCTGTGGTTTGTTAGCCTTGTTCCTCTAGGGGTAGGAACAACATGTTTAGGGACTTTGGATCCCTTAGATTATGGACATTTCATGCTCAATGTTGTAAGGCACAAAAATGTCTATAACAGTTGCCCCCTAAAGTATGAGGCCGTTTATCGGGTGAAATGCTTTATCCAGGAGGATCCGAAGTTCATCCATTTGCTGGGAGGAGACCTGTAATAAGATACAATACAATACATTATGATTCATACTGCTTTCATGATCTAGCTGAGGCGGGCATTCCCATGCTCAGCTTTATAAATTCATTTTTGTACATAGAACAGACGATCGTCTGATGGTAGATTGATAATTTTGGTGAAATTATCATCCTTTGGGTAGGATGATCATCTGCTGCAATGATGTACATGTCAAATGTTTTTATCTTTCCTGAATATATATCGCAGCCCGGATGGATGAAACTAGATTCGGGGTCTTCAAACTCGTTCGATCTTCACTCTAAGTACAAGTCGATCCATGTGAGAATTGTTCTGAAGTCGAACATGGAAAGACATCGCTTGATTACCGGTCAATGATGTAAACCGTTAACAAGCGCGAGAGGAATCACCGATAATGATAATGACCCTCAAGGTACTGCAGTACAATTCACGTGGTGTGAATAAAGGACTTGGCGTCGAACACCACGCAAAATCTTCTGGTCGAAGGTCATTGATGTATACCTGTCGCCGGAAGTGAGAAACTTGCCATTGAGGCATGCAAGCTTCAAAGTACTGAAGGGGTTGTTCCTAGATCAACTTCTTGGATAATGAGCTGATGTCGACAAGAAGCGATCCGTCAAAGGAGGGCCTTAATGAATCCCACATCAGTGACACGGAACAGAGCTAATGATTTTAATGGAGGTGAAAACGATTTGTGACATATGATTCAGGGTGGCGGTCATGAATGGATGAAGGATAATGTATGGCAGTGGATGGGACCCGGTTGACTCTTTCTGAACGACTTCTCTTGAACATATGGCGACACTGATGCGATGGATCGGTAGCATTACCCCAAGTATGGATGGTATGGCGAGACATGGTGATGTGACCGGTGAATGAAACAACCCAACCCGATTGTGGTACGGAGGAAAAGTGTCATGTTCAAGAGCGACCTGCTACCATCAAAGTTTTCTTGATTTTCTCCCAATTTTTCCCCAGTCATTGCTGACCAGTACCTCTTTATTTTTGTCAAGCTTGAGGAGGATAACATATGCTTGTTCTATAACCTGCCCTTCGGGCAAGCCCATCGCTATGTTTTAACGAGCCTAGCGATAGTGAAACTCGTTCTCGTCTAAAGACAAGTTTGTCGCTATTTAGTGATTTTAACGAGTCTAACGACAAAGATAACTCGGTCCTTTTCATTTTTAGAGAGTCTAAAAAGGTACATAAAGTTAACTCCAAAAGTCCTTTTTCGTCATCTAATCCCTTAAGTCCGAAAAAGTATAAAACAATACAGAAGGGATGAGTTTTCGATAGTTTTAACGAGCCGAACAAACAAGCGCTCGATCTTTTTGTGCAATAATCCCTCAGGTCCAAAAAGATTAAAATCTAGAGGAGGGATAGCACTTCCGGTCGCTTTAACGAGCTGGAAGGCCAAAACTCGGCAATCTTTTCATATTTTACGAGTCAGTTGAAAAGAGCTTAAAGAAGACTCGTCTTTTGAGGAACGAGTGATGAACAGGGTTAGCAGCTGATTCCAAGTACAGGTTGGAATTTTCCAATCACGGCAGTGTCACAAGGATGGCTAGGTGAAATCACTCTTCGCAGCTGTTCCTCAAAATGGGTAAACAATCATATGGAGGTGAACGATCGGCCAAATGAAAGGTGGAGGTGATGGTGCAAACACGACCAAGGCTTTAATGGCTGATAAAGTCATATACACAATGGTTATTTACCGGAATAGGTTCATTTTTTAAAGAGCTTGAATGCGCCAAAACACTGCTCAAACTTATGTTTATTTTTTAACGACCATGACTATGCGCTAAAACTGCTCGGATCTTGCGTTTATTTTTTAACGAGCATGAACTTTATGCTAAAACTGCTCGTTTATACTGTCAAATTTTGATTTTTTACCATAACTAGCTTTTCTCTTTTCAAGGATAGTACTGCATTCTCAATTGCTGCATCAAACTTAGTTAGAAATGAATAACATTTGTTTGAAAATGAGATTAAAACCCTAATATTTCGCTTTGGACTACGTAAAAAGCAATTAAAAAGTGTTTTTACCTCTCATTTTACCATTTCATTTGAACTTGGTTTGTTGGAGCTTTGGAGGTGCCTCTTCCCCCTTGATTTTCACCAGCTGATTTCGGGAGATTCTGCGGATGATTCTCGGCGCCGTCTGGACTAGGTAGGAGCTAAACCCTAGCTCTCTCTTTTCATGGTTTCATTTTCCATTCTGTGCCTGTTTCCCTGTCTTCCTGAGCACCTGGGGTTTTGCCAGGGCGCCCTGTCATCAACGCAGGTGGTCCACTCGAAACCTGCGTTGAATGTCAAGCTGCCTTAAGGCAGCTTGACCTTCAACGCAGGTGGGACACTGTCTACCTGCGTTGGACATAAAAACTGGTCTTCTTGCACAGTTTTTTGATGAAATTTTGCCAGTTTCTCATCAAATCCAGGAACTTACTCTTTCTCTTGTTTGTTTTGCAGGGATCTTTGAGCAAAATGTCCCTTACATGGCGAGAACGAGAACATGAAGAAGAAGATATGATTGCTCTCCATGACCCTGTCACGGTGAACGCGCTGCGGAACTGTGGCCTGCTGAAGTTTTTCCGTATCTCTAGCATGAGAGCACAGATCTCTTTACTGCAGTATATGCTTGATGCTTGGGATCCCATCAACCAAGTATTCCAGATTAGGGGAAAATCTATCCCCTTGACCATAGTGGACATTTACTTCTTGACTGGGTTGTCAAGGCGGGGTGCCCCCATTTCTTTGTCAGGTTCGGCCCAGGGGAATGACTCCGTGAGAGACTATGTCCGCCAGTATTGTAGGGAAGGTTCCCAGCCGAGCAGAGACGGCAAGGTCGTTATCCGTGAGATTACTGATAGGTCTCTCAGGTCCATTCTGTATACTATTGGTAGGATGGCCGGTAGTGCATCTCTTCATGTTGCCAACAGATCTTACGTGCAGCACGCCTTGGAGTGTCTCCAACCGAAAGTATTCAACTGGTGTGATGCAGTACTTGTTCAGATGAAAAGTCAATTGACCAAGGTAAAGGACGGGAAGCTGAAGAACTTTGGATTTGGTTCTATTTTGACTGCCTTCGCCTTGGAGAAAATACCACTGATGCAGCCTCAGTATATTGCACTCGACTTGCCTTCTCCGACCGAGCCACGCATGCAGAGATGGGTCGATCACATGTCTAGGCATGCTGGTCAACCTCAGATTACTTTCACTGATACCTTCTTCAGGTGGTTCGAGCGCCAGGAGATGGTCTATTCCGAGTATCCATATGTGGGCATGGATTTCCGAGGTGATCCGGATTTGGTGTTACCGGATGGCGAACAGTGGGGCGCTATTGGTAAAATCTCTGACCATATCACTGTTTACTGTTTTTATTCATAATGTTGTTGTGCTTTATTCTGTCAAGACTTTTAATCAAACTCTTGTGTGCATGCAGATGTTGGTCCTGTTCGTCCAGCAGTTCGTCCGAGACCGCCAGTCGCTGCCCCAGCAGGGGAGCCTGCTGGGAGGGTTATTCTTCGCGACCTTGACGTGGCCGAGACCCTTACAGCTGTGCAGGAGCAGGTTGAGAGCCTTACTCTCGGTATTCCGGATGTACGGATCGACGAGTTACCTTTACAGTTGCAGCGGCATACTACTGGTGTGCCTAGACGATGGACTCGTCTCTTGCGCATGATTGCACAGGCCGTGACGTGCTATCATGAGCATCACTAGGCTAGGGTGCCCCCTAGCACTTTTGAGTTTTTGGGTCATGCGACCAATTTTTGTCTTGGTTACAGAACATTATGTGTAAACGATAAACAGCTTTTATATATATATTTTGATTTTCGAGGCTTATTCTAGTTGAGTTACATGATCCACTTGTATAACATTGATGATGCATTTCTCTTTATAAATGTCGCAAATGTCTATCTAACACATAGTTTTGCTAATGAGTCGGTTAATGTGTTTAAGTTCCTGGAAATGTGTTGGTATTGAATTAAATCAAACTGTCTTTCCAAAATCTTAACCCTTAGAAACATACGATAAATAGCTGGATTGCGGACAGAATATATACCATTGAGTTGTAGTATCACGAGTTGTGAGTCTAGCCTGACGACTAGTCGGCGTATACCATGGGTGATGGCATCAGAGAGGAGTTCTATCGACGCGCTATACTCAGCGATATTATTCGTTGATTGCCCAATACACACACCTCTGAAACTCACTAACTCGCCGCTTGGATCAAAAATGGCCCAGGCTGCGGAGGACAGGTTCCGCGAACTACGACTCGCTCCGTCAGCATATCCCACACATGTCTCAGAAAGGTTTGACATCTGCAATAAATGTAAAAAGTTGGATTACTCGACCAAAACAAACACTCTAGCGAAAACAAAATACAACAAAAGCACACAGGTTACTATTTAAGCATAGTAACGCTTGAGGTACAACCCATTGCGGGGTTGCGCCAGTGGAATTCCGTCATAATCCATTAACTCGTAGGCTCCTTTTGCTAACACTCGTTTAACAATATAGGGGCCCATCCATAAGGAATTAAATTTACCTGCTCCCAATTTGTCAGATTCTTAGTCGTAAAGCAAGACCAAGTCACCTTCTGAGAAGACACGGGGTTTGACATTTTTGTCGAACTGCGCCTTGACTCGTTTCTTATGGGCTTCGTTAGCCAAAGCGGCATCACGACGGGTTTCATCCAATTGGATTAATTCCAAGAAACGTGCCTCTTCTTCTGAAGTTCCGGGGAGGAGATCAATTGCGAGTTTAAGAGACGAAATTTCACACTGGACTGGTAAGACTGCCTCCAGGCCATACACCAGTTGGAAAGGTGTGAACCCAGTCGCATTCTTTACCGATGTTCGGTAAGCCCACAAGGCTGAGTACAGGATTAGGTGCCACCTTCTTTTGTGAACCCCGATCATCCTTTGCAACATACGCTTCAGGACCTTGTTGATTGCTTCAACTTGTCCGTTGGCTTGCGGATAATACGGGGTAGAGCTGTCGTGAGATAGCCCTAGCTTGGCAGCTAATTCAACCATCATGTGATTGCGAAAATGCGATCCATGATCTGTAACTATAGCCTGCGGTACGCCGAACCTGGCGACTACATGATTGAAAAAGAAAAGGGCAGTTGTTTCACCAGTGTTATCCAATGTAGGCATCGCCTCGGCCCATTTGGTAAAATAGTCAACGGCGACTATAATATACCCATGCCCCCCGGTCGAGGTGGGGTTACATTGCATGAAATCGATGCCCCATTTGGCGAAAGGCCCAACAACAACTATTGGCTGTAAAGGTGCGGGTGGTTTTCTGGTTTTGCTATCAAAAATTTGACAAGCATGGCAACTTCTGACTGCGATTATGCAATCTTTGAACATGGTTGGCCAGAAGTATCCTGCTCGTAAGATTTTTTGTGCTGTTGCATATCCAGATTGATGCCCCCCACACGCGCCTGAATGACACTCATTCAGGGCTTTTTCGGCCTCCTCATGGGTAAGGCACCTCCTCAGAACCGTATCGATACCACGACGGTAAAGCGTATCACCGACGATCATGTAGTCTTTAGCTTGGTATCGTATACGTTTCTGTTCAGAGTGAGAGGTGTTAGGCCTGAACTTTTGGGTTTGGAGATAAATTATGATATCTCCATACCACTCATTGCTTGCAGATATCAGAAACAAACTCTCGTCCACGATTGATTCTTCGGATGTTTCATCGTTGGACGACGATGGGAGATCGCACAATAATTCTGCGAAAACTAGAGCTTTCTTTGATTTGGATTTTACAAATTCCAGATCAAACTCTTGAAGGATCGCTATCCATTTTGAATATTTGCCCCCCAGCAACTGTCGCGACAGTATATAAGTCATGGGGTTGCAATCTGATAAAATGGTAGTTTTCTGAAAGAGGACATAATGTCGAAACCTTTGAATCGCTTGAACAGCCGCAAGCGCTAGTTTTTCAACATAAGAATATTTACTTTCTGTATCATTTAAGTTTTTACTTAAATAATATATAGGATGTTCAATTCCATCGATTTCTTGAACTAAAACCATCGCAATGGTTGTATCCGCTGCAGCCAGATACAGGTTAAAATCTCTTTGATAGTCTGGGGCGTACATTAATGATGCTTTTACTAGAGAATCTTTCAGAGCATCAAAGGAAGCTTGTGCCACCTGATCCCAAACAAAAGGTACATCCTTTTTCAAAAGACGAGTATAACCTTTAGCAAGTTCTGCGTAATTTGGAATAAACCTCCTCAGAAAGTTTGCTTTCCCTTGGAGTTTCTGAATCTGAAACAAATTTGAAGGTGGAGGCAAATTAATGATTGCCTGAACCTTGCAAGGGTCGAGACGAATCCCATCCTTAGAGACTACAAAGCCAAGTAAACGACCAGAACCGACGCAAAACACACATTTGTGCGGATTGAGTCTTATCTTGTAGTGTCGGCAACGTAGAAATATCGCTCTTAAATGCTGCGGATGATCAGTCCGCTTTCGCGAATGAGCCGGAAGGTCGTCGAGATATGGTTGAACGATGTTCTTGATGTCATGGAAGGCATAATTCATTGCCCTCTGAAACGTCGCCCCTGCGTTCTTTAAACCAAAGGGTAATTTTCGATAAGCGAATGTGCCCCACGGACAAATAAATGCAGTCTTTGACTGGTCCTGTGGGCGGATATTTATTTGATTATACCCGGAAAATCCATCCATAAATGAAAAGATTTCACATCCGGCGCATTCATCAATTATCTGGTCGATGAAGGGTGTAGGGTAGTTGTCCTTTGGACAAGCTTGGTTTACATCCCTATAGTCGACACACACTCTAATCGTCCCTTGTTTCTTCATAACAGGGACAATATTCGATACCCAATCGGTTAGAGGAACCGGGTAGATGAAACCAGCATGGAGAAGCTTTTCAACTTCTGCCTTAATGGCAGCGGCTTTCTTGGGGTGCACCTGCCGAAGCCGTTGTCTTACTGGTTTGACATCAGGATACATCTTAATTTCATGTTCAACGATACTCGAGTCAATGCCTGGCATTTCATCATATGACCAAGCAAAGACATCTTTGAATTCGCGGAAAAGAGCGTTATATATTTCCAGTTCTGAAGGGGAACAACCTTTGCCGACATAAATATTCTCTACAACATTTGTTTTAGTCGAGATATTTATGGCTATAGTCTCTTCAATATTGGATAAGTTTCGCTCGGAATCCACTGTATTTACAGTATTTGATAGGAATTCAAAAACTGAAGGGTGATAAAGGTCATGTTGAGTATCTTCTTCATATTCTGGAAGAAGGGAACGATGGTGGTGATCATTCCATGGTGCCCCCTCAATCAACATTGATTGTAAGATTCCTTCGTCAGTCCCATGTACTTTCGACCAAGGATCTAATGGGGTACCATATTCTCTAGACCTATCTACCCAAACGCTTGACGAGCGTTGATTTGGGTTCGCCTCCCATGCCCGAAACATTGATTGCTACAATATTTCTATTGGGCTTGGGGGCAAAACCATGGCATGATCCATGTCGATATCTTCTTCTGCGACCTTCGTGGAAGATATCATGTTGCAGGTTGCTACCAACACTATATTTCCTATGTAGATAGGAGGTGGAAGCGCGAAAGTTCCCATCAATGTGGGGTCTTTCAGTAGGCCTACTCCGATATCTTGAAGCGAATGGTCGCTTCCATGGATCATGGGAATGCTTCCTGTAACTTGTGAACCATTAGGGAGGAAGTTCTGTTGGTCGACGACCGTAATCCCTCCTTGAAAAGGGAAGGCGATCTTCCTAAAATAAGTTGACACTACAGCTGCCATGGCATATATCCATGGTCTTCCCAGTAGGATGTTATAGTCAAGATTCCCATCGATGACTTCAACATCAATTTCCACTGTTTTTCCTCCTAGTTCAACCTTCAAGTTATTTAGGATACCGTACGGGGTGTACGTCCTTCCGTCGAATGCTTTTAGTGTCGTCGAAGATCGCGACAAGGTTGGAGATCCGAGAGTTTTCCAGCAACTCATCGACATGATACATGTAGATGCCCCCTCATCAATAATTGTTCGGTGAACCATTTTGTTGAGGGCTTTCACTTGAATAAGGAAAGCTAGTTGAGCTGGTAACTGAGGATCATATCCTTTGTGGTCAAAGGATACAAGATTGGAATCCTTAGGATCAACCCCACCAATAGCCGATAACAAAGCCTGCCTTTGGGATGGGCAATTTTGTAGTACCTCAAGAGTCGACATAGCGGATGGCGATTGGGCCAAATCTTCCACTATGTTATAATGCTGCGCCGCTCTGGCGCGAGGATTAAATGTCGACTTGTGTACTACTCCCTTCGGCGGTTTTATTGTTAATTCAGGAATGATGGGTGGTACAACTTCTGTCGAAGTTGTTGTCGAACTACTTGGTTGATCTTTACCTTTGTCGTTCGACAGCGGTGGATTCCCGTAATCTTTGTTCCTTGTCGAAATCAAAGCATCATTTTGTTGCTTGGAGATCGATAACATTAGCACTTGCGACGGGGAAGCATTTCCATTATCAACCAGATTTTGACCTTGATTGGGAAACGGATCAGTTAACACAGCCGAGGTATGTGAACTTTTGAAGAACCTTTTAAGCTCAGCCCTGTATGGACAATCTTGTGTCCAATGATCCTCATCACATATAAAACATGGAGTTTTTGGTTTCCCTTTCTTAGGAGGGTTTGAAGAAGTTTTTTCAGGGGATGACTCACCCTGTTTCTTCTTCTTCCCTTTGTTTTGCTTCTTCTTGCTTCCTGGTTGATTGGTTTCTTTGCCTCTATCTCCTGATACGGCATTTACTTCCGAAGCAGGAATTTCTTCTTTTGCATTTTGATCCGAAGTCTTACGGGCTTTCTTAGACGAAGCCTTTGTCGATTTCGCGTTTGCAGTTCCAATCACACCATCGCCGGCATGAGAGTCACTATTTGATTTTGGAGGAGGAGGAATTGAAAATTCCGGTCTAGGGGCGTCAGGTATTTTGTCGTAGAGCGTGCCAGACTGAGTATACACTAAGTCTAGATATTGTGCACGAGCAATAACCTGCTCCTTGTTACAACTCCCCCATTGGCCACATCTTCCGTTATAGCAGGAAGTAACGACTTTATAAACCATTCAGCTAATAGCTGATCGGGAACGTAAGTCTTTACCATCCTGCGACGACGACGCCACTCATGTATATGATCGGATATATGGGTGGCCGTCGTCTGCTTGAAGTTGGTTAAGATTTTGGTTCCAGTTTCATACCTTATCGGTAATTGAAAATGGGTTAAGAAAGTCGTGGCTAGGGAACTGAAATTGTCGAAAGAGGCTCTAGGTAATTCAATATACCATTTAGCCGCTGGACCTGTCAATGTCCTCTGAAAAAGGCGAAGCCTTATCGAATCATCGTTCAGGGTGTTCGACGAACACCATAGATGAAAAGTCATCACATGATTCGATGGGTCTTCGCCTGGATTTCCATTGAATTTAGGAATGTCCGATGGAAGCTTGTGAGGAATCGCTGGCCACCAAGGGGCGTAAGCAATTGGATCATTTGTTAATCGGTGTAAATCCGGTAATTCTAAAGTTGCCACGAATGGTAACTGTTGATTCAGGTTAGGTGAGGCGTACCCAGGATACGATGGAATCGCCTGAGCAGTAGGCCTTTGCATACCAGCATAATGTAATTGATGTTGGTATGACTGATACGGTTGGTGGACTTGACCACTGTAAAGCGGTTGGTTTTGACCGTTTTGAATATACGGTTGTCCACTGTTCGCAAAGATCTGCTGCTCAGAACCTTGGTACACTTGCTGGAATTGTGGTTGTTGGTATTGCACCAGCCACGGTTGTGAAGCCATGTTCTGCTGCGCTATACTAACCGTAGGACCAAGATGTGGGGTAATTGTACCCGTTTGGACCTGTGTCGCCCCACCAGTTGGCGATTGTGGTTGTGTCACAGGGTCAAGGGGCTGTTGCATTACAACCTGAGAAATCTGAGGTTGACATACAACAGGCATCGTTTGAACTTGTGACACTGTTACAATAGCTGGTGTTGTCGGGATGCTCGACATAGGTACACATTGTTGCATAGAATACACAACTCTTGGTTGTTGGGGTAGCATAGGTACCCAACCACTTGTCGTAACTCCAGTATAACCTGAATACTGTTGAGAACTGCCGTATGGATATCCTCCCGGAGGGGGTAATGAAAGGGCATACTGCCCCCCATATGGTAGCAATCCGGAACTCAAGGGGATTGTTTGCCCTTGGGGACTGGATGGCCCAAATTGACCTCCATAGGGATCAATCTGTCGAGTCTCAACATAAGAGTTACCGGATATTATTCCGGAGGAACAAACTGGAACAGACCACACTGTCGAAATAGTCCCTGGGTGGACTCCTTCTAGCGGTTGTGAGCTAGTTGGGACAGATGGTACGCCGGCAAACATGGTCGGAGTGACGGCAGGTGGTTCTACTGTTGCTGTGCCGTTCGACACAGTCCTAGATGTTGACGGTTGCTCAGACATTTTGAGTCTATCCAATAGATTGCCTAACGATTCTACAGGAACTTCCACTGGTGATGGACTAACTTCTGATGTAGAAGGAAAAAGAGTGACCCCTACTCCAAAATGGGTTGGAGTACTTGCTTGCGGATCCTCTACAATTTCCTCTATCGCAATCAAACCAGGTGGGAGAGGAAGACCGTCAGGTCCGTAAAATATTTCTGGTGCCGAAGAAGTGGTTGATTCGACAACGACAGTTGTTTGAGGAACAAGACTCTCTGGACCGGTTACAGATGGAACTGGTTCAGTAACGCAAGTATTTGTTCTCAGACTAGGATCAGTGTTACTGTCCCTCTGTGGCTGTTGAACTTCTTCAATAGAGGCAAGGTTTCCAGAAATGTTGTCGGAACACTTGTTCTAACTTCGATAGGAGATTTCGAACCGGTTAAACGAGTTCGCTTTGTCCGTATTGTTTTCGATTCCGGAGACAAAGACGGTTGACTCGTAAGCCTCCGCGAACGACGGGGTTTCAATTGACTTTCTTCCACGATTGCGGATTACTCGATCAACTAAAATACAAAAAGGGGAAAGTGTGTTTCCGAATTGAATGAATTTTATTAGACGCTTTAGACACAACTTGCTTTTTCACTTTTAAAGAGTCGAGAAAAAGCTAAAGATGACTCTAGTCTCCTTCGATGTTTTAACGAGCCCGAAGTGACAAATGCTCGGCTGGACTTTTTCTGTTATAGAGTCTGAAAAAGGCCAAAAGAAACTGCTCTGGAGTTCTAGGCAGAGGGTGTGCCAAACTTTTCGCAAAACCGCAGAATACTTTTTAAGGTACGGGCGGTCGATCTTCCTGAATGCTGTGTTCAGTGCATTGCGATCAGTAGGGCGGCCGACACGGCTTCCTAAGGATAAAAGATATATGCCTATAGGGGTCTCCCAATATATACGCGACGGTACGTGGGAGCACAATCCGTACTAGCGCTATCGTCCCTCAGGAGGAATCACCCACCTTCCACGAGATCGACAGTCACTAGGCTTAACGACGTCGGAACACGTCTCTAGCCTAGACCTCTATGTTGTGCGTTATGTTGCAAAGCGTTGTTAGGTTCATTCAGTTTATTTTAAGTTGATCTTTTTAGAAGTTTGCCTTTCAGGATCACCACGAGATGTATGGTACAATTCCTAAATGCAGTCTAAGATGATAAGCAAGCTTTATTATCTTTTCAACTTTGAAAATCCTAGCTACTAAGGGAAAAGAAAGACACCATCTTTTCTCAAAGAGCAATCAGCACACTCTAATGCACTCTTCCTAAATCAAGCATGCAAACTTATCAAAATGCAAATGCACAATGCAGGTGTTTGTTTTCCGCTTTCTTAGTATTGATGCCTACAAAGAAAGCTTTTTGTACAACTTTGAATTTGCTTTTAAATGAAAAGTACAAACAAGTTTACTTTTTCGAAATCAACAAGGGTAGAAGAGATTACAACACTTTGCGACTTTCGAAATGAATAATTGTTTTTACACTTAAAAGAGACAAACTCAAACCAATAAGCAAAAGCAAATGTATAATCAACTGCAAACAGCCAATGAACTCTCTCCTAAGATCACAGTCAATCAGATCTGAATCAAGGGCTACAGGATGATTATTTCACTCATGCAAAGGAAAACTGTAAATGACGCCACAAACACATAAAAACACTCACAGTCTTTTTGTACAAAAGGAGGCGGAATTCAAGCAAAGAAAAGGAGTTATCAGACTGGTACCTATGCTGGTTAAAGGCTGCAAAAACAGAGATCAAAACAGGGCAACAGACAGCAGAGAACCCCAGCTGCACAAGGCCAAACTGGTTCAGCGCAACCTCAACACTGAGGATTTGACATTCAGCGCAGGTAGCCTTCACGGGACTTTCGTTGAAATGCAGACTGCCTTCACAGCAGTTGCGTTGAAGGAAAAACTCTCGTTTCTCCTGGGTTCTGGGTCACAAAATGCTCAAAAATCAACAGTTTCAGGCCAAATCAGAAACAAAAGCAAGGTACAATCAAAGGGATGCTTTGAGAGGGTACTAAGATCTATCACAAAGGATCATCAAGTCATTTGTGAGTCCATTGTTCAGATCATAGACAAAATCCAGTGAAGGATCAAGGCAGCAACAGTCTACTTTGCAGAAGCAGTTCGATTGTTGTTGTTGAGTCTATGAAACAAACAATGATGGAAACACAAATAAAATGACTAAAACAAATCTCCCCAGTGGAGTCGCCAATTTGTTGTGGGGAAAAATGCCTATGCAGGACGATCCTATCCACCTAAGGTGTGACAATGCCTTAGCAACAAACAGATACAGCTATTCTGGTTTCTTCCTTTATGAAATGTGAAAGAGGGGAGATCAATAGACTTATCGGTGTCTTCCGTTTGTCCCTCGATCTAGATCCTCTTCTCTTTGGGTGTTCACAGCTACTTGCCTCCTCGCTCGCCCAAGAGAACAGCTACTTGATTCCTGCGAGATCACAAGAGAACAGCTACTTGCGACAAGAGAACAGCTACTTGCGACAAGAGAAGAACACAACACAAAGGCAAATATT
The DNA here is from genome assembly GCA_031772625.1 of Pinus tabuliformis. Taxonomy (NCBI): domain Eukaryota; kingdom Viridiplantae; phylum Streptophyta; class Pinopsida; order Pinales; family Pinaceae; genus Pinus; species Pinus tabuliformis. Next base: position 323,619,688 of record CM062813.1, read on the forward strand.
CATATTCATAAATGATTCAGGATTAGAAGTAAATCAAATACACTAATGCAATCATACAAATACACCAGTATATAGGAGAAAACCAAGATAGCTTTATTGATAAATAACAAGGTTCAGGAAGAGATACAACCCAGAGGGCTCCAATCCAGCATCTCCTTCCCAGCAGAATGGAATTCCTATCTTCACCTCCCTTCAAAGCATTAAGCACCCAATGATTCCAGTCTCAAACCAACAACAATTCTTTGCAATAACAAAATTCCAACCTCTAGATCTCATGGAGGAGAGATCTATATATAGATGTTTTGGAGAGAGGATGAGTCAGCTTGAGATCTGACTAGTGTCCTCTCCCTCTCTCAGTTCTTGAATCCACTTGGAGGTTCTTGCTTCCACTTGGAGATTTGGAACCTCTTACTCATCACCAGTCGAATTCCCTGAGGCAAGTGTCATTTTGGAAGCTTCCTGGGCATTGACACCTTGAGGAATGAGTCTGCCACATGTCCAATCTCGCTCAGCGCAGGTAGCCAGTGTTGGAGTTGACATTCAGCGCAGGTAACCAGTGGAGCCATTGACATTCAGCGCAGATGGTCAGTGGAGCAGTTGACATGATCCTGAATTGACTTGTTTTTGAGCAGTTTCAGGTGGAGAACTTCTATGAATTGTTGTGGTTTGTTAGCCTTGTTCCTCTAGGGGTAGGAACAACATGTTTAGGGACTTTGGATCCCTTAGATTATGGACATTTCATGCTCAATGCTGTAAGGCACAAAAATGTCTATAACACCCTGGGAGGAGCTTGTACAGCATCAAGGCACAAGTTGTAAAGTTCTTCTTTGATCTAAATTAATACAATCAGATTCATTTTTCTCAAAAAATTGTCTTATGTGATTTGTTTCATGAATTCCTTGATCATCGTGATAATTATGCTTTATTATATTGGCTTTTCAGGTGCTATTTAATTTGTGTGCTTGTTTGTGTTTGCAGATCCTCTACAAAGGAGCTCATTTGGATCAACGGAGCGAGGCTTCCACAAACTTGCATTGGACCCAAGGTACGCCTAAAACACTTGTTTGCCTTTATTTGTAAACTGCATATTTAGAGAAAGATAGAAGTTGATTGGTTTGTTTGTCGCTAGATATCATTAGATACTAGGGAGGTCGGTCTTGTCTGCAAGAACGACTCATTCCGTGTGACAGGAGTTTTGGATATATTAAAGTTATTTTCCAGTTTGAATAGTCCATTAGTGGATGATTGTCTCCATGACTAGTTGAAGGAATATATGGAATGACGTACTTTTCCATTCTATATCTTTTGGGGAATATGATGATGTAGGAATGCTAGTATGTTTTAGGAGGTCCCCATGGACATCTATAAGACGCGCAATCAGATTGTCACATATTTCAATGAGATTGGTCATGTGGTGGACTGAAGGACTAAGAGACAAATTCATCTTAAATGTATTTCGGACAGATTCCTTGTAGGTTTTTTTGGGATCTGTGGAAGTGGAGCATATATTGTCTTACAGCCGGGTACATTCTATCACTTTACCTAGAACTGTGGAGAGGGCACAAATACACGTGCAGAGGTTATTTCACTATGGGAGGTCCACTTTTGTGCAAAGTGGATCCATATCAAGTCATTAACAATATTTGGATGCTCAAACGTGATCTTGGACTAGGTATAGAAGCAGTCTTCTTTCGCACCTCATAAATTCCTAAGAGAATCAAGGTGATCATGGGATGGTCTAGTGACATAACTTTTGGGCTTATATACAGGGAGAAAAACATTATTGCAGATACATCATCAAAATAGGGTCTCAACAGACCACCTAGGGATATTTTTTTCACTGCCTTTTGCAACTATTCAGTACACAGCTCGGGGCATTTTCACTTACCTTAGACTCCCTCGACACCCTTGGGATCTACTATTTTGTTATCTAGTATATTTTATGTTATTTTTTTTGTGATAGTTGTTGCATATTATGTATATTAGGTTAGGATACATATCAAGATAGATACATTATCTATTATTACAATGTTATTTTGGACTATATCTAGATTTGTAAAATGCCCTAGTGTTGATGGTGCTGGACCCGCCAACATTCAGGGGATCTCCGTGGTATGAAGTCCTAACTAGAACTCACACCGTTTGGTGTAGGAGTCCCATCCAGTACGATGGACCAGTTGCCATTATCTTAAAGATATGTCTTAGCTCTTGTTTGTTAGCATGTGAGAGTGGTCTTCTTCGTCTTTGAACAACGAGGTTCGCGTGCCTGGTGAGTGTTAGTGTTACTTGTGTCAAGGTTCGTTCACCATAGAGGGAGGGTGGAGGTGAGTCTCTAGTCAAATGGGTTGAGTCCCAACTTTTTCAGAGACACACAACACACATGACATGCGCAGCTTTCGGTAGAGCAGTCCATAAGGATGCGGCAATCATATACACACAATGAAAGGATAGCATGTACAACACCCAACGAAGCAGTCCGCACGAGTGCGACAGTGGTTATAACAAGTTCATGGGAAAGGTTATGTTTGATGTCTCGTGAGGCAGCCCATGCGAGCAAGACATCGTTAACAACTTATACAACACATTTTCATAGACATGTATATTAGAGAAACCAAAATAGTTCAATTGTTTAACACGGGTTACAAAAACCTACATTACAAGTGTTCCAAGATTAGTCTTACAATTACAATACATGTGTGAAAACATGTTGACCTATTATTAGGCTTCTGAATTAATCGAAATTTTCATGACACATCGGTACACCATTATATCACTAACCCCGATGGCAGGGTGTTGGAGCCATTGCTCGCTTCTCAAAGAAAATATTACAAACTCTCAAGGCTATGTGGGAGGAGCCAAGGTGAAAAGTCTTTTGCATGTACAAATGGAGGGTATTTATAGCCAAGGGTAAAACTGGCCCTTGTGACTGTTCAACTTCCCTCATGACTATTTGACTTTCATGACTTTTCAACTTTACATGACTCTTCAGATTACATGTGGGTCTCTTGGACTTCCACGTTACATTACATTTATTTACAACATAATGGCCCATAGTAGTGATGTGGCCAACATGACTCATGACACAACTTAAAACGATAGTGCTGGTATGTTCATGCTATTGGTGGTGTCCATGTCGAGATGTAGTGTTGCTGAGTGATGGATGTCCTCTTGGTGTATCATAAATTCACCTCTGCATGGCAAGGTGTGCAGATTTTTTGATGGTCTTGGTGTTCACTTGATGTTGCATGTACACGTCACTTCTTTGCTTGTACTTTGGCATGCTTTACATGTTCATTTGTTCACAAAAAATCTCCTCACATGCACTGTTCGTTCGTCCGTTCGTGAAACAATCTCCTTGCATGTGCTCTCCTTGTGCATATCGTTCATCATCATGTCATGTCTTATCCATGTACCTATATCTGCAATAACTCATGATGAGACAACATCAAATCCATAAACCTCCTAGTCTACCATGATGCACTGTCGTTTTTTTCGGATGCAAGTGACCAGGAGAGAGGAAAAGGACACGAAACTACACAAGGTAGATTTCAAGTTGGGATGCGGGTTCTAGGCATTGCTAATGAAAATTGTGCTGAAGTCACTAGGAGACTAAGATGAACAATCTAGACCAGCAGTGACTGTCCGCAGGATCTAGCTCGGTTGGCGGGCAGATATGCACAATATTTTGGGGGAAGCAGTGCAGGTAGCAGAGGGGATTGGCAGTAAAAACTACACAATTCCTCCTAGGAGCTGGCAGCAGGCTGCAAGAGGCTTGCCGGAAAAAATGTGCATTGTTTCAAGGAGTTGGTAGTGGGTTATAGGAGTGTTGTTGGTGAAAACTGCACAATTGCTGGCAGACTGGCATGCTGGACACCCCATCACAGTTTTTGAGTTGAGTGGGATGTTGGGCTACTGAACATCCCATCACATTTTTTGAGCTAAGCAGAATGTTGGGTTGCTGGACATCCCATCGTAGTTTTTGAGCTGAGTGGGATGTTGGGCCACTAGTTTATTTCCCATTGTAGTTTTTTGGTTGAGCAGTAGGTCGGCTAACTAGGTGGATGGCTAGAAAAACTGCACAATTTTTTGAGGGAAGCAGGGACAACACAGGGTGTATGTCCGCCATGTCAGCACAAATTCTTCAGTTAGCAGAGCAGGAAAGGTCGTAGATTTTGTGCAATTTTCTGGGGGAGTGAGTCCCGAGGTCACTTCCCAGTCAAACTCTCCAGATGACTAGCTAGAGGATTGGTTGTTTCACTTGCGGGTAGCGTAGATTGAGATGGTTTGCTGAGAAACTCCTATGTTGTTCTAGGTGATAGTCAGTTCAGTCGATTTCAGGATTGTGCAGTGCAGGCTTCTTGGAGGACAACCTCAATCTCTGTGAAATTCTGGGTAGCAATACATGCTCACTGAGTGCTAAAATTGCACAATGCACCTCAGCAAGGGTACAGTTGCTTGAGGATGATTCAGTCATTAGAACTTCAGCAAAAATGGCTAAGCGTGTGAGTGAGTGAACTTGTGCACACGTGACCTTGCAAACACATACTCAACATGACTCAACGACGAGGCACCTCAAACCATCAAGAAAAAACATACTCAATGTGATTAACCGATGGTGCGAGAGACAATCGCGACGCTTGTGATAGATCGTTGGACGACCACGACGATGCTTGCACAATAGTGCATATAAATTCGTGTGTGAGTGCGACATGTTTACATAACGAATACAACATGTACACACAAAGTGAGGACCTTGTGCATGACTAGAACATGGTTGCAAACGTGACATTGTGACCAACATGAAAAACGTTGTCCGTTGAATGGTCAAGCAAGGAGGTTGAAAAGACTCAACACGAGCCAATGGGGTGAACCCGAGTGCTTGCAAACATCAAGTAAAAACCCAAGGGAGGCTCTAAAATCAGATGCAGCCTAAAAATTTTAAGGGTGTTTCAGTCGCTACACACTTGGCGACACACTTGTTGTCTAGCTTCTCTCCTTTGGTTCATTGACAACACAAGACCTTGGTCTTTCAGGGTGTATTGAATCGGTGTGCAAATTACTTCAACTTCTTGACTTACCCCATGGATAAACATGGTTCACCTTTCGCCAACTCAATCAAACACAACAAAAAGTTTCGACTTGATGACAGTGTTTCGAAATCGAGAAGGGTAGTTTGGCTCGTGAGTTAAAAAAAATTAGAGAATAATTTTTCATCTCTGGTGTTTCTCTGCTGCCAGCAGGCTTGGACAGTACCTGGCAGAGTCATGCAAGAACACACACATTGCTCCACTGCCAGTGAACCTAGTCAGTACCCGGTGGAGTTGCATGCTTCACCTATTTGCACAGGAAGCCTTTCTCTTTTTTCACCTTTGTATTTTTTAAGGAGGATTGTGCATAGGCACTTATTTATTTTTGGGGCAAAAGAGGGATCCCAAATTATTAAGAGTAGAAGAGGTTGTTCCTTCAGAGAATCATGTAAGACCTCTGACATAGGTTTGCTCGTTTATATTTTCCCCTTCTCTGTTTCTACTAATTGGATGAGATTGAACACACAGAGCAGAAGGATGAGTATAAGCATGGGGTTTCCCAGTGTGGACATAGGTTCATGGTTGGACCCAAGCTTCCCTTGCAATTGTCTTGCATTTCCCGTCAAGACTTCATCAACCGAAGGTTATACCCAAGCACAGAGAAGACTGACACAAGACTAGCCAAGTGTTACAATGTCACAAGACTCTTTAGATCTCAGCCACATACTCATTCAAACGCTAAAACTCAGTAGAGGGAAGCACTTATTTACAAAACTAAAAATAACATGATACTAAGAAAAATAAATAAAACGAAACAAAAATAGTAAGCAAAGAAAACAAGACAAAAAGCAAAAAAAGCGAGCAAGTAAACAAACCAAACCAAGTCAACAAGAAAACAAACATGCAAACTAGAAACAAGGACAAGCAGGAAAACAAAAACTACTCCTACTCCTACGCTAATAGTGCATGAGCCTACTCGCATGAAGTGATATTTCCAATGCAGCCACTGTGCATTGGCTGGCCCATTTTGGTGAAGGCATTGTTCGCGAGAAACACAGTTAAGGAAACCAGCAAACATAAAAGATATAAAATTGAAGACCAACACACTCTGAGTTTAAACGCTTCCACGGAAAATAAAAGAGTGAAAGTGCAAGACAAACCCTCCATGGAATTTCCATGTTGATGTGACACACTGCATACAAATGATAAACATATGCACTCTCTTGATTGTGGTAGACAAGAAAACATGAGAAAAAGAGACAACTTGCGCCTTTCAAGTGTGCTTACTCTGAATGATTCCTCCAATGCGCAAGCGATGGGATCATGTGATTTCGGTGGAGGAAGCGAAATGTATGTGTTGGATTGATCTTCAGCGCATACAGATGAGTGATGAGGAGCCTTGGGTGTTTCGCAAATTTTCTAATCAGAAGTGGAACTAACCTCAGGAAAGTGAGGGCCTGACATAACCATTAGCTCAGGCTGAAGTGCCTCGACAGCTTGCGAGGTTTCCACTTCGTCAATAGATAAATCATCAGAGACTAGTGGCTTAGATAGATTAAAAATGAGTGAATCAACATCGTGATCAGATGAAGAAGTACAGAGATCACGACAACTGTGATCAGAAAATTCAGGATGTTTTTTGGCATCCTCATGATTTGATGAATCATACAGAGGGGTAGAAGAGAAGCAAGAATGTTCACCCTCTACATTTCCGAAAAAAGCAGATGAAAGATCAAGTGGATTTTTAATGAACAATTTGTCCTCTCCATTATCAAATGATGGACTCACATCAGGTGTGTTCTGCGAATGATCGAAAGCATATGCATCCGTGGATGGATTAACACAAAGACAATTAGGGATGATGATGTCAGGAAAAATTAGAGGTGGCACAGATAGAAGGAGGTCATCCTTCACCACTGGTTCATGCTCAGATGCTCGGTCATACTCTTTGTGAATGTCAGCACAGGTTGGTTGTGCAACATCAACTCCGTTGATGGCTTGATCCTCGTTCACAACAGGTGTAGAGTCTGGAACAAAAGAACACAAGGCAGTGCAATCTAGAGGATCAGCAGAATGCAGAGACATAGGTTGAGGTAACAAGTGTGTATGACAAACCATGGGCTTCCCAACCAAATCTGCGCAGATATTGAGAGTAGTGAGAGTGGGAGGATGTGAAAGTTGAACAGACGTGTGCACATGTTCTCCCACATCACTCTGCGGTGGTGGAGATGTTTGATGAGGGGAGGGTAGATAGTCACTTATGACAGTGACTATGTCTGCTTGTGATAACACAACTCCATCATTGAAGTATGTCGAGTAGGGTTTGAACTTCAACTTCATCTTGGGACAGAGTGATTTGGTAAGGCAATATTAAAAAATGTCCATGAGATATTGGAATTTCATCTGACTCTTCAAAGCTTCAAACATGAATAGATGGAAGCGCTACAAAAATTCCATAGGCAATTCATGTGGGGCCCTCCATTGTTTTAACATTTTTTTATCAAGTGCTTCAGGATCAAATGGTGAAAAATAGATTCAATTAGATCATTTAACTGCTTGAATGAGTGCATGGAGTTATGAGGCAGTGTGCTACACCATCACAATGGGTGGTCGTGAAGTGTGTGTTGTGAGCAATGAACAAACCTATGTTTCATTAAAACCTTCCACATTCTCCATGAGCACGTGTAAGTCATCTAAGTGCTCAGGCTAGGCCACTTCGCCTTCACCATCATATGTGATTTGTGACAAGTCATCCTAGAACACCCTCTCAATGTGAAAGATATTTTCATTGGACAAACATTTCGGAGGGTGAACTATAACAAAGTGCATGATAGATGTGCAAAGATTCAACATAGATTGTGAGGACTGAGCTTGTCATCTAGCCCTCCTTCTAGCGCCAAAATGTTGATTGTGTTCGACCCACCAATATTCAGGGGATCTCCCCAGTATGAAGTCCCAACTAGACCTCACACTGTTTGTTGTAGGAGTCACATCTGGTACGATGGCCCAATTTCCATTATCTTAAATATATGCCTCAGCTCTTGCTTGTCAGTACATGAGAGTGGTCTGCTTTGTCTTCGAACAATGAGATTTGTGTGCCTGGTGAGTGCTAGTGTTACCTCTGTCAAGGTTCTTTCACCGCAAAGGGAGAGGGTGGAGGTGGGTCTCTAGTCGAATGGGAAGGGTCCCAACTTTGTCAGAGACACACAACACACAGGACATGCGCAACTTCCGGCGGAGCAGTCCACATGGATGCGGCAATCACAAACACACAATGAAAGGATAGCACATACAACACCCAACGAAGCAGTCCGCGCGAGTGCAATGGTCTTTATAACAAGTTCATGGGAAAGGTTTTGTCTAATGTCCAGTGAGGTAGCCCATGCGAGCAAGATAGCATTAACAACTTATACAACATATTTTCATAGATATATGCATTAGAGCAACCAAAACAGATCAATTTTTTAACACAGGTTAAAGCAACATGCATTATAAGTGTTCCAAGATCAATCGTACAAGCAGTTACAATACATGTGTGAAAATGTGCTGGCCTGTTATCAGGCTTTTGAATTAAGCGAAAGTTACAAGACACATTGGTACACCATTACATCACTAACCCTGATGGAGGGGCATTGGAGCCACTGCTCATTCGTCAAAGAAAAGATTACAGACTCTCAAGGCTATGTGGGAGGAACCAAGGTGAAAAGTCCTTTGCATGTACAAATGGGGGGAATTTATAGCCAAGGGTAAAAATGGCCCTTGTGACTGTTCAACTTCCCTCATGACTGTTTGAATTTCATGGCTTTTCAAATTGACATGACTCTTCAGATTACATGTGGGTCCCTTGGACTTCCACGTTACATTACATTGATTCACAACAGTATGGCCCATAGTAATGATGTGGCTGACATGACTCATGACATGACTTGACACGACAATGCTAGTATGTTCTTGTTGTTGGTCATGTCCATGTCGAGCTATAGTGTTGTCGAGTGATGGATGTCCTCTTGGTGTATCATAGCTTCACCTCTGCATGGAAAGGTGTGCAGAGTCTTCAACGGTCTTGGTGTTCGCTTGATGTTGCATGTGCACATCACTTCTTTGCCTGTACTTTGGCATGCTTTACATGTTCGTCTGTTCACAAAAAAATCCTCGCATGTTCGCCCATTCGCCGAAAAAAATATCCTTGCATGCATCGTCCATTCACAAGAAAATCTCCTCACATGCATCATCCATTCGCGAGAAAATCTACTTGCATGCATCATTTGTTCGCCTATTCGCGAAAAAATCTCCTTGCATGTTCTCTCCTTGTGCATATTGTTCATCGTTGCATCATGTCTTATCCATGTACCTATATCTACGATCACTCATGACAAGACGACATCAAATCCATAAACCTCCCAGTCTACCATGATGCATTTTCGTTCGCTTTCGAATGTAGGTGACCGGGAGAGAGGACAAGGCTATGAAACTACACAAGGCAGATTTCAAGATGGGATTGCGAGCTCCGGGCACTGCTAATGAAAATTGCACAGAAGTCACTGGGAGATTGAGATGGACAATCCAGATCATTAGTGACTTTTTGCGGGATCTGGCTTGGCTGGTGGGAAGATCTGCACAATTTTTTAGGGGAAGCAGTGCAGGCAACAAAGGAGCTTAGAAGCAAAAACTGTGCAATTCCTCCAGAGAGATGGCAGTGGGCTACAAGAGTCTTGCCGAGAAAAATGTGCATGTTTTCAGGGGAGCTGACAATGGGTTGCAGCAGTGTTGCTAGTGAAAATTGCACCATTATAGGTAGGTTGGCCTGCTGGACATCCCATTGCAGTGTTTGAGTTGAGTGGGATGCTGGGCTACTGAACATCCCATCACAGTTTTTGAGCTGAGCAGGATGTTGGGCTGTTGGACATCCCATCATAGTTTTTGAGCTGAGTGGGATGTTGGGCTGCTGGTTGACTGTCCATCGCAATTTTTCGAGTGAGCAGCAAGTTGACTCACTGGGTGGCTAGCTAGAAAAACTGCGTAATTTTTTTAGGGAAGCAGGGACAGACACAAGGTCTCTGTTCGGCATGTCAGCACAATTTCTTCAGTTAGCGGAGTGGGAAAGGTCTACATTTTTTGCGTAATTTTTTGGGGGAATGAGTACCAGGGTTAGTACCCGGTCAAACTCTTTAGTTGACCAGCTGGAGGGTTGGTTGTTTCACTTACAAGTAGTGTACATTGAGATGGCTTGCTGAGCAACTCCTGCGCTATTTTGGGTGATAGTCGGTTCAGTCGATTCTAAGATTGCGCAGTGCAGGCTACCTAGAGGACAACCTCAAGCTCTATGCAATTCTGGGCAGCAGTATATGTTCACTAAGTGTTGAAACTGCACAATGCAGCTCAATGAGGGTCCGACTGCTTGAGGATGATTCGATTGTCAGAACTTCAACAAAAATGGCTAAGTGTGTGAGTGAGTGAACTTGTGCGTACATGACCTTGCAAACACACACTCAACATGACTCGACGGCAAGATGCCTCAAACCATCAAGACAACACATACTTAGTGTCACTGATTGATGATGCGAGCGACAAGCGTGATGCTTTTGATAGATCATTGAATGGCCGCGATGATGCTTGCGCGACAATGCATACAACTTTGTGTGTGAGTGCGACGGATGTTTACATAGCGAATACAACATGTACACATGAAGCGAGGACCTTTTGTATGATGAGAACATGGCTGCAAGCGTGACATTGTGACCAATGTTTAAAAAGTTGTTTGTTGAACGGTCAAGAAAGGAGGATGCAAAGGCTCAACACGAGCCCACGGGGTGAGTCTGAGTGCTTGCAAACATCAAGTAAAAATCCAGGAGAGGCTCCGAAATTGGATGTAGGCCAAAATTTTGGAGAATATCGCTACAACACCTAATTAGATAGCCATATGTGATGGCTATATTAGAAGTAAGTAAAATAAAATAATATGGAAATATATATATACCTAGCCCAATGTAAACATCTTTTTGTAAATAAAATGACGTGGTTTTTTTTTTCCTTAAAAAAAACATGGCTGTGAGCTACAATCGAAAGTGATGTTATTTTAAAACGTATTTGTAGCATGGTAAACACAAGTGCTTGAACATTAAAACACAATTTTAAGTTTCTTTTGGCTTATTGGTAAATGGGTTGGGGAAGTTTTGTGCCTTTAACATATTTCCATAATAACAAAAGCATAACCGATAAAGGATGAATAATACCAAGGACGTACAAGCTTGGATGCTTTTTACATCATTGCACATCTTCGTATTTGAACTTCCATATATTTGGAGAAAGGATTTTGTGGAGTGCAATCAAAGCGTTGAATGCCAACCATATCATTGTTGTTGGATTCGAACTTTATAATGTAGAATTTTAAACTTGAGCATTATATGGGCTGAGAATCGAATATTATAATCTGAAACTTTAAGTATGGGCTGAGAATGGAATATTATAATCTGAAACTTTAAGTATATTATTTATAATTTTTCATTAGGTTTTTGTTGTTATTGAATCTATTTTTATAAGAAAGTCTTATAAAAATACTATTTTGCTAAATTGTTATTATATTATATTTAAATAATTAATAATTAATTATTTAATAAAAAAATCTATGTTTTAAAAATTTATTGTTATTTTCATACTTCTGGCTAACAAGGGCCAATGGATTTATAAAGTTCCTCCTAGCATGTTAATGATAATCTTGTTATGTTATGTGTTATATATAATATAGTTAAAGTATTTGATATTAAACAATTATTTGGGTATTTTGATTTGTTTAATTTTGAAAATTATTTTTATAGTTTTATTTATAATGTTATGTATAGTTAAGTAAAGATCTTTTTACCGCATTATGTTAGAATGTAGTGGTTAAAGAAGGACTTAATTTTTAAATTATGAATACATTGTTTCTTTTCATGGTTATGTAGCAATTTCTTTGTAGAACTCAAATAGATCTTTGATCTTGTGTTGAATATGTTTTGTATTCTTTGAAAGTAAATTGGGTTATATTGTAGTGAGGGGTTGGTCCTCAAATGAAATGGTTCTAAGTGGGGCCTACCCCTCGACTTAGCGAGCATGGGGTTAGAGGGCCACCATCCAAGGGTCAAAGGACAAGGTCCATGTGCTATTCAATGAATGGTTTAAATCCATTGTAATTTAATACTAGTTAAGGGATAAGGGTTGTAATCTATTTAGGTTAACAAATTAGGGTCAGTTGAAGTAGGAAAATATATAAATAGTTGTATGGTGAATGGCTAGTTAATACAATGAGATAGAGAGATTGTGACTCTTAGTTGGGGTATTTTCTCTAGTTAAGGGTTTCCATGGTAAATATTGTGTTTACAATGTAAATGTACCATTGTTACTTGAATGTTTTAGATTATAATAGTGTTGTTTCTCTTGCACATGTTTATCAATCTCTCCACTCTAAAAAGAAAAAAACCATAAATGTTCTTCATGAGAATATGTACAAATAAACTACTATTAATTAAGATCCAATTATTTCTTTGCCACATAACCATCTGCAATTTCCTATTGTTTACTGTTTGACGGGGAAACACAATCAAACATATGTGGTTGCATAGGCCTAATCTTCTTGGAGAGAATTGTTTGTTTTGAATTGTATTGGCGTGGAGGAAGAAGAACAAATTCGAAAGTCGAGCTAATTGCACTTTGGGGAACTTTAACTTTTGCTAAGATTGTGGGGGTGGCTTCTTTGAATGTATTTCAGGATTCAAAGACTGTGGTAGAGTGGGAAAATGAGTCGGGTGCATTAAATACCTTCTCATTGGAACATTGGAAAGATAGGGTATGTACTCTTATTAATTCCCTCAATTTTATTTCCTTTACGCATATCTACAAGGAGATCAATCATGGGGTGAATGATCTATCTAAGAAGGGATTGGCCCATACAACCAGGAATTATCTACATTAAAGAATATGAAGAAGATGCACTAGTAGTTGCTGGGAGATTTCACATTTTCTAATAATTTGGGGAAATTACTTTTTATTTGTTATTTTATATTTTGTAGTTTATGTATAGTGGGATATGGTGGTTATCTTTTGAAAGCTTTGCTAAATATGTAGCTATGATCCATAAGTCACAATTTTGAAGCCTGCTCATGTGATGTAATAGATTAGAGCACATAGTGTTGTTTGCGTACATATTTTGAATGATGCTTAAGAATAGCGCACATATGCTCTTAGTGTAAACTCTTATAAATAATTATAAGATATTCATTTTTTCTTTAAAAAAAATGCAATTAATGCACACATAAGGCTCAATGTCTTCTTCAATAAGTACAAGTTTAAATCCTTGAATTCCTTGGAATAGGTGTGAAGCCAATTTAATTGTTTTATCTTAGAAAACACTCATCTCCCATTGGTCAAGGACTAGGATCATCTCTATGTTTCAATCCTTTTTTGAGCCAATGTGATTGTTGTCCCTTAGAGAGCACTCCTTTCCCATTGGTCAAGGAGTAGGATAATCTCCCTACATTTCAATATTTTCTGGAAATGTTTTCTTTTTTTTATTATGATGATTTTAAAGCTCAAATTTTTAAAGATTTTTTTCCATTGTAATGTCAAATTTGTTTGCATACAAAGATGGCGAGGTTTTCATTATTATATGTTAAAAAAACCCTAAATACTTCTTAGGGGACAAGGCTAGTCAACAATAATGCTCAAAGCGATTACAACAATATACTCATTATGAGCTTAACAAATCACTTCTGAGAATTGAACTTGAATTCGTATTGCTATAACAATTGTTCTCCCAACCACCCATTATAAACCCAATTCACTTTAAATTTATACATACTATTTTTAACACCCAATTTCACCAATTCCAATATGTTTCAAGTTAAAGTTACCTCAATCAATTATAGACAATAATAATAATAATCATCATCATCATCATCTATTTTTAATTTTACAACTAAGCCACAAACTAGATTGATATATGGAACTCCCTTGTTTGTTGGACAAGGGATCTACCTCTGATTTGATTTGATTGCTAAAGTCTACCAATGTGCAAAGAAACACATCTTCTTAACCATTATACCCACTCGTCCTAGGTTAGTAGCATGAGTTGTTGGGAGCAGGGTTTGTTCTCCCATCCACCCGGGTTCAATTCTAAGGAATATGTTTGACCTATTGTGATAAAGCTCAAGAGTAAGATATAAGTTAGTGGTTACATAAAAATTGACCTAAACTACTCTAATAAATTACCAATTAACCATAATTAAAAAAAAAATCAATATAATTATTCAATAAAAGTAAATTAGAAAGCATAAATGCAAAAAAATCAATAAAATTATTCAATAAAAGTAAATTAGAAAGCATAAATGCTCAATAAAAAAATCAATAAAGTTATTCAATAAAAGAAATTAGAAAATGTAAATGCTAAATAATTATAACTAACTAATTCAAAAAATAATGATAACTAAAATATTATATATATAAAATTTATAAATCTTTTATTTTAGAACTCTTTTAAAAAAAATCTCAAAGGTCAAAATCTAAAAGGCTAGGGTCTCAACTTTGTGAGGATCAAGACGCCAGAGTACACTAAGATTATGATGTAGAATATAATATAACCGTTATAGATAAATTAAAATAATAGCATAATTTAACTCAAAAAGTTAATCATATTGCTAATTTAAAAATTTTAATCATATTACAGTGAACGCCTTCTTCCTGTAAAGCAACGGAAGTGGTAACGATCTGAGTTATGTGATAAGCTCGAAAGTTCTGGTCGGCCTTCAGCAGTTTCGAGGTTCAAATTCTGGTCACCATATACCCGTTGCGGAATATATGATTTTGTGGGGTAATTCGTGCTGTGATGTTCTCAAAGGCCTCGTTATACCTTTCGTTATGGAATAACAATAGTATATAACCAGTGAGTGCGGAAGAGGAAACGTGGAAAGGTAGAACAATACGCACCATCCCTCTGCTTCTCACAGTAACTCTGCAACAATCTATTGCTTCGATTCGTATCAATATCCGTGGAGAAGAAGCGAGGGTTCACTTCACCAGTTTCAGGAATTGGGGGTTATTGAAAACATAAATTGCTCTATTTTGTCTAACCGCTGCAATTTAAAGATGAGTACGAGTATGGCCAAGCAAAATGAGATTGAAGAGAAGAACGAAGAGAAAAGCCTGAACAGCGGGCACCCAGATGACTTTCAGGTTTCAGGTCCTCGTAATTTATCCACGCCCAATTGGCGAGATCTTATCAGATCCAGCTGGTAAGATGAATCAGCTAGTTTGCCATCTCTGTTAGCTCTGTCTGGTTATGTTTATTTGAGGGTTTGGTGGGTTTTCTTGGTTTTCTTGATTCTGACGATTGGGTTTGAGTCTGTGTATGTGAAATGGTAGTGAATCAAATGCAGCTTTCTTATAGTATTTTGAATCAATTCTATCAAAATAAAATCTCCTCTGTTTCTGTACAGGAAGGATGAAAATTACAAGCGCACAGTGATGGCGTGCTTTATACAGGCTGCATATCTGCTGGAACTGGACAGGCAGGAAAAGCGAGACGGAGATGCAGCATTGGCACCCAAATGGTGGAAGCCCTTCAAATACAAGGTAGTGGAAGAATTGGTGGATGAGAGGGATGAATCCATCTTTGGAGCAAGGCTTGAATGGGACAGGTATGCTGCATTCTCTGATCTTCTGGTAGTGAGACCTAGTAAGGCTCCCAAGGCAATAATAGCTCTCAGAGGGACCTTGCTGAGGGCTGCTACAATCAAAAGGGACATACAAGATGATCTGAGAATTTTAACAATGGAGGACCTCAGTGGCTCCTGTAGGTTTCACAGGACACTGGAGGCAGTCAGGACAACAGTGAAGAAATATGGGAGCAGTGAAGTGTGCATGGCTGGGCATTCATTGGGGGCTGGCCTGGCTTTGCAGGTGGGGAAGGCCTTAACATTTGAGGGCATATTTGTCGAATCTCATCTGTTCAATCCCCCTTCTGTTTCATTGCCCATGGGTCTTAGAAGTATTGGTGACAAGTTTGGACTGCTGTGGAATGCAGTGAAGGGCGTGACGAGAGCTATTATTCCTTCTAAGAAAAAAGGAAATAAGGAATTAGAAGGCCTTGATAAACAATCAGAGGATGGGGCAGAGGCGGATTCAGTTAATATTTGTCAGCAAATCCAGAAATGGGTTCCCCATCTTTATGTAAACAATAGCGATTACATCTGTTGTTACTACTCTGATTCTTGTAAAAAACGCAAGAACTGTGATGGGGATGAAGAAAAATCAATGGAGGTCATGCCAGAGGTCTCTGGTATGGATCGTGTGGCTGCCAAACTGTATGTGATTTCCAAGGGCCCCATGAAATTTTCGGAAGCTCATGGGATTCAACAATGGTGGTCTTATGAGTCAGAGCTCCAGATGGCATTCAATGGGAGTAAATTGATACAACAACAGGTTGGTTCCTTCATACAGCGTTCTCATCTGAAGACTGCCCTGGGATCTTAGCCCCAGTCATGGGTTCAATTCTCAGGGCAGCACAATAGGCCCTACCTGAAAACCCCCAAATACATATTCTTTATTAGTATTTGTTTGGCGTTTGTCCACCGCCACTACCAGGCAGGGAAAATAAAAAAAATTGAGAGATTCTCTCTCTGGTTTTCGATTTTGGAGTGATGTTTTACTTTCGATTCGGATTATGGCATGAATTCTGGTGACCGTTGCTTTCGCACTCTCTGTTAGTAAAATTATTCGATTGCTTTTGGTTATTGTGGTGAAGCCATTAATGAAAATGGAATAAAGTGGCTTGAAATTCAAGCATGCCAGCAGTGTCAAACTCTGTTTTGAATCTTTAATACAACGGTACAATTTGCTTCGCGTTACCCAAAAAAGGTATCCAATGTTGCAGAGTTACAGTGTTATAATTGCATCACATGTGACTAGGGCATCCTATGTCGCGGAATTACACTGTTATGATTGCCTCATCGCTTTAAAAATGAAATAGAAATATTGTTTTTTCAAAATAGCTGTTGAGTTGAGAAAAAGAAACGTTGTTTGGCAATCGGTTTAGTAGTTGAGATAGGAGTTGTCTAAGGAGGTAGAAGAATTGTCTGGGCGGTCAAGAGTGGTTGGAATTTGGGCAAATAAAATTCAAAATATCTTGTAGAAGCAGTGTTTGAATCATGTTTTTAGAGTGGAAAAAGATTCAGCACCATTAGAAACTTCTAAAACACCTAAAATTATAAATTTTAACAATTTTTACTTGCATTTACAAAAATCCCTACCATATTTTTTCAAAATATAATAGAATTTCCATAACAACATAGTTGTTAGACTATAGCATTGAGATAGTTTTGACTTGAGTTTAAACTTAAATGTGTATAGATTTGAGAATAAGAATAAGGTTCTTGGAAAATTTTGTGTAATTTATATCGGGGGTTTCAAAATTTTGTAATATGATACTTTTTATATATTGCTTTTTTCTATTATTGAAATGGTTGGGATTCTTTTTGACCTCCTATGATGGAGAAGGTATTTGACCTCCTAGAATTTATTTCTCTTTTATCAGCAGAAAACACATTTTTTATTTTAAAGTCCTTTTCCATTATTCAATAGATAAAGTCAATTTTAAGTGGATGTTGATGAGATATTTTGTCCTTTACAATTAGTCATGATAGGAGGCATGAATCCAAAATTTCACCATACACGCATTATAAACATAGACTAATAAAAAGAACATCATTACACTGATATGTGACAAGCTAGAAAGTTCTAGGCTGCCTTCAACAATTTAGAGGATCAAATTCTAGTCACAATATATTAGTGTGGAATATATAAATTTGATGGGGAATCCATGTTGTGAGTTTTTAGGAGGCTTGGTTATATTTTTCATTATTCTCTAAATGGGAATAAGAATAAGAATAGTATATATGTTAGAATAAGAATAATATATAACTAGTGAGTGTGTAACAAGAATTGTGAAAGGGTAAAACAACACACGCGGGTACACACGTTATAGCAGGCATGAATCCAAAATTTCATCATCTATGCTTTATAAACATTGATAAATAAGAAACACATTATTATACCCATATGTCATAATAAATGTTGATATATAGATAGGAGTGAAGGCATCATCTCTTTATGATGTCAATATGTATTATATTTAGGCGGTGAAGAATTTAGTTCATACAAATCAATTGTTAGGGTAAACTTGTCTCAGTCATAGAGTCAATTTGATACACACTTTACAAGTTCATTGTTGGCAATTGATGAGCATGGGGTGTTGGTAACCCATGGTGTTGCATGTGGTATTTTCATATAATGTGGCCTGAAGGGCACAATGACTCAATTGTAAAACTCTTTTGGGCTAAGAATAATAGATCTAATAGGAGTTGGTTTTCACACAAGGGTTTCCAAGATAATTTATGGTGTCCATGTGTTGTTGTCTTTACATGTTATTATGTTTTTTATTTATCTCTTGTAGAAGGGTAGAGCAATACACGTCACAGTAGGCATGAATCCAAAATTTCACCATCTATGCTTTATAAACACTGACAAATAAGAACAACATAATTATGCCCATATGTCGCAATAAATGTTGATATCTAGATGATACAAATCAATTGTTAGGGTAGTTAAGATAAACTTGACTTGGTCATAGAGCTCATTTGATATAGACATTACTAGGTTTATTGTTGGCAATTGACAAATATGAGCTTTTGGTAACCCATATTTTATCTCATGGTATTTTCATATAATGTAGCCTAAAGGGCACGATGCCTCTTTGTAAGACTCATTTGGGCTAAAGAATAATATATCTAATAGGAGTTGGTTTTCCGAAAAGGTTTTCTAAGATAATTTATGGTGTCCATGTGTTGATGCATTTACATGTTGCTATTGTGTTTTTGTTTATTTTTTCCTTTTTATGATAGTGGTATCCAAGTTGAGACAAGAGAACTCTATGCGGTAAAGGCTATGTGGTTTGTACATGGGTTGAGGATACTTGAGTGTAGCAAATCTAGGTTGTGATGAGGGTAGTCGAGCTATAATAAGGAGGCCACATAATTGCATGGATAGGGATCTCTAAGGTGGTGAGGTATTTTGTTGAAAGTGGCAACAACTTGCATCCATTGCAGTAGAATGTGTTGCCAAGGTTCATGAGGAGCGTCCAACAAAGTGTGGCACTGGTGAGAGTCCCAGTGAGCACTTGGAAGAGTGTACTGAGGAGAGTAGGGGATGAGTGGTTCAATGTGGCTTGAAGAGAACATGTGTTTGTGATAACTATTGAAGCACATGATTTAAACTAATCCCTAGAGTGAGTCAATCATCTCAATTGATCTGACTAGATGAGCATGGAAATCTATACAAACCTATGCATGATGTGGTCAAGGAGGTCGAGGTGATAATCACAGAGCTCGCAAGGTTCAAATTGTGGCAACTGTAGTGATTGTAGAGGATACAAGAGACCCTCATGTTTGAAACCAATACGTAAAGGATGGTGAATAAAAGCTTGTAGTAGTGTGATGGAGGATCGATTGATCTAATTGTTAAGGGAGCAAGCAATTGCACACAAGAAAAAATGTCGACCAATTGTAGCAAATTAAGTTGTTGGAAACCCCACTCTTGGATCATTATTAGAATTAGTTTCTTGTAGAGGCTGTGGCATGTCCATGTAAAAGATTTGTTGCTAGGAGGTATAGCGTTGAGGGATTACATTATGGGTGTTTCAATGATTGTGTAATGAAGACAAAGATGCACTCAAACCAAAGTGCAACAACCAATATTCGCAAGCAAGTAGGCGTGAGAGAAGAATGATGCTTATTGAATAGGCATGAGTTGGTTTGATGAAAGACCATGGGTGCAAATGATCTTGAAGGCATGGTTAAGGTGAGATTAGTGTGGTAGATGTCCTAAGTGGAGGAAAAGGATTACATGCAAATTGTCGATCAACATGGGCTAGAGATATAACAAGAGAAAGGTTGCACAGCTACATGGATGAGAGACCATAGATGGATTCGATGGTGTTGAGGCTTAGTGAAGGAACCAACATCTTATGGAGATCCATAATGGTGTATAAACACTCTAGAGTTTTTTATCCAAGTTATAAAGCCTAACAATAGGCATAATGTATTCCCCAAGGTTATTGTAACACTATTACTTAGGCATACATGATGTAGTATGATAACGCTTTTGGGTAGAATGTTGTCATTAATGTCAAAGATGTGGATTCCATGGAGCCTTCCAAGGAATGTCAAGTTGAGGGGGAGTACTCTAGTAGATGCAATGTTTGGTAGACAACCATCATAGTAGCAGGTTAGGTGAGGAAGCTAAAAATATTATAATTATGATAGTTGGGTGGCCCAGTCTTTGAAGGCACTTCAGTCTTAGTGGATCTGCTTAGTTGCCTTTGTAGTGTGCTTAGATGGATAAACCTTGGAAAGATCTTTCTCTTGGTATAAGGAAACATGAAAAACTCCAAAGGATGATGGAGTTATGGTTAGTTGAAGTTTGGTAGAGTTCAAGGCCTCAAGGTTCTATAGACCTCATGTTTTGCAAGAAATTTCTTTGTTAAAGAAATTTTGGCCTTAGGCATATTTGTGAAGAACTCAAACTATTTAGTGAGGTCGATCCTTTGGCCTAGCCGATAGTTCGGTTTAGTGGAGAGGTCATCTCGTCAGAATATTTCAGTAGAAGTACAAAGGACCAACCCCCGACCTAAGTGGGACTTGGGTAAGAGCGGTGGCATATTTGTATTGATCGTGATTTGTGTTGTCGTGATTTGTGTTGTGGCATAATACTTTTGGAAGGAGATCGTGCACTAAGTGTCTCCCTTCAGGAGTTTTAACGGATTGAGGGACTGCTCCCAACCTGCATAGGACCCAACGCAGAAAGAATCTCAATGCATGTCAAGTGGGCTAGTCAACGATTTGATAGCTAGTTTATATACCCACTAAAAAGATCTTTTGGCCCCTGAGTTGTGGCATGAAGCACTTAATGGTTAGGCTGTCGGTTTTAGCCCTGTGGGCATATGATGCTAAATCTCTAAGGAGTACAAGATGACATGTTTGGCGATATTCTTTGAATCTGGTAGTTAGCCATTTTTAGAGATATAGTTATAGACACTACTAAAGACCAATGATACACCATAATATCCAAACCAAATAGGCTTATTAGAATTCAACGTCAGGATCAACAAGCACAACACAGAATTGAACTACTTTGATTGAAGGCAGTGGATCACAGTGAATGTGGTTTGTGTAGTGCATTTATTTCAATAATAGGCTCGCTCTAATATTGGACATATGCTATTGGAGTACAAGTCACAGACAATTCAGATTGGGGATGTAGTCTCTATTGGAAAACTGAACAAATATTGTGGTCATTTAATTGACAAAGGAAGCCATACTGAGAAATTAAGGATTAATTGTATCGTGTAATAAAACGTTAGAAAATCAAAAAGACAGTAAATATTTTCTTGTTCTTGATAATTACTTGTGATGTTTCTTATTATTACGATTCTTTATATCTTCTTTCTTTAGTTCATCAAGCAATTACCAAAATTGGCAGCACATAAAACAATAGACATCAGATGTAGGCATATGCCAAGGAAAAACCCCCCTCGAGGGGAAAACCCAGTCAAGATAATTCTTCCTTTCAATAGTATTCTTTGAGACTCTTCATCCTAGACCAAGACCGGACCTTCCCTCCACACCAACTCAGCGTCCTAAAATTTCGACCTCTTCCCAGCAACTTTGACTATGCAACAACTTACGACATCTGGCAACTTCCAGCAACGGTGAAACTTGGAAGATTTTGATCTCCCAATCTAGAGCATGAAACAGACAGAGACACACACCAAAATTTCAAATTTTCTTGTCTCCTTATACTTTCCCAAGCTCGCATTCACTTCGGCTTCCTGGCAACAAACTTCGCACCTTTTCCCAACTACAAGAGAACTTTGCACTTCTGCCCAACAACAAAATATTTTTGCACTTCTTCTAGCTACAAGAGAATTCAAACTTGTGAGAGAATGATGCTCCAAATTAATTTGATGTGCTTCCTTTTATACACTTCTTGTGGGGTCTAATAGGGTCCTTACGCTGACTTGATCTTCCCTTAGGCCAACATGGTGTGGAGGTTACATAATTCATATTTGACTCAATACTTAACTTTTTTACATGATTCAAAAGCCCAAGAAGGGTCTCTTTAAATGTACAATAATTCTATAGACTCAGAATAAATCCTAGAAGTCCTAAATGGGGACATTTACCTAAACACATGGTGACCCAAGCATGAAACCCATGCTTTAATAAGTCACAATAATAATAATAATAATAAATATTTTCTTTATTCTTTTGAAAATTACATTACATGATGACTAAAGTACATTATTGAAGACCAAACATAGTTAAATTTTTCAACAATAAACACTATGATGATCATGATTATTGGTTTCATGCTCGAGTATTTTACTTTCTTGCAAGCTCTAATTCATTTAATGTGGTTCTTGAACTACGTGATAGTGTGGGAGGAAACTCTTTGAGTAGTGTTGTTGTGTGAAAATACTTGTGTAGAGGGTGAGAGTGTCACGTGGGTAAGTGAGCTAAGTATGAGATGAAATAGAGTGGAACGATAGAGTAAGTTGCACAGAGGAATTTGTACTGTTTCATGCCAATACAGTGGATGTTGTGTGAAGCATAGAGAGTGCAACAAACCAGAAGCAACTGAGGCAAAGACAACTAAATTTATGTGTGCAAAGCAAGGGAGAAGGAGCTATAAAGAGATAGCAAATCAAAGTCACAATTTAATTGTAATACTGAGGTAAGTCATTTTTCTAACTTTGAAAATTGGATGAAAAGTGGAAAAAATGACGAAGTAGGTTGGGCCCTGCAATTATAATAGGTTGGAGCCTCTAGGCAAGTTGTGGCTTGCTGATTTGAGGGGTTTGGGGCCTCCTATGAGCAGGTGCTCACAAATATATGATATAATTATAGTTTCTACCTTGATTATCATCATAATATAAAAACAAGCTTTGGTGTTTTTTCTCCCGAAAGGGTTTCCATGTAAATCATTGTGTCCAAATGTATGTAAATGTTGGTATCTCATGTGTTGTTTGATTATATAATATTTAAAGTTTAAGTGCTCAACATAAAAGAAAGAAAAATCGTTAATTATTAATTCACCCCCATCTTAGTAATTCCTGATTCCCAACAATTGGTATTAGACTCTGGTTCCTTCAAGAGAAAATTTGTTGGAAAATGTAACTACGTTCGATCTTCATTGATGTACTTAAGTCATCATGCAATGTACTTGCCAAAAGAATAAAGAAAAGAATTTTTATTATAATTATTGTGACTTATTAAAGCATGGGTTTCATGCTTGGGTCACCTTGTTTTATGTCAAAGTCCCCATTGAGGACTTCTAGGATTCATTCTGAGTCAACAGAGTCATTGCACTTTTAAAGAGACACTTCTTGGGATTTTGAATCATGTAAAAAGGTTAAGTATTGAGTCAAACATGATTTATGTATCCTCCACACCATGTCGACTTAGAAGAAGATCAAGTTGACCTAAGGACCCTAATCGACCTCACATGGAGACTTTAAATACAAGCTCATCGATTTCATTTGGAACATCATTCTCACACACAAGTTCGATTTCTATTGTAACGGGGAAAAAGTGCGAAGTTCTCTTGTAGCTCGGAAAAGGTGTGAAGTATGTTGTCAGGAAGCCGAAGGAAGTGTGAGTTTGGGGAGTCAAAGGATAAAGGAAAAATCAAAATTTTGGTGCCTTCCTCTCTCTGTTTTGTGTCCCAGATTGGGAGATCGAAGTCTTCCAAGTTTGTCTGTTGCCAAAAGCTACTACCTAGTCAAAGTTGCTGGAAAGGGGTCGAAATTATGAGAGGCTGACTTGGTGTGGAGGAACTGTCTTGTCTTGGTCTAGGGTGAAAAGTATCAAAGAATACTATTGAAAGGAAGAATTTATTGACTTGGTTTTACCCTCGAGGAGGGTTTTTCCCTGGCATAGTGCCTACATCTGGTGTCTATTGTTTTATGTGTTGTTGCTTTGGTAATTGCTTGATGAACTAAAATAAAGAAGATATAAAGAATCATAATAACAAGAAACATCACAAGTAATTATAAAGAAAAAGAAAATATTTTTTCCTTTTTGATTTTCTAACATGGTGTCAAAGCTTTGGTGAAGGAAATAAAAGGCAGTCTCAAGGAACCGTTTAAAAGGACTATCTCAGGGAAGGAGTCTACTATATTTGGGTAAGAAAGGCATAGTTTTACCTCAATCAACAAATATCTCTACCAAATAATGTTTTTCCCCAAGTAAATTAAATGCAGTGGGAGTTTTGTGTCATGTGTACAAGATTTTCCATGTCAATTGCCTTGAATTTCGATAAGGGCTTGGTTCTTCTAGTCATTTTGTTGTCACCAGAAAACTTTATAAAAGCGTGCTTCTTCTCAAAGGAAATCAACATGTATAATAAGCAAGTAACACCCCATTTTATTCAAGAGACTGATCCACCTACCAACATGTTGGTTTTCAAGTAGACCCTTCCATGACCATGTCATCAAGCTGATTTTCACAGTGATAGGTAAAGATTTTTTTCAATTTGTTAATTTCTAGTTTCTTTCTTTTTCTTTTTATTTTATTTATTTTTCTTGGAAAAGAGAAATCGAATTCACAGTAGGTTGCATCACCACCTACCATCCTTAATTTTGGTTGCTGTTGTATTTTTTGTATGAAGTTTTCTTTAGTGGTGGGTTGAAAATATATTTAAGTTTGTGCCCATTCACAAGGAAAACTAATCCCTGTCCATCAATGGTCTTAATTTCTATTGCTCCATTTTCAAAGATTTTAACTACTTCATATGGCCCCATCCAACATGTGCAAAATTTCCCCTTAAAATATTTAAACTTAGAATCATAAAGGAGTACCCAATTACCTAGTTGGAATTGCCTTAATCAACCTGTCGTACCATTTTCTACGCTATCGCTGCATTAATACATTCTATTGAAAGACATCCCTTTTGATTTCATTAAGTTCGTTCAACTGTAAAAGACGATGTTATTGTGGTTCTGAGAGATCTAACCCCAATTGGACTGCAGTTCTAAAAGTTTTAATCTGGAATTCAATCGGTAGTAGGACCTACTTCCCGTACACCAACTCATAAGGTGTATGACCCGTACTATTCCGCTAGGTAGTGCTGTAAGCCTACAATGTCTTTGGTAATCTATTCACCCAAGTTTTCTTACGAAGATTCATTGTTTTGGTAAGAATGGACTCGATTACTTTATTAGTGGATTCTACCTGGCCATTTGTCTATGGATGGTACAACGTTGATTCCTTGTGCCGAATTTTATATTGATCTATGATACCTTTCACCAGATTGGTAACAAACTGAGGCCCATTTTCAGTAACAATTTCTTTTGGAACACCAAATCTAGTAAAAATTGCATTAAATAAAAAATCAACAACAACTTTTTCAGTGGAAAAAAAAACAACTCTATTTTCTACCCATTTTGTTACAAAATTTGTACAAACCAACATATGTCTTTTGTTTAAAAATGTTGGAGCTATAGGTCGTACAAAATCAATAGCCCATTTTTCAAAGGGTTCAATAATGACTTGAGGACACACAGGCATTTCATCGGTTTGACCAGGTTGGCCCATTCGCTGACAACTGTAACAACGCTTGACATACTGTTTGGAATCCTTAAACAAGGAGGGTCAAAATTAACCAATGCGAAGAATTTTATATGATGTTCTTCTATTAGCAAAATGCCTCCCATAAGGTTTGTCATGGGAAAATTTCAAGATATAAAACACTTCTTCACCTCTCGCACATCTACAAACAATAAGGTCATGTCCTCTGTAAAAGAGGTCTCCCTAAATCCAGGAATATGAAGCACATTTTTGAATAATGATTCGCCTCTCTCGAGTGGATAGGTAAGGTGGTGTTTTACCTGCAACTAAATAATTAGCTATATTAGAAAAACATGGAGAATTTGCTGACACAGAAAAAAGATGCTCGTCAGGAAAAGAATCATCTATAGAAATTATTTCACCAAGATTATTTAATCTAGAAATATAATCAGCTACAACATTTGATTTTATTGGTCTATCGATAATGGTAACATTAAATTCCTACAGTAAAAGTAACCACCTAGTCACCCTACCACTAGTCAAAGATTTATTCATTAAGTACTTTATGGCAGAATGATTTGTATGTATAAGCACTTCATAACTCGTAATGTAGTGTCTGAATTTATTAATAGCAAATATGATAGCTAGAAACTCTTTCTCAGTTACTGTATAGTTCAATTCAGTAGATGACAAGTTTTTACTAATGAAGTAGATAGCATAGGATTGTTGGTTTTCTTCTTGTCCTAAGGTTGCGCCAATAGCAATATCTGAGGCATCTGAGGAAATATGGAATGGAAGGGACTAATTAGGCCCCCTCAAGACTAGTTCCTATAATGATTTTTCCTTCAGCTCCTCAAAATCTTGTTGGCAAGATTTAGTTCAAGAGAAATCACTATCCTAATAGCTAATAATCGAAAAAGAGAGGTAGATATCCTAGAAATTTCTTCAATGAATCTTGGGTAATAGCCTAAATTTCCAAGGAATCCTCTCACCTCCCTTTGTGTTTTGGGTGTAGGAAGACGTAAAATAACTTCTATTATGGCCGGGTCTACCTAGATACCTTTGTCAAAGATAGGATGGCCAAGAACCACCCCCACATTGCACATCAATTTACATTTCTTATCACTCAAAGCGAGGTGAGCTTCTTGGCATCATAAAAACACTTTTTCTAAATGTTTGAGGGCTTCTTGGAAAGAATCACCATATATTGAAAATCATCCATGTAAACCTCTACACACTCAATGTCAACAAAAATATCCAAAATTGCCCTTTGAAAGCTAGTTGGCGCATTAAAAAGTCCAAAAGGAAGCACTCGATAAGCGAATGTTCCCCATGGACAGGTAAAAGTGGTCTTGTCCTGATCCTCGGGTGCAATTTGTATTTGGTTATAACTGCTAAAGCCATCTAAAAATGAAAATTAATTTTTACCGGAAAGGGTATCTAGCACCTGATTGATGAAGGGAAGGGAAAAATAATCCTTGAGAGTGGCTTTGTTTAGTTCTCTATAGTCAATACAAATACGTAATCTCTTGTCTTTCTTCAGAACTATCACTAGTGGGGAGACCCACTAACTATTAGATATAGGATAGATAAAACCAGCATCTAAGAGTTTTTGTAATTCTTATTTAACAATCTCTCTTAGTGCAGGATTCATGTGCCTTTGGGGTTTTCGAATAGGTTGGGCTCCTTCCTGAATATAAATGTGGTGAGTACAAGTTTCAGGAGGGATGCCTTTCATGTCCTCATAACTCCATGCAAAGGCACCAAGATGGTCTTGTAACAAGCTCACAAGTTGCTCTTGTTGGGATTGGTCCAAGTCTGAACTAATATGTAAATATTTTCCTGGACTAATCTCAACAAGAGTGGTCTCAGACTCGAGAATGCTAGTAGATGCAACTAAAATTTGTAGTGGAAAAGGCTAGGATTTGTAGATTTCTTGAAAACTTAGGCTAAATTTTTTAGAAAGTGAGTCAAAATTTGGCATTGTGTCTAGATTGTTCAAGAAATCCTAAATCTCACCCTCCTCGGTCAACTTGGCATACTGATGAATCAAAGAAACATATCGAGTCTCCTCATCACTACTATCATAGTCTAGCCATAAGGTATCTCGAAGCTCCTGGATAGATCTAGCAGGTGGGTACAAGGTGACTTTTTTCCTAGCATCTCCATGGGAAATATACATATCACCATAGTGACATCCTATATAAGCATTTTCTGTAGCAAGCCATGGTCACCCAAAATCAAGGGATGTCCCCCAATAGGATTTTTTGGTTGTAGCACAATAAAATCCGCGAGATATTCCCAAGAATCAATCGAGACAACCACATCATCCAACACACCATCTGGCTTGATTTTAGATATGTCAGCAAGTTCAAGCACAATAGGGGTAGGACAAATGTGAAGCAACCAAAGTTGTTCCATAGTCTGCCTAGTCATAACATTGATGGATGTGTCCATGTCTATCGATACATTAGGAACAAGGAAATCACCTATATGAACAGAAACAACTGGGTTTCCAAGATCAGTATATTTTTCCATTTGAACACATCCTGTCATTAACTCAGTTGCTCTTCCAACAAACTGGATAGTGTGAGGCTCTACTCTTTTCCTCCCTGGATTTTTAAGACAGAGCTCCTTAACGATTTTAGTACAGATGGGGATCTATTTAATAGCTTGAAGCAAAGGGAACTTTATACAAATATTATTATGTTCGGAAGACAGGTTAGACTCAGGAGTGGGGTCATCTTTCTCCACAACCAACATCTCTAGAAAGGAAGGTTTGGCTTGAAGAAGATAGTAAGGGTTCTGATTGTGTGGGAATAGGTCGAATGGTGACATCTTCTTTTGAATGATTGGGAGTTTCATTCTCACTTTCCTCCTTGATGATCACCATAGGTTGTTTTTGTTTTTTCTTTTCTAGATTTACTACCCTCCCTTATCTCAGTTGAAGGTCATTAATCCCAACTGACATAGTTTGATAAACATGGAAAGAAAGCAGTCCAATAGAGTGGATCATTTACATCGCTTTGTTATTTGGGTTTGATACTAGTTGTGCAGGGAGTTGAGGTGGTCGAAAGGGTGGTGGTATTGGTAATGATGGAATGGCCCGAGTCTGTTGAGGAAAGGTTGCTGGAAATGTAGGTTGCGCCATAGGATAAGGTGCATAAGTAGTGGGATATGACTGTGTTGGTGCAGGATAGGGATAATGAAAGTGTGGTGATCCCCTCCATCCTTGTTGCCAAGGTGGAGGTGATTTTCCATACTGAAAATGATGCCCATGCTGCCAAGGCTGAGAGTAATTTACATTTTGATAGGAATATGGTGGTGCATTATAACTAGAAAAATACAGTGCATGTTCAAGAATCATACCTGTACCTACCTGAGGCCATGATTTTTGTGCTCCCATAGCATGCACTGGCTCAGGTCCCTAATGTTCTCCTTCAAATTCTTCTTTTAATCCTAGTATATAAGGGTATTCATCAATATGATGTTTTCCTGTACATATCACACAATTATTAGCACTCTTGACACCTATAGGACATTCATGTAAAATACATTTTTTTCTACATTTCAAACAATAAATGAATAATGTCTATTGCTCTTATGCTAATTTTTGCTGAAATTTTAAATAATATATTTTTTTTCTAACATTATTCATAATTCCATTTTTCATATTGTCCATTTTACTTTCCAAACCAATAATCATAGCATCTGTAGATCCAAATCTGCTATTTTTAGAATTACTTCGGATTCCTCTACCAGATCTAGATTGATTCCGTGAGAAATTCTTGCAAAAGTCACAGATCTGATCAAATTTTTTTTGAGCAACATCCCCTCGTCCTAGCAAGTTTAAATTATTTCTAGTATCATCAGTAAGTCATCGCGAAAAAAGGTTCTAATAGTACTTAGATCAAATATATGTTTCGACCTTTGAAAGATATAAAAATATTTCTAAATTATCTTCCAAGGTCTCATCTTCACCTTGTGCAATAGTAAAAATATCATCCTACATTTTTCTCATTTTGCAATATTCTTGATATTTAGTTAAAAAAACTCTCTTCATCTATTCCCAAGAAGCTATAGTATTTCCTCCTAGTCCCATGAACGAGTGTAAAGTTGAATCCTTGAGAGTTGCAGGAAATAGTTTTAACTTTTGGGCGTCTGAAGAATAATCATAACTCCTACATAGTATATCAAATTCAAATAAAAAAGAATCTGGATCTTCATGTACCTTACCATGGAAATGGGGAAGAACAAATGGTGGAATATTCTTCATTTGAACTACTCCATTCGGATCCACAATCGAGAACCCAAAGGTGGATTGTTCCTCTATCGGTTGATTTTCACTAGTCCCCTCAACATGATCTTCATTATCTGCCATTCTTCTTCCTCCAATCAGACCACTCCCAAAAGAATGTGAAAGTTGACTATGGTTCAGATTGGTCTTTTGGGTCCCAGTAGTCTCTTTATTCCCTCTAGCTGGTTGTGAAACTCTCGAACTACGATCTCCAGAGTCCATGTGAACAATACTTGCATGGTGGTTCTGTGTTTGCTTGGACTTTCTGCCTGCAATTGAAGGCCCAATATGAGAA
Source organism: Pinus tabuliformis (assembly GCA_031772625.1). Taxonomy (NCBI): domain Eukaryota; kingdom Viridiplantae; phylum Streptophyta; class Pinopsida; order Pinales; family Pinaceae; genus Pinus; species Pinus tabuliformis. The sequence goes on from CM062813.1 coordinate 323,649,958, forward strand.
TTGTTTTCTTCTAATTTATCATTGTTTCTTCAACCCTTATTGGGCTTCAGACCCCTACCTCTCCTAGTCATACATTTTAAAGTAAATCAACCAAAAATAACAAAGAAAAAAATTGCTAGAAAAAAACTCAATCAAATGCTACAATAAAGGAAAAGACAACATGAAAATTTATTCAAATAAAATTCCTTCAAACAATAGAAGCACACTTCGTTGAAAAAATAAAGCAGACTTGACCCCTATTGCAAAAACATAAATTTTTTTACCAGATTTCTTTCAACGCCTCCCCGACAATGGTGCCAAAATGTTGGGTGTCAGAATTGAAATTTAATTGAACTCCTTTAACACTTAATTTGTCAAGCCAGGGCTATGTAAGCTTTGAGGTGTAGCACGGGAAATGCCAAATACTCTAGGCTTAAATTCTACAAATCCTACTTCTAATCTACTAATTAAATCATGCAGAATCAACAAGAAATAAATCACAAAGAAAACCTTTCAACAAAATGACACCAAGCCACTCTAGGTATTGGATTCACTCAAGAAAAATACTCACCAAAGACTTTGATAAAATAATAAAGCACGACTTGTAGTCAAACTTAAAAAAACATCAAAGAACATAGTTATGTCCATGTGGTTGAATTCCAATGCTTAGAAAACAGAAAGGAATGCTAGTCTATTGTATTCTTAAGTCTACTTCTTGTACGAAAGAGTTCTCATTCCTGTACTAGAATGGTTACGTTCATGTACCATAAGGGATTCATTCTTGCACCAGAATACTATGTTCCTGTACTAGGATAGATTCACATTCGACAATCCTTCACTCATAAATCAATGTGCTATAAATAGTAAACAGGAAATTAACAAATGTAGAAAGAAAGCTTTAACTTGAAAATTAATGAAAAGAATCCCAAATCCACTGCAAACTTTCAAAAAAAATGCAAACTGCAAAGATTCAAGGAAATTCTCACAATTGTAGAAATGAAAAACTCATGTGTTGCAATTAAAAGATCGTTATTCAAAATATCAAACTTAAACTCTTTCTGAATCTCTTTTGCAGTGTGATCTCTATACTCTGCATAAAAATGAATTTAATTTAATCACATGAAGTCTTTAAATTCATAAAAGACCATTAACGATTCTTGTACTAAATATTGTTTGATTTACAATCATTCAAGGATATCATAATAGCTTAAATTCATACACAGAGAGAATATCACACAGCTACGACTTTGTATTTTAACTAGGGTATGCTTCACCACAAAGGAAATAAACAGAACTTAAAGCATTAAAATCTACGACCCTAACTAACTTCCAGAAATGATTCAATAAACCCTCTCAGGAAAAAAAAATACATGTTGTGATGCTTCAGGAAAGAATAAAAATTCTGGAACTGAAATAAAAACCACTCAACGCACACAAAGACTCCTCAGATCTGAGATCATGCACAAAATAAATACACCCATAAGAGATTCACCACACCTACAAGCTCAAGCGTAAAGAAATCACTCTGCGTAAACAAACATTACTGTATCTAAGCACACCGAAATGAGATGGGTAAAACGAAATGGGTTGGCTGGGCCCTAGCCAACCAGCTCATTTCTCTTCATGAAAACTCTGAACTCAAACGAGTGAAGGAATAATTACAAATATTAATAGGAACAATAAGTAAATGAAATCGGCATTAGCTCCTTCTTTATTCAAATATCTCTACAAATATACATAATAAAACCATATATCCAACCCCAGATGGTTAGGGTGATACAGTATTTCAAAATTACAACAAAAATACCAAAGTATCTTCCCGATATTGCTAACAGAGCCTATCTCAGAATCCTAATTTATACATGAATATTCAGCTCTTGGCCGCAATGGATGACTTAACAGGAAAACACAGCAAACATGACCGACCTCCATCTTTAGCATCTTCGTAACGCTCCAAACTTGATACAGGAAGTGTAACAAGTCCCCCAGCGATAAGCACACACAATTCCTTAACAATTGTAATATTTTTGGAGTCAATCTGTAGTGAATTGGCAAGTTCCATCTGGTGCAGGAACTGCGATGGGTATAAGAATATCAAATCCTGCACCAACCAACTCCAACTTTGATTAATGACAATTGTTCATCATGCCTTTAAGGAAATGTAAGATAGATAAGTTACAAGGAAATACATGCCTATTCAACTTCTTTAGTTATTAATAAGCCTATGTAATCCATGTCCAAGAAAATCATAACAAGGAACCAACAGCCATGTGTAAAAGGCTTAATTTAATTGTAAATCGCGCGTTAGGGTAGCATGATTTAGGATAAAGTTAGGGTTAAAAGAAGAAAATTATGGAAACCAACATTTCCCATAAACTAGTTCAATCCTGATGATAATGCCCATATTTGGTGTTTGGGAATTTTGGTCGAAATGCTCTTTCAGTCACTACTAAGGTTGGTGAAATGATCATGATGGTATGAAGATAACAAGGCTAATAATGACAATGGATGAGGATAAGAAATGTGGTGAATAATGAATATAATTGGTAGAGATAGAATAATAATAATATTTTTCAATCCCCTAATTATTATTTGAACCATCGATGAAATCATCAATGATCTCTGTTAGCTCTGCTACATAATTTGGTTTTTTCTAGGTCAAAGACACTGTGACTGTGTGTTTTTTGCAAAAAGGGAGCTTGCAGCAATTCATTTGATCCTCCCCCCTTCATTTGCATTATACCCTTATAACTCCCACTACCTTCGTTTCCTCCTCCCCTTCATTCTCCTTATTCTCCTTTAAACCCCTTTATCCCTGTTTTTCTCTCAAAATCCCCCGTAAGTCCCTTTATTTGGTCAAACCCTTCAGCATTGAATCTCAAAGCCCATACGATTATAATTCATGTAACCGTGCGCTTTTACAAAATCACATAACCCGCCGGGGCCCTCACCTGTCACATCAATCAATAAATGTACATGTTAGAGCCCGCCATCTGATCGCGCCTGCCATATGATCCGATGGCATTCGCTAATCCTCATCCCGCAAGCCGCGCACGCAATAACCTGCGGGGAAAGCGGTTTCCCCGCCGTAACGTCCGCCACACATTGCAATGTTACTGCATCGTGCCCCCGCATATGGATACTGCCTGCCTCCCGTGAGCGGTGCGGGGAAACTGCTTACCGCCCACATGTATGTCCCCCACCTGTTAACGCCTGCACACCTTTCTCATGTGATGACCGTTGGATCCTCCGCACCCTGATCTGACGGCTATCGCTTGTCTGCTTCCATTCTTTCCCGATATCACCCGCGAACCATTCCCCGCCGACGATTCATGCAATCCAACGGCTGAGTTTTGTCCCTGTTTTAGTCATACCTCCACCATACTGTCCATGCCACCCTTGAATGCTCTGCGCTGTCGAAGGACAAAGGCGATCTTCCACCAGTACTCTGCGCAGTTAACCATCAAAAACCGCATTTAAAATAAATCATGGCCAAGGAGAAAAAGGGACAACTTCGAGCAGATTTGAGCATTTACTAGTTATGGAAATTATTCCATACGGCTCTCCGCCTGCTCAAGAATGACAGCATAATATCTAAAAAGGCCAATTTTGTCCATTAAAGCACACAATTTGTAGCAGAGATCCATACTAGATTGTAAATGTGGTTGGTGGTCCTTTATGACCCCTCCACGCATAGGATAGCAGATATTTTGTAAACAAAATCTATATATACCAAAAAACAAGAGGTAGTGAGGGTTGATGGATATTGTTTTGATGTAAAAAGTTCAACTTCTGGAGACTGTAACTACTGTGATACCTGCAGCATCTGGTCTTCATTTTCAACTAATACAAGCTTCTTTTGCTATTAATTTCTCACTTTCCACTTCTTCTTTGTTCCAGGCTGTGCCTGTCATGCATTTTTCATGTGCTCTTGATGTTTGGCATTAGAGGGGTTGTCATCCCACCTCTGAGTTATAATCTAGCAAGTATTATTGAATGTGTATGCAGGTTTCTATTGTTTAATGCCAGAGAGTTGTCATCCTGTTTGTGCATTAGGAAATAGATTTTCAGACCTCTTTACTGGTTGCAACTGGCCATCACATGGTCTTGTGCATCTGTTGGTGTGATCAATATTCTCCATGTTCACCTGTTCCTTAAATTGTGAGTAATTGGTGGTCTAAAGCCTTATAGTTTGGGGGTGTTCACCCATGTCTGGGGTTAAGCATAGTAGAAGTGGTTATCTAGCTTGAATATGCATCATTCCTTCCATTCATCCACCATTTTCCAACATTTTTGTTGAGTTTGTAATGTTCCCGAGCATCTCTGATATACAACCTAGGAGAGTTTCTTGGGGTGATAACATCAATTGGCACCATTGCTGGGGAGAGGAGATTGAAGCTCAGCTTCCCTGGGAGAACGACACAGCTCCAAGCTTTGATGATAGACAAGGTTTGGACACATATTCTGGTTGTAATCATCTATCTGGCGACTCCACTGGAGGAAGACCAACTTTTGGCGACTCCACATTGAAGTTCTGGCTCAGTTTGTGAGACATACTCGAAGAAATCCTCAGAAATCACCAGCTAAACTAGTGCCTGAACCTGAGAGGACTGTCAAATCAAAGAAAGCATCACAGAAAGGGGCATCAGGATCAAGTAAGCCTATCAAATCTCATGCATCTCTGAAAGATAAAGTTATAGTTGAAGATATACAGTTTGAAGATTTAGAACCCAACGCTGTTATTAAGGAAATTCCTTCAGAGATTAATACATCCCCTTATGCAGTTAGTTCCCCTTTGAATCTCAGTCCAAAGAAAGCTTCCCATACAATCCAAAATATCCCTTTGTCTCTACCATCCATCACATTAACTCCTACCATTCAATCTGCCAGTATCCTTCCACATATCCCAATCATGGCAGGCCAACAAGCACCTATGAAGATAGAAATAATTGTTGCTGCCAAGTATGGACCTTTGGTTTTGCCTGTTCCTTTAAATCCCATGCCTGTGGGAGAATATCAGAAATATATTCCCAAGTTCACTGGCATAGAGGGAGTGACAGCAGAAGAACACCTAGAATATTTTTACAGTTATGTTGATAATTTAGATATAAGTGAAAATTATGTGTGGATGAGAGATTTTGTCCAGAGCCTTGATGGAGAGGCCAGGAAGTGGTTCAGAGAATTACCCCAGAGATCTATTGTTGATATTGAAGCCTTAGATGAAGCATTTTTGAAGCACTGGGGAGATAAAAAGGATTTGCTGTATTACCATACTGAGTTTGGTAACCTGAAGAGGGAAAATGGTGAATCATTGCCTGATTTTAATAAAATATTCAATCGTATGTATAGTAAGATACCAGCTGAGGTAAAGCCTACCCCCACCTCTGCAAAAATCACTTATGCCAATGCTTTTGACTCTGATTTCTCCCTGTTATTGAGAGAAATAAGATGTGCCACTCTAGCTGATATGCAAGATGCAGCACTAGAGGTGGAATCCAATATCATGGCTGCAGAAAAGCTCAAAGGTCAAGCGGATAGAAGGAGGCAGAGAGTTCAAGCTTCTACTTCCTCTGCATCATCTTCAGAGCCTAAATTAGACAAAATGACTAAGATGATAGAGTCATTTGCTGCTGAAATATCTAAGCTGAAGGTTGAGCAAAATTCAGGAAAGACAAGGCAACATAACACATTTTCTCCAAGAAATCCCAATCCATTCAGAAGAGCAAATGAGCAGTTAGAAATAATTCAGTGGGTAAAGAAACAAATTAAGAACAAAAAGTTAAAGCTCCTTTCCAAAATCTAGTCATGGAGGAGGAACAATTTGAAGAAGATGAGGATGAAATTCACTGCATGGAAGATAAAAGCAATGCTACTTTCTGGACATTGGCTTCTTATGAAGAATCATTGCTGCAGGAACAAGACATCCAAGAATGGGATAGAGAAGCTGTCCTACAAACTGGTGAATAGCAAAGATACAATCTGAGGTCAAATGCAAAAAATGTCAAGGAGAATCCTGCCCAAAGAGCTATTGTCCAAACAGAGTCACAGAATATCAAACAGAGAAGACCAGCAGCTGAACCAGTCATCCTCAAAGAACCAGTTCAAGAGGTAAGAGGTTCTGATAAGTTGCCTTCCTCTTTCAGCTTTGAGTCAGAAGTTCAAAAATTGAAAATATTTGTACCCCTAATAGAGTTGGTAAAGAGTGAAGTGTTTAGAAAGCCTATCCTTGAATCTCTTGAGTTGGAAACCACACAAACCTCCACTGACTCTGTCAATTCGCAAGATGACAAGCCTGCCATTGTGCTTAGCCCCATGATTGAACCTGCTGATAATAATTCTCCATCTTTTTATGTCTCCTTGACCATTCATGATAAAAACCTTCACAATTGCCTGCTAGATACAGGGGCCAACCACAATTTGATGCCTAAAGCTGTCATGGAAGAGTTAGGCCTTGACATCACTAGACCATATCATGATTTATTTCCATTTGATTCAAATAAAGTGAAATGCCTGGGATTGATTAAGGATCTAACCATTACCCTAACTCAGCTGCCCATGAAGAGTATGATGATGAATATTGTGGTAGTACATGTGCCTCCCAAGTTTGGCATGCTGCTGTTCAGAGGGCGGATTAAGAGACTAGGTGGGACATTACATAATGATCTATCTTATGCCACTATCCCAGTTTTTGGAGGGGAAAGCAGGAGATCGTACAGAGAAGCACAATTGGCATATATCATTAGTGATGAGAAGAATCCTACCAATCATCCTATTTATGCCGTGGAAACTGATTTTGGAGCATGTATCTTCCAAATAGAAGAATCTCAGAAGGCCGCAACGCAGATCAGGAAACCAACAGTTCAGGACAAGCAAGAGCAAGGAAATCAAGTTTGGGAGATGTTCTTTGATGGATCATGTTCCAGGGAGACTACAGGAGCAGGGGTGGTGCTAGTATGTCCAAAACAAGAAAGCATTCAGTTGTCTTTTAAGCTGGCTTTTCAAGTCACAAACAATATAGCAGAATATGAAGCTCTGCTATTGGGTCCTAACGCAACAAAAGACAAAAGAATCAAAAGCATAAAGGTATTCAGAGATGCTAATTTGATCATTTAGCAAGTAAATAAAACATTTCAAGCAAAGCATCCAAGGCCGAAAGCATACAAAGATGAGGTATGGAGAATCAGAGATTCTTTTGATTGTTTATGTATTTCATATATTCCTAGAGCCCAAAATCAACTTGCTGATTCCCTTGCTGTGTCTGCTAGTCTGTTTATCCCTCCTATGCCTCCCAGACTAGTTTATGAAGTTCAAATGAAATACAGACCATCCTTGCTTGATAATGTCCAGCATTGGAAGGTTTTTGAAGATGATGATGAGATAAATAGGTTTTTGCAAGTCATTGATGAATTTTCTGAAATGCAAATTGACCAAGAGAATGAAGCCTTGCAAGAAAACCCCCAATCCCAGCTTAGAAATAAAATTGGCAAAAATAACATTGTCCAGCTTCCTAGTAATCATATTCCAAAGGGTCTAATTCCTCTTGAAAGACTGTTTGACCAAAATGATGTGCCTTACAAAGCTTCCCAAAAAGAAGACCAATCTGCAGTCTGTAAGCATGATATAGGGAGTCTAGGTCAACCTAGATACATAAATTTGTCCACTCATTTGTCTGCTAGCCAGAGTGCTAAATATTGCAATTTAATGAAGCAATTCGCTGACGTGTTTGCCTGGGAATATAGTGACCTGAAAACGTATGATAAGAAGATAATCCAGCATAAAATCCCTCTGGAGAAAGACACTATTCCTTTCAAACAGAAGCTGAGACCAATAAATCCTATGCTTCTTCCTCTAATTGAAAAAGAAATTAGAAAATTGCTGGTTGCCAAGATTATAATTCCTATTAGATACTAAAAATGGGCAGCCAACCTAGTAGTGGTGAGGAAGAAAAATGGAGAAATCAGATTGTGTGTTGATTTCAGAAACTTAAACAAATGCTCTAAGAAAGACAATTATCCTCTACCAAAAATGGAGCATTTGCTGCAAAAAGTCTCAGGAGCCAAAGTAATGTCTTTCTTGGATGGTTTTTCAGGCTTTAATCAAATTGTTGTGCATCCAGATGATCAAGAGAAGACTGCATTTACCACTCCTTGGGGCACTTTTATGTATGCCAAGATGCCTTTTGGGTTGATGAATGCTGGAGCCACCTTTCAGAGAGCTATGGATATAGCATTTGTGGGAGAGAAGGATAAATTTGTCCTTATCTACCTTGATGACATAACAATTTATTCCAACAGCCATCAAGACCATTTGCAGCATTTGAAAAGGGTGTTCTTGAAGTGCAGAAGGTTTGGGATTTTAGTCAATCCTAAAAAGTCACATTTTGCTTTAGAAGAGGGAAAGCTGTTGGGACGTATTGTTTCCACTGCAGGTTTTCAAATTGACCCAGAAAGAGTCAAAGAAATACAGGTTTGTCTATCCCGATATCAAAGAAGGATATCTAGTCCTTTTTGGGCAAAATTAATTTTGTAAGGAGGTTTATACCAAATTTTGCAGAACTGGTCAAGCATGTTACCTCCATGTTAAAGAAAGGGACATAAATCAAATGGACTGATATAGCAAGAAAATCATTTGAGTCTATTAAAAAAGCTATTATGTAGGCTCCCACTAATAAGTCCAAATTACAGCAAGGAGTTCCATATATTTTCATTTTCCTCTGAAGACACCATTGCAGCAATTTTATTGCAGGCAGATGAAGAAGGTTCAGAATGTTGAGATTGCAACAAGATGATGGAGCTTAGTGAAAAGAGTCGCCTTCACTAAGTGGGCCCGCAGGAAAATTATGGCGCAAGTTCTATTTTTGATCACAGTGTGGATGATCATAGTGTGAGTGATCACAATGTGGGTGACCAAAGTGTGGGTGACCACAGTGTGGGTGATCAAAGTCTATTTTTAGACTGGCTGTCAAAAATAGAAAAGTCAAATATTATTGTCTCATAATAATATTTGGACTATAAACTTGATCTTATTCTCTTGGAGCACTTCAGTTTGAGCTACAGATGTGGCCCATGCAGCTGTCAGAAGGAAGTACGCTTTTCTTATGAGTTAGTTGAGTTGTTGCATGCATGACTTCAATTAGAACTCAATCAGTTGAGTTTGGTGGAGTTGATTGTGGAGTTGATGGAGTTGTGTTCAGTTTGACTTGGTTAAACTAGTTGTAGTTAGTCTAACTGCAGATAGACTAATGATGAGTTGTTAAACTAATTATTAACTCATAATAAAACTATAGAATACATCAGTTAACTCAGTTGCATGTCAGTGCATGTTCAGTTCAGCAGGGACAGGTGTTAGAGAATCAGATTGCTATCAGTTGTGACTATAGTTGTGCATCAGATCTTGCATAATCAAAGGATTGAGTATGCCAATGAGTTTTATCATGTATTTTCCCAGTTTGTAGCTTCCGCTCACGTCTTACACATTGTGAGTGATTATTTGGAGGTGAAATACGAGTTTGGTAGACCATTCTCATTCATTCTTGAGCAGGTATTGAGCAGTGGAGGCAGGCAAGCAATGGAATAGATTTGGAGATCAGATCTTAGCTGTATTGTGTGTAACAGGTGGAGCTGGTACTGGATTGCTTGTGATAAGCATTGTATTTTGTAATGTTACATGGTCTCAATCATTAATATACAGATAGTGTGGGGTTTTTAGCGAGATGCTTTCCCCGAGTTACATACTGTGTTAATGTGTGAATGCTCTTGATGTTTTATTTTTATTGATGCTGCTATATTGATGATCAACGTAGAGGAGCTTATGTATTGTGTATGTATTCCGCAATAGTAAATGATCAGGACAATCTCCATTGAATATGTGTTAAATTATTCAAAATTTCTACATGGTATCAGAGCTGTTGATCATCAGATCTACTATTCAAGAAGTGTTTACATTCTATTTCTTCAGGTAGAGTCTGTAATTGGGCCAGGTAGCCTCTGGATTCATCCTTCCTTTGGAAGGTGAGATATCCGGTGAATGCCCATATAGTCAATCTCTGTACGAGAAATATTGTGTTCTCACGAATCTTAGATCCGAGGCGGTTGAGTTGGTTGCTGGTGGAATTCGAATTTGCAGCAGTGTTTTCTTGGTGACAACACAGCAATGTCTTTCAACGGATTGCGATTGGAGTATGCTCTTGAGGGCAGCTCAAACTATATTGCATGGAAGGACAGGATGGAGGCAATATTGGATGATAACGGGCTGAAGGAGTTCATAGATACGGATATCCCAAAGCCTACTGATGCTGCTGAGGCAGAAGTTTGGCAAAAGAAGACCGAAAAATGTCGAAGGATTCTGTTGGAGGGCATGAAGGATCACATTGTGTCCAGCCTCCATGGAAAGGCTACTCCATATTTGATGTGGAAATCATTAACAGAATTATTCCAAAGCAAGAGCGATCAGAGGAAGCTGGCGCTCAAAGATAAACTTAGAAACATCAAATGCAAGAAGGGTGACAGTATTCCCAAGTATCTCACGAAGTTCACTCAGTGTCGAGATGAGCTGGGAAGTGTGGGGGTTACTGTCGATGATGAGGACTTGGTGAGCTTGCTCTCCTTGGTCTTCCGAAGAGTTGGCATTCCTATCAGGACTCTGTCAATGGTCGAGAGAAATTGCCAGGATGGGAAAGACTGTGGTCAGATCTTGTGCAGGAGGAGATCAGGCAGAGTACCAGGGACGGATCTTCGTCAAAGGGAGCTGATGAAGAGAATTGTGCTTTGGCTGCGAAAGAAAAGAAAGGGAAGAGCAAGAAAGCTTCTCAGTGTGGTGCGAAAGGCAAGAAGCAGGATATGTCCAAGGTGAAGTGTTTTCACTGTCTCCAGCATGGACACTATGCCACTAATTGTCCGCAGAAGAAGAAGAACAAGAAGGCTGCTAGATCTTCAGCAGGAGAGGCTCTAGCCTCACAATTTGAGCTTGATTTTTCATTGATCGCATGCTTCGTTTCAAGTGTGATGGGATCAGTGTGGTTCTTTGACAGTGGTGCGTCTTTTCACATGACGGGAGATAGAGATTTGTTCTCTGATCTAGAGGACAAAGATCTTGGAGTGCACATCGAGATGGGAGATAATGGTAGATACAGTGCGACCGGTATCGATACCATTTCCTTTGAGAGGGAGTCTGGTAAACCCTTCATATTGAAGGAAGTCATGCATGTTCCAGGATTGACGAAGAATATCATCTCAGTGGCGATGTTAGAAGACAAGGGGTATGATGTTGTTTTCAGCGAGGGAAAGGCTTTCCTGCACAGCAAGACAACTGGTGAGACCCGGAAGATAGGGGTTCGAGTGAGGAACCTTTATCAGTTGCATGTAGATGGATGCGTAGCAATGGCGAGCAAGGCAGAAGGATTGGTGAGCTGGGATGATGGCGAGTTGTGGCACAGGAGATTGGGTCACCTTCACCATGGAGCCTTGAAGATACTGCAGCAGATCACTACAAGGCTTCCTAAAGGCACACTTGCGCAGTCAGATCAGTGCAAGGGGTGTACTTTGGGGAAGTTTGTGTGAAAGCCACCTTTCACGAGAAGGATAGTCGCGTCACGACGATCCTTGAGAGAATTCACACAGACGTGTGTGGACCTTTCTCAGTTGCTTCGACAGCAAAACACAGGTATTATGTGATTTTTGTTGATGATTTCTCTCGTAAGTGCTGGATCTTCTTCATGCAGAAGAAGAGCGAGACATATTCAAAGTTCTGTGAATTCAAAGCACTGGTCGAGAAGGAGTCGGGGAAGAAGGTGAAGGCTCTTAGGAGCGATAATGGTGGTGAATACATCTCGAACGAGTTCAAGGATTTCTGCAAGGCAGAAGGGATTCGTAGAGAGCTCATAGCTCCCCATAACCCATAGCAGAACGGGGTAGCTGAGCGGAAGAACAGAACGATTGTGGGTGCTGCACGGGAAATGTCGCATGATCAGGGCCTACCCCTTCACTTGTGGGCAGAAGCATGCAATACAACAGTTTATGTGCAGAATCGTTGTCCTCATAGGATACTTGGCATGAGTACACCTGAGGAGACTTATTCTGGTAAGAAGCCTGATCTTTCTCATTTGAGGATTTTTGGTGCTAACGTTTACATGCATGTGACGAAGGATGCCAGGAAGAAGTTGGAGCCGACCGCAGAGGTTGGGATATTTGTGGGGTACACTGATACGCCCCACAACTATCGTGTGTATTTGCCAGACAGTGGTAAAACTGTTGTGCGACGGGATATACAATTTCAGGAGGAGAAAGCCATGAAGTGTTCGCTTGAGAGGGAGCTACACTTGCATGCAGATGAGGAGCTATTAGTTCCTAAGGATGAGCTTCAGGATGTGGATCAGCCACAGGACGAGGTTCATGGAGTGGAAGAGACCACTCATGCAGCGCCAACCATCAGAGGGCGAAAGCGCTTGACAGAAGCTGAGCGACTGGCTCAAGATGCAGAGAAAGTTGTAGGACCACCTACAGCCCAACGCAGGCAGAGACAGTCACCTGATCGGTACACTGGATACATGGCTCTGATGAGCAAGTGTGTTGTGACTGAGCCATCCTCTTTCGAGGAAGATGTGGAGGATCCCGCATGGGTAGACGCCATGGTGGAAGAGTATGATTCTATTGTCAGAAACAGTGCATGGGAGATTGTTCCTAGACCAGAAGGGAAATCAGTGGTGGGTTCGAGATGGATCTACAAGGTCAAGCAGGCAACTGACGGGAGTGTGGAGAAGTACAAGGCAAGATTTGTTGCCCGAGGCTTTTCACAGATAGAGGGGATCGATTATGAGGAGACCTTTGCACCTGTCGCAAGGTATTCTTCCATACGAACGATTCTTGCTCTCTCAGCGCAGATGGGATGGCACATTCATCAGATGGATGTGAAGACTACGTTCCTCAATGGAGTCATTGAGGAGGAGGTGTACATTGAGCAGCCCGAAGGCTTTGAGGTCTTCAGCAGCGAGTCGCATGTGTGCAGGCTCAAGAGAGCATTGTATGGGTTGAAGCAAGCACCACGTGCTTGGTACACACGGATAGACAACTATTTCACAGGACTTGGATTCTCCAAGAGCGAGGCGGATCCTAACCTATACCAGATTGTGGTGGAGGGTAAGTTGCTTATCATTGTACTATATGTTGATGATTTGATTCTAACGGGTGATGAGCTGTTGATACTGTCATGCAAGAAGGATCTTGCTACAGAGTTTGAGATGAAGGACTTGGGCCTCCTTCACTATTTCCTAGGATTGGAAATATGGCAGCGCAGTGGTGGACTGTTTGTTTCTCAGGGTAAGTATGCTCGGGAGATACTGGAGAAGTTCAACATGCATGGCTGCAAGCCTGTTGATACTCCTCTTCCTGGAGGTTGGAGGAAGGAGGATGCCACTTCGGGAGAAGAAGTGGATGCCATTGTTTATCGACAGTTGGTGGGGTCGCTGATGTATTTGGTCAATACACGACCTGGTATATGCTATGTAGTTAACCAACTTTCACAAGCTATGGTTAAGCCTACCAAGCTCTTCTGGAAGGCGGGCAAGCATGTATTGCACTACTTGAGAGGCACATCGGGATATGGTTTGTGGTACAGACAGGAGGATGAGGTGAAGCTATGTGGCTTCACAGATGCAGATTGGGCAGGGAGCCCAATGGACAGAAAGAACACATCAGGAGGGGTCTTCGGTATTGGATCGACAGCAGTTCCTTGGTACAACAGGAAGCAGAGATCCGTGGCACTCAGTTCAGCGGAGGCCGAGTATATGGCAGCAAGTTTGGTTGCATGCGAGGCTATATGGATGAGGAAGATCCTGGTTGGTTTGTTCGGTTCTCATTTGGATCCTACTATGATTTACTGTGATAACCAGAGTTGCATTAAACTCTCGTCTAATCCTGTATTTCATGATAGATCTAAGCATATTGACATCAGGTACCATCATATCAGAGATTGTGTGCAGCGGAGGATCATGTTGCTTTCATACATTCCAACGGAGGATCAGGATGCTGATATTCTGATGAAGGCTCTCACCAGGAGAAAATTCGAGTACCACCGAGGTAGGATAGGGGTTGCTGATAATCCATATCTTGTCGAGAGGGAGTGTTGAGATTGCAACAAGATGATGGAGCTTAGTGAAAAGAGTCGCCTTCACTAAGTGGGCCCGCAGGCAAATTATGGCGCAAGTCTATTTTTGATCACAGTGTGGATGATCACAGTGTGAGTGATCACAATGTGGGTGACCAAAGTGTGGGTGACCACAGTGTGGGTGATCAAAGTCTATTTTTAGACTGGCTGTCAAAAATAGAAAAGTCAAATATTATTGTCTCATAATAATATTTGGACTATAAACTTGATCTTATTCTCTTGCAGCACTTCAGTTTGAGCTACAGATGTGGCCCATGCAGCTGTCAGAAGGAAGTACGCTTTTATTATGAGTCAGTTGAGTTGTTGCATGCATGACTTCAGTTAGAAATCAATCAGTTGAGTTTGGTGGAGTTGATTGTGGAGTTGATGGAGTTGTGTTCAGTTTGACTTGGTTAAACTAGTTGTAGTTAGTCTAACTGCAGATAGACTAATGATGAGTTGTTAAACTAATTATTAACTCATAATACAACTATAGAATACATCAGTTAACTCAGTTGCATGTCAGTGCATGTTCAGTTCAACAGGGATAGGTGTTAGAGAATCAGATTGCTATCAGTTGTGACTATAGTTGTGCATCAGATCTTGCACAATCAAAGGATTGAGTATGCCAATGAGTTTGCTCATGTATTTGCCCAGTTTGTAGCTTCTGCTCACATCTTACACATTGTGAGTGATTCTTTAGAGGTGAAATATGAGTTTGGTAGACCATTCTCATTCATTCTTGAGCAGGTATTGAGCAGTGGAGGCAGGCAAGCAGTGGAATAGATTTGGAGATCAGATCTTAGCTGTATTGTGTGTAACAGGTGGAGTTGGTATTGGATTGCTTGTGATAAGCATTGTACTTTGTAATGTTACATGGTCTCAATCATTAATATACAGATAGTGTGGGGTTTTTAGCGAGATGCTTTCCCCGAGTTACATACTGTGTTAATGTGTGAATGCTCTTGATGTTTTATTGTTATTGATGCTGCTATATTGATGATCAACGTAGAGGAGCTTATGTATTGTGTATGTATTCCGCAATAGTAAATGATCAGGATAATCTCCATTGAATATGTATTAAATTATTCAAAATTTCAACACAGAACATTCAGTAGCATTTTTCAGCAAGAGCTTGAGGGATGCTGAACTGAGGTATGATATTATTGAAAAACAGGCATATGCTCTTATCAAATCCTTGAAAGCTTTCATAGTTTATATCTTGCATTCCAAGATAATAAGATATGTACCCTTTGCTACAATAAAATATGTCTTAATACAACCTGATGCTGATGGAAGAAGGGCCAAATGGATTGCAAAATTGATTGAATTTAATATAGAACTGAAGCCCACCAAGCTGGTCAGAGGTCAGGGTCTTGCTAGGTTGTTAGCTGAAGAAAATTGCAGATCATTAGACATTGATTTCCTGAGCACAAATGCAGAGATTGGTCAGACAAATGAAGAAGAGGAAGCAGCTGAACCAAACAGAAAGCAGTCAGTGGCCAAGAATCTAGCTTATTGTGATTGATATGCTCGAATAATTAATTTTTTGTTGAAGCTAGAAATTCCTCCAGAATCAATCACAAGTCAAGCCAAAACTATAAAGCTCAAGGCAGCTAAATATTGCATTAATGAAAATATGCTCTACTGGAGGGATCCATCTGGAGTGTTTTTAAGGTGTCTGGACAAAGAATAGTCAATAGAGGTCATGCAACAATTTCATTCCAGCATGTGTGGAGGGCACCATTATTGGAAGACTACAGCCCATAAAATTCTCAGAGCTGGGTACTATTGGCCCACCTTATTTTCTGATGTGTTTCCATTTGTTAAATCTTGTGATAGGTGCCAAAAATTTGAAGGAAAACAGCAGTTGAAGTCCCTGCCCCTAAAACCGATATAGGCAAAAAGACCTTTTCAGCAGTGGGGCTTACATTTCATTGGAGAAATCAATCCACATTCCAGTGGCCAGCACAGATGGATATTAGTAGCCACTGATTATTTTACTAAGTGGATTGAAGCAATCCCCACAAGGAAGGCTGATCATAATGTGGTCATGAAGCTTTTGACAGAAAATATCTTCAGGAGATTTGCTTGTCCACATAAACTAGTCAGAGATAATGCAGCAGTTTTCAGGGCAAAAGAATTGGTGGAAATGTGTGATTCAATGGGTATTAAACTGGTTCATTCCACCTCATATTATCCACAAGGAAATGGTCTGGCAGAATCCTCTAATAAAAGCTTGATAAGGATAATTAAGAAGTTGTTAGAGGATAATAAAAAGAACTAGGATTCAAAGCTCAAGTATGCACTGTAGGCTGACAGAGTGACCATTAAAAGATCCACAAGGAATTCTCCTTTCAAGCTAGTATATGGTACTGAAGTTGTATTCCCAATTTAGATAACTCTCCCTGTGGCAAAATTCCTTCAAACAGAAAAGAATGAGGAAGAAAACATGGCGAAGAGGATCACTGATTTAGCAGAGGTACATCAGATTAGAGAACAACTGGTTGAAAAGGTTGCAGCACATCAGAAAAAGATCAAGGAAGCCTTTGACAAGAAGGCAAAAACAGATAATTTTCAGGTTGGTGACTTGGTTTTGAAGTGGGATGCATTGAAAGAAAAGAAAGGCAATCATGGGAAGTTTGATGCTTTCTGGACATGCCCTTTTATTATTTCATAGATTCAAGGGAATAACACCTTCATACTGAAAAGTATGGGAGGAGAGGCAGTTTTTGATGGCCCAGTTAATGGGCGTTTTCTGAAAAATTATGTTGTTTAAGGTCCTTGGCCTTAAAAGTTGTAAATATTTTGTTTTCATTAGTTTTGTGTAGGCAAAGTAGACTCCATGCCCAATGGAACATTAGGAATTTTGGCTAATTTGTTTTCATCAAGAAGGCATTGATCTGCAAGTTCTTGAGACCTCACAGGGAGGATATCATCCCCAGAAGGAGCCAGTGTTAGCTCTGCTACATAATTTGGTTTTTTCTGGGTCAAAGACACTGTGACCGTGTGTTTTTTTTTAAAATGGAGCTTGCAACAGTTCATTTGATCCTTCCCCCTTCATTTGCGTTATACCCTTATAACTCCCACTACCTACGTTTCCTCCTCCCCTTCATTCTCCTTATTCTCCTTTAAACCCATTTATCCCTGTTTTTCTCTCAAAACCCCGCATAAGTCCCTTTATTTGGTCAAACCCTTCAACATTGAATCTCAACGCCCATATGATTATAATTCACGTAACTGTGCGCTTTTACAAAATCACATAACCCACCGAGGCCCTCACCTATCACATCAATCAATAAACGTACATGTTAGATCCCGCCATCCGATCATGCCTACCATATGATCTGACGGAATTCGCTAATCCTCATCCCGCAAGCTGTGCACGCAATAACCCGCAGGGAAAGCAGTTTCCCCACCGTAATGTCCACCACACGTCGCAATGTTACTGAATCGCGCCCTCGCATACGGATATCGCCTGCCTCCCATGACCGATGTGGGGAAACCGCTTATCGCCCACATGTACGTCCCCCACCCGTTAACGCCTGCACACCTTTCTCGTGCGATGACCATTGGATTCGCCGCACCCCTGGTCTGATGGCTATCGCTTGTCTGCTTCCATTCTTTCCCGATATCACCCGCGAACCATTCCCCGCTGACGATTCACGCAATCCAACGGCTGAGTTTTGTCCCCGTTTTAGTCGTACCTCCGCCATAATGTCCGTGCCACCCTTGAATGCTCTGTGCTGCCGAAGGACAAAGGCGATCTTCCACCAGTACTCTACGCAGTTAAACATCAACAACCACATTTAAAAGAAAGCATGGCCAAGGAGAAAAAGGGACAACTTCAAGTAGATTTGAGCATTTACTAGTTATGGAAATTATTCCATACGGCTCTCCGCCTGCTCAAGAATGACAACATAATATCTAAAAAGGCCAATTTTGTCCATTAAAGCATACAGTTTGCAGCAGAGATCCATACTAGATTGTAAATGTGGTTGGTGGTCCATTATGACCCCTCCACGCATAGGATAGCAGATATTTTGTAAACAAAATCTATATATACCTAAAAACAAGAGGTAATGAGGGTTGATGGATATTGTTTTGATGTAAAAAGTTCAACTTCTGGAGACTGTAACTACTGTGATACCTACAACATTTGGTCTTCATTTTCAGCTAATACAAGCTTCTTTTGCTGTTAATTGCTCACTTCCCACTTCTGCTTTGTTCCAGGTTGTGCCTATCATGCATTTTTCATGTGCTCTTGATGTTTAGAATTAGAGGGGTTGTCATCCCACCTCTGTGTTAGAATCTAGAAAGTATTATTGAATATGTATGCAGGTTTTTGTTGTTTTAATGCCAGAGAGCTATCATCCTATCTGTGCATTAGGAAATAGATTTGCAGACCTCTTTACTGGTTGCAGCTGGCCATCACATGGTCTTGTGCATCTGCTGGTGTGATCAGTATTCTCCATGTTCACTTGTTCCTTAAACTGTGAGTAATTGGTAGTATAAAGCCTTGTAGTCTGGGGGTGTTCACCCATGTCTGGGGTTAAGCATAGTAGAAGTGG
The DNA here is from genome assembly GCA_031772625.1 of Pinus tabuliformis. Taxonomy (NCBI): domain Eukaryota; kingdom Viridiplantae; phylum Streptophyta; class Pinopsida; order Pinales; family Pinaceae; genus Pinus; species Pinus tabuliformis. The sequence goes on from CM062813.1 coordinate 323,668,647, forward strand.
TTATTTGGCTTGAATATGCATCATTCCTTCCATTCATCCACCATTTTCCAACATTTTTGTTGAGTTTGTAATGTTCCCGAGCATCTCCGATATACAACCTAGGAGAGTTTCTTGGGGTGATAACAATCTCATGATTAATATCTCGGGATTAATTTTAATGACGTAGTAAGTGGGATCATATATGAAATGATTTGGGAATCAAAGTATTGTGGGAAAATTTTTCTGTCACTAATTAATTAAGAGGTATTTTATATTTTGGCTCTTTTGAGCTTAGGTTATATAAAAAATAATGTCTAAGTATTCTATGTTTTATGGTTTTACTTTGATTAAAAAAAACTAAATGTTTATCTCTGCTAGCTTTCAGGGAGTTCACTGTAAATCGCTATTGAAATTTTCTCTAGCTACATAAACTTGGTAGGATGAAAACATTATGCTTAAATTGTAAGTTTGATGTAGATCTTTAAAATATAGCCTTATAATGTTGTTGCTATTAATTATTTTGATATTCTACAAAGAAATAAATTATTCATGTTGGAAATTTAAGTTCAAATTTTCAAGAATTTTAAAAGGGAAGAATCTTGATTGCCAAAAACTTGTTTTTCAACTAGGATTCTTTGTATAGTTATGCCAATATCCTTGTTTTCATAAATATATATTTATATTTTATTATTTTATTATTTTTATTTTTGGAAGAGAGGAAAAAATAAATTGAGTTTGGTGGTGAGGGAGAATGATCACCTTTTTCCACCATTTCCATTTTTGAATTTTGTTGTAGATTTTGAATAAATTCTTCTCTTGTTAGGGGCTTATGATATAATTTTAATCTATACCCATTAATTAAAAAGTAACTAATTCTTCATCAATAGTTTAAATTCTAACTGATCCATTCTCATAAACTGCTTCTGTTTCATATGAACCTATCCATTGTGTTTGAAACTTTCCTTGAAAATATTTAAATTCTGAATCAAATAAGAGAGCTCAATCACCTAGTTTAAAATTATTTATCTTGATTAAATTGTCCTTCCATCTTGTTCTTTGTGGTTGGATGATATTAATTCTTTGAATAGCATCTTGTCTAATTTCATCCAATTCATTCAATTGTGCTAACCATAACTTCTCTGCTTCGAAAATATCTAGCCCCAATCTTGATTTTGTTTTGAATGTCTCCACCTATAACTCTATGGGAAGAACAACTTTATTTCCATAAAAATTTTGTATGGTGTATGTTCAGTGCCATTCTTCCATGTGGTCTGGTATACTTAAAATGCTTTTGGAAGCCTATCTGTGAAATATTTCCAATGTAGATGAACTGTCTTGGTTAGAATAGCATCAAGAACTTTATTTATTGACTCCACTTGTCCATTGGCTTGTGGATGATATGGAGTAGGATTTTTATTCTTGGTTTTATACTATTCCAAAATATTTTGGAAAAGCTTGGATGTAAATTGTGCACCCTAATATGTAACAATTTCTCTCGGGACACCAAAACGAGTGAATATATCCTCAAAAAGAAATGTTATAACAACATTTTTAGTAGAAAAAATTAAAGGTTTAGCTTCTACCCATTTAGTTACATAATAAAAATAGACAAGAATGTACCTTTCTGCCTAGATGTTAGATTAAGTGGACCTACAAAATCTAGAGCTCATTTTTCAAGTGGCTCTACTAGTACCTAAGGTTGCAGAGACATCTCATTTTTTTGAATAAGTCTCCCCATTCTTTGACAACTATCACATCTTCTGACATATTATTTGACATCCTTAACATGGGTAGGCCAATAATACCCAAAAATAAGGGCTTTGTATATAGTTCTTCTATTAGTGAAATTTTCTTGACATGGCTCATCATGGCATACTTTCAATGTATCTAGTACTTCATCTTCTCTTACAAACCCTCTCATGATCAAATCTAGTCCAAGTCAATATAATTCTCCTTCTGTATAAGAGAAAGGTGTGCTGAATCTTATAACTCTTTGTTTTTCTTTGGTTGATAATTATGATGGAAATTTATTGTTTCCAAATAGTTAGCAATATCTAAAAACTAAGGAGATTTAGTAGAAATTCTAAAAATATGTTCATCAAGAAAATTATCCTCTACAAGAATTTTTGTATCATTATTTTGAATTTTGGAAAGAAAGTCGACAATTGTGTTCTCCTTTCTAAGTTTGTCCAATATAGTGATGTTAAATTCTTGTATTAATAAAATCCATCTATTAATTCTTCCATTAGTTATAGGTTTTTTCATTAAATCTAATGGAAAAATGTTCAGTATGAACAAACGTTTCATACTCGGTGATATAATGCCTGAATTTATTGATGGCACAAATTATTACTAAAAGCCCATTTTCAATAACTATGTAATTTAACTCTGTAGAAGTTAAATATTTACTTATACAAGTGTGCTTCACTCAATGAACCTCTGACATATCATGTGCATTTGTGACATACTAAACAATACCCTTAATTTGACTACATACTGGAAAATACCTCTAAAGATCACATTATTTAACCCCCTAGCAATATGAACTCAATACACCTTCCCAATTTTAACACCCCCTAGTTTCATTAGATGTTGTAGGTATCCATTTTTTCATTAAATTTTCTTATACCTCTTTATATTTTTTCATTAACTCTGAGCTCCATTTTTATACCTACCAATATAAAAACACTTTACCCCCAATATATTATGTCATTTTTTCCTCAATATATATCCCCAGTATGAATGCACATGGTATGGCATTGCTCCCCTAGTGAAGCCCTTGTGTACTTATATAATAAATTTCATAAGGAGCTTGTTGATATTTTTGTCCAAGCAGAACCCCTAGAGCTGTATATGAAGCATATATAGAGATATTAAATGGTGGGGGGGCCAATTTGGCCTTCTTATGATAGGTGCTTCAGAAAGTTTTTGTTTTAAGGAATCAAAATCTAATTGACATGAAGAATCCCAATAAAATTCACAATCTTTAGTAAGCAGTTTGAAAAATGGTGAAATTATTTTTGTAATTTTTTTTATGAATCTCCTATAATAGTCTGCATATCCAAGGAAACTTCTTATGTCCCTCTGAGATTTAGGTACCCAAAGTTTGACAATGACCTCATTTTTTGTTGGATCAACTTTAATTCCATTACCTAAAATGTAACGTCCCAAAAAAATACCTTCATTAAACATCATAAAGAATTTTCATGGCTTAAGGAAAGGTTAGTTTCCTCACATATAATACAAACATTTTCAAGTTTTTCTAAAGGTTTTTATTAAATAATTTCCATACAGTTTGAAATATCCATATATACCTCAACACGATCATGAATCAAATCAAAGAAAATACCTAGTACTTCTCTTTGGAATGTAGCGAGGGCACTGCATAATTCAAAATGAAGTACTATGTAAACATATGTTCCCCATGGATAAGTGAATGTAGTCTTATATTATTATTCTAGTGCTATTTGAATTTGATTGTAACTACTGAAACCATCATGAAAAGAAAAAATATTTTTTCATTATTAATGTGTCTAAGACTTGATCAATAAAAAGAAGTGGAAAATGGTATTTTAAATTAGCTTTATTTAATTCACTATAGTCTTAGTATGTGGACTCACCACTTACCATGATTTGGTAAAATAGACAATGGTGAAACCCAATGACTGTAAGAAATTGTATAAATGAAGTTCACATTTAGTACTTTTTGAAACTCTGCTTTTACAATTTCCCTCAAGTTAGTATGCATCCTTCTTTGATGTTGTCTAATAGGCCTAGAATTCTCATTCATATATATATATATGATGCATGCAAACATTAGTATTAATTACTTTCATATATGTATATTCCCATGCAAAAACGAAGGAATGGTTTTGATACATTGTTATTAATTGATCCTTTTGGAATTCTCCTAGGTTAATATTAATGTTTAAAGTTTTACCTAGACTAATTTATATAGGAGAACTACCAAATTTATCCATAGAATTTAATGATGTCATGGAATGATGTGATGAAAATTTTTTTATCTTATATTTTTCTTGAAAATATTTTTCTAACATGTTCACATGATAACTTTGTTTTTCAAGATACTAAGAAAAAACATAACTATTTAGAAGATGTATTATCTAATTTTCTTCAACATCCTACTTAAAATACACTACTTGTGAGGTATTTATAATAAGTTGTATATCTTCATATCATCTTCATCATCACTAATCCATTCATTATCTTCAAATAAAGTAATTGCTTTAGCTAGAGGATATAATGTAAACTTTTTTTTTTAAAATTTCCATTAGAGATTGTCATATCACCAGATTTACAACTAATAGATGCATCATTCATGGCCTAATATCAATGTATGACCACCCAAATCATTTTTTGGTGTAAGTATCATAAAATCGACTAGATATTTCCAAGAATCTAAGGATACAAGAATGTCTTCTAGTACACCCTATAGTTTTATAGTAGATCTATCTGATAAATGTAACATAGTTGGTGTATATCGAATATTGTTTAATTGTAGTTCATCCATATTACTTTTATTCATTACATTTATTGTTACTCATAGATTAGTTGATGTATTTTGGATTGCAATGTTATTAATATGAATCTTTATGATAGGAATTCCTAGATCTAAATATTTTTCTATGTAAGTCTTCCCATCATGATATTTGCTAGCTTCTTAATAAGTTGAACCTTTGGAGGCTCTTTTGTTTTTCTTCCTAGATTTTTAATACATAATTTTCCTTTATTGTCTTTGCATATACGAGAATGCCTCTTATTTCTTGTAACAAAGGAATTTTAATACAAGTATTCATCATAATATGATAAAATCAATTATTTTCTACATCTTTATCTATTTTTAATCTCTCTGGAAAAGGAGGATTTTGTGAAGATATAGAAGGTTGTTATGCCTGAGTACTAGGGAAAGCTTGTCTTATTTTTATGTCATCTATTTTATTAGGAACTTCTTCCTCTCTTTGTTCTTCGAAGGCAACAGGGGAATCTTTATGCAATACTCTTCTTGGTCTAAGATGAATGCCATTTAGATCGAAAGAAGCAATCATGCATGTTTGAAAATTTTAAACTTCAATATTGTAAGTAGGCTAAGTTACTTTATTTTTTCAGTTTGGAACTGGTTTTGTAGGTAATTATGTGGGTCTTGAAGCTAATTGCGTAGAATGTAAATGGCTACGTTGACTAGAAGTCAATTTTGGTTGTGGTTAAGGAGTATGGTATGGTTGTTGAGGTTGATACTGAGGATATTAAAGGTACAATGGATAATATTGTGGATTTTTTCCTCCATATGATCTTTGCGAACCTTGTTGTCAATATGGATTTTGAGGTTGGGGTATCTAAGGTTTCCAAGGTAATGGTGTATTCGAATTACTTTGGGTGTATTGTGGTTAGGTTTGCGATTGTTGGATAGGGTATTGCATAGTATCTGGTTTTTGGGGATACCAAGGTCTTATTGGTGTCACAAAGTAGAGTTGTTTTAAAGTTTGATTTGCTCCATTATCCTCCTGATAGACTGATTTCAATCCCGGTAATGATGGAAAAGGCTTTGTAGCACGTGTTTTTGAAAAAATAACACATATTTGAATGTTATCCAATGTACATTCTCTAAAAGGATGTTTCTTTCTACACCTATGAAAAAATATAGATAATGCAACATTTTCAATTTTTTTCTTATTTTGCATTCATAAAATATCTATTTTTTCACTTAGATTCCTAAGAATATATGTTTTACAATTTTCTAGAAATTTACTAATTTTATCTCTACTTACCCTACCAAATGTCGATTTACTTACTCTTTCCATGGTTGGGTCTGGAGGACCTCTACCATACTTTTCCCTTCCTCGTGATATATTCTTACAAGATTCACAAACTTTCTCAAACAAAAGTTGGGATACATCTCCTTTACCCATTAGATTTAGGAGATAAAGCCATTCATTCCTAATTACTCGAAGTAAAAGGGTTTTTAAAGTATCTAATCATAGTTTATGTTGTTTTTCCATTTTAACATTATAAACAAATATTTCTACAGAATCTTCAAGATTTTCATCCTCTCTTTGGCTCATTTTAAACTCTTCTTCTTTAAGATCATGTTGTATGCAATAATATTTATGGTTTTTCAAAAAGAGTTGTCTCATTGCATCCAATGATCTTAAATAGTTTTTTCATAATCCCATAAACCATTTTGGAGCCCCATATTTTCATTTACTAGGAAATAACTTCAACTTTTTAGCTTCTTGTAAATAATCATAACTTCTACAAAGTACTTCGAACTCAAAAATAAAAGTTTATGGGTCCTCTATTAACATACCATGAAAACTTAGAAGTACAAATGGAGAAATATTCTTCATATTGACATTTATATTAGTGTCTTGGATAGAAAATCCATAAGGGTCTTCTTCATTGACACCATATCCATCTGTTCCTATACCTCCTCTTCCACCTCTTCCACCTCGAAGAGGCATTCTTCTACCTCCTCTTCCACCTCTAGGTGGTGGTATTTCACCTTCCCCTCCTAATATTCTGTCATTTCCATTGGGAGGAGGGAATACCTCTTCTTCTCCTTCTATCAATGATTTAGTTCATAACTGAGATAATATGGTTCTTCTATTGGATTTCCTTCTTTTGTTTCTTCAACCATTAGTATTCTAAAGAAGATTCCTTCTTATTCTTCTTCTTCTTCTTCGTCTTTTTTAGGTATCCCAAGATCTTGTGCAACTGGTTGTTCTCCTATTAAATGAGAAATAAAGATAATTGCCTCAATTGAGGATGTTCTTTCTTTTACTACTATTTCTATTGAAGAAGTTGGTTCCTCTTTAGCTATGATTTCAGATATTTTCACCTCGGGATTCCTTATTCTACTGAAAAAAGAAGGAATACAAGATGTGGATGGTGATGTCGTTCTTACTGCACCGCATGGTCTAGTGGGGGTGGTAGGTGATTGTGATATTGAATTTCTTCCTCTAATGAATCTACCTCTTGAATCTCTTTCTCAATATATGTATTCTAACTTATGTACACAAAAATGAAATGTAATTAAACATCTAAGGTTAAGAGAAACATCACAATGTGATGTGCAAGTTCTTACCTCTCATCTTACCATTTCTCATTTCCAAATTTGTGTAATTTAAAAGGAAATCTAAATTAAAAGCTAAATCCTATGTACACTTCCCCAACAACGATGGCAAAAATGTTGGTTAGACATTTTATTTTATTAATATGAGTTTTTAAACTTATGAAGTGTAAAGAAAAATGTATACAAGGACTCAACTTATAATTCTATTAAAAGTAAATTGACATGAAAGAAAATGTTATTCTATGAAAGTGATTAAATCTAATCTAGCTCAATATGATCATGTTTATGAAACATTTATAGATCCTATATCCATGCAGAAATTCAATTAATTTTTAACCAAAAAAATCTCTCAAAAGTATTTTGAATATAATTGTTTTAAGTTTATTTTTTTTAATATTTGACCCCTATTCAATCGAATGTTCCATATGAAAAATCTACATCATATTGACACAATGAAAGAAATTAAAATTCACACAACTTGAAATTGAATTTCACACTACAAAAATAAACCTAAGTGATTGCTAAACTAATTCTAGTTTCTTTTTGAGACGATTTACATGTGATTGATTAACAATTATAATGGAAAATAAAGAATTGGTTGAATGCTAAGAAAAAAAGCATATAAATCAATGTTGTAAGAAACAAAGCATGTGAATTAATGCAAAAGAATAAAGTATATAAGAGTAAAGGAAACTATACTAAGAAAACATATAAAAGAGCATTGCACATCCTGCACAAGGGGGCCTCCTAGTGGTTGCACGAGATTTGAAAAACCTCAGAAGTTAACTTGAAATGAACTAGCACACACAAATGTACACAATGAAATAAAACTTAGTTGTCTATAACTATATTATAGAGAAATAGTTCATACTATAAATCAAAACTCAAACCTATCTAATTATTCTCTCTACCGAGTGATATCAATATATAGAGACTAACAAATAATAGTCTCCAAAGTTTACTTGTTGTAAATCGGAAGAAAATATGATGACTAATTATTTTATCACTATAATCTAGATCATATCATATGACTCAGCTCATGAGTGAAGGTGTATGAATCTTGATATCCACACGTAGTCATGTAAATATTATTCTTCAATGTTCTCAACACTAAATTTTGTGAAGATATCATGATATTTTGATGCCTTGTCATGGTTCCATTTCACAGTACTCCATTGATCTACCTTTGTGATATGCCATGCAATTGTTTTACTGCATTGAATGGAACTTTGACTTTGCCATAATGATGACATGTTTGCTTCTTTGATGCACCTATTAGGTAAATAACCTTTTTGGTATCTTTTGTGATTTGTCCCTATGCTTGGTTTGGTTAGCTAATCCTAGAGATGAGGAAACCAAAAAATCTACTACAAGTCCATAGAGAAGCTTCATATTTTGCTACTTTCTGCAATTACCACATATGAACTTGTTTGTGTTGAAGAATGTAACTAGTGTCAGTCTTCATAATTATATTTGAAATGTGTTTGCCAATATATATATATATATATATATATATTGACTTATTAAAGCTTGGGTTTCATGCTTGGGTCAATTGTTTTAGGTCAAAGTCTCCATTGCAGGCTTCTAAGGTTTATGTCAAGTGTCCTTGTCCATGTCACATTGTAAAGAACCCTTCTTGGGATTTATTTGTTAAAAAAGAAACTTATTTTATTGTAATTTAGGTCTTTTAGGCCTCCACCAAGTCGGCCTCAAGGAAGGAAAATTCGGCCTCAGCAGGGGAAATTGATCTCACAAGAAGCCTATATATTGGAGCAACTCGACCTCATTTGTCACCCATCTCATACAAGTTCAAATTGCAATAGTTGGGAGAAGAAAAAGTGTGAAGTTCAAGAAGGAAGTTGGAATTGAAATTTTTGGGTTTCTCTCTCTCTCTCATGTGCAACGAAATTCTGAAGTTGCATCAAAGCTAGGAAACTACATCAAAGATGTGAAACTGCATCAAAGTTGTGAAGTTGAATTGAAGCTATGAAGTTGCATCGAAGTTGTGAAGTTGCATTAATGTCGACGCTGTGAAGTTGCATCGAAGCTATGAAGCTGCACCAAGGTCTAAGATGTGAAGCTGCTAAGCTGGATCTACTAAAGTTGCTAGATCGAAACTACAATCCTAAAGCTAGGTCAAAGTTCTGAAGTTGGGGGCCAAAATTCTGGGTTGAAGATGCATTTGACAAGTTAACACTTAGTAACTTTGGAAGAGACCATCTATTAGAAGAAAGAGCTGAATTAGTGGAGGAGGAAGGTCTTTTGGTTTAGGGTCTTGGTCTATCTCATTTTAAATTACTGAAGGAAGAGTTTTTGACTGGGTTTTCCCTTATATAGGGGATTTTCCCTAGTTGTGCACCTACATCTAGTGTCCTTGATATTCGTGTTTTGGTTTTGGTAATTTCTTGATGAACTAAGATAAAAGAATAAAATAAGAAATATTATAATAATAATCACAAGTAATTATCAACAAGAGAAAATATTTCTGCCTTTCTGATTTTCTAATAATTTTTATAAAGAAAACGTATAAAACTATAGAATAATAGACTATTACCTTTGAATATTTGTTGTGTAACTTTGTATCTCTGATGGCATATATACATATGGATAGTGACAAATATGTGTAGAAAAGATAATTATGGAGGTATCTAAAAGGTAGAAGTGGTCAAAATTATGATAGCAAGGTGACAAAAAGAAGCTAATTTCTTGGCCCATCAGTAAGTATATTCTAGTATAGTATGTTATACATGAGATGATATGCTAATATGTAGACATTAGTATTCACATCAATGTCTTATATAAAGGAAACCAATTTGAACTCTCCACATAAGCAAATAATGGTCATTGGTTGAATGGATACTTTAAGGAAAGGAAGCATTTCTATTTCACCTCTAAAGACTATGAAGTAGTTTACAATGGTATTTAGGAGATGCTAGTGCATATCAAGGAAGTCTCATCACCAAAATTTTTGCAAATAAAAACACTCTCCTCCTAAATGGGTTCACAAGCATCCAAACACTCCATTTCAATTTCTTTCCTTTCCAACATAAGTTCCTTTAACCATTCCATAGAATACTAGAACATGCTAGAGTATGATGCACATATTATAATAAATAAGACAACTTGATATAATGAATACATTTTTAAATGACCAAAACTAAGATAAGACCTTGATCAATAGTAGTTGAGGTCAATACTAGTAATATCCTCCTCTAAGCCTTCAATGGAAATTTAAATACTAATGATGACAAACCCTCAAGTAAATGTGACTACCCATTTTTCTTCCACTTCTCAATATGATACTCATTCTATCTCACAATATCTCATTTACCTCACATCCCCTCTAATTTCCTCATTGTTCCCCCTACAATAAAAAAACAAAAACACCCTCAAACATCAACTAACAATCCCACTTATTTGCACCTTTAGAGAAACATTGGTTTCCAAATTTCCCCTTTTTCTCCACTCTAAAATCATATTTAGAACCCATTAACATCACTATTGACACAACTTAGTAAGTGCCACCCACCAATATTATGTGGGAAAATATTAACCCTACAGTTCCTTACACTAATCTTATGGATACCCCTTCGAAATTGTAAAATACCTCCTCGTAGACACTTCCTCTATTTAGTCCATTCTAGAATAGTTGTACAAACAATATCTCCATATCCTTAATTTAGGAAACTAACCAAAAACTCATTTTATATTAACCTCTTCAAACATATGCCTTCACCCCTCATAAAAGCTATGCCTTCACCCCTCATAAAAGCTAATCAAGTGACTCCCTATATAGATTCTTCACCCCCTCAATGATAGACTCTACAAAGCATATGTGATCACATTAGATCCCTAACGTGTCATAGTTATCCAAATTCCATATTTCCTATTTTCAAATTTTTAAACACACACAAATAAAGAGGAGCCCTCTTATCATTAAATCCCACTTATGTTCTCCCCTCATTGTAGGAACGTCTTGTCGACAATTCCAAATCCTTATCCACCTTTCAAAAACAACATTATTGTTTGTCCATATGTTATCGAACATTTCACCACTCATTTATGTGATTTCACTTTAAATCCTTTGCCCTAATAACAAAATCAACAAAAGAATATGTAGACAATTTCCATGCCTCCCATATTCATTGATTAATATCTGCTCATATTGTACCCCCATAATTATTTTGTAATTGACAGTGTCGCCATGGGAATTTTATCCTCTTGTGCTATATTAATGTGGATTATGCATCTATATAGTCAATTCGAATATGTTGGAATATTTTGAGAATACTATGCAAGTTAATCATGTGAGACCATTATATTTATTTATATATATATAACACAAATAAAATAAAAAATGATATTTATATTAATTGTTTGGCCTACAACTATATAGCTTTATCACGTGCAATTATTTTCATCAGCTAACCAAAAATAATAGAATAGTAATAGCACTAATATGTTACTTAATATTATTATGACAATCTTATTTATATATTTGATTTAATTAATTAATAAAAAATAATATGTAAAATTTTGAAAAATATAATATATAATTACAAATACCCGGTCATCATGATGATGATGATTAACGTCCACTGAGACCAAATTGGTCTATCGGACCTATAATTTTCTTAGTTTTTAATTATCTGGCTCTTCATCTTTCTTGGCGAGATTGGTGTTGTAGCTTTCTTTTTTTCTCAACGGTCTTCCAATTTCCTTTATCTTGCATCTCCTTCATCTCATACAAGTTGATACAAAAACTGAACTTCGTAGACTATAAAGAGAAGTTTTAGAAAAGAGGATTCACATTAATGGTGTTCTATTGGTGTGGATGGTACATGTGCCTTGTGTAACCCCTAGCCAAGGTACAACAAAGGTCCTTCTCACATGCATCCTAAGTGTACTGCAGGTTAAATGTATAGTATTTACATTACATAACTTCATAGCTTTGACTGTAAACAGTAGACTCATCAAATTAATGTATTGTATTTACATAACATAACTTCGTAACTTTGGCTGTAAACAGGAGACTCATCAAATAAATGTATTCTGTTCACATAAAATAACTTCGTAACTTTGGCTTTGCAGGAGACTGACTAATTGAGATGAAGTTACATTTGGGTTTAACTCATTTCTGCTAACAAACCAGTTCTAGTATTGAAAGGAGAAATATTGGTTTCTTTGTTAAACTTAATTTCCCCTTGTTATTTTGTTTCTACTACATGTTTTAGAATTTTCATCCAGTTGTAACAGGCCCTCAAAATTGGCCACAAATAATAAGGTAGTCAGTGACACCAATGATTATCTGTATAAATCAACTTATTCTTCAAATCCTCATCAATATTATTAATCTATTGGTACCAGAAAGCATATTCAATCAGGAATGAATAGCCTCGCTGTTCAAAATTGAATACATTCTGTGAATTCAAAGACCAAATTGAATACATTCTCTGAATTCAGAGACCAAATTCTAGGCAATATTGGCAATAGTAATACAAACTTCATCACCCAGCCATTCTGTGAATTCAGAAACAAAGAATCCCAAGAGCATAAAAATTCATCAAACTAATGCCCATTTGAATCTTTTTAGACTGAACAAGACCAGAACTTGGACAAATCTGATCATATCAGATCACTGAATTGGTAATGCCCTTTTCCCAATATGATTACATTAAAAAATTTCAAGGTAATGGCCTCAATGCCCATGGAAATGATGAAATAGTTTACCCTTTTCCACATTACATCTAAAAAATTCTAGGTAATGGCCTCAATGCCCATTGACATGATGAAATGGTCACAAAACTGCATTGATCAATCACCGTGAGATTGAATCTTCACTCTGCACAAAGCCAACTTACCTAATCTTTGTTATTTACTGAGAAAAACTGAAACTTTAAAAATAAGAGAAGTTGCAGAGAAAAAAGCATGTAATAGGAGAATGAGTGAGCCAGGGAAGAGGCAGTGCATGAGAATGGCAGAAGCAGACGTTTCTGCATATGCAACTCCCATGCCCTAACTCGTCCCTGTCTCGATTGCCTGCCTACCGTTATGCACATATATACATTTAGTATATTCATGTCTGGCCGAGTCGTCCTCTTTCATTCCTTCCATTCTGCACAAAGTAACTCTCTGAGCGACATCCTGCAAAGAAAACAAGTAATTGAATCTGATACAGAGCTCCAGAAGGGAATAGCTGTGACAACTGATCAAAATGAAAGAGAGTGAATTATATTATACGCTGCGTATGGTTAAAGTAGAGGCGCAGTACAAATCTTCACAAAGGCGGTACTACCGATTTGTGATCGTAAATTGAAGTACATGGTATTCTGGCTGTACTTCATGTTATCGATCCTTGTGACATTATTAAAATGTATTAATTTAGTAATTATATAAAACAACGTTGACATTAACAATGTATCAACTTATTAATGGAAAGAAAGATCAATATCAACGTCATATATAATTAGCAGGAAATGTGTTATTTTATGATATATAATTGGTGGGAAATGTAGTAGTATTTGATTAGGAAATGTGTTATTTTATGATATATAAATGGTAGGAAATGTAGTAGTATTTGATTATTACTTTTTTAGTGGGTCGTGTTTTTCTGATCCCTAGGTTATTGGCGGTGAATTTTTGGACATTCTCCATTAATTATTATCTACCACGACACTCTTTTTTATACCCGCTGTGCCAATATTTCATTTTTATAAGTTTTTGGTATTGAACTTTCTTCCCTTCTAGCGGTATGGATGTGCAGGAGTCTGAAATGTTTGCCCAAAGGCATTTATTCGTGCCACCATGGAGGCTGAGTAAAAAATCCATCTATCTTTTGAGGTGGACTGGCGAGGTGGCTCTCAAACTCTGGACACTTGGCACGCCCAACAAGACATTGTACTTGTGCCAAATGGTTCATATGTGGTGTTTGCTCTGCATGGTGTCGATCACACAGATATCAGACGACGATCCAAGTGTCAACAACGTTCTATTAAGATCACCACCCCGACACCTGCTCTGGTTTTTAGCCATGATGTGTTGATTGATCATATTACCAGTTTGCAGAAGAGGGCTCTCGTTGGTAGGTGGCACTTTGTGGATCTAAGTGAAGCTGAGATGTGTATCTGGGTCGATTCAAAATGGAAATCCACGCTGGGATACATGCCTACTGTGGTGAGACTGTTGCGAGGGTGGTACAATTTTCACTTTCTCAGCTAGGATGACTTAATGAAAATTAAGGCCATTCTATGGATAAAAGGCAGAAGTTTTTTGGCGCTCCATTCCTGGTATATTGGGTTTAACCCTCTGAAAGATACGCCACAGAATAAATTAATCTGGGTTAAACTGTCGGGGTTGCCTATTGAATTCTGGACTAAGCAGGTCTTCATGGACATCGGAAATTCTATTGGTAAGTTTGTATATGTTGATCCACGGTGTTTGGGGGCTCAGGATAAAAGAGTTGTCTGGATTCTGATTAAGGAGTATAGAGGTGGTTTTCTTGATCATATTGAATTGCATTTGGGGGACACGCATTTGACCCAATGCCTAGATTTCTGGGGGATTCCTTTTCGATGTTTAAATTGTCATCACATTGGTCACCTTGTAGCGCATTGCCCTTGACGTCTGGGAGGTAACATACGACTCATGGGTGGAATTGTTTTGTTGCGTCGGTGTCTTCATAAAATGACAATGGTGTTCACAGATACAAAAGTGGGGCACCTCATCTTGGAAATGATACTTGGCATAAATCAGGTTATTCAAATACCCCTTTTTCTTCACAACCCTTTGTTTACCGGTCCTCAAAATATGGTTCTTCACCCATCACTGTTCCTTCATCCCCTTTCCTTCTAATGAGTCAGGTATCCTGTTAGAAAATGTCCCCTCCCCCCTGAATATTCCAAACTCCCCTCTGGGAAACTCTCTTCCCCGTAATGTTATTCCTCCCCCTACTACGTCACATGACGTGCCATCAACTTCACATATTATTTATGCTCCTGTACCATCTCCCACTCATTTCACACATCATTCCCAGGGGCCTAGGCATAGCCTTACACCGCCTAACTCGCCACTTGCTTCCCCTACAAACTCTGTTGGTAGTGATCTGGACTTTCTTCTACAGAGGAAGACCCTGGATCTTTGTACTCTTACTATCCACAAACCACCTGGCTCCTCCCCCCCATCAGCCCCACCTCCGCGAGCAATATCACCGTCCATCGAAAGCATAATCGTGACAATAGACATTTTCGTGGGCGCGTCAGGCCTCTCCCTTTCAATTCCCCAAATGACCGCTTCCTTGTTGAGGTTCCTATTGCTAATACTCCCTCTTCTTAGGCCCTTAGAGTATGGATGCCCGCACATGGTTTATCATGACTTTCATTATATCTCTCAATATCCAAGGTTTGGGGGTTGCCCCGAAATATCTGGCCCTCAAACAACTTTTTCTTTCTTTTCGTCCATATATCATACTCTTACAGGAGACCATGCACTCGGTTCCACATGTGATTAAATACTTCAGGAAGATGTTTTCGGAGTAACATATGGCTGCCACGGCTGCTACTGATATATCGGGTGGACTAGTGGCTCTTTGGGACCCTCGATGGGTCAAGGTCAGGGATTTTTCATGCTTTGTTGGTATCCTTCTCGAAGGACATATCAGAGGACTTATGGGGCGCATTCATATTCTCAATGTGTATGCCCCATACAAGAATAGAGTTGTTTTCTAGGACAAGTTGATTACATCAGGGATTCTGGAGCTAGTATCTCTCATCATTGTGGGGGATTTAAACTCAACGGTTGGCTTGGATGAAGTATGGGGTCACTCCAGAAAAATCGACCCTATGGCGGAGGTGATTAGAGATGCTATTATGGAATACAATTATGTTGATATATGCCCTCATAAGGTTGTTCCAACATGGGACAACGGTAGAGCGGGGATGGCTTATGTTGCGAAGAGGCTGGATCGTTTTATAATGCATGAGCAGGTTGTGGAGCGACTTGGGAATGTTCAATCTGAGGTGATAAACAATTACATCTCTGACCATCGACCCATTATCTTACAATGGAGGAGGGGGGAGTTTAGAAATGGTTTTCCTTTTAAATTCAACCGGGTGTGGTTAGATGACCTAGATTTTAATGATATTGTGCGCAATGTCTGGGCTCGAAATGGGGTATGGGACACATCTCCCATGGTGCATATCTTGGATAAGCTTGGGGTTCTTCGGGGGGAGGTAAAAACTTGGCAGAAGAAGAAGCAATATCAATTGAATAAGGATCTTCATGATATTATTCGAGAACTGGATGCTCTTCGTCCCCAAATGAGTACTCACTGCCTCCTGGATGCTACTCGAAACCGTATTCATGAACTAGAACTAAAAAAGAAGCATATTCTCTTTATTAATGAATCCACCTAGTGCCTTAAGAGCAGGGCCATTTGGATTAGGGAGGGGGACCGAAACACAAAATTTTTCCATAGATTTGCAAATCACAGGAGAAAAATTAATTCTATATGGGAGATTAAAGACGTAGATGGGAATCAATTTCAGTCACAGAGGGATATTTGGAATGTTGTTCTCTCACATTTTTAGAAGGCCTACAGTAAAAAAGATGACACGTGTGCAGAGGATCTTATATGGGGTGTGGAACTATATCCCAACATGTTTGATGCAAATGCAAACTCGAAACTCTACAATGTTTTTGGATTTCAGAGATCTGTGGCTTGAATCTTTTGAATCATTGACCGGAGAATCCACAGTTTTAACATTTTTGCACCAACGTTTCAAATCCCAAATGGGATCCATCATCAGGATATGAGAATGATGATAACAGAAGAGCAACAAAGAAGTAATAAATAGAGAAGAGGATAAATTTTTAGATCAACATACTGTCGGCTGCAATTGTCCCGACAGTTTTTGAGAAAATGTAAATCTGCTGCTCTTCTTGCTATCCTCACTCTCGATTTTTCGAGTAAAAGGATATCACTCCAAGTATCCCCTCCGTACTGGGACAAGATTTTGGATTTCAGAGATCTGTGGCTTGAATCTTTTGAATCATTGACCGGAGAATCCACAGTTTTAACATTTTTGTACCAACGTTTCAAATCCCAAATGGGATCCATCATCAGGATATGAGAATGATGATAACAGAAGAGCAACAAAGAAGTAATAAATAGAGAAGAGGATAAAGTTTTAGATCAACATACTGTCGGTTGCAATTGTCCCGACAGTTTTTGAGAAAATGTAAATCTGCTGCTCTTCTTGCTATCCTCACTCTCGATTTTTCGAGTAAAAGGATATCACTCCAAGTATCCCCCCCGTACTGGGACAAGATTTTGGATTTCAGAGATCTCTGGCTTGAATCTTTTGAATCATTGACCGGAGAATCCACAGTTTTAACATTTTTGCACCAACGTTTCAAATCCCAAATGGGATCCATCATCAGGATATGAGAATGATGATAACAGAAGAGCAACAAAGAAGTAATAAATAGAGAAGAGGATAAATTTTTAGATCAACATACTGTCGGCTGCAATTGTCCCGACAGTTTTTGAGAAAATGTAAATCTGAGGCAGAGCTCCTGGAGGTGTTAAAATATTCTAAGGGCGACAAGAGTCCAGGCTTGGATGGGTGGACATGGAACTATTTACACACTTTTTTTTATCTCTTTAAACATGACCTCCTTGGCATGGTGGAGGAGTTGAGGTCCAGGGGTTATATCCACCAGCATATAAACTCCACATATATTTCTCTCATTCTGAAGCGGAGCCCATCTAACACTTTCTCTGATTACCAACCCATATCGCTCTGTAACCTTATTTATAAGGTTATATAAAAAATGATTGCAAATAGGATGAAGAGTACTCTGTCACGATTCATTACACCTGAACAGTTTGGTTTTCTTCAGAATAGGGAAATCCATGATGCAATTGCAATTTTCTAGGAATGCTTGCATTCGATTCACACACAAAAATTAAATGCTTCCATCGTGAAGGTGGATTTACAGAAGGCATATGATCTCCTTGACTGGGGATAACTCAAGCTAGTTCTTCATAAAATTGGAATACAGTCGAGATGTGCAGAGTGGATTATAGCCTGTGTTACAAACGTAAATTATGATGTTATTATCAATGGTTATCCCTAGAATTTATTCAGGGCCAGAATGGGCCTCCGACAAGGATGCTCACTTTCACCACTTTTATTTATCCTAGCTATGGATGGGTTGAGTTTGCATATAAAAAAAGTGGTGGCAGAGGGGCAGTTTCATGCTCTACACATGGGAAATGACATTAACATTTCTCATAGCCTTTTCATTGATGATGTTCTTATAATGGGGATGCTCAACCTCTTTGCTTGGTTGACTCTATTTCATGTATTTTCTAAATTTTCAAATGCTACTATTCTATATATGAATCTTCAAAAGTCCATTGTATATCACGACATTTGTGATATGGAGGTAGTTGCATATATTAAAAGGCTTTTTGGGGTGGCTGTGGAACTGATGATGAGTGACATGAAATATCTTGGTTAGCATATCAAACCATGTAGCTATAAGGTTGTGGATTGGGCGTGGCTTGTGGATCGGTTCTATAAAAGGATTTTTGGATGGGAATTTAGATGCTTATCATTGGGGGGTCGCATCATACTGACACAAGTTGTGCTCATGCAGTTGGGTGTATACTGGGCTCATCTATTTCATCTCCCACTTTCTATTATTAAGAGTCTTAATAGAATTATGGCTAAATACATCTGGACTGGTAGCAGAGAAAAAAACAAATTTCATTTGGCCAAGATGTCCCAAATCACTCTCCCAAAGAGTATGGGGGGCTGGGGGATTATGAACTTACGACGCTTTGGATGGGCGTTATTGCTGAAATCTTTATGGAGGGGGGTTTTTGGTGATGGTACCTGGGGTAAGATCATTAGACATAAGTACCAAAAGGATCAAGATTTTCCGGTTTGGTTTCGCAGAGGGTATATTGGGATCTCATCGGGCTCGGAAATCTGGCTTAGCTTGATAAAAATAGATAAACTTTTCATAAAAAATCTTGCATGGTCTATGGGGTCGGGGCACATGATTATCAATGGATCTAATCACATTCTGGGTTCTGGGGTGGACTGCTACATACTTCAGGATTTCATCTAATGCATCAAAAGTTGAGGTATTTTTTTTATGGAACCAAGTTATATCTGCATGGCGGGGTTCCTAACCTATTTGGAAATGCAAAAAGGAGCTAGGTTTGTTCACACAAATGGCGAGGGAATGGGATCGGATCTATGCTGACATGAAATTTTTAGGAATCTTTCAAGAGGGAAATAGTGATCAGATTGTCTGGATGGGCAAGATGAAGGCGGGGAACATCATGGTAGCTGACACATATAACACTCTCTGCGGAAGGGAGGTCCAATTTTTGGGGAAATGTGATTTTTATAATTACTGGAAAACAAAAATTCCCATCAAAATCATCATCTTTTCTGGCTGGTATGCAAAAACAAAAACCTCACATGGGAAAACCTCCAAAAGAGACATTGGCATGGATTGAGTATCTGTGTGATATGTAGGAACGCGGAGGAGAACAATGAACATATGTTTCTTAAATGCCCCAACACGGTTCAGGTATGGAATAAATTGGCTAGTTCTATTGGCTTTCCTTGTATTCAATTTGACAACATCATGGTTTGTATGCATTGGTGGAGTACATAGAAATCCTCATGGATGATTATCCCCCAATCCTTTTTTGGGTAATATGGAAATGGCAAAAGAGAAATATTTTTGAAAACTCTAAAGATAACTTTATGTTGGTATTTGATTGCACTGTCTCTTGTTACTCTATTGGCATTTCCCTTGATACTGGGCCTAGAAAAAACTCCGCATGCTGCCAGACCCACGGATGGAGTATCCATCTAGTTTCTTTGATGGAGCGGCTTAGAGAAACAAATGTGGATGCCGTTTTTGGATAGCTATTACAAAAGAACAAGAATTTTGGGTACACTAGAATGCGAGCAGCGACACGAACACAAGGGCTGAAGTGATGGCCCTCTTGGGCCTTTTATGGTTTTCACACTTCCTCAACATCCCTGACATTCACATATTTTGGGATTCAAAGATAATTATTGAACATGTCAAAGGATTTGTTCCTGTAGCCCCTGCTTCGATAGTCGATATGCTTGTTGATTGTAATCCCTTCCAATGTGCATAATTGAGGAATTTCTAAATGAGGACCAAAGATTGTTGATTTTCCTGAGCCATCCAAGGAGCATTTGTTGTTTGATTTTTGTCAAACAACAAATGCTCCTCGGATGGCTCAGGAAAATCAACGATCTTTGGTCCTCATTTAGAAATTCCTCAATTATGCACATTGGAAGGGATTACAATCAACAAGCATATCGACTATCGAAGCGGGGGCTACAGGAACAACTGGATGGTATGCACATTGAAATCAAACTGGGAGACACCATATTGGATGTTGGGGTGTTTCCATTTCCTAGGTAACTATAGTTGCATTTTTTTTTGTATACTCAATGTTTTTCTTTTTTGAAAATCTATGTAGTTTATTTCCCTTGTTGTGACTAGGTGATAAAATTATATGGGTATTTGTGGATTATAGGTATATCTCCACATGATGCATTGAGTGATGATTTTGTTTTTTGCACAAATTGACTATATATGTCCTTTGTATTTATATTGCTAACAACTGGATAACACGCCATAAAATGGTAAAATGATGTATATATTATTAGTTTGGACTACTGGATGGGAAGCGACATGCTTGCCCAAAAACGATATAGGTTGTTTATGATATGGATATGGAAGAAGACAAAATATGTAATTTGATTTCATATGGTAATATATTTTTCTTTTTTCATATAAAAAAAATAGTAGTAGTATTTGATTAGGAAATGTGTTATTTTAGGATATATAAATGGTAGTAAATGTAGTAGTATTTGATTAGGAAATGTGTTATTTTCTGATATATAATTGGTAGGAAATGCAATAATAGTATTTGATTCAAAGTGTACTTTAGTTAACGAATGAAATGGATTTTTTTAATCAGAATTCAATTTTATATATATATTATTTTTGAGATTTGATTTTTTATTATTTAAATGCATAAATGGATTTAATGTTCTTATAAATTTTAGGTCATTTGAATTATGTAGTTTAAACAACTTATGCATTTTAAAAACCTCTACAATTTCTCATAAATTTCATTAGAAAAAATGAATGAAAAAGGGCTATTTCCTCTATTAGTTAGAATTCACTTTTGATTTTATGTATAAGCTTAAAATTAAATATTATTACAAAACACAGTTTATGATTGTATGATCTAGTTAAAGATATGTAGAATTTAATGACGTTATTTTTGGTGAGATTACAATGTTTTATGATTTAAATTACAGTTTGAATGCAGAATGGATTCATCGCCCTCAAAAACCTTAGGGACATTAGCATTATCTAGACTCAATAATTTAAAATTACAAATTTTCCAATTTCTAGTTGAATTTCAAGCAAAAACAATTGAAAAATTCACTCGAAAAGGGAAAAAAGTCACCTCTTTAGATTACACATTATTATAAGGGATACTCACTTTATTTTTAATATTATCTAGGCTAAAGCCACTTAAATCGGTTAATATATTATCTTATTCAGACGAAAAGAAACATATTAACAACACAAGACCATGATTATAAGGGGTACCAATTTTCTTGTTAATACTATCTAAGCTAAAACAACTTAAATTGATTAAAATCTCATTTTATTTGGACAAAAGGAAACATGTTAACAACACAAGATCTAGATACATTTGACAAAATTAAAGTCTACCTCCTTACAAAACACCAACTAGTTATTTTAGGTGGAGTGGTTTTCCTTAGATTAATAGTGATGAGACACCTTATCTATAGAAATGGGTGATCTATTTTTTGGCTCCTAATTAACAATTAATTATGCAAAATTGAGTTTTGAGTGAGAAAAGGGAACAACCACTCCTATATCTAGGGTGGCTCATCTATATTATAGAAGAAAAAATACTCAACTTACAAAACTAATTGATAGTTTGTAAGGAAGTAGGATTTTTCTCTCTCACTAACATACATATCCTTAAATAAGTTAATATATCATTTTCTTAAAAACATGGTTATCTTCCCTTTTTTTTCTATTTTTTTGAAGTAATGTGATTTTTTTTTCTTCTGGTAACCCATAGGAATCTAGCCGCCACTTGACATGTAACTACCAATAAACCTTTGGGCAACTACGATCTATCCTCCTCCCCGTAGCCCGAGCCACAACACGAGGATTTGAACTTAGGTCTCTTGAGTTTCAATGATTTCACATATCTCGGATTAACAATTAAGCTGCCCCTGAGACAAGTAATATGAGTTTTTTAAGATAATAATTTAATAAATAAATAAAAAATTGATAATTCTTTCATTTAACCATTTTTAATTTTTAATTTATCATTTTAATTAAAATTTAAAAATCAAAATTTAAATACATAATTTAAAAATAATTTCTAATTATTTGTTTAGTAAAATTAAATAATAAATTAAACTTCTCTACTTATTATTTTAAGAAACTCACTTTTACTATTCGATATACTATCTATTACTATAAATCATGTCTTTAATTGCAAACAAATTGTCAAATAAATTAACCCCTTACATTAATAATGGAAGCAAGGTTACAATAACTATCATTTTAATTCATAGTCGACATTCAAAAAAATATTTTAATCCTTAGCTACATTTCCTATACTTAATCCATATCCTACTCGTTTTAGTCCCTGCCTTGTCGAGGACATATAGCATTTGCCTCACGGTCAAAGTGCATTGACTTTGCATATTTTGTCATGTTTTTGCAATTTTAACAAAACTTTTGAGAAAATGTTGAATATTTCTTTTTCTCGTAAATTCAAAAATATTTTTCTAGTTTCTCAAGATCTTATTTCTAATTTTCGATTGGCTGAGCGAGTTGTGATGGAACATAATTTCCCTAGGGGAAGGAAACTTGTTTTCAATATTCGCGACTGCTCGACCAATCATTTTAAAATAAAATAAAAAAACTAATTTTCTGAGTAGTCATTTTGTGAGTGAGTGCTCTAAACTTGACATTTACAGAGTGCGTTGAGAAGGTCCATTACATAAGTGAAGGGGGGTGGGGTGTTTCATCAATAAGTACTCTAACACTGGCATTGACATTGACACTATAACAATTATTGTTAGTGATTTTTTCTCTTATTTCGTTTTAAACTTTTTTTCATCCTAAACTAAGTCTATTTGTGTAGGAGAACATGAGCATAGAATTGTGAATGTGTGCAGAGTAAAGGATGTGAAGGTGAAGGGGTATGTGCGGCAATGTTTGTATGTCTAGACAACATAGACTAATTTTGTGATATGCAGAGGAAGGGGAAATGATATGCGGGAGGAAGGGTGTGCGAGAAACTATGTATGGTGGAATTTGTTAAAGAGTGTGGGAAGGTTCTTTACTTAAGTGAGGGGGGCTGGAGAATTTCATCAATAAGTTCTCTAACAATGGCATTGAAATTGGCACTATGACATGCATTGCTATTGTGTTTTTCTCTTATTTCATTTTGAAATTTTTTTCCATCTTAAATTTTTTAGGCTTCGATGTGCGGGAGAACAGGTGTGTGGAGCTGTGAATATGTGCGGAGTGAATGTGTGTAGGGATAATGGAATGCAAAGAAGGAGATGGTGATATAACAAACCTCTGAATCAAGTTTTACAATGTTTCCTATATCTAGACAATAAAAACTAATTTTGTGATATGAAGAGGAAGGAGAAATGGTGTGTAGGAGAAAGGGTGTGTGGAGAAACTTTGTGCGGTGGAACTTGTTAAAGAGAATGAAATATATCTAATTAAGCTTCTTATCTACATTCTGTAGAAGGTGAATTTAATACACAGAGCAGGGAACAAAAACATTAATTCACAGAAATTTTATTTGATATAGATATGAATTGACGAATCGATTTGCAGTTTTCATAATTATGTTCAAGGTTTCTAAATATTTATTATTCAATACTAGTCAGATTCGCTCAGAGACTATCAATAATAACTATAAATAGAAAATTATGCAAGGATAATGTGTTTAAAAGGTGAGAGTATCATTGGAACCTTTATTAATAGTTTATGCCAATAGCTTTATGTTCAATGAGTTTGTAACACCCTCCTCCCATATTTACCAAAGGTAACCGGTCCACCGTGGTGAACATGTGACAAAGATTTACTATAACATGATTTAGATACCCATGTAGAGTTAAGGAATTGGAATCAACATGAAAAGATGAATCTTACCTTCCTCAAAAGCTATAGAACCTTCATGATCCAAGCAACCCCTTCAGGTGTTCAACCCTTGAGAGAACTTGTTTTTTCACTACCCTAGAGTCTTAGTCGCTCCCATGACAAGGCATGCATGCAACTGGGACCCTCTAGTCACTCCCATAACAAGGCATCCATGTGACTGTTTCCTTTTTCAAGAATTTCAATGCGAGAGACCCTAGATTTCATGCCATTTTTTCAAGGTCAGGACTCAAGTCACTAGCTAGAACTTCATGAAACTTCCAGAAATGATAAATAACATAGAAAAAGGTTAATAACGAAAACAATTGAATAATGAATTGATCTGACCTCTACTAGCCATGACATGAATTTCACTAAACACATCAAGAACATGTGATACATAGGTCACAACAACAGATTTGAGAATAGGGGTCTCATAATTATCAAAGAATCATCATAGAGGATTGGTACTCCTCACAATAGTTGCATTTTTATCTATTAGGTCAAGCATTCACTAACATTTCATGTTCTAATTAAAACATGATGAGAGCCTGCATCAAACTGTTACAAAGCATCCTTATAACCAACAAATAACCAGAGATATATCAATGAGGAAACAACCATTAAAGCCACATATTGACAAGCACATATAAAATACCAAAGGAATGGAGCTCTTATTAACATACACAAATCCAACCAAGTCAGGTAATTCCATATACCACCTGACGATAGATTAGGTTGAACCAAAAATCTCTTTTAGTCAATCACCCCTGCACCATATTCCAAGTATGAATGTGGGATCTCATGAAACAATTCAAACAAAATCAAAGCAGGGCTTCTAGAGGCCAAACCACCTCAACCATCAACCGATGATTCCACCTCACAATCATACATCACTAACCATCATTAGATTAGTCTCTACCCAAGTTATTCAAGGCTCAAGAGCATTTCTTCCAACTAAGGCTTCCAAGACTAGTAAGTCAACCCGCAGTTGTTGTTGAGATCTAGAGCGTTTGTCCAAACAAGGCTTCCCGAACTAGTAACTCAACCCAATATGTTATAGGGCTTCAAGAGAATTTTTCCAACCAAGGCTTCAGGAACTAGTAACCCAACCCACAACCATAAGGAAAATGAGAACGAACCAAAAAACAAGAGGAAAGAAACCCACAACACCATGGCTATCCAGGAAATGACAAGGCTAGGAAAAACCACTGTCAATCCAAGAAATCCTCCATTCCAATGACATATCATAACCAAGAAACTACATGCACGTGTCATGCATGCAAAAACTAGTAAGGAAATCATAAATGCAACTCGGTACCTGCAAGAAAACATTGTTGTAGTTGTTGATCCTGATGTCCTCTTGCACTTTCTTTCTCTTCTTTTGATTTCTTGCTCCAAATCCAAAATATGCCACACTCCTCCAAGAGTGCTCCAAGAAAACTCTAAGTTTCCAAGAGTATGAGAGAAAGTAGAAAATCAGATCTCAAAAAATGAACTGACAAAAAGCTACAAACTAATCCTCAAAAGCCTCTTTATTAATGAGACCTCTATTTTCTTCATTTTCCATTATTTTCCTTAATTTTCCTCCTCACATGTAAATTTTGACCTTTCACCTCCCTTTTCTCTTATTTTCCCTTATTTTCATAAATAAAATGCTAATAAATGCCTCATTCCTTTCCAAAACCTTTGTCATTTCCTTTGCCAGTTTCCATATCCATTAATTAATCACAAGTGATCCCCATCACTATGTTTTTTCCCAACATTCAACTTGGAATACGTGTCTCATGACCTTGGTTATTGTTTTTCCTTTATTAACTTTATTACATGGATTTTTGACCAGGGTTGTTACAAAACCCTCCCCCTTGGGGGAACACCGTCCTAAGTTTTCAATTACACCTAAAACAATAACAATATTAAAAAGTAAAAGATACTACCCATGGAGCTTTATAACTTAGCTCGATGCAGTATTTACAATGATCATTCTGTTGAGAATCAAACCAACATGAGAAACATAACAACATGAAAATCATAACAACATGACACCCATATCACTTATTGGAGATTTATAACAAATCTCATGGAAGTATTTACATCCATATATATATATATATATCTACCAAAACATCACATCAAAACATATGCCAAAAACATTTTCTCAACTAGAAAATAGGGAGGGATACATAGCTCACATCTAATCATCCATCTCCCATGTATCTTCATCGGGCCCAAAGTGCTTCCA
This sequence comes from Pinus tabuliformis, assembly GCA_031772625.1. Lineage (NCBI taxonomy): Eukaryota > Viridiplantae > Streptophyta > Pinopsida > Pinales > Pinaceae > Pinus > Pinus tabuliformis. The sequence continues at coordinate 323,695,247 of CM062813.1, forward strand.
TTACACTTTAACCTGCTCGATTGTTCAATTTTGAAGCATGAGCATCTTTCTCTGTAAAATGCACTAAGGTTCCGACTAGAATTCTCCTTCTGGTTCCACCTACAATACCGACCAATAAATCACATGATCAACATCTTTAACATACTTCTTAAGCAATGACACATAGAAAACATCATGGAATTTCACTGTCAGAGGAAATGCAAGTCAACAGGCTATTGGTCGAATCCTCTCAAGAATATAGAAAGGTTCGCAAAACTGACCTGCCAGCTTGGCACATGATCCAATCCTTAAGGAGATATTCTTAGGCTTGATGCACAAGTACACTTGTTCCCTAACTTGAAACTCCTTATTGTTATGATCTACATAACTTTTGTGTCTATCTTGTGTTGCCTTCAAATTATTCTTGATTATGTGCATTTCTTGTTCCATCTCTGCCAACATGTTCAGTCCTATCAACACGTTGTTATCTAGATCACTCCAACTGATGGAATTATTACAACACTTCCCATAGAGTGCCTCAAACAGATTCATCCTCAAATATTCTTGGTACCCATTGTTGTAAGAAAAATCAACCAGTGGAAGATACTCTTCCCACCTCCATTGTTGATGCATCACATACATCCTCAACATGTCTTGCAATATCTTGTTGACCCTCTTTTTATTTCCATATGTCTGCGGATGATAAGGTTTACTGAAGGCCGACTTTGTACCCAAACCAGAAAATAACCCTTTCAAAAATTTAGAAGTGAACCTGGCAACCCTATCTGACACAATCTTCTTTGGAACACCATGCATCTTCACTATCTCTCCGATGAAGACTTGTGCTACATCATTAGCTGAATATGTATACTTCACTAGAATGAAGTGTGCTACCTTTGTCAACCTTTCAACCAAAACCATAATAGAATCATGTTGGCTTGATGTCCTTGGAAAACCTGTAATGAAGTTTGTAGAAATAATGTCCCATTTCCATTCTGGAATCATAATCAATTGTAGTATACCACCTAGATGCTTACAATATGCATTTACTTGTTGACAATCCAAGCACCTAGCCACAAAATTTGCCACTTCCTTCTTTAAATTCATCCAATAATAGAACTTCTTCACCATTGTCAATGCCTTTTGATATCCTAGGTGACCTGAATATGGCTTAGCATTAAATTCCCTGACGATAAGATTCTTGAACTCACTGTTTTCTGGTACATATATCCTATCCCTAAATGTGACCAAACCATCTACTGTGAGATGATAGTCCACATCCTGATCACTTGTACTCAACTGTAACATGTGCATAACTTCCCTATACCTATCATCCTATTGTCATTCCCACAAGATATGATCTTGTAAATTTGTCCCATAGGAGGTCATAGTTGTTATATGATTCACTCGTATCATCCTGCGAAGAGAATCTGCAACCTTGTTATCTTTACCTTTAATGTACCTAATCTCAAAATCGAACTCACTAATAATGGCCAACCATCTAGCTTTCCTGGAATTCAAATTCAACTGGTCAAACAAGTATGTCAATCCACTATGGTCACTCATTAGTACAAACCTCTTGCCAAGAATATAGTGACTCCACATCTTCAAAGCATGGATGATCTTGACCAACTCAATATCATGTGTCAGATAATTCTTCCTGTGCCTCGTTCAGTTTCCTTTATTCATAACATTCTACCTATCCTTCCTACATAAGGAATCCACCAAGTCCTCTCTTGCAAGTATCTATATATACCACAAACTCTTTGTCTGGATCTACAATCTTTAGAACTTGATCATTTGTCAACAGTTGCTCAAAACTGGTTGCACATTCCTATGTCCATTAAAATTTCTTACCTTTCCTCTACAATAATGTAATAGGATAAGAAATCTATGGGAAGTTCCTAATGAACCTCCTGTAATAACATACTAATCCCATGAATGATCTTACCTCATCCACATCCTTAGGAGCTTCCCACTCCATGATATCCCTTATCTATTCTGGATCCATTGTTATGCCTTCCTTGGAAACCATGTGTCCCAAATAATGTACCTTTGTTTGAGATAAACTACATTTACTGAGCTTCGCATACAACTGATGCTCTCTCAACAATCTCAATACTGCTGCTAAATGTTCGTCACATTCTTCCTCATACTTTGAATATACCAATATATCATAAATGAATACAATAACAAACTTGTCTAGATAAAGGCACAATACACTATTCATCAAGCACATACAAGTAGCTAGAGCATTAGCCAAACCAAATGGAACTACAACAAATGGTCCAGAAAATAGTATTGTAGATGTCTTCTTCTTTAATGGGTACCTAATGGTATATTGATCTCAGATCAATCTTCAAGAACACTACTGCTCCTTTCAACTAATCAAACAAGTCATCAATCCTTGACAATGAATATCTATCCTTTATATTCACCTTTTTTAACTGCATGTAATCAATGCATAACCTAAGGGTGCCATCCTTCTTCTTCATAAAGAACACCGGTGCACCCCAAGGCGATGCACTTGGCCTAATTTATCCCTTTTCAAGAATTTCCTTCAACTACAACTTTAATTCCACTAACTTGGGTGTGCTCATCCTGTATGCTAGTGTTTCCCTTGGTACCAACTCAATAGAAAAGTCCACTTCCCTGTGAGGTGGCAACTCTGAATTTTTTGTGGGAAATACATCCTAAAATTGATACACGTTCATGTACCTCTTCATAAATTCTACATCTTCAACATCCTTACCTTTATCACTATAAATATGCATTGCGAATAACACACCCTTTCCTTTGACCATGCTCTGCCTGCATAGTTGTCACCATTCTAACTGATGTTTCCTTCTTCTTACCCTACAAGACTCTTTGTTACCCATCATCATCCAGACACTCAATAGCCTTGTCATAACAATCCACCTTGGTCCTATGAAGATACAACCATTCCATACCCAACAACATATTGTATGACCCCAATGGAAGTATACTCAAATGTGCTGAAGTAGGCATACCATTCAACTCAAATGCAAAAGATCTTACCCAATGATGAACTCTCTTCTTTGTACCTATAACAAACTACACTAACCAAGATCCTACATGAACTTATTTATTCAAACCCACTTATCTACCAGGTCATGATTAACATAACTATAATTAGATCCGGGGTCAATCAAAATAGAAACAAATTGATCACAAAGCTTACCATCCCTCTCGATAATAGATGCCTGACGATCTACTTGCTTGTTATCTAGTGCTACATAAATTCGAGGAACACTCTATCCAACACCCCCTACTATTTGTGATTCCTGAGCACTATATATATATGGTCTACAACCCTGATGTTGTGGACAATCTCTCCTACAATGATCTCCTCCATAAGTCAACCACTGCAAGGTATTCCTACCATCACCCTGGTTCTACTCCTTAAACTGAAATCCCTGTCCTCTATCATATGCATTGAACTTCTTAGGTGGTGTTGCATTATCTTTGTTACTTATGTCCTGAGGTCTTGTTCACTTTTTATCCCATTTCCATTTATTCTTATCATTACCTTTCCAGTCCCGCTTAGTCTCATATTTTCACTTTGATTGCTCATAACAATGCTTTAGGTTCCAAATGGCATCCTTCAATGATCTAGTCTCATCATACTCAATCCTATCATTGAATGCTACCTAAAACCCATTGATGAATTTCTGAATCTTGGGCTTCTCCTCCTTGAGTTAAGGAACACATCTCAATAGTTTCGAGAATTTTCTAGTGTACTCCTCATCGGTCATAGATCCCATCTTCAACTCATAAAATTCTTTTTCTGTCATCATAGCATCTCTTCAATAGATACTTCTTCCTGAATAGTCTCTCGAACTCACTTCGAGTCAACTCCTCCTCATGAATACTTCTGAATTCTATACATATTCCCACCAAATATATGTTTTACCTTTAAGACTGAATGCAACTATTATGGCCTTCATGTTTGCTGAGTAATCATGCAACTTGAAGAACTTATTCATCCTAAGCAACCATGCTTCAACATCCTGTGAATTCTTCATTTCCCCATAAAATGTAGGTGTCTTTGATTTATTGAACTCATCTAGTAAATATCCCCTGTCAATCCTCATGTAAGGATGATAGTGATGATGACCATGATACTTGTTTAAACTAGAACTAGAGTAAATCCCATGTCCATTGCCTCATCTATCAGGTGTATCCAATAATTTTCCATCTATAATTGTGTCATATTTATCCAACTTGTTCCCACCATGTGACCTACTACCATATGCTCCATTAGTCATATCCTCCTATCCATGACTGATTCTAAGCAGTCCCTATCTTTGAAAGTCTGACAAGTTATGAAGAATCACGCATTGACTTCTGCTTGTTTCTCCTGTGCCCTAGTATGTATCTCTCGTGATTGAATGATTCAATCATTATATTATTTACAACTCCTTATTTCTTCCTTCAAACTTCTCAGAGGGCCTGCTATGTGAGGGGAGTACTCATCACCATGATGCTCATATGATCTATAGGGAGAATCTCATGAGTTGTAGTCTACCATCTTTCTAGTCATGTTTTATCTTCTCTTCCTGCAAGGTATATCTTTTCAGCTAAACTAGCTCATAAAAAACCAACGTACCTCAATGTAGTTCAGGGGAGGATATCTCGTCTGCAAGATCAACCAAATTAGTATAATACAAGTATAATCAAAATCATCAAAGTATATAGACATCATCTAATTCATCATCCAGTTAACACATGATGCCACAACTACACACTAGTTAAACACAATGCATGCATAAAAACATATGTACAACACACATGCATACACAATACATACAAACATTGACATGTATTCATGACAAACACATTTTGAAAACAACACCATCGACTTCTGCATGAAAATACAGCGGAAACCACGACCACCACCATGCGCACACAATGAGCATATAGACCATAAGCATAAGGATGCCTATGAAACTGACATGTACACATGACAATACATTGATCCAAGGAGAACGGAAACTAGACATCACCCAAGGAGAACAGAACGATGCTCTGATACCACTCTCTAACACCCTCCTCCCATATTTACTCAATCTAATCGGTCCACCAAGGTAAACATGTGATGAAGAGTTACTATGTTATGATTCAACTCCCCATGTATAGTTAAGGAAGTAGAATCAACATGACGAGACCAATTTGACCTTCCTCAGAAGCTATAGAACCTTCAATAGCCAACCAACCCCTTAAGGTGTCCAACCCCTGAGAGAACTTGCTTTTTCACTGCCCTAGAGTCTCAATCAATCTCATGACAAGGCATACATGTGACTGGGAACCTCCAGTCACTCCCACAGTAAGGAATCCATGCGACTATGGCCTTTTTCAGGCAGTGAAATGCCAGCGACCCTAGATTTTGTGCCACTTTTTCAGGTTCATGGCTCAGGCCACTTTCCATAACTTCATGAAACTTCCATAAATGATAAATAACATAGAAACAAGGTTACTAATGAAAACACTCGAATAAGGACTTGAACTAACCCCTACTATCAATGATAGACATTTTGTGAAACACATCAAGAACATGTAATCTACAGGTCACAATAACATATATGAGCATAGGGTTCTCATACTTATTTGAGAATTGTCAAAGAGGAATGGTATATCCTCACAATAGCTACATTGTTATCTATTAGGTCAATAATTCATTAATATTTCATATGCTAATTGAAACATGATAAGAGCCATACATCATAATTATCACAAAACATCCTTATAACCAAAAAATAACCAGAGATATATCAATGAGGAAAAAACCATTAAAGACACATAATTACAATCACATATACTCATAAAATACCAAAGGAAAGGTTCTCTTATTAACATATGCAAATTTAACCAAGTTAGGGGCTTCCACGTACCACCCGAACATAGATTGGGATGAAGCAAAACTCTCTTTTAGCCAATCACCCCCACGCCTCATTCGAAGAATGAATGTGGGATCTCATGAAACAAATCAAACAAAACCAAACCAGGCCTTCCATAGGCCAAACGACCTCAACCCTCAACCAATTCTTCCACCTCATGGGCGGACAACACTAACCATCACCATATCGGAATCTACCCACGTTGTCTTGGGCTCTAGAGTGTTTATTCCAACCAATGCTTACAGGACTAGTAACTCAACCCACAACTATTTCTAGACTTCATAGCATTTTTCCAACCAATTAATTCAAGACTAGTAACTCAACCCAAGCTATTATAGGGCTTCAAGAGCATTTTTCCAACCAACTCTCCAAGAACTAGTAACTCAACCCACAACCATACAGAACATGAGAATCAACCAGAAAAATAAGTGAAAAGAAACCCACAACACCATGGCTATCCAAGAAATGGAAAGGCTAGGAAAAACCACTATCAATCCAAAAACTTTGCCACTGTCTTTGCCAATTTCCATAGCCATTAATTAATCACAAGTGATCCCCATAATTATGTTTTTTCCCAACATTAAGCTTGGAATACGTGTCCCATGAACTTGGTTATTTTTTTTCCTTTATTAACTTTATGACATGGATTTTTTACCAAGGTTGTTACAACATTCAAATAAGTGTATTTTTCTAATAGAAATGCTAAGATCACACACAATGGAGATAAAAAACCAACGAATTCAAGTGAGTTTCCGAAATCGAGGGACATAAACTCTTTTGGGATATTTTGCACCTCCACCTACATTACCTCAATTAGTTAGCCATCATATACAATGTATCAAAAAACCTAAATCTTTGAACATAATACAAATAATTGGTTTAACTTTTAAAAAACTTAGTATCTAATATTAAATACAATCTCATTTTTATGCATAACTATTGACTTTGTTTAGTGTAATGTATGAGTCTACACAATGTATGAATCTGAAACTCAACATTCGTACAATGTATAAAAAAATATTGATATTCCGTTAAAATTCTAAGAGATGTTGTTGGGCAGCCACATGTGCGAAGTGTGGAGGTGCAGACAAGGGTTGTGTGTGGAGATAAGGGAAGATAGAGAAGCATTTCTTATGATAAATATTTTTATTCCACTTTTGCATTCTACACAACGAAAACGATGACTACCCCTTCACACTATGCATAATTAAAATGTGTATCTTTAATGCAATAAAAACATATATTACCAATAATATATGCAAAATATTGCAAATTATTGAACATGCATGGCAAGAAGTTTTTGATTTGTAGCATTTAGTACAAAGAACTAAGTCATTTTTCGAGTGCATTGAACTTAATGTCAAAGGAGATGGGTATTTCATAAACAATGACTTATGCGCTTGTATCTAAAGCCTTTATTTGCTTTTTGATCTAGAGAAAAAAACATAGGAATCAGTGAATGTTGATCGGATGAAGAAAATCAAAGTTGCATGGTCTCATAGAATTAGAAGACCAGAGAACATTATTTATGAGTGTGAAAACATAGGGAAATGAAGAGATGATTCCTATGGTAAGGTTGTATAGATTGTGCAGGATCTAAACTGATCATGCATGACATGTGACTCTAGATTAATTTTGAGAAAGGCGTTGACGATCGAAATGGATATGCTAGGAAGTTTTTTTTTGCTCATGTGTACTCTGCATAACTTCCTCTGCTTGTCCACACTATGCATGGTAAATTTTCATTGATACATGTGTGGAGTGATTAATATTAATTGCTTTGATTACGAGTATAATGTGGAAGGAATGTGCGTGGGAGAACTGTGTGGAGGGAGAATGCATGCAGAAGTGCAGAACTTTGTTGCAGAATGATTGTGTTTGATATTGCATGCACTTGTTCTTGGAGCAAATCATGAATTGGGAGATCTAAATTTTAGGAAGCTTTTGTAGCATAATTTTAACAAGTAACATGTCTATAATTGCATCCGCTACGTGTTCAACATGCAACTTTTTGAAATGCATGTTGCCAAGGCATATACAATTAGTTCTTGATGGGGCTTGTTATCAATGTTTCTTCCCAAAGTGATTTTTTATGTGCTCTGCTAAGTTTTCATCTTGCTAGTTGTCGGAGTCGATAGTGAAGAGTGTTGTTCTAAGTGTTGTGCGTTTTTCTTGTTATTGTAAGAATTATGCACAAAAGATGTTTTCAAAAATAGGGACATATTTTATGATATCTTTATCAAGTAAGTTGTGGCTCCTTTATTTTGTGATCCTAAATCTTGTTCCTATAGAAGAGTTTTATGAGAATTTATGTGGATATATGCATATGTTATTAATATGCATATTTTTTGTTATATTATGGCTTTATCATGTATAGCTATATCATTTTTTTCATTTTCCTTAATGTTTTTTTACATTGTGTTTATCGTGGAGCAATAGCTCATAGTGAATTTAGAACATGTTTGAAGCATGATTGTTAAAGCATCAATGGAGAAGCATTTGCTGGGTATAAAAAGAGATCATACAGATGCAATTCTAAGGTAGCATAAGGATTTTTTGTTTAAACAATTTTGCATATGCTGTAGGAGATTGTATATTTGATGTTATGCGAACTCTATTGCATTTTAGATACATGTCAACAAAGTTACATGAAGGAACGCTAGAAAATTTCATAAATTGTTTAAATGAACGAAACATTGAAGCAATATTATATTACGAGATTGAATTGAACATAAATTCATTGATACAAATGCATGGTATAAATAGCCTGAATATTTACTTGGAAATGATGACAAAATCAGCTTCAACTTCTATGATTGCAGAAGAAAGAGGAATTTGAGGGGACATATTTTGTATACACTGGTTATCGAATTGGCTAAAAATTCCAATAATATTTTTTTCAAAGACAACAATGAAATTTTATTTGCATTTTAATTCAAATTTATGCAAATAAAGTTACAACATATTGTTCCATGACGAAAATCCAATTGCTAGACATTTTGAACCACTTATGTGCAAGAAAAAATGTTCAATAAGAATTGATCATGAACATATAATGAATATAACATATGAACAAACATAACATAGATGGATGAAAATAGAGGAAATCATGAGTAGATATATGTTTAAAATATTTTCTAGGTTTAAGAGTATTTATGAGGAAATCTGTTTTGAAACAATATGTCAATTGACGAAGAATGAAAATGATCTTTCCTATTTATGATGCATAATTGCACAAAATTTTTACAATGAAATCATGCATAATGATTCGTTTGCATTAAACTACATAGAAAAATACATGAACACAATTGCAATTATGAAATTCCCTGGAATATTAGATTGGCAGGGATACATTCTATAGTTAGCAATGCCATATGGAAAAGGGAAGATAGATGGTGGCCTTTTTGTTTATGATTGGATATATTATATCTTGAATATAACTATATACATATGGTCTACTAATACATTGGATGTTGTAGCTTAATTTCGCGTGTTCAAGAGAGACGCAAAGATATTCCATGTTATGCAATTTGGAACAAGCATAGGCCAATTGCATTATGAACCTCTGAAAGAAATAGTACAAGAGAAAAACATTTCATGCTATAATGAAGCAGTTAGTGAAGAGAAATATAGAGAAGAATCTAATAAAAAACATAGTGAGGATAATGCAAATGGGTTTGAAAACATGAACATGGTTGAAAATGTCATAGAACTTGACATAGGGGTTATCAATGCAAACAAGAGATCACGACTATCATTGCATCAACTTAAAAGAAATATAACAAACAAGGACATTTTTGAAACATGTCTTGTTAGAAGACCATGCAAGCCATTAAATTCTAGATTTAAAAACTTCAACATAGATGAAGATACTATGGAACTTAATAAAAAGCCCGTCAATGTTAAAAAGAGGCTACAATCCTCGTTGCATCAACTCAAAAAATAAGTAAGAAATAATAATGTTATCGAAACAAGTCTAATTAGAAAACAATTGAAACAACCAAAATTATCACAAAATATGATATTTCCAAATAAACATAAGGAATCATTACAAATGTTCGATTATACATTTGAAATAGTTGTCGGTCAATAAAATTTAAAAAAATATAATACATTTATGTTTATGATTGTGCAATATGCAATCAAAATTGGTTTACAAGAGATGTCATAGAAAAATGATTGAGTAATGTGCCCAAAGATAAGTGTATATACAAGAAATGAAAACAAAACATTAGACAATGACAAAATTATCAAATTTATAGTTTGAGAGTGGATTAGGAGTACTAGAAAATGTTTCATAGTGAAATAACTTTATGAATTAGAAGAAAGACTAATATCACTAAGATTAACATTTTTGCAAATACAGGAACTTGGACAACGTTTTAGAAAATGACAATTGGCATTGACTGGTGGACTAATCAATGTACTCGCTAAGACATCTCGAACTCAAATTACACTTCCTCGTGAGATAAATGAATCTAGTACAATGGTTGTGGAAATTAAAAGACGTTCAATGTTTAAAAATGTATTTGTTGTTGGGTGAATACATGTTCATAAAGTCATGAAGGCATTGAAATGATTGTGTAAAACTCCACTTTATAGACTAGAGAATGTCAGAATAAAAAAAGTTGGAAACAAGTTTATAATCAAAACAAGGATGCATATGCATGTGAGACAAATACATAAAGAAATGGTGAAAATGATCACTATAATGAAGAACCAATAACGAAGGCATTATTGCATGGATTTAGTGATTCATATAGTATTTATGATCTTTGTAATAATCAAATAAAAATTACTCTAGGTGAAGGCTATAGGCCTTTGGGCATATTCAGAGATAGGTATTTGGAAGAGATGAGTTTTTGCTCTTTTTTTTAAGGGAAAAAATAATCATACTATTTTATGAAAAACTTTGCATATGATGATATTGCTCGATGGGAAGTTTTGCATCAAGATCATGATTTTGTGTATCATATAATATTATTTTTGACAAAAAATGTGAATTATCCTCGGTCAAGTATTCATTTCTATTTTAATTCATATAATAAAATGATAGTTAAAAGGAAAAAAACTAATATCTAGAGACATTAAAACAAAGACAAATTTGAAATGCATTTTGGTGTCAAACATTGGGTATGTGGACCTTAGATGTATGGACATCGCCTGAATATTTTTTGCATTTGCGCAAGAACTTAGATCTAATGATCCAACAGTTAGGTCCATTGACTTTCCTTGTTTCATTTACAAGTGTTGAACATATATGGGATCCTTTAGTAAAGGCTTTGCGACAAATACATCGAGAGAAAAAACCATTAACTGAAAACAAAGTAGAGGAAGATAATATTGATACCTTGATTAGAAAGGACCTTGTTACTTGTGTACAATATTATAGAAATAGAATGAATACTCTACGACAGTTAATTTTACATGAGTCAAAGTACTTTGGTGACGTTGTTGACTATTTCTTTATAAAAAAATTCCAAAATCAAGGAAGTCAGCATGAACATGGATTGCTATGGATACAAAATTCTTTTATCTATGGAAGAAGTATGAACATTGAAAATGAAACTTTCGTTGACAAGTTGTTGTGTTGTGATTCAAGTAAACTACCTACAAATCTGAAAACTATTCAACACCATCATCATACAAACACTTGTAGGAAAGGAAAATAGATGCATTGCAGGTTCAATTTTCCAATTCCACCAATGTGAAAGACACAAATACTTGAGCCTATGGAATTCGACAATGAAAAAACAAAAGTGAATGCAAGAATGATATTTGATGCACTAGAGAATATGGAACATGATGAGACATATACATTTGATAGTTTTATTTAAAAATTAGGTATAAGAAAATCTGATTATATCCATGCAATTCAATGTACTCTGAAACAAAGAACAATTCTATTGAAAAGAGAGCCAATAGACATATGGACTAGTAGTTTTGCTCGGCATATTCTATTAATCAAGAGTGAAAATATTGATGCCCAATTTGTACTTGACTCATATGCTACAACTAATTATTGTAATTCATATGTGACAAAGCTAGATAAAAAAAATGACATCGATGTTTAAACATGTATGAAGCGAATGTTAAAACATTGATTGTGATATCATAGAAACAATTGCAAGAATTGGAAAAGATTTATCGAACTTACAAAAAATGTTTTCACAACAATCTATATATATAGTGTTGCCATTGCTAGTAAATGTTAGTTCAAGAAAATGTTTATTTATTATTTCTTCAATAATAGATGATTGAATATTTTTATTAAAAAATGAAAATATTTGGAGCGTGAATTGGATGATTCAGAAAACATAGCATGTTTATCAATTATCTACCGCTATGTCCAACGAATAAAAACCATTAAACATGGATGCTTAGTGGAATTTGCATCATTCTATACACTACAAGGTAGGAAAAGAGGATGCACTGAAAGAGCACATTATAAGATATGTAAAGTATAACAAACATATTGATCCTAATAACTATTTTAGAGAACGATTAATGTCATATGTCGCATATCATATTGACGAGAAAAATTTTAAGGAACAATATTTGACTTGGGAAAATGCATATTTATTATTTAAATAAATCATAAAATACAATAAATGAAAGTTCAAAAACGAAATAATGACAATGTGAACTGATATTGATTGTATAACAACTAATCTTGAAAATAGAGAGATCAAATTGTTTGAAAGAGATATACCTACATATGAAGAAATAGATAACGAAAAATGTTATCAAGAATACAATATTGAATCAGATTTTCAATATTTGCAAAAGGATAGAAATTAAAAATCAATAGTTGGGAGGCCTTATCAACTTGCAAAATAGCCACATATACTAGAAGAAACATAATTTTATAAAATCATTAGAATAATCAAACTAGAATGGGAAAAAATAGTGAGAGAAAAAGAATAGAGATAGGTCATTGTACATACTTGTAACAGGGGGTGTGGGCATTGGAAAAGCATTTACTATTATGACATTATTCCAATGCCTAATTCACTTACACAACAACATTTTGGAATATGAGCCAAGAATCATAACAACATATACAGGGAAGGAAACGCCTGATGTGAGTAGTATAACATTGCATTATACATTTCATTTACCATTTAACAAATGAAAACATCTTTCGCTTAAAGTTAGAAAATTAGGCACATTGACAAAACATTGCGAACAATATTTTGTTATGCTTATTGATAAGGCATCTTTGATAGGCTTAACATTATTATACCAAGTTAACAAAGATTTATGGGAAATAAAGCATACTCCGTTGACTTGTTTTGGAAATATATATGTAATATTTTTAAGTGACTTATTCCAAGTGCAACCAATTAATAATTCTCTAATTTTTGAGCAACCAATTTTAGCAAAGGCAAAAACAACATACAATTTCTGGAAGGAAAAAGAGAAATTTTATGAATTACATACCACAATGCTAAAAATTACAACAAATCAGAAAAGTGAAACGTATAGATGCGAGTATCGTATGTTTAAACGTAGAGATACAACACGTAGAAATGCTAGTAGCAGAAGTTGTCATCTTGCCCAACCAAAGCTATTCTATCTCTATTGTGGAAATAAAGAAATATGGAATGGAATAATTACTTGACATTGAGCAGATTGGCGTGTGTTTTACGGCTACTTGACACGCCCAACCCTTTACCCTGCTATGATGGTCGAGCGGCCTTTCCTCTCCTTATCAGTCGAGCCCCTACCGGTCCTCTCCTTATCAGTCGAGCCCCTACCGGTCCTCTCCTTCCCAGTCGAGTCCCTACTGGTCCTCTCCTTATCCTGCTTACGTAGCCTTCTTAGTCAAAAGGGATTGCCGTAATGGCTCTATTTGGACTATCTGAGGTGTGACTGCGGAGGATATCTACAACCTCCCTTACGCGAGATGTCACAAAAAGTATCTGAAACATGCTCGGTACATCGTCTCTTCTGAGAACCCCAGTATTGAAACCATTCTGGGATCCTATTGATTCGAGAAGGGGGTCTTCAATACCGTAGTATAGAAAGGAGAGGCCTCAGCATGCTAAGAAACCACTCATAATCTGGCATGGTACCGAGCAACCCCTATTGGTAATAGGAAGATTGCGATGCAAGATAGTAGGGTGGTCCCAACCCTAAAGAGAGTAATAACTGCACTGACCTTCAATTGGCTATCGAATAATATATGCCCCTATCGATCCTTCCACACTGACAAGGCATTCCTATTTGTATGAGGCTAGCTTGCTTGCTTGAATGTTGTACCTAACAGTCGGTCCCGTTCCCCTCCACCCGTTAATAAGATTGCTTGCCAGCCCACCCCGGCAAGGGGGGCCTAACAATAGATAGAAAGGAATCAAGCATGCAACGAGATTGAATTGATGAAAGCAGAAAGAAAGCCCTTTAGGAAGGATAATGCATCGACCCGGGAAACAGGATCTTGACTGCTGGCTCCAAAAGAAAGAAAGGAAGCAAGCTAAGTCAGTGGAGTCCGAAGGCCGACTGTTAGCATGTGTGCCAGTTAGATGCATTGAGAAGGGAATATTCGTAGCAATGAAAGCAAAGGTAGAGGAACTTAGTTGGTATAGAATCTGTGTAAGCTTCTTTTGAATAAAATTGGCTTTCATTCAACTTTCATTCAAGCAGTGAGCGTACTCAATCCTCCAAGTGAGCGACTTCCATATTTCAAGTAAGTATTTCATTTCAAGCCAGTTATAGGCTCAAGGTCAAGCAAGTAGTTGAAGGGTTGGAACATGCATTCAAAGGTCATAGGAGGGACCCAGAGAAATGCCTGATTTATAGTTTCTAATTCATTGAAATACTTAACAAAATGAGATTGAATCAAACATATGATGAAGACATAGAATATATAAATGACAAGTTATATAGACCTACTCCAATAGATCCATTGTTTCCATATCTATTTTATAGGAACAATGATGTACAAAATCATAACAAAAAATTATTGTCACAAGTAAAGAAATAGCTAATAATTCTTGATGCAATAGACAAATGTCATAGTAGGGAAAGAGGCTATGTGGCATATGAAAAAACAATGAGATTACCATCAATAATCCTTATCAAATGAAATGTTCTCGTTGATATGTATGCAAGAAAATATAAAACAAAAGATGTCCTTGTTAATGGCGTGGTTGGAACATGCAAAAAATATACAAAAATAGGGAAAATGTTTATGTTATGGATAGATGCAAATCTAGAAATTGGTAAACTACAAAGAAACAAGTATCATGAACTATATGTAAAAAAAATTTCATTGAATTGGACTCCAATATTATGTGTTCCAAAACCATTGACATGTCATAGCAATTTCTTTAGGACTATATTGGGGAAACAATTTCTGATACGGCTAGCTTGTGTTAGAACAATTCATCAATCACGCGGTTTAACATTGAACAAACTTCCATTTGATCCAAGTGGTATATCGACACAGGGACTACCATACACAACATTGTCACATGTTAGAACATTGGAATTATTGTATCTTCTTTAGAAACAAACAAAAAATAACTTCCATGTAAATAAGAAATTATTAGAAGATTTTTGAACTGATGCATTCTACGGAGAAAAACTTGAATGAGGATCGAAGTTGAAGGTAGGGTTTTGCATTAGGGTTCCATGGCGGGACTTGAAGGGGGGAGCATCACGCCCTCCTACAGTCAGGTAGTCACAGAAGGAGGCAAGGAAGCAGGAGGGATGCATTTCAAAAAATCATTGGAAAAGATTTCAGAAGCAAAAGGCAAGGAGATAGTTGGAAGAAACGAACCCCAGGGTCAGGAAGGGAATCAACAGGAAACGAGTAAAGAAACGAGGAAGTGAGATGGCAGCGGAAAAATGACTTCCACAAGAACCAAGGGAGTCTTCAAACCCAAATCGAGCATAATTCCCCTGGTCATATTGAGTGATCCAGAGATTCAAGCACACAGGGATCATATGAAAGAACATACAATTATCTGCAAGTTCATGGGGTTATGGCCAACGGAAAGGGCAGCACACATATGTATTAGAATCCATTGGAAGCCAAAGGGAGAAATACATTTACATCTGGGTTCTAAGGGCTTCCTTTTGGTAGTGTTCGCGAACCTAGAGGACAATGACAGAGTGTTTGAAGGGGGGTCGTATTTCTATGCTGTGGCAGGACTCTACATGCGACCATGGATGATGAACTTTGTCCCAGAACATGAAACATTTACATATGTACCAGTTTGGATCAGACTATACTCACTACCTCTGGATTACTAGCCACCAAAATCTTTGAAAACCATAGGCAACAAGCTGGGGAATTTTATGAAGATATAAGAGGCAACTCTCAAAGGTAAATATACCTCCTTTGCTCGAATATGTGTGGAAATGGATCTATCTCGAGCCCTTCGGGAAGCAATAATTTTAGAGGTTTATGATGAAGAGTGGGTGAAAACAGTGGACTATGAGCACATACCTTTTAGGTGCCACAAATTTCATGAGCATGGCCATCTAGTTAGAGACTTCCCAACAAATAGTATGGAAGGCAATGGGAAAACCTCTTTAGATAGAGATCACAAGGGTTTTACCAAGGTGAGGGCCAAAGGCAAAGGGGGTAAACGGCCACACAAGAAAAGTAGTGAAGACAGAAATACAAGACAAAATAGTTTCAAAATCCTAGAGGAAGTAGAGGAGAATGTGGAGATAGTCCAGGATAGGGAGAAAGCATCCAAGGTGCAGGAAATAAAAGCTGAATTGGAGGATATCACAATAAAAACCAGCTGAAGGAGGATCTTCCAAGTGGCATGGAAATTAGTAAAGAATATGAGATGACTCCAAGTGAAGTAGGAACAGAGGACCATGAACTTTAGGAGATTCTAGATAGGGAAAATTTGGATCTAGAACTATTTCTGGAACAAGGCAGGAACAAAGGAGTGGACTCCTTGCCAAAAGAAGACTATGGTCGAGTTCAAAAGCTCTTTATATGGAGGTCACAATTGAAGGGAACTGGTGTCAAGAGAAACCACGAAAGCCAGGAGCAGAGTGGGGTTAAAATGATGGAGAACTTACAAGCACAATCTCCAAAGAACTCAAGAAGGAAAAGAGGAAGAAAAAGACAGAATGAACTGCTAAACGAATGTGGAAAACTACTGATTAACTTAGGTAAGATGAAAGATCTTACCAGCTACTCCTTTACCAACCTTTCTTAATGAAGCTCACAACTTGGAACATTAGAGGCTTAGGTAGTAGAAGGAAACAAAGGAATCTGAGTAACAGAATAAAAGAAGAAAAACCAGATATGATCTTTGTTCAGGAGACCAAATGTTCAATGGAGAAAATAAGAGAAATTCATAATAAATGGTTAATCAAGTATGAGTATTTAGAGGTTAAGGCAAACAACTCGGCAGGTGGGATTCTCACGTTGTGGGATCCATAGAAATTTGGAATCCTGGATGCTAAAGCATCCAGGAACTATCTATCTTTGGTGTGCAGTCCTATAGGTGATAAAGAGATATACATGATAACAAATGTTTATGGACCTCAGAAGCAAGCAGATAAACTCAAGCTTCTTACCTCCCTGGAAGATCTAAGAGCACGATATCCCAATATGCCTTGGATAGTTACAGGTGATTTCAATATGATAAGATCTCTTTCGGAAAAAAAAGGAGGCACCAGACAGCTAGGCAGAGACTTTGAAGCCTTCCAAGATTTCATTATGAACATGGGACTAGTGGACACCGAGACAATAAATGGAACCTTCATGTGGAATAACAAAAGGGGAGGGGCTTCTCAAGTGGCTTAAAAACTTGATAAATTTATCATTTATGAGGATCTCCTCCTCATAGGACCAACCATCACAACATCCATTTTTCCCTTTGGGGGTTCGAATCATTGGCCAGTTCATCTAGAAGCTACCTTTATGGGCACTTTGAGGAACATGCCCTTCAAATTTGAGAATGCCTGGATCTCGCACCCAAAATTCACTAGCAACATTGACAAATGGTGGAAAGAGGATCTGAATATTCAAGGTGCTAAAATGTACATGCTCTAGCAGAGACTGAAATATATTAAATCCAAACTTAAAGATTGGAACGAAAAGGAATTTGGCGATATCCTCAAGGCTAGAATTGAGACTGAATAGAAACTCCAGGATATAAATCAGATCAATATCACAAAGGGCTTCAATGAAGAGAGGCAAAAGTTAACCAACTCTTTGCAGGAAGAATGGGAGGATCGATGCTTACAAGAGGAAAATTTCTGGAGATAGAAATCCAGGATTCAATGGATCAAAGAGGGAGAAAGAAATACTAAGTTCTTCCACAAGTCCACTATGGCCCACAGGCACATAATAGAATCACAAAGATTAAGGATTCTCAGGGGGTTGAGCTTGTCTCCCATAAGGACATGGAATCAAATCTAGTACAACACTTCTCTAATATTGCAAAGGAGCCAATGGAGGATAGATCTAGGTTCATTGATCAGTTCACCCAGTATATTCCCAAGTTGGTCACTAGAGAGGACAATCATAATCTCAATAGGCCAGTCTCGGAAGAGGAGGTTAGTGAGGTGATCAAGGAAATGCAAAGTGGAAAAGCACCAGGCCCGGATGGATTCAATGTTGATTTCTTCAAAGCATGCTGGGATATAGTCAAACAGGACATCCTCGAGGTTGTGGAGGACTCAAGAAAAAACAAAAAGGTTCTGAAAGCACTGAATGCTTCCTTCATAGCTTTAATCCCCAAAAAGGAAAATGCTATGACTCCAGATGGATTTAGACCCATAGCCCTATGTAATGTGGTGTATAAAATCATCTCCAAAGTGATAGCCAACAGACTCAAGCCCATACTACCTTCCCTCATCTCAGAAGAGAAAATAGACTATGTGGAGTGATGACAAATTCTCAACAATATCATCCAAGCACATGAGGTGGTACACTCTCTCAAAAGCAACAAGCAAGCATGCATGATTATTCAGTTGGACATTATGAAAGCCTATGACAAACTCAGCTGGTCTTATATCAGAGCTACTTTGAAATCATATGGCTTTGACTAGAATTGGATAAGATGGGTTATGGCACTAGTCACCACAACCAGTTTTTCCATTCTGCTTAATGGAGCTCCTTCAAATACCTTCACACCTTCCAGAGGGCTCAGACAAGGCAATCCGCTCTCCCCTTTCCTCTTTGTCCTTATGATGGAAGGGCTAGGTAGGGCAATAAAAGTGGCTAATGTTGAAGGTTGAATTCAGGGGATCAAGCTCACCCCGGATGGGGAGGCTAACACTCATCAACAATTTGTGGAAGATACTATGCTGTAGGGCATACACATAGTCAAGGAAGCTAGGGCAATCAAAGATATCTTAAACAACTTTGTGTTATAGAAATGTTTGGGCACTACAACCCCAATCACATATGTCCATAAATCAAGGGCTTCTAAACCCCTAAAAGTGTTGTTTCATACCCTAAAGGAACAAGGTCAGCTGATTACATCATCTCCCAGAAGTTCTCCATGAAAAACTACTCAGAACTGATCAAAACATGACCATACAGGCTCCTCCATGCATAGGGTGCAATGCATCTCACCTATTACACATGGGCGGTGTGATGCATACTGAAATCCCTTCTATAGGGTGCGATGAGCGAGAGTAGACAAATGGTAGAAGCAGTTTTCTAGGTGGAAACCCAGAGAATCTTCTAGAAACTGCTCATATGACACTTGTCTCTCTGAATTCGCCCAGGAATGAGTAAGAGATCTGAAATCTCCAAGTGGAACCAAGAACTATCAGTGAAATGACACTCATCAAATTCCCAGAAGCTGACTCACTCTCCTGTAAATATCTATATATGGATCCACCATCCAAGGGATCTAAAGGCTGGAATTTTGTAATTTGCAAGGAAGTGCTGTTGGTTTCTCTTTGAAGACATTGTTGGGTGATCTTGCTTTGTATGAGGTGAAGAGGGCTTTCATGCTGGGAGGATGATGCTAGATCAGATAGCCTAGTTTTAACCCTCTCTTCTACTACTTCTATAAATAAAGCTATTTGAATTTTCCTCCATATGCTTGTATATCTCTGAATCTTGTTTGTGTATGCATTTTAATGGTTAATGTACATCTGATCCTACATTATTTATGGTTATAGATCTCTATGCTTTGATGGTATTCTGCTGCCTTGACTCTACAGGCGTTCTTTGAAGCAGGAAAAGTGAGAAAGGAGTGGCAAAAGCTCTATCAAAGGAGAGAGGAAACAAGCAAGGAGACTAGCAAAAGGTTGGTGCTCTCTGATTCTCTCTCATCTATCTCTCATAAAGGAAAACACAAGTAACTTTAATTTGTTTGTTTCTAAGATAGCTACCCGTCTTAGTGGGACTAGTAGCTCTGAATGGACACTAGTTTTCCGATAACAAAATGGCAACTCCACTGGGGAACAAATAGTTTGTTTGTTTTGTT
Source organism: Pinus tabuliformis (assembly GCA_031772625.1). Taxonomy (NCBI): domain Eukaryota; kingdom Viridiplantae; phylum Streptophyta; class Pinopsida; order Pinales; family Pinaceae; genus Pinus; species Pinus tabuliformis. The sequence goes on from CM062813.1 coordinate 323,715,570, forward strand.
ACTGTTGTTTTCTTTATAAAGCACAGATGGAGCCTGAAGTTAAGCTAACTAGCCTTCGAACTGCTTTTGCTATGCAACTGCAAAGTAGATCAACGTTGCTTCAGTCAATCTCCGGGTTGGTTTATGAACTGAAAATCTAGCTTGAAAACATCCTAAGTGCCCTGGTGGTAGCTCAAATAACCTCATTAGATCAGCCCCTATACTTTGTGTTTACTGACAATCATTAGCTAAGCTTAAACCCCTGAAATTAGCTGCAAAATATGAGTGAAAAACCAAGCACAGTCTCGTCCCTGGACCATCACACTGTCTCTTCTTGGTAACCAAGACGTCCCGTGTGTTGTAGGTGAGATGCATCCTTGTTTCCCTGTGTTACAAGTGCGATGATTGACTAAGATTGTTTCTGCTTCTAGATTTTGGTTTTTTCTTCATTGTCTTCAGCTTTATTTAGTAGTTTTGCTGTCTATGATCAGTATATCTCTGTTGAAACCATATTCGTTTGCATTATTCAACCTCCATCAGAAGGAATTGTGAATGTTTTTTATGTATTTTTCATCATTTACAGTTCCCCTTTGAAAAAAGTAGCTTAATCGAACTGCCATCTTTTGATTTGAAAGTGTCGCAACTGTCGTTTTCAGTCAAGAAAAAGAGTGTCACAAAGAACTCCTCTTTTAGATAGTTGATTACACTTTTTCCATTGTATTTGATTTGAATCATTAGTATTTCAAGTGTCGAAAGCAATTTTAAATTCGAAATCGCAAAGTGTCGTCTTAGCCTCCCTTTCATTTTTTGAAGAGAAAATTGTTAGTACTGTCGCTTTGAAAGAAGATAGTTCAGATCTATACTTTGTTTTCTTTTTGTCATTCAAACATTAAGGAAATTGAAAAAAATACATGCAAGTGCATTTGCATTAAGACTGCATGCTAAAGTTGATTTAGGAAAAGTGCATCTAGTGTGTGCTCTCTGCTCTATGTTGAAAGAATTCCATTTCTCTTTCCTTAGTAGCTAGGATTTTCATTGAAAAAAGAAAGTAAATGACTGTTTATCATCTTAGATTACATATTTAGGAATTTTATATCTACATCACACGGTGAACCTTAAAGGAAAACTTCTTAAGAAAGATCAACTATAAAATAAACTTCAATGAACATAAAAGTGCTTTGGAACCTAACGCACAACATTTAGAAGTCTAGGCTAGAGACGTATTCCGGCATCGTAAAGCCTGGTAACTCTCATTTTCATCGTAGGTTGGGTGATTCCTCCTCTTTGAGATGAAAAGTGCTAGTACGGACTTGTTCTCCCACATACCATCGAGTATATATTGGGAGACCACAATAGGCTACATCCTTTATCCTTAGGAAGCTATGTCTGCCGCCTTATCAAGCACAATGCACTGAACATAGCATTCAGGGAGATTGACGATCGTACCGTAAAAAGTATTATGTAGTTTTGTGATTGGTTTGGTAATACCTTTATTTAGATTTCTAGAGTAGTCACTTTCATTCCTTTTCAGACTCCTTAAAAGAAAAGGTCCATCTGAGCACTTGTCACTTCAAGCTCATTAAAAATTGAAGGCGACTAGAGTCATCTTTATCTTTTTCTCGACTCTTAAAAATTGAAAAAGAAAGTTGTGTCAAAGCATCATAAAATTTATTTTAATCAGAATAATGTCACTATTCCCTCATTGGTCTTTAGGTTGAGAAATGGAGTCTACCAATCAAGGATTTCCCCTTGGGGGAAATCCTAGTCCCTTCTCCTCTTGGGGGGATGTTTGTGTTCCACACATGGCCACATTGTCCCTTCCAGGACTCACAATTGGCCTGCCCGTATGGCTTTTCTCGACCTCTGTCATTCAAAACACCACAATTCCTCAACAATCAAATCAGCAACCAGATGAAGTTGCTCCCCCACCTTCTACTTCATTTGTTTCTCCCTCTCCTTCTTCACTTGGTAAAGCTAGTAACGCTAAAAACCAAGTAACTGAGAAGAAGAAGAAAGGGAAGGAGAAGAAGAAGAAGAATCCAATGGTGAAAGGGGGCAACCGTGCATCATTTGGCGAAAATCCACATGCTGCACCCTCCAAACCTAAATCTCCATGTGTCATTTGCAAGGGAGACCGCTATCATCAAGATAGTCCCTGCATCCCATGGATCTTGAGGAATGGTCTCCCCACTTGCACAATCCTCTGTCTTCAATTGCTGACGATCATGTTGAAAGCACACCGTCAACTAGTGAAAATGAAGTCAATGGACAAAAAGGAAGATCCAAATTTCCTTGTAGATTGTGTGAAGGCGATCATGCCCTCCACCATTGTCCCTTCCTAGATGAAGCTAAAAGAGTCTTGGACAACCATCTTGCATCACCGCAGCAACTTCCTCCTAGATACAAGAAACTCTTGCCGAGTCCATCACTAGTTGAAAATCTGACTAACACACATTTGTTGTCGGTCGAAGCACCTATCATTGAAGATAAACCCTTTGAGTCCACACCATACCAAAGTCAATAAGTCGAGATGGCAGTCGACCCAATCTTGTCTTCAGAAGGTCCACCTTCAGATGATACTGTCACCAAGGAGAATGAGGAGGACGCCATTCAAATTCTCTTCGTAAACACAGACTCCTATGAACATGGGGGAAATCTACCCATTCCTTTACCGCAAGAAGGAATTTCGTCAGAGATATATCCAGCCGTTTATTTGGTCCCACCTCCAAACAACCTAGTCGTCTCCTTCGATTGGAATCTACTAGGCAAACCCTGCCTACCATCTAATGTACCATTCCGAATCATAGTACAAGCTTACAAAATGATCATGGTTGGTACTATTATAGATGAAGGGGCTTCTGTGAGTATCCTTTCCTCAATTTCTTGGAAAGCGCTTGGTTCGCCATTGCTTCTGCTTAAGATTCGAAATCTGACAGGCTTCAACAAAGGAACCAGTCAACCATTATGGATCCCTCCAAATTTTCCTATAACTTTGAGAAGGAAAACCATTCATCTAAACGTGATGGTAGTCCAAGGACCTCTAGATTACAATCTACTCCTTGGGTGTGACTACATTTATAGCATGGGAGCCATCGTCTCCTCACTCTTCCGAGTGATGTGTTTTCCACATGAAGGCAGAGTGGTCCACCTAGTTGACCAACTTTCATTCCCTGGTTCAAACACAACTGTTAGTCAAATGCCATCCCTAACTGGTCTTTCTGCATAAGGAATGTCTCATCAATCTCCAGTCCATCCACCTGATGATCGCGAGTGATTCGGTGATTGTGACTGAAACCCAGGAGGCATGTGCCTTGGTCTGCTTCGGCAGGAAAACCCCATATATAAAGTAGGTTTCCGTGTAGGAATATGACTAGTTTGACAATCCTGTCCGTTTAGGAAAATGGATCAGACTGGAAAATGATTCCCCCGTCAAAGGTTATGTGATTGGTATTGACAACAGTCACCTTTGTCCATTTCAATGGACATCGCCAAGGAAGTGTTTTGTCTGCGACGTGGATGGAGCAATCTTGCTAATGCAAGAACTTCCATATGGTGACTTGGAAACTCTACTTTATACCTGGGGGCATGCAAACCTTTTTGCATGCAAGTGAAAAGTGACCATTTATTTTCTTAGTTTGTAGGCTCTTAACCCTTTAAACTCGTAGGTTGGTCGTTCCTAGCTTGCATAACGAAAGGCTCCCAGAGCAAAGTTTCCAATGGTGCAAGCTCCCTAAACAATGAACCTATCGATGAGACATCCTTATTATACGACTGGTACGAGCAATTTTATGCAAAGTTCAAGCTCGTTAAAAAATAAACCTCGCCATGAGCAGTTTTATGCAAAGTTCAAGCTTGTTAAAAAATAAACCTCACCATGAGCAGTTTTACGTGAAGTTCAAGCTCGTTAAAAAATAAACCTAGCAATGAGCAAGTGTTCCCATAGAGTTTAAGCTCATTAAAAAATGAACCCCACTTTCGGTAAATAACCATTGCAATCGCGTAATTATCAGCTTTTGAACCTTGGTCGTGTTCTTACCATCATCTCCACTCTTTTTTAGCCGATTATACGCCTCCATTTAATTGTTTACCCTTTCGAGGAACAACTGCGACGAGTGATTCTATTGTCCACCTTCTTACACTGCCATGATTGAAAAGTTCCAAACCTTACCTGGAACCAGTTGCTATCCAAAAACATCACTCGTTCCTCAAAAAACGAGTCTCCTTTAAGCTCTTTTCATCTGACTCATAAAATATGAAAAGATCGCTGAGCAATTGGCCTCTCCAGTGTGTTAAAGCGATTGAAAGTGCCATCCCTCCTCTAGATTTTAATCTTTTTGGACCTGAGGGATTATTACACAAAAATATCGAGCACTTGTCTTGTTTAGCTCGTTAAAACTATCGAAAAGTCATCCCTTTCGTATTATTTTACACTTTTTCGGACTTAAGGGATTACATTACGAAAAAGGACCACTGGAGTTGCCTTTCCGTCCCTTTTTAGAATCTCTAAAAATGAAAAGGACCGAGTTCTGTTTGTCGTTAAACTCGTTAAAACAATAGCGAAAAGCTTGTCCACATAGACAAGAGCGAGTTTCACTGTCGCTAGGCTCGTTAAAACATAGCGACAGGTTTGCCCAAAGGGAAAATTCTAGAACAAGCATATGTTATCCTCCACAAGCTTGACAAAAATAAAGAGGTATTGGTCAGCAATGACTGGGGAAAAAGGGGAAGAAAAATTGAATAGCTTCATTGGTAGCAGGTCGCTCTTGAACATGACACTTTCACTCTGTCACCATGATTGAGTCGGGTTGGGTTATTCCGTTCGCCAGTCATATCACCATTGGTCCACCGTACCATCCACCTTGGGGTTAATGCTACCAATCCATTTTAGTGTCATCGGTGTGTTCAAGAGAAGTCGCTCAAAGAATTCACCAACCTAGCTAACGTCTCATCCGCTGCAATACCTTCACTCTCCATTTTTCATGACCACCACCCTGAACCTTGTATCATCATATCGTTTTCACCTCCACAAAATCATTTGCTCCGTTCTGTGTCATAGATGTGGGATTCATTAAGGCCCTCCTACGATAGGTCACTTCTTGTCAACATCAGCTCATTATCCAAGAAGTTGACTTAGGAACAACCCTTTTAGTACTTTGAAGCTTGCATGCCTCAATGGCAAGTTTCTCACTTCCGACGACTGGTTTACATCAATGGCCTTCGACTAAAAGATTTTGCGTGGTGTTCGACATCAACTCATGTATTCACACCACGTGAATTGTACTGTAGTACCTTGAGGGTCATCATCATTATCAGTGATTCCTCTTGTTCCTGTTAATAGCTTACATCATTGGTTGGTAATCAACTGATGTCTTTCCATGTTCGACATCAGAACATCTTTTCACATGGATCGACTTGTACTTCGGCGAATATTGAACAAGTTTGAAGACCCCGGATCTAGTTTCATCCATCCGGGCTGCGATATATTTAGGAAAATAAAGACATCAAATGTACATCATAGCTGCACAGATAATCATCCAAACTAAAGGATGATGGCTCTACTAGAATCATCAGTCTGCCACATAGACGATTGTCTGTCTTATGTACATGAATATGAATTTATAAAGCTGAGCATGGGAATGCCCGCCTCAGCTAGATCATGAAAATATTATGAAGATAATGTATTGTGTTGTATCTTATTACAGGTCACCTTCTAGTTCGAAAAACCTCAGATCCTCATTATAAAGCATTTCACCCGACATCAAAAGGATTTATGACCTCATGCTTTAGGGGGAAACTGTTATAGACATATTTGGGCACTGCAACCCCAATCACATATGTCCATAAACCAAGGGCTTCTAAACCCCTAAAAGTGTTGTTTCATACCCTAAAGGAACAAGGTCAGCTGATTACATCATCTCCCAGAAGTTCTCCATGAAAAACTACTCATAACTGGTCAAAACAGGACCATACAGACTGCTCCATGCATAGGGTGCGATGCATCTCACCTTTTAAACATGGGGGGTGCGATGTATACTGGAAATCCCTTTTGTAGGGTGTGATGAGTGAGGGCAGACAAATGGCAGAAGCAGTTTGCTAGGTGGAAACCCAGAGAATCTTCTAGAAACTGCTCATATGACACTTGCCTCTCTAAATTTTCCCAGGGATGAGTAAGAGATCTGAAATCTCCAAGTGGAACCAAGAACTATCAGTGAAATGACACTAATCAAAATCCCAGAAGTTGACTCACTCTCCTGTAAACATCTATATATGGATCCCTCATCCAAGAGATCCAAAGGCTGGAATTTTATAATTTGCAAGGAAGTGCTGTTGGTTTCTTTTTGAAGACATTGTTGGGTGATCTTGCTTTGTATGAGGTGAAGAGGGTTTTCATGCTGGGAGGATGATGCTGGATCAGGCAGCCTGGTTGTAATCCTCTCTTCTACTACTTCTATCAATAAAGCTATTTGAGTTTTCCTCCATATGCTTGTATATCTCTGAATCTTGTTTGTGTATGCATTTATATGGTTAATGTACATCTGATCCTACATTATTTATGGTTATAGATCTCTATGCTTTGATGGTATTCTGCTGCCTTGACTCTACAGGTGTTTTTTGAAGCGGGACAAGTGATAAAGGAGTGGCGAAAGCTCTATCAAAGGAGAGAGGAAATAGGCAAGGAGACTAGCGAAAGATTGAGGTTGGTGCTCTCTGCTTCTCTCATCTATCTCTCATAAAGGAAAGCACAAGTAACTTTAATCTATTTGTTTCTAAGATAGCTACCTGTCTTAGTGGGACTAGAAGCTCTGAATGGACACTAGTTTCTCGATAACACTTTGCTATGGCAGTAGGTATAGAGGTAAGCCTAAACAAGTCCAAAGTTTTTTTCTTTAACACTAATATTGCTATATAGAGAAATATTACCAGGATTCTTGGTTTTCAAAGGGAACAGTTGCCTTCGAAATATCTTGGCATTCCTCTTACTGATAAACCTCTCAGGAAGAAAATATGGGAACCAATTTTAAATAAACTTCAGGACAAAATTAGAAAATGGACATGCAGATCCTTAAACTTAGCAGGGAAACTTGTGCTCACATAGGAGGTCTTGCAAGCCATTCTCATTTTTATGTTTGTAGTTATCCCTGCTCCTCAAGGTATTAAGTAGTAGATAAGGAACATTCAAAGTGACTTTCTGTGGGGTAGAGGGGAAGAGAAAAAAAAGTGGGCTTTAGTTTCCTGGGACAAGCTCTGCAAGCCCAAAAGCCATGGTGGCTTGGGGCTGCATGATCCGGAAACTCTTAGTAAAGTTTTGGGAGCTAAGCTTTGGTGGCGATGGATCAAGGAGCCGAATGCCCCCTCAGCCAAGATTTGGAAACAAAAGTATGCCAAGCATTGGCAGGAAAAGGATCTTATTAGAATGACAGGACAAATCAAGGGCTCACACATATGGAACCTTGCTTGGGAGAACAAAAGCATTGTTCAACAACATTGTTTTTGGGAAATCCGAGCAGGGGACCGAGCTCGATTCTAGGAGGATAGCTGGCAACAAGAACCCATACTTAACAAGAATGACTTGGTAGCCCTCAAAAGAGACACAAACAACAAAGGCCTATTATTGGTAAAAGATTTCTGGGATCAAGGAAGGAATAATGATAAATGGAGGAAGTGGAAGGAACTAAGTTACAGTGATGAGAGTCCTTTGAAGGCCATGGCAGAGGCTTTCACCATGGAATTAAAGCACAGACGGATTCTAGTCTCCTCCTCACAAGAAAATTAAGATGGGGGAAGAATAATGAAGGTAACTTTAACCTAAAAGAGGCAAAACAAGCAATCATAGGATTCAACTTTGTGAATGCTGATAAAGTTTGGAAGGAGCTCGGGCAAACTCCTCATTGGATGAAAATAAAGTTATTTATCTGGCTTGTGCACTAAAGAAAGATCCTAACTTGGGAAAACCTCCTAAAGAAAGGCTTCAATGGCCCTTCCAAATGTCACCTATGCGGCTCACATGAGGAAACGATTGAACACCTGCTCAACCACTGCTCTTTTTCTACTAAGGTGTGGGACTGGGTGGCCTCAAGCTTCAGACAAATCGACAGGGACAGTCTCAACATATCCAACACTTTGAAAAACTGGAGGAAGAACTTCTCAAAGAATGAAATCATCAACAAAGCTTGGATGCTAGTACTAGGCTTTGTCATTTGGAATGTTTGGAAAGAACACAATAGGTAGATCTTCATAAATAAAGCTAGCGAGCCACCACACATAATCAATCAAATTCTAAAACAACTTAAAGAAATAGTTATGAGCCTTTTGAGGTCAATTCCCACGAATCCTCCTCTGCCTCGCGAGGAGATTATTATTCTTAATTTGGGTCTTCAATCCATGAATCCTCAAGGAATAAGGAAGGAAGTGAGAACAATTAACACAGAGGCCAATAGATGGCAGCCCCCTCCTCAGGGCTTTTTCAAAGTAAACATTGATGGAGCTTCTAAGGGAAATCCAGGCGAAGTTGGCTTTAGGGGTGCTATAAGAGATCCTCAGGGGCACACAAAATATATCTTCCATGGCCACTTGGAAAAGGATACCAATAACATGGCTGAACTTCTGGCATTAGACAATGCTTGGAGATCCTGGTGGAGGAAAATATACAGAATGTTATCATTGAAGCAGATTCAGATTTGATCATCAGAGCAGCTAAAAAGATTCACAATGGAAATTCACTAGATAAAGTGTCGAAACACTGGAAGCTGCTGCAGGTTTTTCACTGTATCCACTCTCACTTTCAGACCCTTAAAACGATTAGATTTGTTCATGTTAGAAGGAAGGCGAATATGCTTGCAGATTAGTTTGCCAATGAAGGTGTGGCCAATAAGGACAAGGATTCTCGGCATGCTTGGAGTTGTTACTGGTAGGGAAACTACGAGTGGACTATTTCATCTTGACAACCAAAGATTGGGATTTATGGATGAACAATGTTGATCGAAGGGATTCGGGAGAAAGAAGTGAGGATGATATCACCTAATTCGCCCAAGATTTTGGGATATGGTTTCTCTCCACAACTTTGTTCACTTTCAGATGAATGACGAAGGTTGCAAGTCACGCAATGATATAGAATGGACTACCTAGGTGTGTTTGGCTCAACGGGTTTCTATTGGCGACTCCAAGCGGAAGGATCAGCAAGGTCTGCGAGAATGTTATGGATTTACCGCGAAACCACAAACGCAATACCATAAGTGGTATTTCACGCGGGACTTATATCGCATCTAGTATTTCGATAGGCGCATGCAATTCCACTCAGCAGGTAACATGTGGCATCAAGAGGTGAGAGAAAATTGATCTCATCGTGCGGTTAACCTTCGCGCTTCTCGTCTGGGCGATATCATCGATGACCGTTGGATCGTGATTATGTATTCAATGACTGAGATGGATCGGGCTTGTTGCCTTAGGGCTCCGGACCTGTTTCTGTTTTTTGGATCCAGTTTAGAGTTGAGTTCGGGTCCATTTTGCAAGGGGCAGTGGGGTCCATGGTGGGTCCCTGTATGGGCCCCGAGCTTTCTGCGAAACCATGGACACAAAACCCAAAAACCGTATTTGGTATATCGCATGGGACATGGCTAGTATCTAGTTTTGTGAAAGTTGCATGCGATTCCACTCAGGGGGTAACACATGGAAACGAGAGGGGAGAGAAAACCGCTCTCATCGTGCCATTAACCTCCGTGCTTCTCGTCTATGCGATATCCCTGCTGGCCGTTGGATTGGGACTTTCCATTCAACGACTAGGATTGGTTGTGCTGGTTTCTTGATGGTGGGTCCCTTCACTTGTTGGCCATTGGATTGGGGTTATGTTTTCAATGATGAGGATTGGTTCCTGCCTGTTTCCTGTGGGTTTCAAACCTATTTTATTTAGTGGACTTTTTATTGCTGCCATCGGGTCCGTCTGGTGGATGCGGTAGGAACCACTTTATGCTGTTTATTAGAATCTTGTAAGCTTCGGTCCTTGGTTTTTTTCCGCCCTTGCTGTCTAGGCCACTCTGTATATTATGTAATTTGATCAAATTAATAGAAGGTTCGTCTCTTACTTATAAAAAAAAAGAATAAGAAAATATTAGAAGAAACTTAATAATAGAAAACGCAAATACTTTAACGATTGCAACTTTGAATACATGAAGTCTATATTCTCATGTGAATGACATTGTGTGTGATGAATATTTAATGAATTCTATGATTCTTTGGATCCAGAAAATGCATCTAAACTTTCTCTCGTCAAATATTGAATTTCGCAAATTGAATTTCAACATATCAAATTTTCTTCATGAAGTACTTGCATACAAGAAAACAAATAAATAATATCGATGAAAAATGTTTGCAATAACATAATCGAATTTGTTATATTGGATGTATACTTGCAATACTGAATGTTAGCACTTTGTAGGTTTCGTGGGCTGAAAAGGAAACTACAGAGGTAACCACAAACCAATTTTAAAGCTGGGATCTAGCCCTTCTAGCTTCAGAGAGGGCTCTCTCTATATGATTTTATTTTTTTTGTTTAGATCTTATATGAAAGGTCAAGATAATTTTTTCAAAGTTTTGGTTGTAGAATGAAAGAAAATGCCATTGGGCATGGAGTCATGAAAATCTTCAGTAATCAATCACAAATAAACAAAGTAGCTAAACAAGGCGAGGTAGGCAAACTCCTGGATCTCATGAATTATGTGTGGTATGGATAAGATGAATATAAGGTGAGAATCAATTAAATATAAAGCATACTTAAATGAATTTTATATTTAATCTCAGAAAGAAAACATTAATATTGTTTTAAAAAGTTAGAGCATAGCAGTGTAAGTAAATTCATCTTGTAATCTTCTTGTAACAATCAAGAAAGAAAATCCATGTGAAAACTTAGAAGGAAAAAAAAATTAACATAGAGGAAAACATCACCATTTATCTAACATAAGAATCCTGAAACAATACTGCTTTTGTATTTCTGAATTGATTACTTCAAAATAAAGTCCACAACTTATAATCAAAGAAAGACCTTTTCCTTTTGCATAATCCAACACTTTCTAATTATTTTTACAAAATACTTATAGAGTTTGTCTTGAACTAATTCAAACTTCAAATAAAATTAATTACAAAATAATATCTACCAGAAGATGTAGATATTTCAAAAATAAAACTAAATGATAGCAATCTTGGACTAATTTGGATGTTCTGTTCACACTTTGAGAAGTGTTGTTGTTAACTGTGGCTACATTTCTACTTCTTCCGTTTGAATTATTCTAATATATAGGAACTATGTTTGATTTTACTCAACAAGCTCCAAAAATTTATCCCATCTTTTTCTTAACTAAGAATAGAGAAATTTACCATATTTCGAAATATTTCATCCACTTCTGTGTATATTTAAAAGTTGGTTTATTGATAAACAGATGATGGATTTCATGATGAATGAAATGGTCATATTGTAGGTCTTTCATGAAAGCTTCTCCACTTATTATTCATGTCACTTTGGCAAATTTGGATGTATTTGCAACTATATTACACAACTAGTCCTGGTAGTTCTCTAATGGAATCAATTTTCCATTAGAAGCTCTCAAAGATGGAAGTCCATTCTCTTGAAACAAATTAAATTTTCTGTTAAATCTCTTTACTTGTAATTCTAACACTTTGCACTTATTTTCAAGCTGTATCATTAGGTTCTTCTTTGTTAAAACTCTTTTCACTTCCATGACTGTGCCTATTTTTTCTTGAATTTGAAGTTCTTTGAGATCATCCTTAGACTTGGAGTTCAGTATCTTGATAATTATGTGTGCTTCCAGCTTGTGTTCAATTTCAACCTTTGTTTTTTCAATTGTTGCTTTGACATTATGTACTAGTTCCTCCTGCTCAAATATAATCTAGAATGGTGACCAAAGCTCTATGATATTTGCATTAATGTTATGCCATATTCTTTGCTTGGCCTCTGTGTTATAGATCCATTTGGGCACATTAACCCCAAATTACAAATCGATACTATTAGGGCCCATCAACCCCTAGTGCAGTTTTTACATGCCCTAAAGAAGTTAGTCATCAGAATGCCTCACTTCTCAAGAAGTTCCATCACTAAAAACATCTAAAAAATACCTCTAAGAAGATCAGCGCAGGTAGGCCTTCATTAGGGTGCACTGCAATGCAAACCATACACTAACAGGGTGCTATGTAGCGCACTTGGTCCATCTTTGGCCTGCGCTGGGTGAATTTGAGCGGACTTCCGGGAGGGTTTGAAGATTCCTTATCCATTGGAAGCCTCTAGAAGTTTCTCAATGCCACCTACTCCTTTGAGTTCACATTTGGATGAGGAAGGGAGTTAAGGAACATCAATCCCCTATCCATTCTTCCATGGAACTGATTTCTAAATTTAGAAAGGCATTCATTATCAACATTGATGGCATAACCTCCTTCATTCACCTATAAAAATATCACTCATCTAAGAGATCAGGGGCTGGAAATGATTGAATTGTAGGGATATGCTGGTGATATGAGATTAGAATTGATTGCAAGTATTGTAATAGTGTTGAAGTGTCTTGCTTATCATGGGGTGAAGAGGGATTGAATTGGAAGAGTGTCACTAAATTGAGCAAATATGGGTTGTAATTCTTTCTCTTATCAATAAAGTCTTCAAAACTTTTTCCTTATGCTTGTGTTATATGTTGATGCTTTCATATGTATATCATGTTCTCGATTCCATGTTATTTATAAGAAATAGATCATTATCATTTGCCTTGATGGGTTTTTGTCTCTCTATTTGTGCAGGTACTTTTCAAATGGCTTAAGTATGGAAAGGAGCGGCAAGATCGGTCAAGGGAGACAGGGATCTAGCGAAAACTACAAGTAGGTTTCTCTTCTCTCTTGTTTTAACTATTGATTATAGAAAAGGTATTGATTACTTTGTCTGTTGTTTCTAGATCTGCTACTAAGTCTATAGGGTTAGGCGTTTGTCCAAGAACACTAAAACTTCCTGAAACAAATTGGTAACTCCACTGGGGAGCGATTATCCATCTTAGTAGCTTATCAGCCTCTTAAGACATTTCTACATACTTGTGGTCGTTCATTGAATTTCAGTCCTCTTTCATTGAAAATTGAGTCGAAAACGTGTCAAAATTGCCTTCAGAATTTCTCATTGTCATCAGCGCAGTCTAATGAAGGATATAGTGCACTACAGTGCACTTCCCGAATAGATACAAAGCGATTCAAGGCACTGTCTCTAACTATTGCTTGCGCTGATACCTTGAGGGTTAGTTTCCCATCTAGGAACTGAAAGTTTTTGCCAATTTTCTCTTGTTTGAATTAGTTGCTGAATGCCAATGATGTTTTTCTCTGAAGATAGTTTTTCATCTCCTTAGTCGGCCCTACTTTTATTGGATTGATTAATGTTTCTTTAATGTTTTCTTCGTCATTATTAGTCTATAGTCAAAGTTAGTTTTTAATCGATTTATCTTTAGCGAAAGAAAGTGTCGTAAAATCGTCCTTTGCTTCGAAATTTGAATTGTCGTCAAATCTTCATTCATAAAAGATTGATTGGTTGATATGTGCATATGATTAGTATTTCCATTGAAAGTGTCGTAATTCCTCATTTCTTTGAAAACGAAAGTGTCGTAGAGTCTTCCTTTCCTTGAAAAGAAATTGTCGCAAAATCGTCATTTTTATGAAAAGAGTTCACTGATCATTTGTGTACTAGTTTCCCTTTTGAATCATTCACATAAAGGGAAATTGAAAATAAATACATGAATTGTGCATATTAAAGTTTGTGAATGCTTTAAAGGAATGGTTTAGGGAATTGCATCTAGTTTGTGCTCTTTGTTGATTGATCAAAAAGTACTTGTTTGCTCTATCCCTAGTAGCTAGGATTTTCATTGTTAAATTAAATGAAAAGAATGCTTATCATATTAGTTGCATTTTAGGAATTGTAAACACACATCACATGGTGAACCCCGAAATGAAAATTATAAAGAAGATCAACTTAAAATTTATTTGAATTTACCTAATGGAGCATTGCCATCTAACGAAAAACATTTAGAGGTATAGGCTAGAGACGTGTTTCGGCGTCGTAAAACATAGTAATTGTCACTAACTTGTCTGTAATACATCCCAAGTGTGATACCTCATTCCACGTACGTGAGTATATTGTAGCTCGTCCGTGTACCTTCGGGTATATAGGGCGGTGTACAGTACGTAAAGTATATGGGAATGCTCTCACTGTGCGGTTTTGCATTAGACAACGCTTATATGAACTCGGCCTCCACGTACCTTTAGGTATATATGGGAGGAAAAATCTAGGTTGCTATCCATCCTTAGCTAACTGAGTCGGCTGCCTTGTACACTGTGATACACTGAAAAAAACGTTCGGGGAGATTTCCTGCCCGTACTTCTTGGTTCGCTAGGAGGTATTCTACAATTCACAGTTGCTTGGTAAACCTTTCACGTAGATTATCCCTCTTTTGTTTTGTTTTGTTAATTTGATTAAAATAAAATTAATTGACCACGGATAATGTCCTCCATGCTCACTCCTTAGTTTATCTTAGGTTGAAACATATGGCGACAAATACGGAGTCCACTGATCAAGGAATTCCTTTTAATGGGAATCCTTGTCCTTTTCCTTCTTTTGGAAATATTGGTGCTCCATATATGGCCAAATTTGTTTTGGGAAAATTTAGTGTTCTTGGACAAATGCCTAACCCTATAGACTTAGTAGAAAGTCTAGAAACAACAGAGAAAGTAATCTCTACCTTTTCTATAATCAATAGATAAAACAAGAGAGGAGAAACCTACTTGTAGTTTTCACTAGCTCCTTGTCTCCCTTGACCAATATTGCCACTCCTTTCCGTACTTAAGCCACTTGAAAAGTACCTGCACAAACACAGAGACAAAAACCCGTGAAGGCAAATGATAGTGATCTATGCTTACAAATAACATGTAATTTAGAACATTATATACATATGAAAGCATCAACATATAACACAAGCATAAGGAAAAACTTTTGAAGACTTGAATGATAAGAGGAAGAATTACAACCCATATGTGCTCGATCCAGTGACACTCTTCCAATTCAATCCCTCTTCACCTCAAGACAAGCAAGACACTTCAACACTATTACAATACTTCCAATCAATTCTAATCTCATATCACCAACATCTCCCTACAATCTTCCGCCCCCTGATTACTTAGATGAGTGGTATTTTTATAGGTGAATGAAGGAGGTTATGCCATCAGTGGTGATAATGAATGCCTTTCTAAATTTAGAAATCAGTTCCATGGAAGAAGGGATAGGGGATTGATGTTCCTTAACTCGCTTCCTCATCCAAATGCGAACTCAAATGGGTGGTTAGCCTTGAGAAACTTCTAGAGGCTTCCAGTGGATAAGGAATCTTCAAACGCTCATGGAAATTCGCTCAAATTCACCCACATAGGCCAAATATGGACCAAGTGCGCTGCATAGCATCCTGTCAGTGTATGGTTTGCATTGCAACGCACCCTAATGAAGACCTACCTATGCTAATCTTAGTAGAGGTAGTTTTTGGATGTTTTCAGTGATGGAAATTCTTGGGAAGTGAGGCATTCTGATGACTAACTTCTTTAGGGTATGTAACAACTACACTAGGGGTTGATGGGCCCTAATAGTATCGATCTATAATTTGGGGTTGATGTGCCCAAATGGATCTGTAATAGTTTCCCCCTAAAGCATGAAGTCGTAAATATATATGTCGAGTGAAATGCTTTATCACGAGGAGAGGAGGTTTCGAAACGGAAGGTGACCTGCATCAATTACAATATATATATCATGATAATTTGATCTTTCTAATGAAATAGATGAGGGAAGGCATACCCATGCTCAGCTTATAAAATTTCATTACATGTACAAATATAGTCGTCTACAGATATAGACCCATGAATGGTTGACCATGAATGTAAGGCCATTATACATTTGATTTAGTACTCCTAAAAATATCGCAACCCAGATGGATGGAACTAGATTCGGGGTCTTCAATCTCATTCAATCTTTTGCTCAAGTATAAGTCTAACCATGTGAATAGATGTTCTGAAGTCGAACATGGAAAGACATCGTTTGATTACCAGCCAATGATGTAAGCCATTAATAGACATGAGAGGAATCACCGATAATGATAATGACCCTCAAGGTACTATAGTATATTTCGCATGGTGTGAATCAATGATTTGATGTCGAACACCATACAAAGTCTTTTGGTCGAAGGCCATTGATGTCAACCTATTACTGGAAGTGAGAAACCTGCCATTGATGTATGCAAGCTTCAAGGTATTGAAGGGGCATTGGAGCCAGATCTCTCCTTCATGACCTCTTATGAGATGTGATTGAAGGGTCCACGAGGATAGTACCTGGTCTTGTGTCAACCTCATTAAAAAATGAAACAAGGGTCTATGAGGACAGTTCCTGGGCTTGTGTCAACCTCGTTAAAAAATGAAACCAAGGAGTATGAGGATAGTTATTTGTCTCGTGTCAACCTCATTAAAAAATGAAACAAGGAACTCGAGGATAGTTCTTTTACTGTGTCAACCTCGTTAATGAAACAGGTCCATGAGGATGGTTATTTGTCTTGTGTCAACCTCGTTAAAAAATGAAACCAAGGATATGAGGATGGTTCTTTGTCTTGTGTCAACCTCGTTAAAAAATGAAACCAAGGAACTTGAGGATAGTTCTTTTACAGTGTCAACCTCTTTAAAAAATGAAATAGGTCCATGAGGACAGTTCCTTGTCTTGTGTCAACCTCGTTAAAAAATGAAACCAAGGAATATGAACAAAGTTCCTTGTCTTGTGTCAAGTTCATTAAAAAATGAAACAAGGTCCTAAGTTCTAAAGTCGAGTCTTTGATTAGATCTCGTAAAATTCCAATAGAGTCTTTCACTTGATCTCGTAAATGAACCTTCATTCCATCCACCTCAGAGCCACGAGTAGGCTACTTAGGTAAATGTAATGAAGCTTAGGGGGCATGCACCTAATGATAAATTTAAGTTTCCCTGTAGGTTATGTGAAGGGAATCACCCCATTCACCTTTGTCCCTATCTGGATGAAGCCAAAAAGTGTTGGATAACCATCCTGCTTCACTACAACAATTTCCATTTGGTTACATGGGAATCTCCCTTTCATCATGCCGGGGGCATGTAAACCAATTTCAAGCATAGTTTTTCCTCATTTTGAGCTTGTGTAAAAATGAAACCAGTTTCAAGCAAAGCTTTTTCTCGTTTCAAGCTTGTGTAAAAATGAAACTAGTTCCAAGCATAGTTTTTCGTTTTAAGCTTGTGTAAAAATGAAACTGAATCCAAGCATAGTTCCCTATGGTTCAAGCTTGAGTAAAAATGAACCCATTTCCATTTTTAACCCTCGTGATTTCCATTCTATCAACCTCTTTTGTCAGATGAGCCTTGGTTGTTTTCATCCCATCACCACCATCTCTTTGGTTGATCATACACTTTCACTTGGTTGTTTTACCTTTTTTGAGGAACAGTTGCAATGAGTGGTCTTATTAGCCAACTTCTTCACATAAATCAACATGTTTTGAGAAGTTCCCACATCATTGGAACCAGTTGCTACCCTACAAACCACTCGTTCTTAAAAAAGGAGTCCTCTTTAAGCTCTTTTCAAACTCTCTAAATATGAAAAGATTGCCGAGTGCTTGTCTATTCCAGCTCGTTAAAGGATTGAAAACAATATCTCTCTTGTATTATTTTATGCTTTTTCGGACTTGAGAGATTATTTTATGAAAAATAATTTATGGAGTTTCTTTTTCATCCCTTTTCAAACTCTATAAACATGAAAAGTATCGAGTTGTCTTTGTTATTAAACTCATTAAAAAAATCAAATAGCGACAAGCTTGTCCATTTAGATAAGGCTGAATTTCACCTTCGCTAGAATCGTTAAAGCATCAAATAGCGATGGATTCGCCCGAAGGGTGAAATTATACAACAAGCACATGTTATCCTCCTCAAGCTTGATAAAAAATAAAGAGGTACTGGTCAGCAATGATTGGGGAAAAATGAAAAATCTGAGGAAACTTTACAGTGGCAAGTCGCTCTTGAACATGACACTTTCACCTCATCACCGTGACTATGTGAGTTGGGTCATTTAGCTTGATGGTTATGACACCATTGGTCTATCATACCATCCATTACTTTGTTCTGGGTCAATGCTACCAATTCATCTTAGTGTTGCCGATATGTTCAAGAGAAGTCATTCAGTTCAAACTTCATCCTTTGCAATACTGTAAACCTTCATTTTCATGACCGCCATTCCTGAACCTTGTTTCGTCAGTTGATTTTTCATTTCCAAAATCATTTACCTTGTTTCGTGTCGTAGATGTGGGATACATCAAGGCCCTCTTGCAATGAGTCACTTCTTGTCGACCTCAGCACATTATCCAAGAAGTTGACTTAGAAACATCCCTTTAGTACCTTGAAGCTCGCATACATCAATGATAGGTTTCTCGCTTCCGACAATAGGTTGACATCAATGGCCTTCCATTGAAAGACTTTGTATGGTGTTCGACATCAAATCATTTATTCACACCATGTGAAATGTACTATAGTACCTTGAGGGTCATTATCATTATCAGTGATTCCTATCACGTCTGTTAATAGTTTACATCATTGGCTGGTAATTAGACGATGTCTTGTTCAACTTCAAAACATCTATTCACATGGTTAGAATTGTACTTGAGCAAAAGATTGAACGAGATTGAAGACCCCAGATCTAGTTCCATCCATCTGGGCTGCGATATTTTCAGGAGTACTAAATCAAATGTATAATGGCCTTACATTCATGGTCAACCATTCATGGGTCTACATCTGTAGATGAATATATTTGTACATGTAATGAAAGTTTATAAGCTGAGCATGGGTATGCCTTCCCTTAGCTAGTTCATGAGAAAAATCAAATTATCATGATATATGTATTGTAATTGATGCAGGTCACCTTCCGTTTCGAAACCTCCTCTCCTCGTGATAAAGCATTTCACTCGACATATATATATTTATGACTTCATGCTTTAGGGGGCAACTATTACAGATCCATTTGGGCACATCAACCCCAAATTACAGATCGATACTATTAGGGCCCATCAACCCCTAGTGCAGTTGTTACATGCCCTAAAGAAGTTAGTCATCAGAATGCCTCACTTCCCAAGAAGTTCCATCACTAAAAATGTCCAAAAACTACCTCTAAGAAGATCAACGTAGGTAGGCCTTCATTAGTGCGCGTTGCAATGCAAACCATACACTAACAGAGTGATATGTAGTGCACTTGTCCATATTTGGCCTGCCGAGCGAATTTCAGCGAACTTCCGTGAGGGTTTGAAGATTCCTTACCCATTGGAAGCCTCTAGAAGTTTCTCAATGCCACCTACTCCTTTGAGTTCACATTTGGATGAGGAAGGGAGTTAAGGAATATCAATCCCCTATCCCTTCTTCCATGGAACTGATTTCTAAATTTAGAAAGGCATTCATTATCAACATTGATGGCATAACCTCCTTCATTCACCTATAAAAATATCACTCATCTAAGAGATTAGGGGCTGGAAATGATTGAATTGTAGGGAGATGCTGGTGATATGAGATTAGAATTGATTGCAAGTATTGTAATAGTGTTGAAGTGTCTTTCTTGTCATGAGGTGAAGAGGGATTGAATTGGAAGAGTGTCACTGGATCGAGCACATATGGGTTGTAATTCTTCCTCTTATCAATAAAGTCTTCAAAACGTTTTCCTTATGCTTGTGTTATATGTTGACGCTTTCATATGTATATCATGTTCTCGATTCCATGTTATTTATAACCAAGAGATCATTATCATTTGCCTTGATGGGCTGTTGTCTATGTGTTTGTGCAAGTACTTTTCAAGCGGCTTAAGTATGGAAATGTGCGGCAAGATCGGTCAAGGGAGACAAGGAGCTAGCGAAAGCTACAAGTAGGTTTATCTTCTCTCTTGTTTTATCTATTGATTATAGAAAAGGTAGAGATTACTTTGTCTATTGTTTCTAGACCTGCTACTAAGTCTATAGGGTTAGGCGTTTTTCCAAGGACACTAAAATTTCCCAAAACACTCTGTCAACATTTATGTTGTTAATGACTGATTTTCATACTTTTGAATCTGTTAAGTAAGCTTGAAAATTTTTTGCACTTCTGCTAAATATGCATTGCCATCTTTAATCTTATTTTCCTACATTATTTTCAATGATGCTAACAATATTTCATCTTCTTGGTTGGTTAATGATAAATATCCCAGAGCTTTCACTAACTTTTCAGAAGAATCTACAATGGATGTTTCTACCCTTTCTGTTGAGGTTGTTGTTGTTGTTTGTTGTACTGTCTGTTGTGCTGATGTACTTGTAGCTACCAATAGTTATTTTTATTTCAAAAGTACCTCCATGTCTGTCTCCATTTTTTGAATTTGAATGTTCTGTTCAACTATCAACTTGAACACATTTTCTTTTGCTACCTCCAACTGAGTGGTTTCTTTGTTCTGTGGGTTCTTTGTGGTTGGAAGCTTGAGTTACTTTCTTAGATCTTGAATATCAACATTCTTGTTTTAATCATCTCCTCAATTGCTTTGATGTCACTAGGATCATATCCTAGTTTAATCACCAAATCTTCAAGAGCTTTGGTTATGGTGTCTTTGGCCAAGGATGAGATTCACTCTATCTTTAGCTGTGAATGCATGTTGTTTAGAGAGGCCTATATCTTGGAGGTTTCCATGCTTGAAATTGTTAATGTTGAGTATATCATTTCACCAGCCTGTTTATGCAAGTCAATCTGATCGATTGCATGAATCTTATTGGTATCAAAAGAAAATAGAAAGACTTTGTAGTCTTCTGCACCTTTAGGGACTGGCACTGTAGGTTCTAAGAAGGCTAATTGGAAATGTCCCTTCTCTTTGCCAAATGTAGACATAAATTTGTGCTAAGTAGTAGAAGTCTTCTTCCAAAATTCTGAGTATGTTGTAGCCTTCAATGCTTCATTTTTCTTCTTAATATCTCTATATCTCACAAAAATGTTATGTTGTGTTACAATCTTGGATGTAGAAGATACAAGTGACTATGTTGTCTCTTCAATGTGTGAGAAGGAAGTGGTGGGAAGACCTATTAAAACAATTGTAGCTTGCTCATGTGAGCTTTTTTCTTCTGATGATTCCTCTTGAGTATTTTTCTGAGTATCAGTTTTAGCATCAACCTTATTATTTTCCTTAGGATATGTATTCTTTCTTCTCTTGAAAACACGAAAATATACAACTTGAGACCCTAAATATGTAGGATACATAATTTCCCTTGATCTCTTAGCTTCTTTTTCCTTTGAAATAGGAGTGTGTAGTCTAACTGACAATTTTCTCTTCAACCTCTTATAGTGTATTCTCTATCCACTCTTCTTGATTGGCATACTGCTCTATTTCTAGTCTAGGTGTATGTGCATAAGGTGTGGTATTCTTCTCAACTCTTAATTTTGAAATTATCCCTAATGGATCATAAGATCATGTGAAACTTAGCTTGAATTTAGTAACTTATTTGCTTCCTTTGATGTTGGTATGGTGTTGATGATGTAAGTACCAATATGTGCCTTCATTTTAAATTGTGCCTCCTATTTTCTTGACAAAAAATGTAGGTCACCCATATTAAACATTTTCCTCATACATTCCAAGGCAAATATTCATACTGGTACAAAAATTGGAAACCTGTAAGGAGGGATTTCACATCCATAGATTCAAATTTCTATATAATTATGGTAAAGATACCAATCTCCAACCTTGGCTTGTTCTATAAGATGTAAAACTATTTTGATTTCTAGTGAAATTATTGGTATAATATTATTGCTAAGAACACATAAGGATACATGCAAAAATTGATCTACAAAATTACTAAGTGAATATTCCTATGAATTATTCCTCACCAAGGAAGTACATTGAATGGATGATAGAGGTATTCCCTATACATACACCCTCTGTAATTGAAATTTGAACTTGTCTTCTTGATAGAACATCATCAAATATACAAGCACCGACTCGGCTTTGAATGCACCTTCAGCTATAAACTTCAAAAACTGATCATGAATAAAATTTGATAGATATTGACTATAGTTGAAAATGACTTATGGCTTCTGCCAATTGCGAACACTAACAAAATTCCTAACACTACTTCACTTACCCATTAATTTGTGGGATAACCTAATAGGAAAGTAACCATAGAAATAAATTGCCTTGACATTTCAGGGAACACAAAAGCAGAATGTGTGGGAGTATTTTTGGGTAACTCTGAATTTTCAGGCAGAAAAGACTTGAAAATATGGGCTCGTTGAGAGAAATCAAATTTCTTGTATATTTCCATGAGTGAAACAGTGGAAAATGGATGTAAGGGCACTTGAGGATTAATTTGAAGAGCTTGGCAGATAACTTTCGATGTAATTGAGAATAAGATTTCATTATTTTGGGAAATTATAGCCTTTTGGCTAGGGATATACCTAAGATGACACCATGTAACAAATTCTTGGAAGACATGAGTTTGGGGAAAAATGAATTGAGGTAAGAATGACTCCTAGATACTCAACTCATCACTGTTATCTAAGAATTTTTTATTTGCCTAGTTGTGAAGCTCATACAAGTCAAACTCACATTGGGTTTCCGCTATTTTATACTGTGCGTTAACCAAAGTAAATTCATCTAAGTTATAAATAGGAGGTAATACAAGCTTTTCAACAATCATTTTCTCCTTTCCTTTATGAGACGACAACTTTGACTGTAATGGGGGTTAAGGAAATAATGTTACCAAACTGCAATTGATCGATTATAGAAGGGGAATGTTGTAGCAAAGGGTATTGATGCACTTGAAAACATTCGAGTCTAAACCTGCACAGTTAAAATGAAATGGAAAAAGGGACTAATGCAGGGTAATGTGGGTTTTTCTAAAGGGAGAGGGGGGTGATTAATGAAAACATTACCATTTTTGGAGAATTTCATTAAAATAATTAAACATTGGCGGGAGTCATTAATGGCCAATATTTGTATGACTGTTGGTGGGGAGATTCAATGACAAATAGTAATGTGACATGGACAGATGAGTGGATGAATGTTGGCATTTACTTAATGGAGCTGGAGAAGGTGGGAGCGGGTGGAGGTTTTTGGGGGGTGCGAATGGTAAGTGGTAAAGGAGGGGAGGGCCCTGAAGTCACCGTGGAGCCACCACATGGGTTTTGGCGATTTCCATAAAACCATATTTCAAATCCCCCCACCTGGTTAAGTTTTGAAAGATTTGGGGTGGGGGGGACATAATCCTTCGTCGTTGATCTGGGCAGGGAAGATCTCGTCCATTCAATCACACAAGTTCTTTAACGAAACAAAAAAATGTCACATCTTCTTTATTTACAACTTTAATCAAAATCTTTCTTTAATTAATCAAAATTAACCATAATATAAAACTTGAGGCGCAATTTTAACTAGCACACCCTTTTGGGGATTTTTATTTTTATTTTCTTTATCCCTTTTATTCATTATTATTATTATTTTTTTTTTCAAAAGTTAAAAACAATTTAAAGTAAAAAATAAGTTTACAACATCTCGTTGGGATAAATATCTAGATAATCATACCTTGATCACAATATTTATAGGACAGTAGCACTAAATATGTGTAATAAGTGTATATGTTGTGCCACTTGTATTTGTTTCAATAATCATTGAACCAATAGCAATAGCAAGGGAACAATTCATGCCTGGTGATTACATTTTTATACTTATTGGAGATTTCAATATTGAAATTAATTCAAATAGAAAATGAAGTAAACAATTATTATAGTACATGCAGTCCAAACAATTACAAGAAGTAACGAGAAATTAATTTTTTTGGAATAAGACAATTATTGATCACATTTGGACAAATTTTCCTATTAAACAATGTTAAGTTCATATTCAATATTCATACTGGAGAGATCATGATGCAGTTAATGCTTCGCTACACTTTGTGTGATTCTAATATTGCATAAGCTATGCATTTTGTTTTGAAGAAGTAAAGTTCACTAGAAATTATAAATGTAATATAGCATATTTTTGTAAATATTAGATATTTCGTATAAGGTGAAACAGTACATTTGTTTTTTTATTCTCATGTAGAGTCTAAAATGGATATGTAATTCATTTAACTGTTACAAGGTGATAAGGACCATAGATTGTAGGAATCATATATACTTTAAAGGTATGAGTATTCTAAAATTTTCAACCATTTGTTTTTTTTTTTACTCTTTTCAATGTTTGGAAAATCAAATTTGTTAATTTTTCTATCATAACATAAGCTAATTTACGGTTGCATAAGTGCAGAAAATGTGAAATATGAAAAGTGTTGTGTGGAAGTGTTGTTTTCTTTTCTACATGTTCCTTCCCCCATACTTACTCATTGTTTCACACATTTTCTTTGCATACTTCCATATGGCGTGACACTTTTTTCTTAAATTCATGAGCTCTTTTTAAATGTGATTAATGTTTGAACTAAAATTTATTTAGGGATGACTTGCATTGAAAAAATCGATAATAGATTACATGTTTGTGAACAAAAATGAGATATGGTTAACATATAAGATAACAGAGAAATTTGCAACAATTGACCAAAGTTGCATGTGTCTCTGAAATTTTTCAAATATGTGTCAGGTTAAGTAGACAACGACATAGTAGTGGGGACCACCCTATTGGAATTTATAGGGTAAGTTCCCCAGATAGAACACCAGAGGACACCGCTCACAAACATATCATAGATCAATACACTAGTATTCTTTACGTGGTTAAAATCCTTAAAGAGGGAAACAGTCCACGGCCTCAGCTAACGCGACCATTTCAGGCAATTTATTAATAAAAGAACGGAAATTTACATAAGCTTCTCTCATGAACGGTCAACCTACAAATGACCCTCCATGCTATTTAAATAGAGATCATGTACCAATAAAGTGTTAAGCCATGGATCAAGTGTTGGTAATACCGAGGAGAGAATGAACCGTTGGATCACTTCATGTCTAGAACATATTGTGACCGTCAGAGTGTAAGTTACAAATGTACATAGTAAAGAAGCACACTTTACCTAACTCTACACTAGACCAAGTGATAATTAACTATTTCCTATGTGTCAGAATATCCTAACATTCCCCCTTAAGAACAACTTGGGATAGGATTGAAGAATGTAAAAATATGACACAATAGGAGAAGGAAGGAGGCATTAGAGCCTATCCCCCTTAATGAAAACTTCCTGAACTCCAACCATAAATCGAAGTTTAGTAAACTTCACCTCTGTGAGAGCCTTTGTAAAGATGTATGCAACTTGATCATCGGTTGAACAATATTGCACTTCAAGAACATGGTCTTGAATGAGCTTTTTGATGAAGTGCATGTGTAGTTCATTGTGTTTGCTGCGCTGATGTTGGACTGGATCATTGTATAGTTGAATGACACTTTGATTATCACATCAAAGTGTAGTCGGATGCTGCTGTTGAAAGCCAAACTCTGACAAGATCTGACGAAGCCACATGGCTTCCTTACTAGCTTCTATGGTGCCATGATACTCTGCTTTTGTTGAAGAAATAAAAATGACACTTTGTTTCTTGCAAGACCATATAATTGGTCCAAAACCAAGAGTAAAGACATAACCTGCAGTAGGCTTCCGCTCATCAGGGTCACCAGCCCAATCGGAATCAGTGAAACCAACCAATAAAGGAGATGCTTCTGCACTTTAATGAATCCCAAACTGAATTGTACCTCGAACATAATGAAGTATTCTTTTTAGAATTTTTCCAATGACTTTCATGTGGGTTTTTCATAAACCAAGAAATAAGTCCAACAAAAAAGGAAAGGTCGGGATGGGTATGGGTCAGATATAAATTTTTCCTATAAGCTGTTAGTATAAGGAAGCATCAACTTCAAGGGAAGTACAAGTGACTGAAATTTTGGCTCCAGACTGAAAGGGAGAAGGGGCTAGCTTACATTCTTTCATGTGAAAGTGGCGTAGAAGATCACTGGCATACTTGGACTGGGAAAGGGAAATACGTTCCTTGGATTGTAAGACTTGAAGACCAAGAAAATAATGCAAGTGTGCTAAGTCTGTCATTTCAAAATTCTTTTTAAGGCTGGTCTTCACATGGTTTATAAGGTTGGGATCACTACCAGTAAGGATAAGATCATCAACATAAAGAACAAGAATGATAAGAGACCTGCCCACTTTCTTGGTGTAGACAATATTGTTAGAATGACACCTAGAAAAGCTAGTATCTAAAAGAAAGCTAACCATTTTGGCATACCAAGCTTGAGGGGCTTGCTTGAGACCATAAAGGGATTTCTTAAGTCGACATATAAGGCTAGAGTCTATTTGTATAAATTCAGGAGGTTGTTCCATATATATTTCTTCATGCAAGTCCCCATGCGAGAAGGCAGATTTAACATCCATCTAATGGACTTCCCATTTGAAAGAGGCAGCAAGGGAAAGAACAAGGTAGATAGAGTTCATTTTGGCAATAGGGGAGAATGTTTTAGTATAGTCAATGCCTTCAACTTGTGAAAAGCCCTTAGAAACAAGATGAGCTTTATGTTTATCAACTTTTCCATTTGGTCCAAAATTGGTTCTGTAAACCCATTTACATCTAAAAAGTTTTCTTCCCTTTGGAAGAGGAACAAGATCCCATGTATCATTTGCCAATAATGAATGATATTCTTCATTCATATCTATGTCCCAATCTAGATAGCCTGAAGCTTCTACAAAGGTGTTAGGATCATAATTCGACGAAGCTTGAGCCAGTAAAGAAGAGGCTCTGTCGAACTGAGAACATGTACGTCATTGATCTATAGGATCGTCTGCAAGAGCACTTGCTGCATCCCGAGTAGCACGGACCCATTTTGGAAGCTGAGGAGATGAAGGAGGATCATGAGAAGGTGGGGGAGGAATTTCATCCTCACTGTCATCATTTGGGTAAGAAATATTTTTAGAAGTAGAAGGGATAGAGAGAGGTGGCACATCTGTCGAACTAGGCTCATAGGCCGATATATTTTCAACAAACTTTACATCTCTTATAAAGATAAAATTTTTGGACTTAAGTGGAATAAGTATATCCTTTGAAATCTTCAGAATATCTAACAAAAATACATTTTTCACTCTTAGGTTCTAAAGCTTTATGTTTCTCATCTGGAATACGGGCCCATGCTTCACTTCCAAAAACATGAAAGTGACTTACATCTGGTTTAATTGAGCTCCATGCTTCTTCTAGAGTGATATTCTTTAAAACCTTAGGATGAGTGCGATTTACTATGTAATTTGCACAGTTACTTGCTTCAACCCAAAAATTAAGACTAAGTCCTTTAGATTGATGCATATAATTAGTCATTTCCTTTAAGGTGCGATTTTTCCTTTCAGCTACATCATTTTGTTGTGGAGTATGTGGAATAATATGTTGCATTTGAATTCCATGCTCAACGTAAAAGTTGATGAATTTTTTGTTAACATATTCTCCACCATTATCAGATCTTAGCGTAATAATTTGATGTCCATATTATTTCTCAACAAAGGCCTTAAAGGCTAAGAACATGTCAAATACTTCACTCTTTAGTTTTAAGAAGTATACCCAAGTGTGTTTGGAGAAATCATCAATGAAATTTAAGAAATACTTGTAGCTAGAGAATGAAACATGTGGAAGTGGACCACATAAATCACTATGCACAAGCTGTAAAGGGGTTGAGGCATTCCAAGAGGCACATTTTTCAAAACTATCCCAGTGATGTTTTCCAAGTACACATCTGGAACAAACACCATCTCTGCAAGATACCATAAGAAGACCTATCACCATATTTTCTTTACATATATTTTGAAGGGAGTGACAGTTTAAGTTGTTGGCATTATGATGCATGTATTGTACTTGATGGCAACCCACTTGTAGCAGAACAACTCACTTGTATATGGTAACTAGATGAATCTACATAAGAGATATCAGATGTGACAGAATGCATGACAGTAGTGTTTATAGATGTGATGAAATACAGGGCAGCTTCAAGGAATCAGTTCAGAAGGCAACTCACTCAGATGAGAGATCACAATATAGCAGGTATATAGCAAAGAAATGTAGATCACTCTTCACAGAATGAAGAAAGAGAGGTATACGCAGGTTCACCATTGACCAAGTTGCGTATACACACAGGTCCACTGTAGTCGCGTATACGTACACATGAACTTTCACAGAAGGAAAAGTGCGTATACCTTGGAAAACTAAATTTTTGGTCTGAAGTATTTGGTCCAAGGTATTTTGATCCATGGTATTGGTCCAAGGTATCTGGTCCAAGGTATTGACCCTAGGTATTTGGTCCAAGGTATTGGTCTTAAGTGGTTTTGGTCCATGGTATTGAGGAAGGCCTAAAAATATAAAAGGAGGAGAAGATCATTAGGCCAAATCACACAAGCAAGTATTGAATATCTGATGAGATGTGAGATCAAGTATGCAAGTTATGGGTTTCTGATCTGAACTAAGGATGCACCTATATGGCTGATGATGATTGATGGACCATAATCATGAAGGCTTAGATGTACTAGCATTATGTGTGTTCAGGCTTCTGTATTGTGTTTTGGTGACTGTTTTCTGGTGATAGAATTCTGCTTGGTTGATTGTGATTATTTTCAGTGTTGATGGATAAAATCTAATGATGAATCGGGATCATAATGGCTTATCATTATGTGATATAATAATGGATGGGCTAGATCTGATCACTAACACATGTTTTATCCTCTATGTGTGATTATGTCTGAAGTTTGGAAGTGCAACAAAGTGTTTGCAGATCTATATGCTAGTTTGCTTTAGGGAAGTTGTGTATACACGCAGGTTGGCTTCTGCCAAATAGCGTATACACTCTGAAGCATGGTTTTAAGATTACAACTGATTTTGAATGATAATGTAGTGATCTGAACTCAGATCTGTGTATTGGTTACAGTGATCTGTCTATTCTAGTTGATTGATTGAATTTGATTAAGTTTGAATGAATGGTTGATTCAGTTGTGACAGAGGTTCAGTAAGTGTTTGATTTAGTTGTGTCAGAGATTCATGGGTTGTCAGTGATTGATTGAGTTTGGTTGATTCAGAAAGTAATTACAGTGGTGATTGATTTTGAGCTTCAATGTTGTTGATGGGTCCAGTATGAAAATTGGATGAAACGTGGCCTTTAGATTATGATGTTGTGTTCCAGGAGTATACAGTATGACTTATTATTATTTTATTATTTTATTTTATTTTTAAATTTTTATTTATTTATTTTATTTTTTATTTTTTATTTTTTAATTATGTTTTTTTAATTTTATTATTATTTTATTATTGTTTTTATCTATTTTTTAATTTTTATTTTTGGATCCTCGAACTTAGCCTTTTGAAAAATTACCTAGGACCTAGGACTTAGGACTTATGAGGGGATTAAAACATTTTCTAACCCTCAAGACACTTTACATCATGACTTTTACAATTTTACATCTCAAGGGGGAAAACCCATTTGACATAGACCCTCATAGACCACCTAGTTCTGTGACACAAATATAATCTAGCAGATCAACACACTAGGATTCCCCTATGATTCTAATGAAAAAATTCATTCCAGCTTTGGGGTTAGGCTAAAGGAAAACTCTGCCGATCATGGATCGGTGAGACAAAAAACCTTCCGGAACGTAGATTATCACTAGAAAATTAGGTCCACCTAGGCAATTTACATACATGACTCGGATCTGCTAAGATTATTTACAATTTACACATGCAGACTGAATTTACAACATAACATGATCGGGCTGATAATGACAGTCGAATGGCACGGATACGTCGATCAAGCGTTATCCATTTTGCGAAAAAGGGGGTGTACTGCTATGGGTAGTTGACACGTAGTGGTCAATAGTGTCAAAAGTGGAGATCTTGCACTAATACAATTTTGTTATCATAAACATATATGTTACACATTTTCTTTCATTGTAACCTAAAGAAATCTCCAATAGAAGACGAACATGGTTAGATTTATCTATGCTCGAGGACGACTTCTTGTTAACTTTTCATGACCTTACCTCGGCATAACTAAGGCATGTGAACATATTTTCCTCACTGAGTGCGAAGGCACAATAAAGGAAAGGTAATTGCCTTTTACCTTATATCTCAAGTAAGTTATTTCCTTACTTTACGCTAATGCAAATAATATCTCTCAAGACCAAAGCATGTGTTTGTGGGTCTGTAAATTTTTTTAATAGTGTTCAGTGGTTGAATATGGGATTGTTGTTCTTGTAGTAAAATGATTCATACCACGTAAAGATTTTGGTTAATTGTACAATCATGTTATGTGAACCTAATGTGTTTTGTACTTGTGCCATCAGCAGGAGAGTTGTAGCATGAGAGTTGTTGTAGACTATATTCAAAACATCTCTAGATAATTGGATTCTCAGCTATTGTAAGGTAAAAATATATAGTTTTGAGTTCATTTTAAGGTTCTAATATGACATGAATAAAATTTAATTGGGGTCAGATAATGTATATATAAATGATAAATCATTTTAGAATGTTAAGTTCCAAAACATTATAGGGATCTTTTGAGTTTAGCTTTAACTAAGTTGTTTAATGGTTTACTTATAAAGTAGACAGAGACGTTAAGCACACAAAACCTGGATGAAGAAATGGATTTTATCTAAAGTTGTGACGATATTTAGTTTGCTTTAACCTTGATAGAAATCTCAACCTTCATGTAAAAGTTGAAATCGAAATTATAGTCTTGTGCTAAACACATCAACATAACTAAATTTGGAACTGTGATTTACATTCTCACTTATGAGCAACACTGTTATTTTTTTAACAATTTTTTATTATGGATCAGTGTACTTAAATTTGGAAATGTGATTTAAATTCCCACTTATGAGAAACACTGTTAATTTTTTAACAATTTACAACTACGGACTGTTGAGGAGTTTAATAACCATACGAAGTTAAGAATGTATCACAAATGTGTCATGCATGGAGTTTACTAACCATATGAAGTTAAGAATGTATCACAAATGTATCATGCATTGGTTATTTTTTCTCATTATATTTGGTCTATATGCAATGAAATAAAACATGGAGATAACCCAACATTGGATTTTTCCCACATGATTCGACACAACCTTAAAATTTTGTTTATAGAAAGACAACAAAGCTGGTTGCATTAACTTGCACGTGACTCTAAATCTCTGATGAAGTACTTGGTTTCAAATGTTTTTCCTTTATAAATATATTTTGTTGGGTACTAGTTGATTTTGATGAAGATGGTACTTAGCCCACATTATCTGTGTCAAGATTTTCCTTCCATTGATATTTGTTCTATTCATAGTTGAAATTCTTGTGTACTTTGTTTTCCTTGTTGTGTTAAAACCTGACATCTCTTTCGTTGGCAATAAGTTTTCCTACAATTGTGGTTGTTCCACATTCTATCATCAATGGTTACAAGAATGTTCTAACAATCACAATTAAACTTGATTACTCTTTTCCACTAACTGAGAAAGTTAAGGAGTACTTGAAGGTGAATTTGGAAAGAAAATGTTAATAAAACATTCTTTTGAACTCCTATCATTGACTATAAAAATCGACGTAAAAATGTCGTTTTTGATGTTATCTAAATATTTTCATTTTTCTTTGTCATGTAGGATCCCAACAAGTTTGCAGTTGTTACAGCCCCAATTGCTGGTGCTACAGAAGCTACTCCAAAGGAAGAGGAAAAGAAACCCGAGCCAGTGGAAGAGTCCGAAGAGGATATGGGTTTCAGTCATTTTAACTAGACATGATTAATATTTTTAAACAATTGAAATATTAAATAGATTTATATGTTACATTTTTATAAAACAAATTAATGAATTAATTATATTTCTATGTTCGGATAAAGTGAACAAACACTAATATAATATAAGTGGAATTAAGGAAACCCAAAGGTCTTTTTGGCAGTCAATATAAACATAAGGATGTCAATTTGAAAATGTTTTTAGTTACAAGTATAATTAAGAAAATATTAAATTTATATCTACAAGTAATGGGAAAAACTCTATGCTGCATATGATTTTTTTTTTTTTTAATAGTCATATTTCATTACATTACTGCGAATTTATATAGAGTATAGGCATGTAGAGTCTTCGATGGACCATGTTCGGATTGAAAATATTCACATAACAAAAAAGGACTATCTAACCCAAGACTAGCACTTTGCAAAGCCTATGTACCTTGTGCCTTTAATGATTGACATTATTTTGGGACAATTATGTCACTACATTTTTTCTTTTAATTTAACCTCCTTCCACACATCCGCACTCCTCCTATCAGCATTCCTTTACACCTCTTGGTGCAATTGCTAGTTATATAACTATATATATAAGTTCATGTTTCAACAATACATCATTGATAGATACATTAAATCCATCACGAAAAGTGCATTTGGTCTAGTGAATAAAAGTATTTAGACTCTTTTATAATTTGTACCATTTTGTTTCATTATGTAGTGTGTTGTACAAGAAACATTGTCTTCATGTGCATGCACCTACTACATGTCATATGTCAAAGTCCAACATTAAGAACTTAAAGTCTTTTGGAGTATTTGGTTGGCATGAAATTTTATTAGTTTTGTAAATAGGTTTATTTCAAATTTATATATATATATATATATATATATATATATATATATATATATATATATATATATATATGTGCTATGAATAAAATGTAGTATTTAGAAACGCGAAAAAGTGTGAAGGTAGATTTGATCACTTCTCTTGAGTGTGTTTACATGGAACTCAATACTTTGGTTGATAAATTTTCAAAAAATGGACTCTAAAGTTTAAGACTTCATGCTAGATTATTCTGCTTGAGTTTAGAAATGGTTTTTTTGTCAACATTATTTCTAAGTAAACATTTTTTTCTTGAATTAGTTTATATGTATTATATGTAACACTTTAGCGAACATTTTTTTCTTGGATTAGTTTATATGTATTATATGTAATATGTTGAGGCATCCCATATACACACCCCAACTACAAGCCATCACAGTGAGAGGGTTTTTGTTATACTTGGTCGGTCTCATGATAGATCATGTATCCCATCGAGAGTTCATTTTCCACTCATAGATCCTGCCTTTGATGCTAGTCAGAGTTTCAGAAGCAGTGTTTTTGTCTCGATTGGTGATCATGCTACCTTTGGTAGACCTTCTTCACCTATATCCGGTACACCTCCTACATTTTAAAATCCTCTTTAAAATTTGTGTGTTTATGTGTTGAAATTGTCTTTAATTTTAAAATTGTCTTCAACTGATGTGTTTAACTTCAATGTATATGTTATTATGATTCTATTTCGTTAATTATATATATCAAATTATGTTTATGATTTGCAGGCCCTCAGCAGGCCAAAGCTAAGGATCATGGTGCAACATCAATCCCTATGTGGGATGAGGCTACAACTCATATCACATTGGAGGATGCTACAACCCATCATACATGGATCACATGAGATATACATAACATCCCTACCAATTAACTGACTCATCTTAGTTTGTATTTGATGTTGGATTAGCATCAATAGGTTGATCAAGACATATTGAAGGTTGGGCCCAAAAAGCCATTTCTACAGTACATACAGAGGATTAGGAGGCATGATGTTAGAGGTCTGGATACTTGGGAGGTGGTGAAAGAGGCCACCAAGGACATTATCATTCGTGGTGAGTTGTTCAACATCCCTTCGAATCACCCTGCTAGACATAAAGGTTTGATTCAACTAAAATCTTTTAGGAATGTTGTTGCAACCCTTTTTGTGTATGGTAGATTCATAAGAGCTTGGGGCAAGATCACGCATCATGGCTAGGTTGCTATTTATTTTTCCAAGAAATTATATGCAAAGTTTGTGTTACATATGAGGTCAGATTACACTAATACCAGATATTTTTATTATGGACCCGACTTGGGACATACCTAAGAGCATGATGGGGCTCATAGGGACCTTGGGCATGTACCACCACCTCTGAGATTCTTGCCACTACCATCTCAGAGCTTTTATTACCAACAAAGCTATAGGAGCTATCGCATCTTGGTGGTGAGATTAAGGAGACTATTGCAGATAGCATGCATACATCATTGTCCAATACATGTGTTGCATTGGATGGAGAGATTAGGAACCCATCACCATTCCCTTGTGACCCGACAATGCCCTTATATGATGATGCATTTCTTGTGAGTTTACCCTTTGACCAACTTTTGACATATACATGTATGTATCGTGATGTCATTTGTGAGACGTGGTGAGTACACAACCTACATGACACAGACCAAGTACATATATAAGAAACTTTTGACTCTTATTGTCAAATTATGCATAATTATTTATATTATTTTCTAGTTCATATTATATTTCATTTATATTAATAAGTTCATGATAACATGTAGACATAGCCCAACTACGTGGATGAGCTTATGAGGTCATCTGAGATGGCAGTTGATCAGCTAGACCATCCTCAACTAGAGCATGTTTCCATGGATTCTCCGCCACCTCCACCTCCACCTCATATGTTCACTAATGTGGAGGAGAGTCCTACGTAGAATGACATGTGGATGAATAGTTGAGGTAAAAAAATTATTCCTACTTGATTTCAACATTTTTTAAAGTTACACATATATGCTAATTAATTTGTAGACTAATTATAATTTGTAACTTCCATTGTGTACGTAGGCCCATATGCAGAGTGTCATTAATTTCTCTATTATGTGGATGCATGATTGGGCTATTAGGTTTATAGGCATTGATGATGTGAGTCCATCGATGTAGACCCCAATCATTATGCCATAGGAAGGGGAGCACCAAACCAAAATTTATCAAACCCCAATCTTATCTGACTTGCATTTGAACTCAACTGAGGTTAGTAGATTCATGTATATGAAATTAAAAATGTGGTTCAAAATCATTTATTTCCATATTGTTTATTCTATACAAATAGTGATCTATTAGTTTGAATTTGAATGTGTTATATTGCAGTAAAAGCTTAAGGACACTTGCTTTGCACAACAGAATTCACATAGGAGTTCTAGTGGCACTTAGAGTGTCATAGTTTGTATATTTTCAGGCTTATGTCATAGGGCACGTTAACATGTGATATAGACTTTGTATATTTTCATACATGGATATTTTATGGATGTACATCATGGACATTGTTTTATTTTATGGATGTTTATTATTTCAGTTTATGGATTTCATCTGCTATTTGTAATTTGTATATATTTTCATACTGATATTTTATTGATACATGTGTTCACTATTTTGTTTATGGATCTGTATTAATCTTGTTTATGGATGCTCATTAATTTTTTAAGTTTATGGATCTGTTAAAATTATTTCGCTAATTTAAAAAAAAAAATCTATATATTATAACTTTTATTAGTAAAATATATGTTCAAGTTTCATTTCCAGTTTCATAGACTAAAAAAATAAGTACAATCTTAAGTTATGATGCAAGTCACTTTAACAATTAAAATGAACTAAAATATATCATGTATCAATTTAATATTGAACATGGAAAGAATTCCAATCAGGCTTCATATTGGCTTGTAGAAAGTGTCTTTTAGTGCAATCAACATCATGTATGTTATTACAATTCAATTTTATCCTGCAACTTTGTTGACTATCTCCCTCCCTCTCTCATTCTCTCTTCCCCTTCTCTCTATCTCTCCTTCTTTGTCTTTCCATCTCACCCCCAAACATACACACTCACTCTCCATATCTCCCTTGTCACCCCCCTCTCTCTATATGTCTTGAACTTCTTCCTTCCCTATCGTTTGCTTCAACTCCATCTCTCAAGCTCCCTCTCTTTCTCGGAGACTCTCTCCTCCTCTCCCTCTCTAGATATTTGTGCCCCCCCACCTCTCTCTCTCTTACCCTTCTATCCTACTCTTTCTCCTATATATTTCAAAAAATTTAAAATACTTCGACAATTAAAATATTATGTTTAGTAATTTTTTTATTTATTTTGATGTCATACAACAATTTAATCTTTTTGTACAATACATATTTAAAATGAAAATTTTCAAATGTATGTTTTACATTCACCTGGAGGGAAAATGATAATTTTCCATGGAAATATTATCTAAAATTTTCCAAAATATTAATGTTTCAGCTACCTCCATCAAAGATACATAGAGCGCTTCATGTTTTCCAATTGAAACTGTTTAGGTATTATTTATTTAGGTAGCTTTAGGTTATGATTACTTCAGGATTTTAAAATTATTATATATTTTATTATGTTAGATTTAAAAAAAAGGTTAAATAAAATTAACATATTGAATCATCTTGTATGACTATTTTTGTGTTAATGAACCTTTTTCTTATTCCTATGACATATATATATATATATATATATATATATATATATATATCTATGTGTGTGTGTGTGTGTGTGTCTATATATATATATATATATATATAGATAGACACACACACACACACACACACACACACACACACACACACACACACACATATATATATATATATATATATATATATATCAACCACATTTATTAATGTGGTTGTGCTAGTATATATTATAATATAACAAATTTTATATTATATTAAAGTTGATAATATAATATTAACATTAAAATATATTAATATTAATATTTTATATTAATATCATATTTCATAATTTAATTCAATAATAATAATAATAAATTTTAATATTAATATTAAATTTAATAAGGTTTCTACATGACATAATAACAAAAATTATAATAAATTTTGGAATTTAAAATGTGGTAAAAACTTAAATTTTAGATCTTTATATATTCTAAAATCTAAATTATGGGATTCAAAAATTTGTTTGTAAAGGCTCAATCGAGCCATAACACTTGATCGAGCCCCTATTAACCACATATATGGATCGATCAAGGGATTATGAAACCCTCGATCGAGCATTTTAAGTGCTCAATGAAGCCCCTGAAGTCCTGAAATCCACAATTTCAGCACCCCTTCTACAAATTTTTTTGCAACACCATTTTGTACCCTAGCGGGCTTAGGACAAAAGTTTTCCTTAGGTGGAAAAGTTGATCATGTTGGATTCATGAAGAGATCCCTTATCAAATGGCATATGAGTTTGAAATTTTCAAAATTCATATGATATTTTTTTATCTAATTTCTTTTAAACATATGGCTTGAAATTTTTTTGAACAACTTTAAAGAGGTAGAATAAAAAATCAATATCATAAAATATAAACATCGAAGTCAAAAAATACCACTATATTCTTTTACGAGCCCCCTTCAAAAGAGTACTCTTGGTTTTTAAATTTATTTAAATAGTTGAAAGAAACCTTATGTGAACACATATGTTTATAAAATTCAATTTAAATATTAGACTAATTTATGCTATGTGAACACACACATACCTCTTAAGATGTGTGAAAATTTGCAAAGACATGCATTTCATTTAGTGGGAAATTGACATATTATACAACACTAAATATTTTTGCAAAAGGTATCATTATGAAAACAACATAATTCTCCACAATTTGTATTTTTACTCCGAATCAAAATTCACAATGCTTATATGAATTTTAAGGGCTCAATTTGACAAAAGAGGAAAACTTGAAATTTCATTGCCACATTTGGCCCTAAAGTGTAACCCATCTTCATGCATTCAGCCACAATTAGCCGTGTACCATGGTATTCAAAATCATGAAACATTTTATTCATAAATAAAATTTAGTTTAGCCTTTATTGTACTTTGATATCAAATAAAACGAATCAACATCAACCTAGTGGTGGGGACCAACTCATCCACCAAATTGATTCGTGGTATAGATAGTTGAGCAGATCTGTGTATAATATTTATTTGTGATTTTATTTGCCCAATTTTCTATTTATAATTATTGTTGATAGTTTTAGGCTAATTTTCACAATCACAAATAATTCATACTTATTTTATATCATAAATTTATGTTTGTTATGACATGTATAATAATGATATTAAAAAAAAAGAAAAATGTGAAGTAAATGGACAAGATGGTTTTGGAATTTCAAGATTTATTTCCATTATTTCTTGTAAATGATGGATCTAATATCTTCATTTGCTATTTATTGAGAGTGTCATATGTAAGAGTTTTCACATGAGAAATAGTAACAACTAGTGATTGTGATTAGAGCAGAGAATTGTGAAGTTAAGCGGGATTGAGAGCGAAAATAGGTAACAGAGAAAGGAAAAAAGTTGTTTGCACTCATATGATTAACTATTTTTCTCATATAGATGATAAATTTCATTGGTCATTTGTGTATCAGCGGTATCTGAATATATCAACAAAGAAGAATTGAAACAACAAAATTTGTAGTAGTGGATTGATGAATGTTGTAGTGAATAAGTTCTTGAAATTGTGTGAATAAAATATTTCCCTGAGCTCACAACTGCATGGAGTCAACATTATTCAATAATTCATCTCCTCAACTGCTCGAGTTCTTTCCCATATTTCTCTCCTAGATATCTCATTCTTTACATAGTCGTATAGGGATCTCTATTGGCTCTTTCCTGACCTTATAAGCATAGGAACTACAACGAATGATCCCAAATCCATTCTCTATTTTATTTCTTAGTGATACAAAATAGATTGTATAATTGACTAAGATAATATGATTTTCAATGAATTTTCTTTACATTTAGTCAATTTGTCCATAAATAATAGATTCATTATGATGCCATGTCTTTCACGTCTTTCCCTATTAGCCTAAATTGAATCTGAATAAAGAACCAATGCAACTTTTATTATTGCATAATGCCCAAGAAAATCTTTTATTTAAATTTTTGTCTACTTCAAAATGTGTTTACACAACAAATCATTTACAAGAGATACAATGAACCAATAATAAAAAACCAGTAATGGATATTGAAAAAATTACTCAAGAAACTAGAATTTATAGGGAAGAAAAACAAAAGAAAAGAGGCACAATCCTACATAACAATCTCAAGCTTCCACACCTAATACTAGTGCAACCTCATCCTCTAGTCTAGGAAAGAGAAAATTTCCTTCCGCTAGAAAATTGGTTCATGGTGGGCTATCAGGTCATGGATATGATGAAGAGTATCTTTAGGGATTCATTCCAAACAAAGAACATATGGTCAAACAATGAAATTCAAAAGTCCCGCAAATAGAGAACACATTGAACAAGCTATATATGTGGAAAATGACATTGGTATACCACCTAATTGGGTTACTTCTTGTCTAGCAAAGAATCATAAAATAATGGAGAAAATTATAGAAGATATCATTATTTTCGATGAATGCCCTGTCACATTAAAAAGTGTAAAATATGAAAAGGGAAACAAAAAAATGAGAATTAAAAAAGTAAAATGCATAATAAAAAGGTTATTGATCAAGAACAAATGGATATTGATTTGTCTAGTGTTGGAGCTAAGGGGCTCATTGTATTCCATTAATATATCAGTCATGCACTTCCATTATCTATTGAAGAATAGGAAGTAGAAAATATAAGATTGAAAAAAAGAATAAAAGAGCTAGAAGACACTCTAAATCTAGGTCCATTGTTAATGACTCTACTGGAAATACAGACAACACCATTGCAAATTTCTACTCTTGTTATGCCTCATAGAAATAATAAAATTTTCAATCTCCTCAATGCATTGAAATCATATATCATCGAATTTAACATATGCCAAAGATTAGAAACTATTTATCATGCATGGAAAGAAACTTTCAATTTATTATGTTTGCAACATTAAATTAAGACATTTGTGGATTTGGTTAATAGTAATCTTAAGCTATATAGGAAATTTGTTGACAATGATTTAGTTACTTTTAATCAGAGGCTTGTATTACTCTTTGGTATAGAGAAAGAAAAAAAAGGACTTCTAAATGCTAATCAAATCAAGCGAGTGGAAGATGGATGGTTTGAGAGAAACAATACACTACAAAATATCATTTATGAATGTGATAGCCTAAGCACTAGAATAGACGATGCCTTTTTGAAGGCGGTAAATATTGTACAAGACCTAAATGATCCATGCATCATATACAATTATGAATTAATTTCAAGAGACATGCTAAAATTGGAATTAGACAAACTAAAAGAATGAAAGCCAATGAAGTTTGATGACATAATTGATTTTACTACAAAAAGAAATTACCAAATGGATAATTACTTTTTTTAGAATCAATGACAAGAAACCTATCTTGGTTGCACAATTGCAAGAAGAGGATAGAAAATTTGAGAAGGAGATATTTAGTAAAAATGTCAAAATGGAGATTACAGTTTCTCCTAACAAATATTTCATTAAACATATGATGGAAAAAATTGTTGAAGAAATCATGAACCCGATAGACATCTAACATATACATAGTCACAATGGATGCTTTTACATACTCTAAGTGTTCTCAAATACTTCAATATTTGATTTTCTATTTACTAATATTAGATAATTCAACTTTGTTGATTATGTTATCATGACCTTAGCTAATTACTATATCCAAATTCTTATTTTTTGTTGCATATGCCTTTTTTGTATTACAGTTGAGGAGAACCTAATTCCAATTCCCATTGGGACAAATGCATTTACTATCATGATTTTGTATAAGGATTTTCAATTCTCGGTGTTGAAGTTTTGACCCTGTTCAACAATTTTTTTATAAGACTATGTTTTGAGTATGGTCTCATATATATCTGAATAATAGCTATGGTGATTGGAATTTCAATCTACATATAATTATTTTTATTGTAACTGTATTTATTACTCTTCAATGCTTCTCAAGCACAAATTTGAGTCTGTACCAATTTTATGATAATGTTTTCTATAATTTTTCAAACATATGCTTTGCCTTTGTATTATATCTAATGAACATTTGACAACAGTTTTGGATCTCAAGCATACATCTTTGAAGAATAAAATTCTAACAATATGTCTTTAGAATATAATAAATTTCATTATGTGGAATATGGAAGTGCGTAGAAACGATTCATTATGCTCCCTCTGCACTCACACATTCTACACAACCAAAGCTTGCTCCCCTGTACATGATGCTAATTTGAAATATTGTAAAAATTTGAAAATGGAGAAACATAGTACAAGAGAAAATATTTTACACGGTATTGAAGCAGCTAACAAAGAGTGATAGCCACATGAATTATTGTTGAGTATCTTTCTAATCCTAATTGTTTAAATGTATTTAGTGTTTACAACTTGTTTCAATTAAGAATCATTTTAATTAAGACAATGATAGATAATGATAATTGTTGTAGCTCCTAGAGACAACCCCTAGGCTGTTAGGAGGTAAGTGCTTAGGACATTCATACAATTCAAACAAATATTTATACATTTTTCTCAAATTAAACAAAGATCTATTCATTCTGCTTGTTATATTATCTCAGAGACAAACTCTTTAGGTGTAATGTGAATTTAACTTCTAAGGGAATTAATAAATAACTTCAACAGGCCTGCATATATATGGTTATAGCCCTTAATGACTTTGTAGTATGGTAAGAAGGATTACAAATAATATAAGATTTAATTGTATAGGGCTAAATCTCAGTGAAAAACATGGTAAGAAAGAGAATGAAATGATGAAACTATGGAGCACTTCATTAAGGGTTCTTATGTAAAAAAATTAGGTATCTTTTGTTATTCACACAACATTGATAAATTTGTTCATAAAAAGAGACAAGTAGCTTCATTACATGAATTTCAAAAGAACAATAACATAGTGCATAAATTACAGAGAAAGGAAACACATATGGTAATCATGAAACATTTGGAATCACTTGAATCTTCATTAATCTCCCAAAAGGGGCTTTTCACATTACACCCAAAAAATGTTAATAAATAGTCTTTGAGGCTGAATTTTCAAACCC
Source organism: Pinus tabuliformis (assembly GCA_031772625.1). Taxonomy (NCBI): domain Eukaryota; kingdom Viridiplantae; phylum Streptophyta; class Pinopsida; order Pinales; family Pinaceae; genus Pinus; species Pinus tabuliformis. Next base: position 323,757,462 of record CM062813.1, read on the forward strand.
ACTATCTTGCTTCTTCTCTCTCCTTTTAAAGAAAACATCACACTTAGTAACAATTACAAGTACATGGAAAAATATCCAGTTGTCTAACTATCTAATTATTTAAATTTCTAGTTGTACTAGTTGTCAAACTATTCTTTACCTAAAGTTAATACTTTTTTTTTCAAAATAAAAAGGCCACATGCTCAAGTATTCGAATGGGTAGAATAACTTGGCCCTTGGGGCCTAGCACTTGGATCTTCAACTTCGACTGTTGACTGCTAAAGTAGTCTTTCACAACATACCGAGAGAACTTTGTCTAGATTTGGGCATTAAATCATTCTTTTGAATGTAACCTGCAACTTTGAAAATATGGTATATTTAGTTGTTGATTCAAATAAAGTCTTCAATAGCCACAACAATTGAAAGTCTCTTTATAGGAAATTGACCATTGTTTTTCCTTTCAACACTATAGTTTTTTCCAAAGGTGAATCTAGCCTGCACTTTGCGGTTTTCAATTATTTATCATAATCTTCCCAAGGAAATAAGCTTCCATCCATTCTCCAACATCCTAGTAACCAAACTCTTTGCCTCTGATCAAACCTAGAGTCAAAAGAAGCAGCAAATTTTTTTATTGCTTCTAATTTACTCTCATTTTGAATGTGCAGATTATTTTTCTCAATACTTTTACTTATTTCCATAATAACTCTAGCCCTATCAACAATGTGTATCATTTCCATTTCCGCTACATATTTCTCATTCATAAATTTGATGATATTTCTAGGTTTTTGTTCCTCTTTTTTCATCTCCTTCTTGCATGAATTCACAATTTCAACAACAATGGTGATTGCAGCTCTCTCTTCAACAACAACTTGAAAATACCCCCATGTCGAATGTAGTTATTGTATTATGTCATACCAAATAACTTGTGTGGCCTCAATTCATGACATGTGTCCTTCCAATCTACTCCTCATCTCCTTTATTTATTCTTGAGTTGTTTAAAAAAATTTCTCATTTTATATTTTTTCAAACTTCGATTGTTTATATTTATCACTCGACTCTACCTGAGAAAATGGCAGATCAGCTTGAAGCTTTTTCATCTCAAATCTTAACAATGTGAGCTCACTCATCACCCCAGTCAACTTATTTGTAGGTCTTCAGAGTCATTAGGCACTACAACTATGCACACGTGATTTTTAATTACCTGTTCTAGGTCTTGGACCTTTTCCTTTCAGTTTTCTACCTCCTTATTTTTGTCCGTGAGCTGAATGATTATTTTCTCCTTTTCCTTTTCTACAAAATCCACTTTCGTAGATAATGCATGTTCTGTCATAAGCATTTTAAACCTTTTTCTTAATGACTACATTTGAGATTTTGTTCCTTGTATTAGAGCCTTTATAGCTTCTCTATCATCTAGGTCAACACCCAGCTTGATAATCAATTCCTTGTCACCTTCATTTTATACATATAAAATTATTGAACTGGCCCTTTCCTATTTAATTCAATTTGAGGATTTTTCTAGTAGCTTATTTGCTTTAATAACTATCAATGAGGCTCTTCTCAAGTTGCTATACATCATCTCACCTGTTTTCCTATGCATATTGATCTTATAAGGTAAGGGGACATCACCCATGTTGAAAGATAAATCCACAGTCTTGAACTCTTCACGTAAGGGAAGTGTCTAGAGTGTAGGATGTAGCAAAGACAACTTCAATTTATTTATTTCAAGGTCCATTATTGATATCAACCTAGTCTGGAAAGGGGAAGAAGTCTGCATGGCCAACTGAGAATCATTTCACTCTTTACCCTCTAATTTTTCTCCTCTATTGTTTGATAATCCTTTAAGGTGGCCTCTATCATAGAAGAACTTGCTTCGCTTGTAGGCACTGTCAAATTCATCGATATAGAAGGTACAATATACTCAGGATTTTCTAAGTTCATTTGAAAGCCTGGATGATCAAAGATGCTTTATGTTAATTTTACTTTCACTTCTTCCTCACCTTCGGGCTACATTTTAGCCTTTTTTTATGATTGTGTCTCCTCCACATATACATCAATTTATTTGGAAACATTTCTCTTCAAAAAGTTCTTCTTAATTTAGGGAGTCTCAATTTCCAATTCTTAAGCGATAGGCCAAACTTCTTGATTTACCTTCCATTCAATTTCAAGCCTACTCTCATAGGAGGAGGGTATTGAATTGAAACGTTTTCTTCTTTCATAAATGACTTGATGAGGGTCATGTTTTCATCTTTCTCCAAGATCAAAATGAAATTCTTTCATCATATCCTCTACTTGGTAAGAGTTTTTCTAGAATTCATGATGAATGGACCAACAACATTTTCTAATTTAAACATGTAACCTTTGTGCCTGGGAAGAAAATGGACCTAGTCTACAGGTAGGATTTGTCTTATGAACTCTAGATAGAAGATACTCATAATCAAACAAATTGGAAATCTATAAGGACTCTATTCATATCCATACAATATAATTTCTGAAAAATCTTCAAAAAGGTATCAATCCCCAACTCTGGTATCCTTACTAAGTTGTAGCAATTGCTTCTGTTGTGGTAAAATTCTTGGTGGTGGTGCACCATTCAAGATAGTATAAGTAGTGGTCATGTAGGTGGACAAGAACTGAGGGAATCCATCATTATTTGGCTTGTTATTTACTATATGGGTCCACTCAACTACTGGCCTTCTTTTCTTATTGGAATGAAAGATATTTAGGCCCAAATATTCAAAATTTTCAGCATGAGTGTACAAAAATAAATAGACTAGAATAGAAGGATGTCTAAAAAAATTGGCCGAATGAAATTTCTTGAATTTAAAATTGATAGATTGGGCTAGGTATGAGGGAATATCTAAAGGTTTACCTGTCTACAAAATTTGGCTCAGGAATCCTAGAGTTTGTCTAGTGATGTTGCTGATATCATCCTCACCAAGTAAGAGTTAAATTATGGGTAGGCTTTTCTACACATCTTGGGAAAAGAAGTACATAGGGTAGGTTTCAACTGCTTGTGGAATTTGAGTTTCTCAATGCAAAATCATTGTAAACAAAGCTTGTTTGTTTTCTTATGTAAGATCAATAAAATTTAAAAGTAAAGAGGTTTCAATAAATGGTTGGAGTCCTGCACATTAGGGAAGAAGAAATCGTTGTGAATGAGGTTGCTAGTAACTTTAAGGACATTCTCTCCCTTAAAAGAAGCAATATAATTTCATTGGGAAATGTAGGCAGAGGCTAACCAGGTTATGAATTCTGGGAAGTGTTATGTGGTTGGAGTTATTTTGTAGTACAAACTAGACTCCATAACCCTAAAATAATCCTCTTTACTTAGAAAATGACCAAATCTATCAAAACAAAAAATTCATAGTTGAAGAGACAAAAGGAAACATTCATTTCACCCTCTATGTCCATTAAGGGTTCTTTAGTGGAGGGGTTGGGGTTTCCGAACTTTGGGGCCGACTAAGAGATGTTATTTAATTTAATCATGTTGACAATGGAGATCTAGAACAAGGTTTAAATACTTAGTGTTGACAATGGAGATCTAGAACAGGGTCTAAATACTTAGTGTTGACAATGGAGATCTAGAACATGGTCTAAATACTTAGTGTTGACAATGGAGATTTAGAACGGATGAGGAGCTAAGGTGTGCAAGCTAGTGGTTGACCTGGGCACTAGTTATATATCTCTTAGCCTTGAAAATGATGAGAAAATGAAAGTGGATAACCATTGAGCAAACCCTTTTAACTCCCTTTCTTGAGTAGGAAAACCAATTAACCAATGGGTATGGATGATAGTCGTATGATGTGATGAGCAACTGAAATGGAATGTGTTTTGGGTGGAAGAGGTGGCGTATAGAGATTTGACTAACTTTCCCACTTGGCAGGCTCGTCTGGTGGGCAAGAGGAACACCTGCTAGAAATTGGGGGCATTGTTGTGAAACCATTTACCACCTTGTGCCACCCGCAATTGGTGGTTTCTAAAAAGTGGATCAAGGTGGCACAATATATCATGGCCATCGATCACTTGATCAGTGGGATTACAATCTTGCTTTTCACCGCCCCTCATTATTCTTAAAATGTGCACAATTTGGTCGAGTACAATCACATGTGGTGTGACCGCTAAAGATGGCTTCACAATTTGCCATTGGATTTGCATGATGATTAATGCTTCAACTTAATTATCATGGATCCCATACCCTTTGATTATTCATCCGACCTGAAAGGTTAGAGTAATAATAATGCAATGTTACCTTTAACCTTTATACAAACCCTTTTTCACCACTTTTTTTTTGCACATGTATATTTTGAATTTTTTTTTGTTGTATTTTGGAAGAAACAAAGACTTGAACTACAACAATAACTTTGCTAAGAGGTGTGTCTCTGCTTGATTTATTCTCATTTGATTATTATTGCATTATACAACTCTGTGTTTTTTTGCTACATTTTCTATGTGTTGTGTGATATATAATGTCGTATAGAAGAAGGCATACAAAAATGTATATGGATATATGAAACATTACGAAACAATGTTTTTATTCCCTGCCCTGAACAACCTTTCTTCCGCACAAAAAAGACACTTCAGTTAATATTGCATAAGATTTCAAATAAAAGCACCATCATTTCACTCCTTACAAACACCACAAGTACTTCCTCCTTTGAAAGATTTTCCACTCCACAACTTGCCCCATCTCCTTTGAATCTTCTATTACTATTAATTAATGATGCATATACATATTAATTAATCAATTATGTTTCCAGAAAGATAAAAAAGGGCATACCACTCCAGAACTTGCCTTGTCTCCTTTGAATCTACTATATTTGGTTGTTTTTCATATATCAAACAAACATTAGAGAAATTTTGAGTTCTATAATGAGCCTCTTAAGAGATATTATAAAAAATAGTGGAAATAATAAAACAAAAGTAGATCACCTCATCAAGTTTTGGAAGGAAAAAAGAAAAACTACTTTTTCAACTCATATTTTCAACTTATGTCCCTATGATTTTACTCAAATTTCAAGTGAGAGCACTCGTTGGATGTAGATTTTAGTTTTACATCCAAGGAGTACCCATGTTGCATACTTTCTATGGACCCTACCACACAAAAAATGTGAAATACATGAAAAATGTTATTGCAATCACGCTTTTTCATGTATTTCACATTTTTCATGTAGTAGGGCCCATCAAAAGTATGCAACATTGGTACTCCTTGGATGCAAAATTAAATTCCCCATCCAATAAGTACTCCCTATTGAAATTTGAGTAAAATCATAGGGAGATGAGTCGAAAATACGAGTTGAAAAAGTAGTTTTTTATTTTTTTTATCATTTTATCTTTTTACCTTTTTACTCCAAAAATGGTGAATCATCCCACATGGTTGACATCATCATATTGAATCCTATTGGTTCTTATAAAGTTGATTTGTGTTGTACTTTTTTGTTTTGAGGCCCATTTTGTACCTCAAAATTTCTCTAATGACAAGAAAATGTAGTAAGAAAAAGGCTTTAACCACTCCACACAATGTATCAATGTTACTTGTTTCGCACCTCTGCATAATAACATAAGCGCATTAATATAATTCGTAATATGATCCAAATTAAAACGTGACATTATCTCAACACTTTCTCTTGCTAAATAAATTTCTCCTATAATGTTAAATTATTCTTATGCAGAATGCATAGGAAGAAAGGTTGACTCGATATAGTCCTTGTTCTTGCACTTCCTGCACACCCTTTCTCATGCACTCCCCACACACCCTTTCTCTCTACAATGAAATAATAGCAGTTACCCTCCCTCCCTCACTTACTTAAGGAACTTGCAACCTTGTTACTCCTAGCATCTTTAGATTCTTTAAGCACTTCACATAATGTATTAGTGTTACTTGTTTCACCCCTCTGCACAGTAATACAAGAAATTAATATAATTCATAACATGATCTAAATTAAAACACAATATTCTTTGAGCACTTCCTCTTGTTCCTACAATGTTAAATTAGCCTTATGCAGAATGTGGAGGAAATAATATTGACTCGATATAGTCCCTACTCTTGCACTTCATACGCACCCTTTCTCTCGCACTTTTTGCACACTCTTTCTCCGCAAAAAAAAATAATAGAAGTTAACACCCCCCCCTCACTTACTAAAGGGACCTGAAACCCCGTCAGTTCTACCGTATAATCTTTAAGCACTCTACACAATGTATCAACATTACTTATTTGACACTTGTGCACAATAATATAAACACGTTAATATAAGCTATACTAAACAAGGTGGCTTTAAGAAACCTCAAAAATCAAAGTGCTCAGAATTCAAGGAAAATGTCACCAGGTTGTAGTGCTCATTGTTAAGATTATAGTGGCACAAATAACACTCAAATTCGAGTTTGTATGACCAACTTATCACAGTTTGAAGTTTGACATGACAAGCAGGAAAACGGGGCCCACAACATGCCACATGGTATCTCAATCAGCAGGTAGAACCCACAACTTTACATGCTAGCCAGCTAGTGACCTACTAATGAATGACACTTGTCACTGGCTCATTGTTTCCTTGGGCCCTATGGAAGAAATATATATATATATCTATATATATATATATATATATATATATATATATATATATATATATATATATATATATATATATCTATATATATCTATATATATATATCTATATATATATCTATATATGTATGTATGTATGCATGTATGTATATATATATGTATGTATGTATGTATTAAAATACCCATAAATACAAAAGCATATAAACCATATAAACTATATAGTGGGAGTTTATATATGGTTTTATAAAAATAAGGTTTTAACAAATAAAGCCAAAAAGAAATTAAAACCATAACAAAATATGGTTATATACAACCAAACACCATATGAGATTATAGTTAATACTGGTGAAAAGTTTGGTTAAATGGGAGATAATCGATACCATTTAACAAACCATATAAAAATAATCGACAAGAAGTTTATGGGTTATTACAAATGTTTATTTCAACAATCTAAATATAATGTGGTAGATTATTATCCATAGTTCCACAAATTTCCAATGTCGACAGTTAACAAAATGACAATTAGTTGGTGTAAACCATGTTTAATAGCAGGTGATTTTAAAACCTTGTTAGATATATATATATATATATATATATATATATATATATATATATATATATATATAATGTTGTGATGGGTTTTGAACCTATGACCCCTGGGATCAATGTTTTAAGAATAATGTTGTTGTAATTAGGCTAACAACCTAGTCCTTGTAATATCTGTTAGCCTCCTATTGCAATAGGTGTCATTTTTCATGATTGGCAGTGGAAGTGCCAAATATGTTCATCTTTTCCATGCTACAAAAGTTCCATTTTTGAAGGATTTCTCAGTTAAGGGAAGGCCAAACAGCTTAATCTTGGCTTCCCTAGGTTTAAATTTCTTGTTTTAGAAATAGAGAATGAATATCTGTCCAAACTGTTTAATCTTGGCAGATCATTAGATAGGTAGAGAAACAAGGATGCTCAACTGTTTAATCTGAGTCCCTGGCAGAAATAAGGGTAGAGTTAGATAGGACAATAGCAAAAGAAAAGTTGAAAAGCTGGGTTTGCTAGTCTAAGTGCACCCAAAAAAAAAGAAGAAAAAATGTTAGGCTAAGTAGGTCGGGTAGGTAGTTCTAAGGTGGCAGAATGATGAATTGTGATCCATTTCAAGTTTTCAAGTGTTAAATCTATTCTGATCACAAGTATAAGGCAAAATCCATTCGGAGCAGCTCAAGCGAGGCATGTCTAACTTCCCATTCTTCCTTTCCCCAAATCATTCACTAACCTCCCCTAAAGATGTTAAGATCTGCTTGATATCTTTAAAATTCATCATATTCCATAAATATTGGCTAAGTAAAGGTCTACTTTGCTTAAGGATGCTTATATCTCCTCTACAAGTCATATTTCCCCTTTAAAGCCTAAAGATTTCTATCCTTAGCGCTTTCCGGTCGAAATTCATATTAATTTCTAACTGATTATGTAAATCCCTATATATTTACCCTTCCCCTTCTAAAATATGATAAGAATTCCTCTATATACATATCCCATCCCTCTTGTTGAAATATAACCATAAATATTGCTTGGGAATTACTAAGTTTGCCTGAAACTTAGTAAGAACCCTCATTTTGCCTCTTTAACCATCTCCCTATGCATTCGTACCCCTTCCGATGCATTAACAACCCCTTCAAAAGCATCAAAGTCCACCTCTAGTCTCATATTTTCCCTTCCGACTCCATATAAACCCTCCTTTTTGTTATCAGAACCCTTCCGATCATGCAGAAACCCCTCCAATGCCATTATTTCCTTCCTCTGATTGGAGAGGCCTTCCTCCGATCACAAGTGGCCCGTTGCCGACTCATAAGGCATCCCTCCGATTGCATTCCCCCCCCCTTCCGACGCGAAATCACTGTCGGGGGTGGCAGTCACAAGTATTGGCCCCTTTATATATTCCTCCGATCCATTTTCCCTGATGTGATATGCCGACTGCACGCCAGCCATCCGATCACCTTGCCCATCCAACGGCCCAGATCTTATCGCATCGCTCCCATTTCGGCAATCGCATATCAATAAATCCCCGCGCCATGTCCCGCTGATAGTGAAATGCCGATTTAATCGCAGTCGCCCATTCAGGCCCTCAGATCAACGGTCCTCATTAAGTCACGGCCCCATATATAGCTTCAACTGGCCGGAGCCAAAATAATATAGAGTGCGGCATATAAAATTTTCGGGTCCGAAAGGAGCCTTTGTCTAGAAAAGTGGAAGTGCTCCGATATTCCGAAGCCGAAAAGTTATAAACAATAGTTTGAAAGAGGATTTCGGGTCGGCGGGGTTCATCGCGTTTTGGAGGCATTGTGGTTTGGAGACTCGCCGATCGCCGATTGTGCGCCAACCGTTGGATCTGCCTTCGCGCAATCCAATGGCCCGGATTTAATTTTCGCTACAGTGTCGCTCCCGCCCTGTTTTTCAACAAATTTCACGTTTAAAGTGGTTTTTCGCTTTATAAAGGAAAAGGGGTTATTTCTTCATGGTTTTGTTCAGCGCCCACGTGCGCTTCAGCTCCAAGGGAAGCTTGATCGTTCTGCATCAATTTCGGATCGCTCCATCACAGATTGGCTCTAAACAGCAGGGTCTTTGCCTCAGCAGGCTATGAGCGTGTATTCCTCCTCTTTTTTGCAATATTTCTTCAGTTTTGATAATGTTTTGATAGGCCAAGCACCGAAAAAGTTCTAAAGGCCACAGAAGGTACAACAGCAGTCAAATCTCGCCATAAAGTGGCAGGCAAGGGTGATTTTGTAGCGGCAAAGTGTATCAGTGGAGAGAAAAGGCCCCGATTCAGTATTAAAGAGTATCAGAGTAGCGGCAAAGTGTATCAGTGGAAAATATCAGTGGAAATCATAAAGCCACATCAAAGGAACATTAAAGAGCCCCAACAAAGTCAAAGAGTATCAGTGATGGAATTTAAAGCCATTAAGGCTCACCAGATCAGAGTTAATGCACATAAGGCCACCTAAGGGCAGCGCTGCAGAAACCAAAGCACAGTTATGGCCAAATGAACAACACAGAGCTCAAAGGACATAATACTAACTCATTTGATAGGCCAAGCACCGAAACAGTTCTAAAGGCCACAGAAGGTACAACAGCAGTCAAATCTCGCCATAAAGTGGCAGGCAAGGGTGATTTTGTAGCGGCAAAGTGTATCAGTGGAGAGAAAAGGCCCCGATTCAGTATTACGATTCAGTATTAAAGAGTATCAGAGTAGCGGCAAAGTGTATCAGTGGAAAATATCAGTGGAAATCATAAATCCACATCAAAGGAACATTAAAGAGCCCCAACAAAGTCAAAGAGTATCAGTGATGGAATTTAAAGCCATTAAAGCTCACCAGATCAGAGTTAATGCACATAAGGCCACCTAAGGGTAGCGCTGCAGAAACCAAAGCACAGTTATGGCCAAATGAACAACACAGAGCTCAAAGGACATCATACTAACTCATTTTTGAGGCGGCTGCCTCCAACGTAACAATTAGATAGATATTGGTTACATTTATTTCAGGATAAGTTAGGTTAATCACAGTTATTTCCCCAGATCTTCCCTCAGATTTGTTTTGTAGATATTTTGCTTATAAATACCACCCTGAGCAATGTATTAAGGGTTGATTGGTTGATTTCCTCTTTCGAGACTTGCGCTGTATATGTTGAGAGCTTTTATAATCAAAGAATGCTGGAATGCTTGTTTCTGAACTGGCTGGTTGTGGTTTTAATGGCTGAAGAGCTTAATATGGAATTCTCGTGCTTCCTTATGGTTCAATAAGTCTTTCCTACCTCTGTTTTTCAGTTTATATGTGTCTGTATCATCTATATATCACAATCTAAGCAACAGAAAGAAATAATAGCTCAAAACTCTTTCTATATGCTTTGTGCTCAATTTATGTGGTTTTATATGTTTTCCTCTGAATTAGTGATGAATATGCATACTTAATTGATCATGTTTAATCTATTTCTCTCATTTCTGAATGCTGTCTAGGAATCCTTCATTGGTCCTATTTAGCCTTCATCCACTTTCCCTCTTTGGCTGGATGAGAGATCCTTAATTGCCTCTCATCCCCTAACCTCCATTTCATCTTAATTCCAACATTTAACAGTGTGCCATGTGTAGCTATCCTGCTCTGTATTCCTCTCTTCTACCAAAGAAAACACACCCTTCAGTTCACATTCATTGACTCCATGCCCAATGGTCTGAATTTCTCATCCTTTGCATGCCAACTCTGTCTAAAGCATCAACCATCCCACCAAACTTAAATCAAACTCATGCACTCATATCTAGCCTAAAATCACCCCTAAACAAAGCTAAATCATAAAGAGAGAGCCCTCTCTAATTGTAGGTAGGCTAGGACCTGCAATCCAAAGATTGGTCTGTGGTTACCTTGGCCGTATTCCCTTAGGAGTCAAAGGGAACAACCTGAGTGATAACATCATTGGCGACTCCACTGGGACCTGAATCATTTGTTTATTTCTCCAAATCCAAAGACTTGATCAGTTCCTTGACTCAAATACAATCGTTTAGATCTGATTTGTGATGGTGGACAGGGATCAGACACACCAAGGTTAAATCATCCACCTGGTGACTCCACATTATTTTCAATCAAGACTCCACTGGAGGAACGAACCTGAAAGAGAAATCTCAAAACCTTTTTGTTCAAAGATCCAGAGCTTCAAGTTTTTTGGTCAATTCTACAACCAAATAGTCCATATTCCAAAGAATTAATAGTCAGACAGGATGACCGGGTTTGTGGAAGTTTTTTCAGTTGAGGAAGTTTTAGATGAGTTCAGGAAGATGTTATCAAAATTTGAGCTTGATGACAATTCTTTCAAAGTGGTGTTTTTAGCGGTCAAAGCAATAGAACAGCCTCAAATCAAAATGTATTTTCTTGATTTAGTTGTTGAAAAATATGAAAATGAAATTGAACTTTTGCATTCTCAAATTCAGTCATATGATTTTCGCGATCCTAAAGAATTCTTGCAAAACCTTCTTTCTCCAAGTCATGAGGAAATTGTACAACCTTCTGACTTACCGATTGAGGATAATCATGCTTTCAAGACAAAGACTGAAAAATTAGTTGCAGGGTTTATTACTGAGGATGCAGCTATTGCATTAGACCAAGAAAGCCCAGAAGAAACTATCCCACATGATGCTTTTGTTGATCGTATAGCATATTACATAGAGCTTCTTCTCAATTCAAAATCTTTTACATATTTTTTCTGTAAGGATCAAATACATCTGCAGTGGCCTTTCTTTATCACAATTTTGTTTATGAGGGCACATGATCAAATTATGCTTTTGACTTCACTGACTATCAATCAAGTAGTTCATTTATTTCTGCAATTGCTTGATTGGCTTCATTGGCACTTTTGTGTTGTTTAATTCAACCTCGTATTCGATAAAATAGAGTAAGTAGGTAGGATTTGTTGATTTCTGTTTGGATAGCAAGCTTGCTGTAGTTGAAGCCCGAAGTGAAGGCCCTAAGCTCCTCAAGTATGTTTTCATGTTCATAAATAAAGCAACCAGCAAAGGGAAGTTTTCAGTTTACAACAAATAGTTGAAGATCAAGGCAATCTGACCTGCTGTTCTTGACTTTTCACAAGGAAAATCCATCCCCAAGTGGAGCCACTGTTAGCCTCCTATTGCAATAGGTGTCATTTTTCATGATTGACAGTGGAAGTGCCAAAAATGTTCATCTTTTACATGCTGCAAAAGTTCCATTTTTGAAGGATTTCTTAGTTAAGGGAAGGCCAAACAGCTTAATCTTGGCTTCCCTAGGTTTAAATTTCTTGTTTTAGAAATAAAGAATGAATATCTGTCCAAACTATTTAATCTTGGCAGATCATTAGATAGGTAGAGAAACAAGGATGCTCAACTGTTTAACCTGAGCCCCTGGCAGAAATAAGGGTAGAATTAGATAGGAGGATAGCCAAAAGAAAAGTTGAAAAGCTGGGTTTGATAGTCTAAGTGCACCCAAACAAAAAGAAGAAAAGATGTTAGGCTAAGTAGGCCGGGTAGGTAGTTCTGAGGTGGCAGAATGATGAATTGTGATCCATTTCAAGTTTTGAAGTGTTAAATCTATTCTGATCACAAGTATAAGGCAAAATCCATTCGGAGCAGCTCAAGTGAGGCATGTCTAACTTCCCCTTCTTCCTTTTCCCCAAATCATTCACTAACCTCTCCTAAAGATGTTAAGATCTGCTTGATATCTTTAAAATTCATCATATTCCATAAATATTGCCTAAGTAAATGTTTACTTTGCTTAAGGATGCTTATATTTCCTCTACAAGTCATATTTCCCCTTTAAAGCCTAAATATTTCTATCCTTAGCACTTTCCGGTTGAAATTCATATTAATTTCTAGCTTATTATGTAAATCCCTATATATTTCCCCTTCCCCTTCTAAAATATGATAAGAATTCATCTATATACATATCCCCTCCCTCTGGTTGAAATATAACCATAAATATTGCTAGGGAATTACTAAGTTTGCCTGAAACTTAGTAAGAACCCTCATTTTTCCTCTTTAACCATCTCCCTATGCATTCGAATCCCTTCCAATGCATTAAAAACCCCTTCAAAAGCATCAAAGTACACCTCTAATCTCATATTTTCCCTTCCGACTCCATGTAAACCCTCCTTTTTGTTATCGGAACCCTTCCGATCATGCAAAAACCCCTCCGATGCCATTATTTCCTTCCTTTGATCGGAGAGGCCTTCCTCCGGTCGCAAGTGGCCCGTTGCCGACTCATAAGGCATCCCTCCGATTGCATTCGCCCCCCCCTTCTGACGCGATATCACTGTCGAAGGTGGCAGTCACAAGCATTTACCCCTTTATATATTCCTCCGATCCATTTTCCCCGATGTGATATGCCGACTGCACGCCAGCCGTCCAATCACCCCGCCCATCCAACAGCCCAGATCTTATTGCATCGCTCCCATTTCGGTGATCGCATATCCATAAAGCCCCGCCCCATGTCCCCACCGATAACGAAATGCCAATATAATCGAAGTCGCCCATTCAGGCCCTCAGATCAACGGTCCACATTAAGTCGCGGCCCCATATATAGCTCCGACTGGCCGAAGCCAAAATAATATAGAGTGCGGCATATAAAATTTTCGGGTCCGAAAGGAGCCTTTGTCCAACAAACTGGAAGTGCTCCGTTATTCCAGAGCTGAAAAGTTATAAACAACAGCTTGAAAGAGGATTTCGGGTCCGCAAGGTTCATCGTGTTTCGAAGGCATTGTGGTTTGGAGATTCGCCGATCGCCGATTGCGCGCCAACCGTTGGATATGCCTTCACGCGATCCAACGACCCGGATTTAATTTCTGCTACAGTGTCGCTCCCGCCCTGTTTTTCAACAAATTTCAAGTTTAAAGAGGTTTTTCGCTTTATAAAGGAAAAGGGGCTATTTCTTCATGGTTTTGTTCGATGCCCACGCATGCTTCAGCTCCAAGGGAAGCTTGATCATTTGCATCAATTTCGGATCTCTCCATCACAGATTGGCTCTAAACATTAGGGTATTTGCCTCAGCAGGCTATCAGCATCCATTCCTCCTCTTTTTTGCAATATTTCTTCAGTTTTGATAATGTTTTGATCGGCCAAGCACTGAAATAGTTCTAAAGGCCACGGAAGGTACAACAACAGTCAAATCTCGCCATAAAGTGGTAGACAAGGGCGATTTTGTAGCGGCAAAGTTTATCAGTGGAGAGAAAAGGCCCCGATTCAGTATTAAAGAGTATCAGAGTAGCGGCAAAGTGTATCAATGGAAATCATAAAGCCACATCAAAGGAACATTAAAGAGCCCCAACAAAGTCAAAGAGTATCAGTGATGGAATTTAAAGCCATTAAAGCTCACCAGATCAGAGTTAATGCACATAAGGCCACCTAAGGGCAATGCTGCAAAAACCAAAGCACAGTTATGGCCAAATGAACAGCACAGAGCTCAAAAAACATCATACTAACTCATGTTTGAGGCAGCTGCCTTCAGCGCAGCAATTAGATAGATATTGGTTACATTTATTTAAGGATAAGTTAGGTTAATCTCAGTTATTTCCCCAGATCTTCCCTCAAATATGTTTTGGAGATATTTTGCTTATAAATACCACCCTGAGCGATGTATTAAGGGTTGGTTGGTTGATTTCCTCTTTCGAGACTTGCGCTATATATGTTGAGAGATTTTATAATCAAAGAATGCTGGAATTCTTGTTTCTGAATTGGTTGGTTGTGGTTTTAATGGCTGAAGAGCTTAATATGGAATTCTCATGCTTCCTCATGGTTCAATAAGTCTTTCCTACCTCTGTTTTTTAGTTTATATGTGTCTGTATCATCTATATATCACAATCTAAGCAGCAGAAAGAAAGAATGGCTCAGAACTCTTTCTATATGCTATGTGCTCAATTTCTGTGATTTTATATGTTTTCCTCTGAATTAGTGATGAATATGCATACTTAATTGATCATGTTTAAGCTATTTCTCTCATTTCTGATTGTTGTCTAGGAATCATTCATTGCTCCTATTTAGCCTTCATCCACTTTCCCTCTCTGGCTGGATGAGAGATCCTTAATTGCCTCTCATCCCCTAACCTCCATTTCATCTTAATTCCAGCATTTAACATTGTGCCATGTGTAGCTATCCTGCCCTGTATTCTCTCTTCTACCAAAGAAAACACACCCTTCAGTTCACATTCATTGACTCCATGCCCAATGGTCTAAATTTCTCATCCTTTGCATGCCAACTCTGTCTGAAGCATCAACCATCCCACCAAACTTAAATCAAACTCATGCACTCATATCTAGCCTAAAATCACCCCTAAACAAAGCTAAATCATAAAGAGAGGGCCCTCTCTGATTGCAGGTAGGTTAGGACCTGCAATCCAAAGATTGGTCTGTGGTTACCTCGGCTGTATTCCCTTAGGAGTCAAAGGGAACAACCTGAGTGATAACAATATTGTTGTTGGGAAAAGTATCCAATACGGAATGACCCTATCCCACTCTAAGGGTGATAGTACCTCAGCAACAATCAAAGCAAAGCTATTCGAGATTACTTCTTTATGAGATGTAAGAGAGGGGAGAAACAGATCCACTAACCGTTGTCTTCCGCTAATGATTGATCCAATCTTCTCTCTTTGCTGCTTGCTCCCAGCTCCTTGCTTTTTCACTGGCCCAGCTACAACAAGATCCTGCAAAATGGCAAGAGAGGGAAACTACAAGAAGCATACATTCATAATTGATTCAAGGATTAGAATAAATCAAATATACAAGTATCAATACGCCATTGAGACACATGCATATAGAAGAACCTCAAATGCTTTATTAATGGAAGAAGTAAAGTTCAGGAAGTGATACAACCATAAAAGGCCCAATCCAGCATCACCTCCCAGTAGAAAGAAATCTCCTCTTCACCTCCTTCAAGCAAATCACCCAATAGTTCTATACTCAAACCAACAGCACTTCCTTACATTCACAAGATTTCAGCCTCCATAGACCTCATGAGAGAGCTCTATATATAGGAGTTTTGGAGAAAGGATGAGTCAGCTTGAGGCTGGCATGAAGCTGACTAGTGTCCTCTCCCACTTCAGTTATTCTTCAGTTCTTGAGTCCACTTGGAGGTTCTTGCTTCCACTTGGAGATCTAGACCCTCTTACTCATCACTAGGCGAATTCCCTGATCCAAGTGTCATTTTGGAAGCTTCCTGGGCATTGACACCTTGAGGAATGACTGTGCCACTTGGCCAATCTCGCCCAGCGCAGGTAGCCTTCTTTACAGTTGACATTCAGCGCAGGTACAGAGTGGAGCAGTTGACATTCAGCGCAGATGCTCAGTGGAGCAGTTGACATGATCCAGAATTAGCTTGTTTTTGAGTGTTTTCAGGTGGAGAACTGATATTTAGTGCTGTGGTTTGTTGACCTTGTTCCTCTAGGGGTAGGAACAACATGTTTAGGGACTTTGGATCCCTTAGATTATTGACATTTCATGCTTCATGTTGTAAGGCACAAAAATGTCTATAACAGTTGCCCCCTAAAGTATGAGGTCGTTTATCGGGTGAAATGCTTTATCAGGAGGATCCGAAGTTCATTCAATCGCTGAGAGGTGACCTGTAATAAAATACAATACAATACATTATTTTTCATTCTGCTTTCATGATCTAGCTGAGGCGGCCATTCCCATGCTCAGCTTTATAAATTCATTTTGGTACATATAACAGACGATCGTCTGATGGTAGACTGATAATTCTCTGCTGAAATTATCATCCTTTGAGTAGGATGATCATCTGCTGCAATGATGTACATGTCAAATGTCTTTATGTTTCCTGAATATATATCGCAGCCCGGATGGATGAAACTAGATCCGGGGTCTTCAAACTCGTTCGATCTTCACTCTAAGTACAAGTCGATCCATGTGAGAATTGCGCTGAAGTCGAACATGGAAAGACATCGCTTGATTACCAGTCAATAATGTAAACCGTTAACAAGCGCGAGAGGAATCACCGATAATGATAATGACCCTCAAGGTACTGCAGTACAATTCACGTGGTGTGAATAAAGGACTTGGCGTCGAACACCACGCAAAATCTTCTGGTCGAAGGTCATTGATGTATACCTGTCGCCGGAAGTGAGAAACTTGCCATTGAGGCATGCAAGCTTCAAAGTACTGAGGGGGGTGTTCCTAGATCAACTTCTTGGATAATGAGCTGAAGTCGACAAGAAGCGATCCGTCAAAGGAGGGCCTTAATGAATCCCACATCAGTGACACGGAACGGAGCTAATGATTTTAGTGGAGGCGAAAACAATCTGTGAAATATGATTCAGGGTGGCGATCATGGGTGGATGAAGGATAATGTATGGCAGTGGATGGGACACGGTTGACTCTTTCTGAACAACATCTCTTGAACATATAACGACACTGATGCGATGGATCGGTAGCATAACCCCAAATGTGGATGGTTTGGCGAAGACCATGGTGATGAGACCGGTGAATGAAACAACCCAACCCGATGTAATACGGAGGAAAAGTGTCATTTTCAAGAGCGACTTGCTACCATTAAAGCTTTGAGGTTCTCCCAATTTTTCCCCAGTCATTTCTGACCAGTACCTCTTTATTTTTGTCAAGCTTGAGGAGGATAACATATGCTTGTTCTATAACCTACCCTTCGGGCAAGCCCATCGCTATGTTTTAACGAGCCTAGCGATAGGGAAACTCGTTCTCGTCTAAAGACAAGTTTGTCGCTATTTAATCATTTTAACGAGTCTAACGACAAGGAAAACTCGGTCCTTTTCATTTTTAGAGAGTCTGAAAAGATACAGAAAGTTAACTCCAAAATTCTTTTTTCGTCATCTAATCCCTTAAGTCCGAAAAAGTATAAAACAATACAGAAGGGATGAGTTTTCGATAATTTTAACGAGCCGAATAAAACAAGCGCTCGACCTTTTTGTGTAATAATCCCTCAGGTCCAAAAAGATTAAAATCTAGAGGAGGGATAGCTCTTCCGGTCACTTTAACGAGCTGGAAGGCCAAAACTCGGCAAACTTTTCATATTTTACGAGTCAAATGAAAAGAGCTCAAAGAAGACTCGTCTTTTGAGGAACGAGTGATAAACAGGGATAGCAGCAGATTCCAGGTACAGGTTGGAATTTTCCAATCACGACAGTGTCACAAGGATGGCTAGGTGAAATCACTCTTCGCAACTGTTCCTCAAAATGGGTAAACAATCATATGGGGGTGAACGATCGGCCAAATGGAATGGAGGTGGCAGGTGCAAACACGACCAAGGCTTTTTATGGCTAATAAATTTACGATCACAATGGTTATTTACCGGGATAGGTTCATTTTTTAATGAGCTTGAACTCTGGAGGAAACTCTTGCTCACGCTTTTCTATTTTTTAACGAGCATAAATTCCACGGTAAAACTGCTCGAATCTCGCTTTTCTATTTTTTAACGAGCATAAATTCCGCGGTAAAACTGCTCGATATACCAGTCATAAGATAAGAAATGTCTCCTGTAAGACTCCATTTTTTATAGAGCTTGCGCCTCACATAAGCTATGCTCCCTCTCATCCTTTCTTTATGCAAGTTCGGAAACGGCTAATCCCAAAAACAGATAAATAACCGCTCCTAGCTTGCACTCCAAAAGGTTTGCATGCCCCCAGGTATAAAATACAATCTCAAGGCTGCCCCTCCTCTCCCCCACCTCTATTTTTCTTTGGCTGTTCACAGCTACTTGTCGTCTTGCTAGTCTAATGTTAACGATACTTGTCTTCTCGTTATTCTTAACAGGTCTTATGCGGTACTTGTCTTCCCATCAGCCCAACTTTTAACAGATCTTTTGCAAGATCGCAAGAGAACAGCTACTTGCGACAAGAGAGCAGCTACTTGCGACAAGAGAAGAACACTACTCAAAGACAAAACATTGGTGTTATTGAGGGAGGCTTGCCTCTTTCTGGTTACCCAAAGATTGTTTTGTTAACACCATCAAATGAAAACATTTCCTCTACACTGTCTACCAAAATAGACAATGGTGAGTGACCTTTGTCAAACAAGTAACCTTGAAAAAAGAATCCTGTTCTAGAACAACCCCTCTTCCATCCACGGATGGGGTACAGACTAGTCATATTCTCTCGCGGAAATTCTACCTTATACCCAAGGTTTCTTCTGCCCGAAGCAGACCAGGATGCATGCCCCCTGGGTTCCAGTCCCATCTTTCCGAATCACTCGCACTCATCGGGAAGGAGGACTGGGGGTGGAGACATTTCTTGAGTGAATAGACCATTGAGGGTTGGTATGTGACTATTTGCGATGCGTGATCCCGGAAATGAAAGTTGGTCTACGAGCTTGACCATTCTTCCTTCGTGCGGAAAACACATTACTCTAAAGAGTGAGGAGACTATAGCTCCCATGCAATATATATAGTCTCGTCCAAGGAGTAGGTTATAATCCAAGGGTCCTTGAACGACCATCACGTTCATTTGAATGGTCTTCCCTTTCAATGTAACAGGCACATTGGGGAGGATCCCTAATGGTCGACTGGTTCCTTTATCAAAACCCGAGAGATTTCTTATCTCAGGTAAAAGCTCCGGGGAACCCAGTGCTTTCCAAGCAATAGAGGAAAGGATACTCACAGATGCCCCTTCATCAATGATAATTCCAGCCATTACCATTCTGTAGATTTGGACTATGATTCTGAATGGTATATTGGCTGGTAAACGGGGTCTACCTAGTTGGTTCCAATCAAAGGATACAACCAGGTTGCTTGGTGGTGGGACCGAATACACGGCCGGATATGACCCTGCGATGTTCCTTCCTGCGATAAAGGAATGGGCGCATTGCCCTGATGCTCATCAGAATCTGTGTTGATGAAAAGAATCTGGATGGTGTCATCCTTATTCTCTTTAGTGAGGGTGTCATTTGAAGATGAATCTTCAGTGACGGTGTCATTTGAGGATGAAACCTCTGAAGGAAGAACCGGGTCAACTGCCGTATCGACCTTTAGACTTTCGTCTGGTTTGGATTCAGTAGGTTCATTTTCAATGACTGACGCTTCAGCTGACCACTTGAGCGGGCCAGCTGTATTTTCAACCAACGAAGGACTTGGCACGAGTTTTTTGTATCCAGGAGGAAGTCTCAACGGTGAAACCGGGCGATCTTCCAAAACTCTCTTCGCTTCGTCTAAGAAGGGACAACGGTGGATGGCGTGATCGCCTTCACACAGTCTGCAGGGGAATCTTGCTCCCCCTCTTTGTCTTGAACCTTCACTTTTGCTGGTTGACGGTAAGCATTCAACATGGCTATCAGAGGTTGATGCTCCCGAATTGTGCAAACGAGGGGACCAATCCCTTAGTATCCAGGGAATACAGGGACAATCTCTATGGAAGTGGTCTCCTTTACATATGACACATGGCGATTTAGGCCCGGTCTGTGCTGTGTGTGGATTTTTGTTAGATGTCTTTTGCTTGCCCCCAGTCGCCTTAGGCTCCTTCTTCTTCTTCTCTCTCTTCTTCTTCTCTTTCTTCTCCATGGGAGCTTGGCTTTTGTCGGCTCTACCTTGCGAAGATGAAGGATCGGAGGAAGAGTTATAGGAAGTAGAAGGTTGGTGGGCAGCTCTAGACTGGTCTAACTGTTGACTCGACTGTTCAGGAACCATGGTGTTCTGAACCACATTGGTTGAGAACAGCCAAATAGGCAGGCCAATTGTCAGTCCTGGAAGCGACAATGTGGCCATGTGGGGCGCACCAACTTCTCCCCAAGAGGAGAAAGGACTAGGATTTCCATCATGTGGAATTCCTTGGTTGGGGCGTTCCATGTTCTCAACCTACAGATCAACACAGGAATAGGAGGTGATTATGTTCCGTTTAAAATAAATTTTATAACGACGCTTTAGACACAACTTGCTTTTTCACTTTTTAAGAGTCGAGAAAAAGCTAAAGATGACTCTAGTCTCCTTCGATGTTTTAACGAGCCTGAAGTGAAAAATGCTCGGATGGACTTTTTCAGTTATAGAGTTTGAAAAAGGCCAAAAGAAACTGCTCTGGAGATCTAGGCAGAGGGTGTGCCAAACTTTTCGCTAAACCACAGAATACGTTTTACGGTACGGGTGGTCGATCTTCGTGAATGCTGTGTTCACTGCATTGCGATCAGTAGGGCGGCCGACACGGTTTCCTATGGATAAAGGCTTTGTTCCTATAGGGGTCTCCCAATATATACGCGACGGTACGTGGGAGCACAAGTCCGTATTGATACTTATCGCTTCACCGTGGAGGAATCACCCAACCACTCAACGCTAAGATATCACGTTTAACGACGCCGGAACACGTCTCTAGCTTAGACCTCTATGTGTTTGCGTTATGTTTCAATGCGTTGTTATGTAAATTCAATTTATTTTAAGGTTGATCTTGTTTAGCAGTTTGCCTTTATGGATCACCACGAGATGTATAGTAACACTCCTAAATGCAGTCTAAGATGATAAGCAAGCTTTTCAATCTTTCAACTTTGAAAATCTTAACTACTGAGGGAAAAGAAAGACAACATCTTTTCACACAGATCATAGAGCACACACTAATGCACTTTTTCTTAAATCAACATGCAAACTGTCATAATGCACATGCACAATGCAAGTATTTCTTTTCTCTTTCTTAATGTTGGTGCAATACAAAAAGAAAGCTGTTGTATAACTTTGAATTCAATTTCAAGTGAAAGCAAACAAGCTTGTCCAAAATCAAAAGACACCTTAAGATTTACTTGTTTCGACACTAGAAATATATAAATTCAAACCATATGACGAAAGCAAAAGCTCAATTAGCTATGAACAGCAAATAAACTAACTCTTAAGATCAAAACGACACTTAATCACAGGTCTAGATCTAAGAGGCCACAACAAGACTAGTTCACTTTCGTGATGGGAAACTGTAAATGATACAAGAAATACACAAAGAAAAAACACAGTTTCTTTATACAACCGAGGCGGAATAGTGGCAAGGAAAGTTGGTTTCAGATAGGTACATTGACTGGTAACAGGCTGCAAAAACAAGGATGAAAACAGGGCAATAAATAGGAGGGAACCCCAGTAGCACTAGGCAAAACTGGTTCAGCGCAGGTAGTACACTGGCAGTTTGACCTTCAGCGCAGGTAGCCCCTTCGGGAACTGCGCTGAAATGCAGACTGCCTTCACAGCACCTGCACTGAAGAGACAAACTTTCGTTTTTCTCAGTTTCCGGGTCACAGATTGCTCAAAAATTCACAGTTTTTGGCCAAATCAGAAGCTATCAGTCAAGTACACACTAAGGGATGACAAGGAGGATGAAAAGCTATTACTAAGAGCTATTTAGAGTCCTTGTGGATAAGCTCTTCAAATCATAAACTTGCCCAGAAACTGGGCTAGAGTAGCTGCCCTCTACTTTGCATTTGAAAAATTCAAATGCAGTTCGATTCGGTACTCCCTGTGTTTATGAAATGAATAGCAAAAAACACAAACAACCAACAAGATACGATCCCCAGCGGAGTCGCCAATTTGTTGTTGGGAAAAGTATCCAATACAGAATGACCCTATCCCACTCTAAGGGTGATAGTACCTCAGCAACAATCAAAGCAAAGCTATTCGAGATTACTTCTTTATGAGATGTAAGAGAGGGGAGAAAGAGATCCACTAACCGTTGTCTTCCGCTAATGATTGATCCAATCTTCTCTCTTTGCTGCTTGCTCCCAGCTCCTTGCTTTTTCACTGGCCCAGCTACAACAAGATCCTGCAAAATGGCAAGAGAGGGAAACTACAAGAAGCATACATTCATAATTGATTCAAGGATTAGAATAAATCAAATATACAAGTATCAATACGCCATTGAGACACATGCATATAGAAGAACCTCAAATGCTTTATTAATGGAAGAAGTAAAGTTCAGGAAATGATACAACCATAAAAGGCCCAATCCAGCATCACCTCCCACCAGAAAGAAATCTCCTCTTCACCTCCTTCAAGCAAATCACCCAATAGTTCTATACTCAAACCAACAGCACTTCCTTACATTCACAAGATTTCAGCCTCCATAGACCTCATGAGAGAGCTCTATATATAGGAGTTTTGGAGAAAGGATGAGTCAGCTTGAGGCTGGAATGAAGCTGACTAGTGTCCTCTCCCACTTCAGTTATTCTTCAGTTCTTGAGTCCACTTGGAGGTTCTTGCTTCCACTTGGAGATCTAGACCCTCTTACTCATCACTAGGCGAATTCCCTGATCCAAGTGTCATTTTGGAAGCTTCCTGGGCATTGACACCTTGAGGAATGACTGTGCCACTTGGCCAATCTCGCCCAGCGCAGGTAGCCTTCTTTACAGTTGACATTTAGCGCAGGTACAGAGTGGAGCAGTTGACATTCAGCGCAGATGCTCAGTGGAGCAGTTGACATGATCCAGAATTAGCTTGTTTTTGAGTGTTTTCAGGTGGAGAACTGATATTTAGTGCTGTGGTTTGCTGACCTTGTTCCTCTAGGGGTAGGAACAACATGTTTAGGGACTTTGGATCCCTTAGATTATTGACATTTCATGCTTCATGCTGTAAGGCACAAAAATGTCTATAACAAATATCCACCCAAAACTTGATTATTTAAAACCTCATGCCACTCGACTCAAGACGAGCGAAGGAGGAACAAGACCAAAGTGGAAAAATACACAGGTCATCAAACTAGGAGGGTCCAAAACCGTGACGGCAGAACCTTGATGTGCCTGGAACTAGGAGGGTGGAACCTTGCGTAGGCACATTTTTCAAGACAAAGAATATTCCATACAGAATCTATAAGGAATTTAAAAGATTCCTTATGGGGCTAAAATTGACACTAGAATAATTGGGTTGACTTTATATTCATTTTAACAAGAATTTAATAAGGATCATAATGGTACGGTCATTTTTTGCATTTAGGTAGTAGAATTCAAGGGTCATGGCAGAAACCCACCCCTTCATCATTAATTGCTAGGCACAAAATTCGAGACAACAATGCACGTTTAAGAAGTAGGTCATATTTATAGTCAAAAGTCTTAGTAGGATGAGATTGATCTACTGGTGTTGTTATTATTGTGATTTGAGTAGCTAAATTTCAAGTCACTCCCTAGATTAGAGGTATAATGATGTATTTTTCCATGTACTTTCCTTTATTTTTGATGAGATGAATGAAACGACCTCCTCACCATTGAAGCATGGTCTGAAGACGTAGTCCACATTGGATGAAATCCATTATCAAACTTTTATGTGCATTGTATTTATGGTCGCATTTATGTTGCTTCTTATTTAAGTGTTCGCACATGGTTTTTACATGCTCTTTCATGCAATTCTGCTAACATCAACTAAAGAAAAGATCTTGTATAATTTCAGTAAATCAAATATCCTAGATCACATAATATAATTTAATTTAAAACATGACATTCTTTGAGCACTTTATCTTACTAGGTAAATTTCTCCTACAATGTTAAATTAGCCTTATGCATAATTCGAAGGAAGAAAACTTGACTTGATATAGTCCTTGCTCCCACACTTCCTGCCACTCTTTCTCCTACACTTTTCATGCACCCTTTCTCCTGCACTTGAACTCGAAACTTGGAAGTGGAAAGATGGTCGATGCCTTTAGTCTTAAATGAGCCTACCTTCCCAAAGCAAAGGGGAACTTGCTTCTACTTTCTTTCAACAAACTAGCTATGTAATTTCCTGCTCTCGAAAAGAATAGGTAATGAAATGCAAGCATACCTTTCGAGAGTTGAGAAATCAACAAAAATATTCTAATCTTGTGATATGCGAAGGAAGGAGAAAGAATGTACGAATAAATTATGTGTAAAGAACAAGTATATGCCAAGGTAAGGAAATATGGAGAAGCACTATGCACAATAAAAAATTGATCCCACATCCACACTATGCACTTTCCTCACACTCTTTCTGATTCCTTCACATATCTTTTGAGCCCCACCCCATGTAATCTATTTAACCTATAATACGAAGGTTCACAATTACAATCCCAATAGAAAATTTATCCGATCCAGCGTTATGCACACTAAAAAATTAGTACCTGCAATCAAACCTATTTCTACATTTCCTAGTGCAATTGAACAAATGGATAAATTTATGCGAAAATGGATTTTGTTGTGCACAACTTGGGTAAGATTTCATTTTGCAAAAATAGCTCCATGAAACATTCATTGTACGTATAAGAACTTCATTGTGGAATTGATATGTAATATTTCTCAGTATTTGCTTCATATGAATTTTGACACTCCGCAAAAGGAAGATTGTAACTTTTTTGGGCTTAGTATTCCTCAATATATTCTTAATATGAATTTTTGATCTCTGCATAATCGATGGAATTTCACTTTCGCAAAGATTCTCCTCCACGTAAGTAAACCGATATATAATGTTGTTTAGTATTTAATTTCCAAACTTCACACAATGGATGAACATGCACTTCCACTTACATTCCCTTCTACACAAATAAATATATAATATTGCTTAGTATTTGCTAAATATTTGATATATACATTGCTTAGTATTTTCTCAGTATGATTTTCAATGTATGGAATACAAAGATACAAACACATAAATAACAACATATTTTTGAAATGCATGTTGGGTGTGGAACCTTATTATCTTCTTGATTCAAAGGTCTCATCCGCGTTGGACCCTAGTTCCTAAATGGGGTGGCAACGACACCTGTATGATATTCGTCAAGGGGGTCTAAGGGGGAGTGACAGCTACACCCCCTCGGTGAGGGTTCACGGGTAATACCCCTGAAGCTAAAAATAGATGAAAATTTTCCTTGTAAAATATTGTAATTTCATAGTTAATTTGATTCGTTCATTAGGAGGATGATCTAATGGTAGAAGTTATGTTAATTTATGATTTCTTGCCCTAGAAGGCAACCCTCAATTTATATGAGGGAATTTTATTGTGGTTGTGTATTATTAGTTTGAGCAAGAGAGAGAGAGGAGTATGTGTGAGAGCGCAGAGAAAATTATAGCATATCTGTTGTAGGTTGTATCTCTTCATTTTGTTGGATAATATAAAAGGAAGGACAGTTGTTTCTTCGTGGACGTAGCCCAAATTAGGTGAACCACATATTTCTGTGTCTCTCTTGTTTTAAGTGTTTCTGCATTTTTGTTTTTGCAACATTTTATGTGTTCCATTGCTCTGTAATATATAATTTTCTAACAATGTAGACACGAAAAAATGTGAACCCTACAGAAAGAAGTATGGCCTTAATCACCAACTATGCACTTTGAACAATGTATAAAAAATTCAAAGACATTTTGTTCACTAGTCACATGTGTGGAATGTGGAAGTGTGGAGTTTCCATTTCTAGAGCTTTGCTTGTGCGGCTATTTCACTGTGCGGGGAAAGCGCAATGCAGAATGTGAAATGCAAATGTGACAATAACAACTTCTATGTAATATTTCCCATTATTTGCTTCATATGAATCTTGACACTCCACACCATGTATCAATCCACACAAGGAAGATTGTAATTTTTCGGACCTATTATTCCTCAATATATGCTTAATACGGATTTCTGAACTTCATGTAATGGACGAACTTGCACTTCCAAATACATTCCCCTCCACATAAAAAAATTGATATATAATATTGCTCAGTATTTTATGTGAATGCATAAATAACAACATATTGTTGAAATATAGACACGACAAAATGTGGACCCTGCAAAAATAACTCCTCACTTTTAACAATATATCAATAAACCTTTCATTGTGCGAATAAGAACTTCATTGCAAAAATGATATTTAATATTGCACAATATTTTCTTCATACCAATTTTGAGACTCTACACAAGGAATATTGTAATTTTCTAGGCTTGGTATTCCCCAGTATATGCTTAATAAGAATTTATGAACTCTGCACAATGGATGAACTTGTACTTTTGCATACATTCCCCTCTGCACAAATAAAATGATATATAATATCGATATGTATTTGATCAATATATGATATATAATTGTGACAACCCCAACCATGGTGCTCTCATGAAATGCAATGTAAATATTATTACACAAAAATTAAAAGGGATTGAGTCAAGGGACACAGATTCTAGGGACTGGGTGGCTACTTGCTTGGGATGTTAGGTTTCGTTGTGTAGGAAATATGAAATTTCTTGACAGTCATTAAAGGTTGGTGGGTGTGTTTCTAATATATTGGTTTTCTAAATTTAATTGGGCTACAAGAGAAGTACACAAACCCATGTTGCCTTGAAAACACTTACATGGCAGAAAGGACAAAAAATTTATGGAGATTGGAGGCTGTGCGAAAAGGTGGGGAAAAAATGAAAAAAAGACGACCTTTGAGGGAGTTCAAGGATCCTTCATGCATTCAATAAAGTATTCAATCATCATTCAGTGAATAGAGCAACAGAGGAGGAAGAAAAATAAAGAAGAATTGTAGGAAGAAACGAAATATAGGGATATCAATTCGGTTGGCAAGATTGGTAGGGAGAAGATCTCTGCTAGGTGAGGAACAATGGCCTCTTGATTCCCCATATAGACAGAGGGTGGAGATGGTATTTCTATTGACCCCCTTGATGGCTGGGGTGGAGGTTTATTCCTTGGATTCCTAAAAGGAGGATCTCTAGAGCCTTTCTTGTTGTTTGGTTTTATAGTGGATTCTGAATTCCCTAAGGTGGGTGGAACCACCACGTTTTGTGATAAGGGTGGAAACTTTCTTTCTGGACTCCCATGATATTTGGGGTGGAGGCAACATGCATTTGGATTACTTGAATGTACTGGTGTGCTACCATTGAACAACTAGAGGGTGGAGGCAGTTGGCCTATGGATTCCTTGTATATTAGTTAACTATTGAGTGGTTGGTGGGTGGAGGAAGGAAGACCTCTAGAGTCCCTGTTTTATCTAGCAGTTCATGTATACTCCCTTGAGTAATACCATCTCAGTCTTTGGAATCTGGCTTGGGGGTGATAGCTACACATGAGGACTAGCTGAAGTTGTCTATGGTTGGGTGGAGAGTCATAGTCACAGACTCAATTGCCAAAGCATTCCAAGATAAGTGTTCCTATATATTTGTAGTGCTAATGAACATGTGTTTTCACTTCTGGATTGAAATGGTGTATATATTAAATGTAATGAAAATGGATTGTGTTCTTATTATTCACATGAATGATTAATATACTATGCATTGTTGGAGGGAATTGGAACACCATGAATGAATGTTGATTCTATTGCAGTAATACTTAACATTAAAACTTGTTTTATTATAGTATGATGATTGCATTGAAAACAACCTATTTTTCATGGTCTATGTACAACATGATAAAGGTGTTCGATACAATCCCTTGTTTTTATGAAGAATTGGGATAATGTTGAGGGTTTCCTTCTTCTTAAATTTAATAACTTGTGATTTTACACAAGGGGCTCCTCTAGTTCGTTGTGATATGTATCATGGTGGTGGATCTACATGCTCACTTCAACTAGGATTTGATCTAAAGGATTTGTGTGCAATCTTGAGTAGGGCACATCCTCATAGGAGGAATTGATTTGCATTGCATAGATATTGAACATCCATAGGCTCAAAATCATACCTAGGTAATATCTTGTCATTGATATGATGTGGTAGCTTATTTCCTGAATGGATGGAAGTAATAGTGGTGTTTGAGGATATAGTATCTCACCCATAAGGGATGCGTAGCACATCCCTGTTAATAGAAAAATGCCCCTAAAACTCTTAATAAATGTAGTAACATTACTCATATGGTGGATTTGAACCATAGGGTCGACCTTGGCATGTGGTAGGAGAGTTGGAGGCCCTTTAGGAGTCCACAAGTTCTTAGTTGGGGGTGGTTGAAAGGTTACTGGTGTAGACATGCTTGGAATTTCCTATCCCTAAGTAGGGACATGCTTAAGCCCGAGAACTTATCCATTATATGTTTGTCCATAAGGAACATGCCTATATTCGAATGCTTAAAAGGATTTCCCATATAGTTGACAAATTCCAATATTCATGTGGGCCTTTTGATATCTCGTAAATATAGTGGACTCGAAAAGAGTAGCTCCATTATAAGTTGAGGAGGGATAGCACCAGCGAGTGCTTTAGTAAAACATAGTGGCTATGGTGGAATGATGGCACAAATCCAAACATTTGCAGAACCAATGTAGTCGAGCCATAAATGAATTCATTCTTGATTGGCAAAGTGTGAAAGAAGGGAGGAAACCCTGATAAAAACCCTCAAATTTAAGATCGAGTGTAGTGCTCATGATCTGGCAAGACCTCATGTCGAGTCTCCAAAATGTCATCCATTTTCACCTTCATTTCCATCATTTTACCCTCATTTTGTAACTTTGTAACTCCATAACCCTAAATTAGTAAGCATTTTCATAATCATATGGGTTTATTATTATTATTTTCCAAGTCATTGATTTTAAGTATTATAAGTGAATTTGTGATTAAATATTAGGAAATTACCATGTTTTCATATATATCTAAAAGTGTTAGGAGTTTTGTGATATTGTAGGCCTAATTGGATATTCTAGAAGGGTCCTATTTGGCCACCCAACCACAAATTAGAATTTCAAATTCCAACTCATAGAGATTTGTGGAATAATTGTAGAAGATGTGGATGATTAACTATGCACATTCAAAGGAGAAGAGTCACGGATGAGAGGATTTTAAGAGGATTTGTATCTTACATTTTTAGGAGATTGGTTGTAACCACAACAGATAAATGTGGATTTAGGAGAGATTTAAGGATCTATATTTCTTGAATAGTTATCCTTAATTTTTGTATAAATAGGAGTGCGCCCTTCATACAAAGGGTTTTTAAGTTGTTAACTAGTTACTGATTAGGTGTTAGTTGTTAGTTGGAGGTTCCAAGTTCCATCCAAGATGTGATTTTTAAAGCGAGGATAGAGAATTCTTGTAATATATTGTAACTCATTTTATGAAATACATACTGCCACTTTGATCTCCAAGATGTGATAGTTGATCAAGTGTGCTTGCTAAGAAATGGAGGGACCGCATCAACCACGGTTTGCACACATTTGTACATATTGGTAACATAGTGTAGTTTTTTTTTTGTCATTTATTTTCAAGAAGTGTATTTTAATTTTATGCAAGTGTGCTTTTCCTTTCAGCAAGTGTGATTTCATTTCAGCAGGTGTGGTGTGATTCCAATTCAACAAGTGTGATTTCAATTCTGCAAGTGTGATTTCATTTATGCAAGTGTGGTGTGATTTCAATTCTACAAGTGTGATTTAATTTATGTGAGTGTGGTGTGATTTCCTTTATGCAAGTGTGATTTCAATTTCTTTATGTTTGATTTGGTTTGGATTAGATTGATTTAACTTGTTTAGTAAATAGTTTTAACTGCATTAGGTTAATCTATTCTAATAACTATTCTAATAAATAACCACCTAGTACATATAGTACATGTATACCTCGTCAGTTCTACGAACCTTGAGTTGACAATTAATGACAGGGATTTAACTCACAATTAAATCACCCAACACCTCCTTAAATAGACCATGGTGAAGTTATGCAAAGAGAAATGTTGTGAATAAGTTAGATGGGGCTTAAACATATATTTTAATTAGATAAACTTAAGTGATTGGTCGAATGCAAGACCTAGTTGTAGAAGCTCTAGATTGGATGCCCAAATTTCACCTCATTGCCATTGGGCAAAAGGAGGGGTGACATGGCCCAGAGGTTATTTTTCCCATAATTCTAATGGGGAAGTCAGTTTGGAGGAGTGGGATGACTAGGATCCAAGCTAGCTGGGCTCACAACTCAGAGGTGAGAAGCGTTTTCATTGGCCAGAGTGGAGCCTAGATGACAGCTCATCTATGAGGCCATAATCTCATAAGTTAAAATGGGATTTTTTCTTCAAAAAGCATCGGGATGATAGGATTGGGATGGCATGTCCTGAAGGTTCGATTTCA
Source organism: Pinus tabuliformis (assembly GCA_031772625.1). Lineage (NCBI taxonomy): Eukaryota > Viridiplantae > Streptophyta > Pinopsida > Pinales > Pinaceae > Pinus > Pinus tabuliformis. Next base: position 323,788,431 of record CM062813.1, read on the forward strand.
GAGGTGTGAAAGGGGAAAAGTAAAGGAGAGCATCGAGAGGATGGGACTGGGATGATGTGTATCCAAGGTGCCATCCTAGAGGCACAAAGGGGAGCATGTAAAGGGAATTGTCGAAGTGGTAGGACTAGGACGACGTGACAGAGGTGGTATCATGGAAGGGGTCAGGGAGTGGATCCAACACTAAGAGAGGCATAAAGGAAGTCCAAAGTGACATATCCCAAAGCTCTCATCCTGGAAGTTCAAAGGGGGATCATGCAAGGAGAAAGTTGGGATAACAAGGACCGGGATAGCATGGAGGACCCGATAACATTTGGTGCATGAATATTGCATGGGTCCTAGGTTGATGTCATGTGGACATAAGAAACCAGTTGTGGTTTTTTTGAATAAAAAAACCACCTCTGAGGGGTGCCCTTGGAAGTTTTGAAAAAGGGGATTGACCCATAAGAATGAATATGATTTGTTTATCTGACAATCAACAGTTTCTTCTTTCTCCCCATTCCTAGGGGTGACCCCCTCATAAACATCACACACTTTAACCTATCAGAATAGTTTAGGTTGACTTCACTATCCAAACATGCGGGAATCTACTTGGGAACTCCACGTCTTTTATGCAACGTGGGTTCGATGTGACATGGAAAGGAATTATGAGTTGGCACAATGGCATGGTGCCAATCAATGAGCATGGATCATCGTGTGTTGATCAACGATGGAAATACACTGCACGAGATCAACAGTGTGAACCCTCCCTTATGACGTCAGCAAGGAGGGTACCCCCTGCACACATTGTAGATCTAACTTTAGGGATAGATGACCATGATCTTGGAAAACCTCCCCCCTTGTGATGTCAGTGGGGTAGGCACCCCCTGTGAAAACCATATATTTCCCTGATTGACTTGTGACCATTAGATCTAATGGGTGGATGGTGGGGACTGCTAGGTTGTAGGGGGGTGAAGTGTTGAATTTTTATAAGTGTGAGGGATATGAATAGGGCATAGGGCCCATCACTATTAGGAAATGTGGTATCTAATAGGCCGACGTAAAGTCTGCCAATATAGTGGTAATATATATATATATATATATATATATATATATATATATATATATATATAAGTGGCATAAACATTCATAAATAATTAAAATGACATAAATAAGATATGAGTCATTATACTTAGGTGTAAAAGGATAAGCCATAAACTTAATCAATTCAAATCCTCGAAAAGGAAGAGGAACATAGAAGACAAAAAAAATATATTCTAATCTTGTAATTTCACAAGAGGAATTGGATTAACAGTGACCACCCTAATGGGGTAAGTGGGGTGTTTATAGGTGGTATCATATCCATGTTCAAAGCTTGGACTAAATGGGCTCTATCATGAGCAAGTGAGGATAGAAGTACCCTCAAGAGAATTTTGCATTGATTTTTAGAAAATTAACTAAACAATTGTTTAGGTGTTAAAATTTAGTCTAAATAAATTAACTCCAAACCTAATTTATATAATGACTCTGTGATTTATTTAAAATAGAAAAAGAATAAACAGTTGACATGTTTTGAATTAATTAATAGTTGTGATTAACAGTTAAAACATTATTGAATTATGCATGCTTATATATTTTAGTTAATGATTTTCTTATAAACATGTGCTAATGTGGATTGTTCTATTGCAGGCAGCCTGTTAAAATAGTTCTGTAAGAGCAGGGCCATGGGAATAATCTTGTTGTTTATTTACTAATGATGCACTTATTGTTGATATTTCTTGATCTATGATTTAGGCATATGAAATATTGAGCATCATGGGCATACTAACATGGTTGTTTTGTCACAGCAGAGATATTCATGGCAGCTCCAGGAATTCAAGTTCATGGTCATGATTGTGTTTATTTATTTATCACATAAAGTATTTAACAATGTGCGTGATTGACAACACATCACAAGTAGAATAATACAAAGACAAACACTTAAATGGGGACTGGAATGGTGTAGTATAGCTATTATCAATTTCAGCATGGGAATGAAGGGGCTAGACTGAGTGAAGAAGAGAGATCAGTTGGCCAAGGGGGAGGGGCTAACTCTCTACATAAGATGGATACTCTAAGAAGCCTAAGGGATGAATTTAGAAGCTTCAAGGAAGATAATAAGGGTCTGGTAAGATCTCAAGAGAAACAATTTGATATAAATGTAGTCATTCTGCAAATTCTCTCACATTTACATAGACAGAGGAAACCTGGGATAAGGGCTAGTCATAGAGACAAGAAGAGCCCGAAGGAGTCAGAAGAGGAGAAGATGGTAGTAGGTTGAGAAAGAGGCATAGGAAAGAAAGTGAGGATATTGTGCAAGGAGATGCACCTTTGAGCACCCCAAGAGGAAGAACCAACACTTTTGTGCATCACTCTAGAAGGACAACTACTAGGAGGAAACACCACCACTCTCATCATCATCAATGAGGAAAGGAAGAGGATTACATGCTTGAGGAATTCAAGAAAGTTAAGAAATAAGAGGCGGAAGCTTGGTTGCTTGGCATGAAGGAATTTTTTATAATTTATGATTATTCTGAAAATATGAAGGCCAAGATTGCCTCCTATATCCTGAAAGGAAAAACATACATATGGTGGGAAGATTTGAAAAATGCTAGAGACATTGTTGAGGGAGAATTGACTTGGAAGAATTTGAAGAGATCTTCAAAGATTAATATTTGTCTGAAAACAACCATTATGGCAAGGAAAAAGAGTTCTATGAAATCAGGATGTGGGAAATGATGAATGATGAGCCACCACTAAGTTCCTGGAACTATTAGGGTATATGCCATATTGCAATGATGAGAAGGCCAAAATTTAGATATTCATTAGTGGGTTTCCTATTACATTCAGGGACAAAATTGAATTTTTGGAACCTCATGTTACACAAAAATATCATCACTATGATTATTTACAGTCAGTATGGGTCTATCATCACTTGTACTGTCCTCCTAAGCAAGCCTAAGACCTCAGCTCTTCAAATCAAGCTTTGGAAATGGGAGAAAGACATTAAAAATCAATGTAACTCTGGTTCCGCACTTTCTCTGATGGTCACCTGCGGTCCCGCACCTTCTGTGTACAAAAGCTGCGTACCTACCCACTCTATCCCTAACAGTGTAGGTGCGGACCCCTGTGAAAGTCAAAAGGCGCAAGTTTTATCTTAAAAAACTCACTTTGGGTTAATTATAGAGTTTTCTAGAAGGAATTTTGACGTGGATTGTTCGCTCTGAGATGGTTCATGCATCCCAAAAGAGAAGGAGCTAATCCCTTGACTAAAGGAGCTATCCCTTTGAAGGAGGGCTTTATCCCTTTGAAGGAGGACCTAGTAACTTCCCTCCATTGCACTATAAATACAGGCATTGGGGTGAGGACTAGAGAGGTTAGAAGCTGAACATTTTGAGGGTAAATGCTGGTGAAATTAAGACTCTTTGGTTGAGCTTGAGAGGAGAGATCACATACCTCTTGGTTCCATTGGAGAGTGAGTGAAACTTGTCAAAGTAGAGGAGACATCTTGTTGGACCCTGGGAGGAGCTTGTACAGCGTCAAGGCAAAGGTTGTAAAGTTCTTCTTCTTTTGAATTAATACAATCAAACTCATTTTTCTCAACAAGTATCTTATGTTATTTGTTTCATGGACTCCTTGACTTTCATGTTAAATATGTTTTATGCAATTGGTTTTTCAGGTGCTATTTAATTTTTTTGCCTTGTTTGTGTTTGCAGATTCGCGAAAAGGAGCTCATTTGAATCAAAGGAGCGAGGGCATCCACAAGCTTGCGTTGGACCAAAGGTAGGCCCTAAAAACACTTGTTTGCTATTGTTTATTGAAGCATATTTAGAGAAAGATAGTGTCTGGTTGGTTTGCTTGTCATTAGGTCTTCTTTAGATTCTAGGAAGGTCTATCTTGTCCACAAGATCGACTCATTCCGTGCGACAAAATGGCGACTCCACTGGGGACTTGATTGTTTTCCTTGTCTATACTTTGACCTGAGAAATTGTATTTTCTGTTTCTGTTTTTGACTTGATGATTGTGGGATTGGGTGAATTTAGTTAATTTTGAGTCAGTTTTTTTTTTTCATAGTTTTGGGAGAGGTACGCACCCTCTGAGTTAAGCACAGTACGTACCTGTACGCACTTTTCCTTTGTGCACAGAGCGTGGATGCACCTGTGTAAACAGGTTGCCTGCGTACCCTGTCAAAAATTTGAAAAATTTTAAATTTTTCTCTTTTTTATCAGTTTAGAATTTGTTTATAGGTTTTAGCCATTGCCCAGACCTGCTTGTTCCCTGTCAAAAACTTTCCTTGGTTTAATTTCATTAGTGTTAGGGTTTTATGTGGAATTCCTAGGAATTTTGCTTGTTGGGTTTGTTTTTCATTTTTGGTTGTGTAGTGGCTCTGAGCTTAGAAGCCGTAGGGACCTCAGATTACCTTGGTGTCTACCAGTCTTCTTATGAGTCTGACCATTTATGAAATCTCCCCTTGTTGAGGAATCCGCTTTGTGTTTTCTCATTTCAAAATTTCGAAAAACTTGTATTTGAAAGTTGGAATTTTCATTTTTTTAAAAAGAAAAATGAAAGATTGGTTGTTTTTTGACTAATTGTGATTCTGCATAAATTAGTCCTTAGCTCAAATTTGGCTAAGTAAAACATCCTCAAAAAGACTTTTAGTAGGCTTTGACTTCAAGTAGGCTTTTATAGTTTGTAGCTCTCAAAGTTAGCCATTTTCATTAGTTTTGAGTGTTTTATTTACAAAATATAAAAAAAATCTCTTTTGGAAAAAGTTTGTTTTTGTAGTGATTGGGTGCTTTGAAAAGAAAAGGGAAATTTTTGTGAAATAACTAGATGTCTTGTTTTGAGTGCTTTGGAAAGGAAAAAGCTCTTCTTTAAATTTGTTTAATTGAGAAAGATTTGTCTTTACAAAGTATTTGCATTCTCAAACTCTTTCTTAGCGTAGAAGTTCATCGAAGAGAAAAGATTGTTTAAATCATCTTAGGTGCATCTTTTTAGTGATTTTGAGTCGAGTCTTTATACCACGAGTTTCATCTCCGCCACCTCTTGACTTAAAAAACAACCACTAAAATTAACGCTTAAAGTAAAATTCACCTAGTAACATTTTATTTCTAGGGCTCTGATACACCAACTTAGCTTAGGCTAGTGTCTTGGAGTAGGAGAGTAATTAACTCTCCAAGACAGTAAAAACAAACAAGTAGTTGTATCTTGTGGTAGGAAGAAATCCAATTGTTGCATTTATGCTCTGGGAAAGCTCCTCTTAAAGGAGAAGCACGAGATCGTGTCTGAACCAGTGTGGGAATCAATCCTTCCTCATTGGGAACGACGCCAGATATTCACGTATTAAAAACGGTAAACCTCGGATTAACCATTGTCGAGGAGCCTGGGGTCACTTGTTGGTAAACCTTGGATTATGTCAAGGAGCCTTCAAGGGGATTGAGCTTGCTACTCTGCCCTTGCGTGCGTATCGGATCGTAGACTGTTCCCCCAGGTGTATTTGTCTGAGTTGGTAACCTTAGTGGCCATATTCTTTAGGATTCTTCCTAAGGTGACAGTGGTGGGAAGATCCCACTATACCTGGAGCAGACGTCGGCTAGACTCACTTGGATTTTTTGGGGGGTTCACTTCACTCGAGACGGTTAAGTGGAGGAACTTGGTCCATTGTATTCATTAAGCAGGTTGATAGGGTAACTGTTCCAACCGCCATTTCTGTACTGAATTCTGCGACGTTGGATTTCATCACCAACTAGTGTTTTCGGTCCGGAAAGTTACTGTTTGTATGTGTTTGATCTCTAGATTCTTTAGGCGTGTGATTCAAATTTGTTTGGTTCTTTAGAGGCTTTAGGTGGTTTTCATTGAGATTTTACTTTGTTTGCGTGTGAAGTAGTTAAAAGTTTTTAACTGTGGCTGAATTACCAAGACAGTCCCGTAGACTTCGGGGCCAGTCTCCTGAGTTTGTAACCATGGCTGATTTACTGAGGAAGTCCCGTAGACTTCGGGGCCAACCTCCTGAAGAAGTCCCGAGCCAGCTTGAAGGTTTGAAAGTCCTCGTAACTCCTAGTGGTAGTAAAGTTGGGTCACCTGAAGAAGGAGAGTCTTCATTGGTTGTACATCCTGATTACCAAACCCTAGTAACAGGGTATAATCCTGAATCTATTTCGGTTTCCGAACTTTCTGGTAGCTTTTCATCTACTAGTGATATAGGTGAAGAACCTGAGATATCTGAACCTGTTACTCCAATATCGGGGTTTGTCTCTCCAACTTCTAGTGCTCCTAATTCACCTAGGGTAGAAAGAGTAATCACCGAAAATCTTCCTTCTAGTTTGATAGCTATTGAAGAACTTGCTCCGAAAGAAGAAGTAGGCATCCCTATCCCTGAAAATCAACCTGTTATTGATCTAAGGGAGTGTGAATCAATTTTTTACAGTCCACCTAGAAGTACTACTTGGTATCTTTCTTTGACTAATTATTTGGAAAACCCAGCGTTAAGTTTTTCACCACCTCGTGCTCCTTATCATCCTAGAGGTTTTTATACTCCCGTAAATATGTCAGGTCAGTCGTCCATGTTTACTCAATCGCCTGAATCTTTTTTGTACGGCGGTCCTTCTGTTCCCTTTGGGTATCAGTCACTTTCTGGTACTTTTTCGGGAGTATCTCCTCAACCCATTGAACAAGGGTTATTCACTGGAAGCAATGGTGCAAAGCCGTTGAGCGTAGAAGACATTCTTATGATGTCAGGTTCTATTCCCAATTCTCAACCTCAAGGTGGCCAGTTACCGCTTGGGGGGTAGCCTCAATTAACGCCTGGGGGCAACCTCAAGGTACACAATTTGCATCTGGGGGGCAACCTCAAGGACAGTACGTACCTACGGTACAATACGTTCCTCAAGGTCAACCCCATATTCAATATGTACCCCAAGGTCAACCCCAGTATCAATTTATACCTCAAGGCCAACCCCAGTATCAGTACGTGCCTCAGGGGCATCTACCCCAAGGTTAGTACTCGAACCAAGGTTTCCAACCACCCCAAGGTCAATTTTATGTTCAAGGAACGGGAGATGTACCTTTCAATTATCAATCCTACCCTCAACCCGGTTATGGTCCTCAATATTCTCAGCCTGTTATGGGTCAGTACCCTGGAATGAACATAGTGTGGGATCCATCGCAAACTCAACAGGTGTTGCAGCCAAGTGTACAGTTGTCATCTCAAACTGGACAACCCTTAGTTTCTGGTTCACCCCAGCAACCAGTCCAGTCTAACATTCAAACTTATGTACCTTCGATAGTTTCTCAGTCTGGGCCTACTGCGCCTCGTACTTCATCTCAAATGACCGCTGCAACTGCCGCAACATCTGTTCAATCTACCCCACCTACTTCTGGAGTATCGACAGCTCCAATTTCTATTGTTCCTATATCTACTCCTCAGACATCTTTACCACCGTCTGGATCCACGATTCAAACTACGGTTCAGATGTCTGTAGGACAACCTGGTTTAAGTACGGTTGTCACAAGTCAACCTAAATTCACCTATCAACCGTACCAGGGACAGTACCAATTCGGTCCTGCTATTCAGCAACCAGTCTATCAGTATCAACCGTACCCTGGGTACACTTATCAACAACCTCAACAACCCCAGTAAGGTCCGTTTAATCCTGGTTTTCCGGGAGGATACAATATCCCGAACGCGATTCCTATTCCTAGTTATCCCGGATATCCTCCTCCTGGGGTTGGTTTCATGACCCAGCATTTTAGGGATCCTAATCGGCAGTTACCATTTATCGCAACTTTAGACTTACCAGACTTGTCGCGCCTAACGAACGATCCGATTAATTATCTTCCGTTTTGGTCGCCAATACTGAATAAGTTGCCCAGTGACATTCCCAAGTTCAAAGGTAAATCAGGAGAGGACCCGTCGAACCATGTGATGACTTACCACCTCTGGTGTGCATCTAACTCCATCACAGATGATTCGATCCGTCTTAGACTTTTCCAGCGCACTCTAATTGGTCTTGCGGCCAAGTGGTACATTGAGTTACCGCAAGGCACTTTTTATAATTTTAGTCAGTTAGCTACCTCGTTTTTAACTCATTTCCATTGCCAGTCCGATATGACAATGGCACGGAATTGTTAGCTTCACTAAAACAGTCAACATCCACGTACATTTCAGATCATATTCATGAGTGGAGACGTCGACGTCGTTTAGTGAAGGTATTTATTCGGATCAAATCTTGGCCGAGTGGTTTGTAAAATCTTTGTTGCCAAATATCACTGAAGATGTTGCTAAAGCCGGAGTGGTTACTGAGGAGCAAGTGATTGCTCAAGCACAGTACCTTGACTTGGTCTATACTCAGTCAGGTACGTTACACAAAAAGATCCCCGATCTTCCCAAGTCAAATCAAATCACTGCAGCTCCTTCGGGATCTCATGCCGCTGACGGTATGATTGGTACGGTTAACACTAAAAGTAAGAAGAAGTCTTCCAAGAATTCTTCTCCTATCATAACCTTGCCTGATTCCCCGAAAGGAGATTCTTCTGCAGAGGTTTCCGCCGATATTCACGTTGTAGAGTCATCTACGGCTAAATCAAAATCCGGTGGGAAGAAGAAAGGAAAGAAGAAGAATAAAACGGACAAAAGCTTAAAGGAGAAACCTGAAAAGGCGGAATCCAATGATGAAAAGCGCAAAACTCGTTATCCTTGTCTCATTTGTGACGAAGAACATTTTACAAGAGACTGCCCTCATCGTGCAGAGGTTGCGAAGATTGTCAAAGATTCCCAAACTCCTGTTGTCTTGAAGGATCCATTTCCAAGTCAAGACAGTAAGATGATAGGTTCTTCCTGAAGTGCCAATGAAGAACCCATATTGATGATGTCCCATGTAAGGATTGCGACTTGATCACAAGATTATGGCAGTAAAAGTCCTGTTGATGGTAAAGAAGCAGAATCTTCTCATTCTAATCCATCAATCTCGACTCCCGGTTCCGATCCACTACAGATCAAGAAACCTAATCCAGACTTGGTAATCAAACTGCCCGCTAAGGGTATACTTCGAAAGTCAGCTTTCAATCCACATGCGAGAGCGGCTCAGAACTATAACATTGTTGAGGATTTGGCTATTTCACCCTCAGCAATGTCGGCTTTGGAAGTGCTGCAATCATGTCCAACACAGTGTAAATTACTTTTGTCGGCTATAGGAGCTGTTGACGTTCAGGACCCGAACCTAATAATTTTCGATCTAGAAAATAGTACATCGCGTCTCCCTCATCAAATGGCTTTCCAGATCCCATTGATAGTAAAAAACAGGCCTATTCATCGGACTGTAATTGATGAGGGAGCCTCAACGTGCATTATGTCGATACAGTGTTGGAGATCGCTTGGTTCTCCTTCACTAAATCAATCCCCGACAATTCTTAAGGCCTTTGATGGCCGTGGGTTTCATCCTTTTGGCATTCTACAGGATTTGCCTATAGGGGTTGAAGGAAAAACCGTTAGTCTAGATGTGGAGGTGGTTGATGCCCCTCTAGACTACAACCTTCTCTTGGGTCGAAGTTGGTCTTACGCTATGATAGCGGTCGTTTCATCGGTCTTTCGAGTAATAAAGTTTCCACATAATGGAAGGATCGTAACAATAGACCAGCTGGCTTACTTTTCATCTGACCCAGCCTCTTCGGAGAGTATTCAGCATGTCGGTAAATCGACTATCCCATATAAGGATGTTGGAGTAGGATTAGTTAAAGATGTCGGTTTACTGGGAACTTTTCCTTTTCATCCAATCAACGCATCATCTTCATTTGCAACCATTCATATGATTACATCAGACACCATTTTTTATGATGATCCTTGGATCATTCCTTCTGAATCTGAAATAGACTCATTTGGTAATTCCATGCCTTTGAGTCCATATGAAATTGCCTATGAAGCCGTGCAGTCTTTTGCTGACCCGTGTTCAACCGAAAATGACTTAATGAATGTGGTCCGTGAGGAATCACTTTTCACATCAACCTCAGATTTAACTACATTTTCTGAACTTGTTCACTCTGATGAGAAAATTCGTGAAATCCTATGTGTATATGATTTACCATGGGAAGATCTCCATCACAGATCTTCGTTTTTACCTGAGGATGATCGTTTTGAAAATGATTTCCCATCAATATTTACGACTGAATATGTCAAGGAACCTCAGAATCCAATGAAACATCCCGATTCAGAGTTAAATTTGGGAAACATCTCTCGAACTATCCCCATTGACATTTCGGTTAAGCCCGGAATTGTTGAGAACATTCATATAGGTGCCTCATGTACAGATGACGAAATTCAATTATATAAGGCCCTATTTCAAGAATTCCGCGACGTGTTTGCCTGGTCCTATGAGGAAATGCTAGGAATTGATCCCGCGATTGTTGTTCATGAGATCAAGACTTACCCGGACGCTAAACCCGTCTGGCAACGTTTGCGTCAGATTCACCCACGAAAAGCTGCTGCAATTAAAGCAGAAGTTGAAAAACTGTTGAAAGCAGGTTTCATTTATCCGATCCCTAACGGATTGGGTATCGAATATTGTTCCAGTTAACAAAAAACAGGGGACAATAAGAATATGCATCGATTATAGGGACATTAATCGATCCTGTCCAAAGGACAATTACCCAACTCCCTATATCGATCAAATCATTGATGATTGTGCCGACAGCGAAATATTTTCCTTTATGGACGGTTTTTTCGGATACAATCAAATCAACATTCTACCTGCCGATCAACCAAAAATGGCTTTCATTTGTCCATGGGGGACATTTGCTTATTGCAAATTTCCTTTTGGGCTTAAGAATGCCGGAGCAACTTTTCAACGAGCGATGTCTTATGCGTTTCATGACATCAAACACATTGTGCAACCGTATCTCGATGATTTGCCTGCTCATTCATTACATCACGCTGATCACCTCGTCCATTTACAAGCAATCTTTATGAGGTGTAGGCATTATCGTATTCAGTTGAACCCACACAAATGTGTCTTCTGTATAGAAACGGGTCGATTGCTGGGATTTGTAGTTTCGAAAGCCGACATTCGCGTTGATCCCTCGAAGGTCGAAGCTATCATCAATTTGCCTCCTCCTTCGAGTCTTCGCCAACTCCAAAGTTTGCAGGGGAAAGCAAACTTTTTATGACAATTCATTCCTAACTACGCCGAGGTTACAAAGGGTTTTACACGGTTGTTGAAACAGAACACTCAATTCTCTTGGGATGAGATAGCTAAGAAATCTTTTGATGCACTCAAACAAGCGTTGACCCATGCACCGTTGTTGCATCCTCCCAACTACAACCAGGATTACTTTTTGTATCTCGCCGCCTCCCATTCCACCATTGGAATGGTCTTAGTTCAGGAAGATGAATTCGGAATGGAACATGTGATATATTACCTTAGTCGAACGTTAAATCCAACTGAGCTAAAATACTCACATGTGGAGAAATTGGCATTGGCAGCCGTTCAAGCTGTCCAACGTTTTCGTCACTACATTTTACTACGTAAAACTACGGTAATTTCGGATTGCAACCCTATGATCTACATTTTGACCAAACAATTGCTAGGGGGCAAGTACTCTAAATGGATCGTTATCCTGCAGGAGTTCGACTTGGAATTTGAAAAATCTAAGTCTAAGAAATCTTTAGTTTTTGCAGAGTTAATGTGTGACTTCCCGCGTGCTGACACGGAAACTGTGGCAAAGGAGCCAATTGCGGACGAATCTTTGTTTCTAATCAACACTTTAGATCCATGGTATGGGGATATCATCATCTATCTCCAAACCCAATCCTTTCGGCCAGAAATTTCAAGGTCGGAACGTCGGAAAATTCAGTTCCACTCCCAACAATTCAAAATTATTGTCGATACTCTTTATCGCCGTGGGGCGGACTCTATTTTTCGACGTTGCTTAACTCACGAAGAGGCTGAAAGGGTTCTAAATGGCTGTCACTGTGGAGCATGTGGCGGTCATATGTCTGGGTATGCCATAGCCCAAAAGATATTGTGCGCTGGCTATTTCTGGTCGTCCTTGTTTAAAGATTGTATTACCGCGGTCCGAAAATGCCACAACTGCCAGATTTTTTATCGTAAGATGCGCGCTCCACCTGCTCCTCTCCACCCTATAATTGTCGTTGGTCCTTTTGCCAAATGGGGTATCGATTTTATTACATGTAACCCTCACTCGGCCGGGGGGCATGCATATATCATCCTTGCGTGTTGTGGGGAAAAATGCCTATGCAGGACGATCCTATCCACCTAAGGTGTGACAGTGCCTTAGCAACAAACAGATACAGCTATTCTGGTTTCTTCCTTTATGAAATGTGAAAGAGGGGAGATCAATAGACTTACCGTTGTCTTCCGTTTGTCCCTCGATCTAGATCATCTTCTCTTTGGGTGTTCACAGCTACTTTCCTCCTCGCTCGTCCAAGAGAACAGCTACTTGATTCCAGCGAGATCACAAGAGAACAACTACCTGTGACAAGAGAACAGCTACTTGCGACAAGAGAAGAACACAACACAAAGGCAAATATTCATATTCATAAATGATTCAGGATTAGAAGTAAATCAAATACATTAATGCAATCATACAAAATACACCAGCATATAGGAAAGAACCAAGATAGCTTTATTGATTGATAACAAGGTTCAGGAAGAGATACAACCCAGAGGGCTCCAATCCAGCATCTCCTTCCCAGCAGAATGGAATTCCTTCTTCAGCTCCCTTCAAAGCATTAAGCACCCAATGTTTCCAGTCTCAAACCAACAACAATTCTTTGCAATAACAAAATTCCAGCCTCTAGATCTCATGGAGGAGAGATCTATATATAGTTATTTTGGAGAGAGGATGAGTCAGCTTGAGATCTGACTAGTGTCCTCTCCCTCTCTCAGTTCTTGAGTCCACTGGAGGTTCTTGCTTCCACTTGGAGATTTGGAACCTCTTACTCATCACCAGTCGAATTCCCTGAGGCAAGTGTCATTTTGGAAGCTTCCTGAGCATTGACACCTTGAGGAATGAGCCTGCCACTTGTCCAAACTCGCTCAGCGCAGGTAGCTAGTGTTGGAGTTGACATTCAATGCAGGTAGGCAGTGTAGCGGTTGACATTCAGCGCAGATGCTCAGTGGAGCAGTTGACATGATCCTGAATTGACTTGTTTTTGAGCAGTTTCAGGTGGAGAACTTCTGTGAATTGCTGTGGTTGGTTTGCCTTGTTCCTCTAGGGGTAGGAACAACATGTTTAGGGACTTTGGATCCCTTGATTATGGACATTTCATGCTCAATGTTGTAAGGCACAAAAATGTCTATAACAGTTTCCCCCTAAAGTATGAGGCCGTTTATCGGGTGAAATGCTTTATCCAGGAGGGTCCGAAGTTCATCCATTTGTTGGGAGGAGACCTGTAATAAGATACAATACAATACATTATGATTCATACTGCTTTCATGATCTAGCTGAGGCGGGCATTCCCATGCTCAGCTTTATAAATTCATTTTTGTACATAGCACAGACAATCGTCTGATGGTAGACTGATAATTTTTGGTGAAATTATCATCCTTTGAGTAGGATGATCATCTGCTGCAATGATGTACATGACAAATGTCTTTATCTTTCCTGAATATATATCGCAGCCCGGATGGATGAAACTAGATCCGGGGTCTTCAAACTCGTTCGATCTTCACTCTAAGTACAAGTCAATCCATGTGAGAATTGCGCTGAAGTCGAACATGGAAAGACATCGCTTGATTACCGGTCAATGATGTAAACCGTTAACAAGCGCGAGAGGAATCACCGATAATGATAATGACCCTCAAGGTACTGCAGTACAATTCACGTGGTGTGAATAAAGGACTTGGCGTCGAACACCACGCAAAATCTTCTGGTCGAAGGTCATTGATGTATACCTGTCGCCGGAAGTGAGAAACTTGCCATTGAGGCATGCAAGCTTCAAAGTACTGAAGGGGTTGTTCCTAGATCAACTTCTTGGATAATGAGCTGATGTCGACAAGAAGCGATCCGTCAAAGGAGGGCCTTAATGAATCCCACATCAGTGACACGGAACGGAGCTAATGATTTTAATGGAGGTGAAAACGATCTGTGACACATGATTCAGGGTGGCGGTCATGAATGGATGAAGGATAATGTATGGCAGTGGATGGGACCCGGTTGACTCTTTCTGAACGACTTCTCTTGAACATATGGCGACACTGATGCGATGGATTGGTAGCATTACCCCAAGTATGGATGGTATGGCGAGACCATGGTGATGTGACCGGTGAATGAAACAACCCAACCCGATTGTGGTACGGAGGAAAAGTGTCATGTTCAAGAGCGACCTGCTACCATCAAAGTTTTCTTGATTTTCTCCCAATTTTTCCCCAGTCATTGCTGACCAGTACCTCTTTATTTTTGTCAAGCTTGAGGAGGATAACATATGCTTGTTCTATAACCTGCCCTTCGGGCAAGCCCATCGCTATGTTTTAACGAGCTTAGCGATAGTGAAACTCGTTCTCGTCTAAAGACAAGTTTGTCGCTATTTAGTGATTTTAACGAGTCTAACGACAAGGATAACTCGGTCCTTTTCATTTTTAGAGAGTCTGAAAAGGTACATAAAGTTAACTCCAAAAGTCCTTTTTCGTCATCTAATCCCTTAAGTCCAAAAAAGTATAAAACAATACAGAAGGGATGAATTTTCGATAGTTTTAACGAGCCGAACAAAACAAGCGCTCGATCTTTTTGTGCAATAATCCCTCAGGTCCAAAAAGATTAAAATCTAGAGGAGGGATAGCTCTTCCAGTTGCTTTAACGAGCTGGAAGGCCAAAACTCGGCAATCTTTTCATATTTTACGAGTCAGTTGAAAAGAGCTTAAAGAAGACTCGTCTTTTGAGGAACGAGTGATGAACAGGGTTAGCAGCTGATTCCAGGTACAGGTTGGAATTTTCCAATCACGGCAGTGTCACAAGGATGGCTAGGTGAAATCACTCTTCGCAGCTGTTCCTCAAAATGGGTAAACAATCATATGGAGGTGAACGATCGGCCAAATGAAAAGTGGAGGTGACGGTGCGAACACGACCAAGGCTTTTATGGCAGATGAGGTTACATACACAATGGTTATTTACCGGGATAGGTTCATTTTTTAACGAGCTTGAATGCGCCAAAACACTGCTCGGACTTATGTTTATTTTTTAACGAGCATGAACTATGTGCTAAAACTGCTCGGATCTTGCGTTTATTTTTTAACGAGCATGAACTTTATGCTAAAACTGCTCGTTTATACCAGTCATATGATAAGAGTGTCTCATTGGAGATGCTATTTTTTATGGAGCTTCACCTCACGTAAGCTTTGCCCCAGATCCTTTCGTTATGCAAGTTCGGAAACGACTAATCCTACGAGTTTAAAGGGTTAGAGGTCCTAAAAATTTAAAAAATAAATAGCCGTCCCTTGCTAGCACTCCAAAAGGTTTGCATGCCCCCAGGCATAAAGTACGATTTCAAGGTTACCTCTACTTCACTTCCGTCAAAACATTTGTTTCAATGAGAGAGGCCTACCTCTTTCAGGTTACCCAAAGATTGTCTCGTTCGCGGCTACGAATAAAACACTTCTTCGGTGATGTCTACCAACGGTGATCGACGACGATCGCCAACTCACATAACTTTGACAAAAGAATCTTATTCTAGAACAACCCCTCTTCCTCTACGGACGGGGTACGGACTAGTCATATTCTCCCGCGGAAACCTACTCTATACCCAAAGTTTCCCTGCCAAAGCAGACCAGGACGCATGCCCCCTGGGTTCCAGTCATATCCTCCTGGATTACTCGCGCTCATCAGGAGGACGGACCGTGGGTTGAGACACTTCTTGCGTGAACAGACCATTTAGGGATGGTATATGACTATTTTCGATGCGTGATCCGGGGAATGAAAGTTGGTCCATGAGCTTGACCATTCTTCCTTCATGCGGAAAACACATTACTCTAAAGAGTGATGAGACGATGGCTCCCATGCAATATATATAGTCTCGTCCAAGGAGTAGGTTATAATCCAAGGGTCCTTGAACGACCATCACGTTCATTTGAACGGTCTTCCCTTTCAATGTTATGGGCACATTGGGGAGGATCCCTAAAGGTCGACTATTTCCTTTGTCAAAGCCTGATAGATTTCTCATTTCAGGCAAAAGCGCTGGCGAACCAAGCGCTTTCCAAGAAATAGAGGAAAGGATACTCACAGATGCCCCTTCATCAATAACTGTACCAGCCATTACCATTCTGTATATTTGGACAATAATTCTGAATGGTATGCTAGCTGGCAAGCGGGGTCTGCCTAGTTGGTTCCAGTCAAAGGACACAACCAGGTTGCTTGGTGGTGGGACCGAGTATACGGCCGGATATCGCTCTGATGAACTTCCTTCCTGCGATAAAGGAATGGTGGCATTGCCCCCTTGATCATCAGAGTCAGTGCTAATGAAGAGAATTTGGACGGTGTCGTCTTTATTCTCCTCTGTGATGGTGTCATTCGAAGATAGAGCCTCTGAAGGCAAAACCGGGTCAACTACCGTTTCAACCTTTAGACTTTCGTCAGGTATGGATTCAGACGGTTCATCTTCAATGACAGGTGCTTCGGCTGACCACCTGGGCGGGTCAGTCGGATTCTCAACTAGCGAGGGACTTGGCAGGAGTCTTTGATATCCAGGAGGAAGATGCGCTCGTAAAATCGGGCGATCTTCCAGAACTCTTTTTGCCTCATCTAAGAAGGGACAACGGTGGATGGCGTGATCGCCTTCACACAGTCTGCAGGGAAATTTAGCTTTCCCGCTCTGTCCTGGGGCTTCACTCCCACTAGTTGACGGTGAGCAGTCGACATGGCTATCAGAGGTCGATGCTACCGAATTGTGCAAACGGGGGGACCAGTCTCTTAGTATCCGGGGGATACAGGGACAATCTCTATGGAAGTGGTCTCCCTTGCATATGACGCATGGAGATTTAGGCCTTACGAGTGCTGTGTGTGGATTTTTGTCAGATGACACTTGTTTGCCCCCAGTCGCCTTAGGCTCCTTCTTCTTCTTTTCTTTCTTCTTCTTCTCCTTCTTCCCCTTAGGAACCCGGTTTTTTTACCGACCAGTTCCGTCAAGCGAAGAGGAAGGAGGAGAGGAAGATGAAGTGGAAGGCTGGTGGGAAACTCTTGTCTGATCTAACTGTTGACTCGACTGTTCAGGAATGGTGGTATTCTGAATGACATTGGTTGAAAAGAGCCAGACTGGTAGGCCAATTGTCAATCCTGGAAGCGACAATGTGGCCATGTGGGGCGCACCAACATCTCCCCAAGAGGAGAAGGGACTAGGATTTCCACCAAGGGGAACTCCTTGGTTGGTGTGCTCCATCCTTTCAACCTAAAGATCAACGCGGGAATAAAGGGTGATTGTTCCGTTTAAACTAAATTGTTAACGACGCTTTAGACACAACTTGCTTTTTCACTTTTAAAGAGTCGAGAAAAAGCTAAAGATGACTCTAGTCTCCTTCGATGTTTTAACGAGCCCGAAGTGACAAATGCTCGGATGGACTTTTTCTGTTATAGAGTCTGAAAAAGGCCAAAAGGAACTGCTCTGGAGATCTAGGCAGAGGGTGTGCCAAACTTTTCGCAAAACCGCAGAATACTTTTTAAGGTACGGGCGGTCGATCTTCGTGAATGCTGTGTTCACTGCATTGCGATCAGTAGGGCGGCCGACACGGCTTCCTAAGGATAAAGGATATATGCCTATAGGGGTCTCCCAATATATACGCGACGGTACGTGGGAGCACAATCCGTACTAGTGCTATCGTCCCTCAGGAGGAATCACCCACCTTCCACGAGATCGACAGTCACTAGGCTTAACGACGCCGGAACACGTCTCTAGCCTAGACCTCTATGTTGTGCGTTATGTTGCAAAGCGTTGTTAGGTTCATTCAGTTTATTTTAAGTTGATCTTTTTAGAAGTTTGTCTTTCAGGATCACCACGAGATGTATGGTACAATTCCTAAATGCAGTCTAAGATGATAAGCAAGCTTTATAATCTTTTCAACTTTGAAAATCCTAGCTACTAAGGGAAAAGAAATACACTATCTTTTCTCAAAGAGCAATCAACACACTCTAATGCACTCTTTCCTAAATCAATCATGCAAACTTATCAAAATGCAAATGCACAATGTAGGTGTTTGTTTTCCGCTTTCTTAGTATAAATGCCTACAAAGAAAGCTTTTTGTACAACTTTGAATTTGCTTTTAAATGACAGATACAAACAAGTTTACTTTTTTCGAAATCAACAAGGGTAGAAGAGATTACAATCACTTTGCGATTTTCGAAATGAATACTTGTTTCGACACTTAAAAGAGACAAACTCAAACCAATAAGCAAAAGCAAATGTATAATCAACTGCAAACAGCCAATGAACTCTCTCCTAAGATCACAATCAATCAGATCTGAATCAAGGGCTACAGGATGATTATTTCACTCAAGCAAAGGAAAACTGTAAATGACGCCACAAACACATAAAAACACTTACAGTCTTTTTGTACAAAAAGGAGGCAGAATTCAAGCAAAGAAAAGGGGTTATCAGACTGGTACCTATGCTGGTTAAAGGCTGCAAAAACAGAGATCAAAACAGGGCAACAGACAGCAGAGAACCCCAGTTGCACAAGGCCAAACTGGTTCAGCGCAAGCTCAACACTGTGAGTTTGACATTCAGCGCAGGTAGCCTTCACGGGACCTGCGTTGAAATGCAGACTGCCTTCACAGCAGTTGCGCTGAAGGAGAAACTCTCGTTTCTCTTAGGTTCCGGGTCATAAAATGCTCAAAAATCAACTGTTTCAGGCCAAATCAGAAACACAAGCAAGGTATAATCAAAGGGATGCTTTGAGAGGGTACTAAAGACTATCACAAAGGATCATCAAATCATTTGTGAGTCCATTGTTCAGATCATAGACAAAATCCAGTGAAGGATCAAGGCAGCAACAGTCTACTTTGCAGAAGCAGTTCGATTGTTGCTGTTGAGTCTATGAAACAAACAATGATGTAAACACAAATAAAATGACTAAAACAAATCTCCCCAGCGGAGTCGCCAATTTGTTGTGGGGAAAAATGCCTATGCAGGACGATCCTATCCACCTAAGGTGTGACAGTGCCTTAGCAACAAACAGATACAGCTATTCTGGTTTCTTCCTTTATGAAATGTGAAAGAGGGGAGATCAATAGACTTACCGTTGTCTTCCGTTTGTCCCTCGATCTAGATCCTCTTCTCTTTGGGTGTTCACAGCTACTTGCCTCCTCGCTCGTCCAAGAGAACAACTACTTGATTCCAGCGAGATCACAAGAGAACAGCTACCTGTGACAAGAGAACAGCTACTTGCGACAAGAGAAGAACACAACACAAAGGCAAATATTCATATTCATAAATGATTCAGGATTAGAAGTAAATCAAATACACTAATGCAATCATACAAAATACACCAGCATATAGGAAAGAACCAAGATAGCTTTATTGATTGATAACAAGGTTCAGGAAGAGATACAACCCAGAGGGCTCCAATCTAGCATCTCCTTCCCAGCAGAATGGAATTCCTTCTTCAGCTCCCTTCAAAGCATTAAGCACCCAATGTTTCCAGTCTCAAACCAACAGCAATTCTTTGCAATAACAAAATTCCAGCCTCTAGATCTCATGGAGGAGAGATCTATATATAGTTATTTTGGAGAGAGGATGAGTCAGCTTGAGATCTGACTAGTGTCCTCTCCCTCTCTCAGTTCTTGAGTCCACTGGGAGGTTCTTTCTTCCACTTGGAGATTTGGAACCTCTTACTCATCACCAGTCGAATTCCCTGAGGCAAGTGTCATTTTGGAAGCTTCCTGAGCATTGACACCTTGAGGAATGAGCCTGCCACTTGTCCAAACTCGCTCAGCGCAGGTAGCTAGTGTTGGAGTTGACATTCAACGCAGGTAGCCAGTGTAGCGGTTGACATTCAGCGCAGATGCTCAATGGAGCAGTTGACATGATCCTGAATTGAATTGTTTTTGAGCAGTTTCAGGTGGAGAACTTCTGTGAATTGTTGTGGTTGGTTTGCCTTGTTCCTCTAGGGGTAGGAACAACATGTTTAGGGACTTTGGATCCCTTGATTATGGACATTTCATGCTCAATGCTGTAAGGCACAAAAATGTCTATAACATTGCGGTAGATTATTTTACTAAGTGGGCCAAGGTGATGCCTACATTCGAGGCAGACGGCAAGACAGCTGCAATTTTCATGTTCAATCATATAATTGCTAGGTTTGGTGTCCCACAAGCGATAATCACTGATCATGGGCGTCATTTTCGAAACGTTATGATGACCGAACTTACAGGCCAGCTTGGTTTACGTCACGATAGTTCAACTCCTTATTATCCACAAGTGAATGGTCTGGTTGAATCCATCAACAAAGTTTTAGTTATCATGATCCGACGAATCATTGGGATTCATCGGTCGAATTGGCACAACATGCTATTTTCAGCGCTTTGGGCATACTGAACTTCAGTAAAAACATCAACAGGGTTCACTCCTTTCCAACTAGTCTATGGTTTGGAAGCTGTGTTACCCATTGAATGTGAAATCCCGTCACTGCAAATGGCCATCGAATTACTTCCAGCCACTTTCAAAGAGGAAAAGCGTTTGTTATACTTGGCTCAATTAGATGAGAATCGACGTGATGCTGCATTGGCGATCGAGACTCATGCAAAACGAATGAAAGCTCAGTATGATCGAAATGTGACCCCTCGAAATTTTTCGGAAGGGGATCTAGTCTTAGTTTATGATCAAGCTAATGATAAATTAGGCGCTGGAAAATTCGTTCTTATGTGGCATGGTCCCTATGTTGTCAAGCGAAAGCTAGCCAAAGGGGCTTATGAATTGGTAGACTTTGATGGGGACTCTTTGGGTAAACCCAGAAATGGCCTTTACTTGAGGAGGTATTATGCTTAAAAGAATGGGGTATGGAGATTTTTAGTTAGGATAGTTTTTCTTTCTAGCTTGTGTGTTTTAGTTTAAAAAGTGTGCTTAGCTTAGAGAGTGTTTTTCCCTTCATTATTCCTGCTTATCTTGGTTTTACTCTTGATATTGCAGATGTCGATGCCTCTCCAAACATACATTGGATTTGTTGATGGTGCTTGTCGTAATACACAGAACATCTCTTCCGCAGCTTGGGTTATCTATTCGCCCTCTGACGAGTTAGTTTCTATGCATGGGGTAAGCCTCGGTCAAACAACAAACAACATTGCAAAGTATAGTGCAGTGATTGAGTTATTGTCTGAATCTATTTCATTTGGGATTCGGAGTTTGATAGTGAGGTTAGATTTTGAACTCGTTGTATTACAGCTTAATAGAGTGTATGCCATTAGAAATCCAGTGTTATTAAGATTATTTTTGAGAGTGCGTCTCTTGGAACGTGAGTTTGATTACATTGAATATTAGCATATTCCAAGGTCTTTAAATACATTAGCAGATGCAATTGCTTCTCGAATGTTAAATAGACATTTGCAATAATCATACATGTAAATTTAAAACCATTCCATAACATGTTTTACAAGATAAGCCTGTAATAGTGATATATATATAGGAGTGTGTCAAAAAATACATCGTCTTCGATCATAGGTTGAAAAACACCTTATGATCGGAAAAAATGATAAGTACAAAAAGCAAAATGTCACATGTGCCCACAATAGGTGATCATCCTATCACTGGTGATGATCTCTATAAGAAACCACTGCACGGGCCACCTTACAAAGGAACCTCCTAAAAGGTCTCGGGACTCCAATCACATAGCGCTGAAGTCGACGAGGAATGTCGTCTATAGTGGTCTCAGGAATATCTCCTGTCAAGCGCTTGAGATGACCCTCGAGCTCGGCCAAAACCTCTGCCGATTTGTCCTGTGGGGCTGGCGCGGGTGCAACTGGTTGCCTCCTCTCGAAAGGCCGGAGAGCAGCTGGTCGCTGTGGACCCACATCTGCATTTGAAATTTTTACTATCAGTTTTGAGATGATGGAAAAATAAAAAAAAAATTAAAATAGGAAAAAGTTGGAAAGGATCTTACCTGACTCGTCCCACTGCTCTCCTGGTGGAAGAGCCATGTCTGGGTCACCACGAAAATCTATCCCAACTTAAGGGAAGTCCTGAATGGAAAAGACCTGGTTTTCCAACCATTGGAAATACTCAGGTTTGAACCGAGCAACTTCTGTCCTCTCGTCGGGTGACGGGCCATGACTGCGACCCATCGCATCAGTTTGGGCTCTCGAGGAAGCCCAGCTCCAACAGTAAGGTGCTGTGGGATCAACATAGGAACCCTCTCCAGGCCAAAACTCACGACCAAAGCCCCATAACCAAAGGTCTTTAGTCGTCCGCTCTTGGCCTTGGTCAGTTGGCCTTTCACATTGGCCAGCACAGCATTGCACCAGTTGAAGATGGTGCCTCGAAAGCAATCAACTGCCATACGCATCTGGGATCTGGTGGCAATATGTAATGTGGCAGCTCCGCAAAGTCTGGTGACAGTAAACGCAATCACCATGAGCTCAGGACGGGATATGGTCTTTATGTCTATCCCTTTGTCTCTAACCTGGCTATTGCAGTACTCTAGCCGGAGGCTATCGACAAACTGGCCACCTGGCCTAGTCCCGTGCAGAGTCAAGTCTTCGCCTCTCTTAGGAAAACTAGTCAAGAAATAAATGTCCGCCGGCTCGATTTCGAGCCAGTGGCCGCCAATGAAAAAGCACTAGTCCTGTATGCTCCATCTGTCAACCAGCCACTGTAAGAAATCCACCTGAGCCCTCATGCCAGGAATGGTCCAGAATTTGTATAGTCCGCATGCCCTCAAAGCATCAAGTGAAGGTTGATGATTCCATGCGGCAGTATCCACGTCCTCATCCTCTCGTTTACGCCAATCTAGCATGATATACTCTTTGCATCAAGTATAAAGATTAATTAAATTGCTAGAAAACATTTTGATTGGTCCATTTTTGAGAATTTTTGGGTTCAAAACCCTTGCGGCGGGGTACGCACCCTCCAAGTTAGACACAGTGTGTGGGTCCGCACTTTGTCCACACAGAAGGTGCGGACCCCGAGCTTTTTCCCAATGGAGAAAAAGTTGGGGTCCGCGGGTTCGCAATGGTAAACCTGCGAACCCTCGTGTGCAGGTTTTGCGCCTAAAAACCCTCCCAAAAAATGAAATGAAAGACTAAATCAAAAAACTAAACGGTTAAAAATGAAGAGTAGGATGATGTGGATTACCTGGAGAAGACGGCGCTCGATTCCGACGGTTAGATTTTCCACAATCTTCACGAGAAGTTTTCTAAGCAAAAGCACTATTTTCTCACCCAAACTCAAACGGTAAAAATGAATCGACAAAGGCCCTTTTTATAAATTTTTTGAGTAAATAAATCTCAAATTTGTTTATGTTTCACTTTGAAAAGGTATTTTGCAACGCTTTTATCCACTTCAAACAGGTATGAGTAATGTTTGTGTTTTTGTGCAGAATAAAGGATTATTCAGGCGAAATCTATCATTTTCGACAAAAAAAACATGTAGAGTCATCTTTAAGCTCTTTTCTAACTCCTAAAACATAAAAAGATTGCCGAGTGTTTCTTTTAAACTTGTTAAAACGGAATTAAAAGACGGTCCACTTACAGCTCTTTTCCGACCGTAAAAACATGAAAAGATTGCCGGATTTTTGTCGTTTCGAATTCGATATTGGTTATAAAACGACGTGCCATTGATCGCTTTTTTACTTTTTCGGGTCAAGGGAACTAATAACAAAAAGTCTCCTTGGTCGTAAAAGATCAATCGGTTCTCTCAAGTATTATTTTATACTTTTTCGGGCTTGGGAGACACAAATTTACGAAAAAGGTCAACCCTGGAGTCTTCTTAAGTTTTTTCAGACTCTCTAAAATTGAAAAACGCCGAGTTTCTCCTATACTGGACTCGTTAAAATTTCACAGTAAAGGACCTGTTCAAATACAAACAGGAACGAACCACTCCTTAGGGTTCGAATTTAAACTAAGTTGGACTCATCCGAAGGATGAGCTTATAATCAAGCAAATGTTATCCTCCTCAAGCTTGTCAAAAATAAAGAGGTACTTGCTAGAAATGGTGGGGGAAAAGAGAGAAAAATGAATCTGTTTGTCATACTTTGTAACCAATCTTGAACACGACACTTTTATTCACCTGGGTTGGGAAATCCTTTGCCTAACAGTTGATCAAACCACATTGAAAGTCTTCAGCCGGTTTCTGGATATTAACTTTGGGTCAATTGTCACCAAGCCATCTATCGTGTCGTTATGTGTTCAAGAGGTCACTGCCAATAAGCTATTCATATGCAAAATATCTGTCATCCATCTTGACCATCCCTGAGTCAGTCCTTGCAACTAAATTTCTTCAACTTGATCTATGATTTTGTGTTGTGGGCTTGCCTACAACGGATCACTTTCTATCGACATTAGCACATTATCTAGAAAGATGATCTAGGAATCGTCAGTACGTTGAGATCTGCATGCCTCAATGGCAGGTTTCTTGCCTTTGACGACAGTTTACATCATTGACTTCCGATCAAAGGATTCCGCGACATGTTCGACATCAACACATTTATTCACATCTCATGGATTGTACTGGGTACTTTGAGAGCCATTGACATCACTGGTGGTTTCTCTCACACTTGTTAACAGTTTACATCATTGACTGGTAATCAAGTGGTTTCTACCATGTTCGACATCAACACATTTATTCGCATGGATAGAATCGTACTATTTCGAGAAGTAGAAATGAAGACCCTGGATCTAGTTTCCACTATCCAGGCTGCGGGGAATTTTGTATTCATTGTGTTGTGGACTATTTATAAACGGATGGCTGCGTCCATACTGTGTTCACACGAGTCTATACTTGTGATGTCTTACAAGATCATTCCTATATCAGAGCAGTAGATAGCTTTCTAGTTAGTTTTGATCTGAGTATGGGAATGCCTACCTCAGCGATGATATGATCTCATATATATATCTTGCATTGAATGTTTTTACAGGTTCCGACCGGGCTCTCCACAAGATGATCCTCGAAATGATAAAGTACTTCACTCTTCCTATATGATAAATGAAATCCTCATCTACTACAGACTTCGCACTTTAGGGGGCAATCTGTTACATAAAAATATCGTCACTATGATTATTTACAGTTAGTATGGGTCTATCATCACTTGTACTGTCCTCCTAAGCAAGCCTAAGACCTCAGCTCTTCAAATCAAGCTTTGGAAATGGGAGAAAGACATTAAAAATCAATGTAACTCTGGTTCCGCACTTTCTCTGATGGTCACCTGTGGTCCCGCACCTTCTGTGTACAAAAGCTGCGTACCTACCCGCTCTGTCCCTAATGGTGTAGGTGCGGACGCCTCTGAAAGTCAAAAGGCATAAGTTTTATCTTAAAAAACTCACTTTGGGTTAATTCTAGAGTTTTCTAGAAGGAATTTTGACGTGGATTGTTCGCTCTGAGATGGTTAGTGCATCCCAAAAGAGAAGGAGCTAATCCCTTGACTAAAGGAGCTATCCTTTGAAGGAGGGCTTTATCCCTTTGAAGGAGGACCTAGTAACTTCCCTCCATTGCACTATAAAT
Organism: Pinus tabuliformis; assembly: GCA_031772625.1. Taxonomy (NCBI): domain Eukaryota; kingdom Viridiplantae; phylum Streptophyta; class Pinopsida; order Pinales; family Pinaceae; genus Pinus; species Pinus tabuliformis. The sequence goes on from CM062813.1 coordinate 323,814,088, forward strand.
ACAGGCATTGGGGTGAGGACTAGAGAGGTTAGAAGCTGAACATTTTGAGGGTAAATGCTGGTGAAATTAAGACTCTTTGGTTGAGCTTGAGAGGAGAGATCACATACCTCTTGGTTCCATTGGAGAGTGAGTGAAACTTGTCAAAGTAGAGGAGACATATTGTTGGACCCTGGGAGGAGCTTGTACAGCGTCAAGGCAAAGGTTGTAAAGTTCTTCTTCTTTTGAATTAATACAATCAAACTCATTTTTCTCAACAAGTATCTTATGTTATTTGTTTCATGGATTCCTTGACTTTCATGTTAAATATGTTTTATGCAATTGGTTTTTCAGGTGCTATTTAATTTGTTTGCCTTGTTTGTGTTTGCAGATTCACGAAAAGGAGCTCATTTGAATCAAAGGAGCGAGGGCATCCACAAGCTTGCGTTGGACCAAAGGTAGGCCCTAAAAACACTTGTTTGCTATTGTTTATTGAAGCATATTTAGAGAAAGATAGTGTCTGGTTGGTTTGCTTGTCATTAGGTCTTCTTTAGATTCTATGAAGGTCTATCTTGTCCGCAAGATTGACTCATTCCGTGCGACACCTCAGAATCTGAAGGATGCCATTAAAAAGTTAAAACACTGCTATGAGCAGGAAAAACGTAGACCAGAAATTAAGAGTGACTAGAAGGTAAGGAAAAACACTGGAAATAAGAAGAATTGCCCCAAGAAAAGTTAAAAAAGGAGAGGAAGTAAGAATCCAGCCCCTATGAAACAATTTCATCAGAAAGATAATATTGTTTCTAAGGGAAATACACAACAACCAACTTTAGAGAAAGGAAATATTGAAGGCAGAGAACAATTAAAGTGTTTGACATGTGGTGAAAATCACCAAAAAAAGGGAATGTCCACGCCTTAGAAATGTTGGACCAAAGATTTACAATGCCTAAGAAGCTCACACAATGGGTGATGTAGCTCAAGATTTACCTAGAATTTATATAGTAGTGGATAATCGCTAGGTTGATCATGTCTATGCAAGCCAAGCACACACCAAGCGCGACAACAGAAAGGGATGCATGTTGTTTCAAATACAAGTCTCAAGTGTTGTGAGGGCTAGCAGTGATTTTGAGGATGAAGAAAATGAATTGCTAGAAAGGTACCTAGTTTTGCAGTAGTATGCAGATGAATTCCCAATGGAGGTTCTTGGATTACCTCCTCATAAAGAGAGATATTTCTCTATTGAGTTGGTACCCGTAGTAGCACCAATATCCAAGGTACCATATAACATGACTACCCTTGAGTTGGTTGAGCTAAAATTGCAACTAAAGGAGATGTTGGACAAGGGTTACATAAGGTCAAGTGTGTCACCATGGGGATCCCTGGTACTATTTGTAAAGAAGAAGGGTGGGACCCTTAGATTATGCATTAATTACTAATAATTAATAAGGTGACCATAAAAAATAGGTACCCATTGCCACAATTTGATGATCTCTTTGATTAGTTAAGAGGAGCATTCTTCTCCAAGATTTGCCTAAGGTTAGGATATCATCAAGTTAGGATCAAGGAGGAGGACATTCATAAGACTACTTTTCAGACAAGATATGGACACTATGAGTTTGTAGTGTTACCCTTTGGGATTACTAATTCTCCTATCACTTTCATGTGCTTAATGAATAGTGTGTTACATCCTTATTTGGATAAGTTTGTCATTGTATATGTTGATGACATATTAGTGTACCCAAAGACTGAGGGAGAGCATGAAATGAATCTGGTTGCAGCACTACAATTGCTAAGGGAACAAAAGCTCTATGCAAATCTCAATGAATGTGACTTTTTCCAGTCACATATACACTATTTCGGGCATATTATCTCTAAGGAAGGTATATTAAAGTATCCAAAGAAGATCAAGGCCAAATTGGAGTGGCCAACATCAAAGAATGTGAGTGATGTTAGATCATTCATGGGATTAGCGGGTTATTATATGAGGTTTATCAGAAACTTCTCCATGATAAGACATCCTATCACCTCATTGTAGAGGAAATGAAGGAAATTTTAATGGACAGTTGAGTGTGCAGTGAGATTTGAGCAATTGAAACAATTGCTCACAAATACAACCATGTTGAGGATTGCAGATCCTAACAAGGATTATGTGGTGTGCACAGATGCCTACAAGGAAGGGCTTGGTGGAGTCTTGATGCAGGAAGGACAGGTAGTATGTTATGAGTCTAGGAAATTGAAAGAGCATGAGGTAAATTATGTGACTCGTGATCTAGAATTAGCTAGCATCATTCATGAATTGAAGATGTGGAGGCATTACCTCCTTCGAAAAAATTTACATTTATGATAGACCATAGTGGGCTCAAGTATTTATTTGAGCAACCAATTTGAACACAAGATAAGCTAGATGGTTGGCCATACTTAGCAAGTTTTACTTTGATATCAAGTAAATCAAAGGAAATGAGAACAAGGTTGTTGATGCACTTAGTAAGAGAATTCAAGTGAATTAGTTGGCAACCATAAGCTCTTACAAAATGGAGCTGGTATAAAGGGTCAAGAATGTAGGACAACATGATGAAAAATATCAGAAAATGAGAGAAAAGTTTCTACAAGATTGTGGGTATGAGGAATAACATCTCAATGATGACAACCTAATTAGATTTGGGAACATAATTTATGTGTCAAATGATGATGAATTGAAGAGGATCATAATGAGAGAGTTTCATGCCAAGCCATATTAAGGCCATCTAGGGTACTAAAAGACCCTCACAACCACTAAAAATTTCTACTATTGGTCAAATTTGAAGAAATAAGTGGTTCATTTTGTGGCTAAATGCATAGAATTTTAGCAAGTGAAGGTTACATGCAAGCATCCAGTAGGATTGGTACAAACCATTCCCATTCCGGAATGGAAATGGGAGGTGATCTCTATGGACGCAACTAGCTTATGGATTCCTTGTATATTGGTTAACTTCTAAGTGGCTACTGGGTAGAGGAAGGAGGACCCATGGACTCCCTATTTCAGCTGGTAGTTAATGTATAATCCCTTGAGCAAGATCATCTCAATCTCTAGAATCTTGATAAGGGGTGACAAGTGCAAGTGAGCATTGGTTTCAATTATCTATGGTTGAGTGGAGAGTCATATTCCCAGACTCAATTGCCCAAAACATTCCAAGATAAGTGTTCATATGTGATGTAGGAGCATTCGTCAAAGATTATAAGACCCATGAGCCTTATTTCACATTTACTAAAGGGAGTGTGTTCCCTTAATCATTTTATTTATTTTCCTAAGTTTAGTTGAGTTTGAGGAAATTTTAAATTGTAAATTTAAATTGTGGAGAATATGTCGTGAATGAAGATATTTTAGAGACAGTTGAGTAATCCTAGGAAGAGTGAGGATTTGAGGGATTTAAAAACTTGATTTAGGATTTTGTTTGAGAAAAGAGTGGAGCTAAAGAGATACTTTAGGAGAAAGTGAGAGATTTCTAGATCTGAACTAAATTGGTTCATGAATTCATATCTGTATAAATTGTGATCTTTTGAATAATTAGAAAAAAAGAGCTAGAGGTTAGAGAGTAGAGGAGTGTGTGAGAGGGATATGATGAAGGCCATTTGATTGCATATCAAGCCTATGAATTGTGTAAATTTATTGTGTGATTATAAATTAAAATTTGGCAAAGTTTGTCAAGAAAACCTGTATGTGTATTTATGTAGATTTCTGAAGTATTGAAGGATTTGAACGTAAAATTTGGTATCTTTCTACACCTCTCTATTTTATGCACATGGATGGTCAAACCCCAGATGTTTTTAATTCTCCCTTCAAAATAATTGAAGTTAATTGATTTACAAGTTGAAATCTTGCTTTTCTTTGGTATAATGAGCTTGAAGTATTAGAATACTTTGGGCAATTAACTGTGGAAGACTAAAACCTTTCTGCACCATATTTTTCCTTAGAATTGGACCACAAGTCTATTGTGAACCTTAATTTTATTAGGTGATCTCTTGAGTTTCAGCATTGATTAACAGTGAATGGAAGTAGATTGTTTATTTATTAAGCTGCAAAGGGATAATAGTGACAGTCTAAATCTGCTGGACAAGGAAGAAGCATAGCGGAAGTGCAGAATGCAGTTTCCCGATGGAGAACATGAGATCGTTGTGATTGTCTGATCAGAGTGATCCAATGATGATCGGGTTCAAATTAGTAAGTGTGTTAACCTAGCTCGCAGACCCGATGGGAATTTTAAGCAGAGATTAATTTCTGTGCGATTGTGGCCGTCCATTTAGGGAAGGATCAGATGCATATCACATGTGAACAAGCACGTGATTCAAAATGGAAAAAGGACCCGAAATGATTAGAAGGAGGAGTTAAACTTTTGATGCAGGAGAATTCAACTCAAAAGAATCATTGTATTTTAGTAGACATGGGGGGGTCTTGTGTTTTAAGGAAGTTAGTTTCCTAAGTGTTGAATTAATGTAATTATTAAGGTTTTGAGTGATTTTAATGAGAGAAGCTCTAATAGGGATTTAATTAAGTATGGTGAGGCATATTTGTAAATGTTATCGAATGTTGGAGAACATGAGAGATTTAGGATAGTTGAAATATTTGAGAATTAGTTGTAAAACTTAGATTAGGAATTAGTTCATGATTTTGTGGATTAGAGAGGATCCTTAGAGATAAGGAAGAGATTTTAGGATTTTTTTTTAGAAGTTTATGGACCTAAACTAGGAATTGGTTATATAATCCTTTTGTATAAATGTAAGCCTAAAAGGCATAGTCAAGTTAGATAGTTAGAGGTTTGATTGTAAGCCTATGGGCAGTTAGGAAAACAGAGGCCATTGATACAAAAGATCAGGCCAAGGAGAGAGTTCCTATGTAAATACCTGTTTATTAATACAAACAACTCGAGTCTGAGTTTGTGTGATTGTATGGAGTAATTTAGTTATAATCTGTGTGTGAACTAGAGTAGGTTCCGTGTAACAGAGGTTGCAGGTGGAATTTGAGCATAACACAGAGAAGAGGAATGATATGAAGGATCATAATGGATCTCTTGAATCCATTCAAAGGATCATAGTTGAGATTCAAGAGTGACAGTGATTAAAGTATGTAGAGTTAAGTCCAAGAGGGGTTTGTGTTGTAGGACAACTAAACACCCTAAACCCTAGAAGTAAACGTGCATAGGAGCATCAGATCGTTTAGATCGACAGATATTAATGGCAGAAGATGAATGGCGGAGGAAGAGACTTGGATCGACAGATCGACAGTGATTAGCAACTGCAGGGGTGGGAGAGTATGGGTTTCCTTGATCATGGCTAAAGTCCCGCACTTGCTCCTAGTCGTCAATCTCATATTCAAATCTTAGATCATAGTCAATTGCGGGGGTTAAGGCCATTTCAATCCATGTGCTAGTTGAAGACCCGTAAACCATAGATTTGATGGCCTCTTATATCCAACTAATATCAGGTCATAAAGTGATCAAACGTTAATTTCAAAACCGGACCCGAACATTTATAGATCAAAGATTTATGTTACTTATCAGCTTCGTAAGGGCAGGTAATCCTCCTGCAAGTGCCTCACCCAATATCACCACTGACTGTTGGATCAAGTGTGTCTTGATCAAACGGTGGAGGATCGCCGATTAGTTTCACATCGCAATATTTCATGAGTGGATGAACCTTTACCTTAAGAAAATGTGATTTGCAATGTCTGATGCTCGGGTGTATCATCAACCGTCAGATTGAATGGTAAGATTTATAGAGGAGATTGAAGCTGATAAGACTTGGGTCTAAGTGGACACAAGAAGCTTATCAACGCTAGTTAAGTGATTTGAGTTCCAACACATGAATGGGTTTAAGTGGTGATACGACGCGACATCCTTTGATCTCATGGAGTGAAATCAACGGTGGAGGATAAATGTGATAAATGTAGAGCGTTGGGAAATGTGAAAAGACCATGGATTGGTGGAAAGGTAAGTTTACGTATGCTTTGTGGACTATTTCTATTATATAAGAATTATAATAGAAATAAAGTGGATAAAGGTTTTATGGGTTAAGTTCGAATATAACCAAAGTTAAAGAGTGGGGTTTGGTTATATGCGCGGGGCACAAAGATTAAATAAAGTTTATGAGGGTGTATAAAGTCCCAATGGAAAGGATTAATTAAGGGTCAAACTGTGGTTATTCAAATATAACGTTTCTGCATAAAACTTAATTAAGAACATTAAACCTTGGTTTAAGGAAATTTTCACCATGGATCTGGTGATTAAGGCCTGGGATCAGTGACATGCAATTTTATTTGCATAATGTAGGTATTGGCGGCTTAGCCCGACATCATTTTGGTATTAGAGCAGAATTGTGGTTGAAACAATTGATATCATAAAAGAATAAGGGAATTTTGTGTAAAAGGTCTTTGAGAAATTTAGAACAGAATTATTTTTTTAAGGTGTGTATCTAGGCAGGAGGAGATCAGATTCTGATCTGACAAACAATAGGCACATAGAGATAATGTGTAGAAGAACTTGCAGATGCAATGGAACAAAGGACAATCCATTCAAAGTGCAGGTGAATGGTAGAACAAGATCATGCAAAGATCTTGAAGGTGAGATGATATGTTTTTATTTTAATTTGATTTGAAGATTAGAGAGTGTGTGGTCTTTATATTGATGCACAGGTAGCAGCATAAGAAGGTGATAATATTACAACATCCTAAAGAAAGGAGTTCTCAATTTGTTCCAGAGGAAAGAACCAGAGAAATGCTAACAGATTGAGCTCAGAGGAGAGAATCTTAGTGAGGCATATGTAGTAAGAAGGAGACTTGTTACTGCAGAGGTATTTTTGCAGCTCACAAAGGAAATTCCACAAAGGATGTGGGTAGAATTGCTAAGTAATGAAGGAAGCTGATAAGACTTTCTAAGTGAAAGAAGAGGTGGTCAGAACCAAGTATTTCATTGTGATTGAAATACAAGAGGACAATTGTGTTCTTAGAAGGTGCAGATGAGTTGAAGCCTAGAAGGAGTAGAGAGAAGTGCTCAAAAGAGGTTCCAGAGATAGAGAACCAAGGGCTTGCCAAAAGACCAAGTACAGAGGAAAGCTTGGTGAGGTAAATGGCAGCAAGGAGGACTTGCTATTGTAGAGGCCTTAATGCAGGTCATAGTAAGTGATTAAGGACCTCATGAAGATAAAGAAGGAGGAAATGACTACTGATAGTCATAGTAGAGGTTCTGAGGAAAACCATAGTAGAATAAAAGTGAAGAAGGAGGATGCCAAGGAAAATGGCAAGAGAATGAGTCAAGAGGAGCTTGATAAGGAAATTGTAGAGATAAAAGAACAACTCGATGCATTAAGGAGGATACTGGAGGAAAGCTAGAGACAAGGTTGGGTCTTGAGGAAAAGGGCAGTGAAGTGGTCTAAGTTACAGAGAAGGCTACAACAGAAGCAAGTAAAGTGGCTGATGGAAAAACTCAGAGAAGCTGAGTTGGAAATGGAAGTTTCCATTTGTGAACTAGAGCAGGGTGAAGTTTTGGGTGAAGAAGAAGGAATTATTGATGATTTTCTGAACTATTGGACAAATGCAGACCAGCAGGAGAATGTAAAACCTTATATTGTTGAATCTAATAATTTTGATGTGATTACAGGTTTTGCAGAGGATGAGAAATCTTTTGAAGCTATCAAAAGTATGGAAGAGTATCTTTCAGAAGATAAAAACTTTGAAGTAAAGAATGATGGAGAATGTCTCTTGAATGAGAAAAGCAGTGAATTATTGTGGCAGAAAGAATTTAGTAATACATTGATGTTTGAAGCTGTGACAACACAGGAAAAATTTCTTGTGAAAGGAGATGAAATTCAGTTTGAAGAACTGATATGTGAAGCAATAGTTGAGATTGTTGAACCTTGTAATTTTCAAACCGATAATTTGTGTATAAATGTAGGAATCATAAGTAATGATGAAGTACTTATGAAGTGTCACAGAGAAATTGAGTTGTTGGAGTATTTTCTGGGAAATTCAGAGTATGACAGTGTGATTGCAAAGGAAGGAGTTCACTATAGTGGACAAGAGAAAAAAGACATCATTAAAGCAGATGATCTAGAGGGGAGACTAACTGGTAGTCTTGAGAGTACATTAGAGAATTCTTTAAAGAGGTTGAATTAGCATACTGATGTGCTGATAGAAGAGGAGAAATCAGAGAAGCATACTGAAGTGTTGCCAAAGGAAGAAGAGGCACTAAGGCCTTATGTTTTTTATTTTAATAATTATTTTGTGAGTGCAGGTTTAGTTGCAGATGTTGGAGGAAATTTGGCACAGATGAGCAGCCAAGTAAAGATGGTAGAAGAGGATTCTGTGGAAGAATTTAATCCATGGAAGAGAGATGTTCAATTGTTGGAAAGAATACTGGTAAGTCAGGATTCAATGCAGAAAGAGATAATCATGAAGGAGGGTAAGGATGAAAGAGAGGCAAGAAAAGTAAGAATAAGTGGAAAAAGAGTAAGAGTAAGAATTTGACAACTTCAAAGAGAAGAACAACAATTTGAAGAGCTAGTGAACAAGAACAACAACTTGAAACAAAGAGAAAGAGGTAACAATAAGTGGCAGAATATGGACCAGTCCAAGGATGTGCTAGAAATGGAGATTGAAGAATTATGGCAGTTGATGATGAAATAGTCCATATGGAGAAGATTGACAGTAGCAGGAAGGATGATCAATCAGAACTTGAACCTGATTGACAAGGAGAGGAAGATGAAATAGAAGACAACAAACATACAGTAGTAGAAAAGGTGCAGAGAATTCAGACAACTACAAAGTAAAGTTTGGGACCTGGAGGTTTTCTATCAACATATGAAGACACATGATCAGGAGATCATGAATGTTTTCTACTTTGGGAGTCTGATGCAGGAGAATTCAGCTCAGAAGAATCATTGTATTTTAGTAGACATAGGGGGGTCTTGTGTTTTAAGAAAGTTGGTTTCCTAAGTGTTGAATTAATGTAATTATTAAGGTTTTGAGTGATTTTAATGAGAGAAGCTAGAATAGGGATTTAATTAAGTATAGTGAGGCATATTTGTAAATGTTCTCGAATGTTGGAGAACATGAGAGATTTAGGATAGTTGAAAGATTTGAGAATCAGTTGTAAAACTTAGATTAGGAGTTAGTTCATGATTTTTTGGATTAGAGAGGATCCTTAGAGATAAGGAAGAGATTTTAGGATTTTGTTGAGAAGTTTATGGATCTAAACCAAGAATTGGTTATAGAATCCTTTTGTATAAATGTAAGCCTAAAAGGCATAGTCAAGTTAGATAGTTAGTCAAGTTAGATAGTTAGAGGTTTGATTGTAAGCCTACGGGCAGTTAGGAAAATAGAGGCCACTAATACAGAAGATCAGGCCAAGGAGAGAGTTCCTGTGTAAATACTTGTTTATTAATACAAACAACTCGATTCTGAGTTTGTGTGTGTGTGTATGGAGTAATTTAGTTATAATCTGTGTGTGAACTAGAGTAAGTTCTGTGTAACAGAGGTTGCAGGTGGAATTCGAGCATAACACAGAGAAGAAGAATGATATGAAGGATCGTAATGGATTTCTTGAATCCATTCGAAGGATCATAGTTGAGATTCAGGAGTGACAATGATTAAAGTATGCAGAGTTAAGTCTAAGATAGGGTTATGTTGCAGAAAAACTAAATACCCTAAACCCTAGAAGTAAGCCTGCACAAGAGCGTCGGATCATTTAGATCGACAAATATTAATGGCAAAAGAAGAATGGTGGAGGAATACACCTGGATCGTCAGATTGATGGTGATTAGCAACTGCGGGGGTAGGAGAGTATGGGTTTCCTTGATCGTGGCTGAAGTCTCGCACTCACTCCTAGCCATCGATCTCATATTCAACTCTTAGATCACAGTCAACTGCGAGGGTTAAGGCCGTTTTAATCCGTGTGCTAGTTGAAGTCCTGCAAACCATAGATTTGATGGCCTCTTATATCCAACGAATATCGGGTCATAAAGTGATCGGACGTTAATTTCAAAACCGGACCCGAACATTTATAGATCAAGGATTTATATTCCTTATTAGCTCCATAAGGGCAAGTAATCCTCCTACAAGTTCCTCACCTGATATCACTGGTGACCATTGGATCAAGTGTGTCTTGATCAAACGGTGGAGGATCATTGATTAGTTTCGCATCGCAATATTTCATGAGTTGATGAACCTTGACCTTTAGAAAATGTGATTTGTGATGTGCAATGCTCAGGTGTATCATCAACCGTCAGATTGAATGGTAATATCGACAGAGGAGATTGAAGCCGATAAGACTTGGGCCTGACCAGACCCGAGAAGCTTATCAACGCAAGTTAAGTGATTTGAGTTCCGGTAGATGAATGGGTTTAAGTGGTGATATGATGCGACAACCATTGATCTGATGGAGTGAAATCAACGGTGGAGGATGAATGCGATAAAGGTAGAGCGTCAGGAAATGTGCAAAGACCGTGGATTGGTGGAAAGGTAAGGTTTACATATGCTTTGTGGAGTATTTCTATTATATAAGAATTATAATAGAAATAAAGCGGATAAAGGTTTTATGGGTTAAGTTCGAATATAACCAAAGTTAAAGAGTGGGGTTTGTTTATATGCATGGGGCATAAAGATTAACTAAAGTTTATGAGGGTGTATAAAGTCCTGATGGAAAGGATTAATTAAGGGTCAAACTGTAGTTAGTCAAATATAACGTTTCCGCATAAAACTTAATTAAGAACATTAAACGTTGGTTTAAGAAGGTTTTCACCATGGATCTGCTGATTAAGGCCTGGGACCAGTGACATGCAATTTTATTTGCATAATGTCGGTATTGTCGGCTTAGCTCGGCATCAACTTCATTGGGTTCTGGTCATAAAAGTCAAAGAGATCACAGTCATTTCGGTGATTGCTTGGCGTTGGAGATTTCCATGACCTATTGATTGTTGACCATTTCCAATTGATTGCTGAGGCGATATTGGCTTGGATTTGCAATGTTGGCTCTACTCAGATTGGATTTCTAATCGGTCAAATTGTTTTAGCACAAATCTGATTAACGATGTTGGATTTCTTGTTTTACAATAAGAGCCTTGTTGTGTGGAGTGGAGGAAATGAAAATTTACCTAAACCCATGTACCCTACCATAATTAGTGGAGCTCTACCATCACTAGAGGTGAAAGATGTAGCTTTGCTGGATCATAAGTGGTATCGGAGCCAAATAAGTCTTTGGAATGATCAAAAAGACATTTGAGATACCAGCATGTTAAAACAATTAAATCAAAATCATAGCACAAAGGATACTAAGATCAAAATGAGGGAATAGTGAATCCTCTAGTGAAGGTTTGGTAAGAATATTTATTTTGATGATTTTTACAGAGACTTGTTTTGAACGTCTGAAGAACAAAAAAGGAGTGAAATTTCAGAGGAGAAGATGTTTTCCTTATAGGCAGTTGAATTTTCCATATTTGAAGTCAGTGCTTAGTAATGTTTAAATGTAAGTTGATTGAATTATTGGTTTTGAATCTAAAGTCAAATAGAGGAGTGGTTTTTTGTGGCATTGAATTCAGTTAAATGATTTGAGGAATTTTGTGGAAAATTGAAGAATGAATGAAGATTGTTTAAGTATTACTAAAGACAATGATATTGATGGTTGAAGGAATAGTTAGATTGAAGACTGGATTCGATATATCTGAAAGAAGAGCCACTACAAGGATTGAAATTTTAAATTTGTAGAAGCAAGACAAGATTTTCTTACAAAAACATTGTCAGAAGAAATTTGTAGTGTCTGTCATGAATTTTATAAATATTGTTGAAGTTCAGATTGAATCTTAATTGATCTTAAAAGTTGAAGTGTTCATTATGAAAAGTAAGATGGGAATTAGTTTTAAGATATATTTGAAGAAAATTGGCAGGTTTGGAAGGATACTTGATGAATCTTGAGGTAAGATTATGCAGGTCAAGGGAAGCAGTAAAATTGCTGAAAGATAGAATGAGCTATAGTAGCATCGTAGCACATGAGATATGTTAAAGAAGATGAAGCAAGAAGAACTCTCAGATGAATAAAAGGTGGTAGTACCCAACAGTAAAATGAAATTACTGAAGGTAAAGGGAAGTGAGCAATTGAAGATGCAACAACCAACATCTTTGGAAGCTGAGTCGGAGTGCTCAAGGAGAAGAAAGGGTTCTAGTGCAGAGAACCTGGAAAAGAAAGGATACCAAAAGGATGATTTGGTATGGGTAACAACTAATAGACTTGTTACAGAAGAGAGAAGGGCTAGTTGCAGCTCACTAGTGAACAAGGAAAGTTCACCAAAGAAAAAAAATGAATTTGACTATTGCTAGTCATAACAAGGGTATAGAGGAAAGTCACAGATAGAGAGAAAAGAGTGCCGAAGAAGTTGGACTCAAAAGAATAAGGAAGAAATTGACATAGAGGTGGCTAAGATAAAGACAAAACTCAGTCATTTTGAGAAGATGAGACAAAAAGGAACTAGAGAAGAATGGGAACACGGATTTTATGTGGGAAACATATTTAAGTGGCCTATCAGCGAATTATTTGCTAAGAAATTAATACTCTGAACAGTTGAGAATGAAAGAATAGAATCCATTTGTGAACCAAAGAAAGGACCTATCCTTGGGGAAGGAGACAGTGATGAATAGATGATCTTTACAGATCAACATAAGAGAAAGGCACTGGTAGCATCTTCACAGACAAGAGAGTGTCATAATTTTGGAATTAATTATTTGTGTGAATGTAAATTTGTAGGTAAGAAACCTAATGAATTTGAGCTTGTGCATGAAAAAGCGAAAGAGGCAGAGACAAGAAAAACACAAAAGGAGATTCATAAAGAAGTTCAAGACTTCAATTGGTGGAGAAAATTAAAAGGTATAAGTGAATGGTTGTGTCTTCTCTTATTAAAAACTTATTGGATCATGTTTGAAGGAATATTAACATGGATAGAAACCCAATGGAAAATGGACAGAGAAAAGGAAATAAATGCATTGCAGATTTGTGAAGTGAAGAGAAGAGAAGCTAACACAGAGAACTCAGCTCAAAAAGTTAAGTCAAGGAAAACTTTGAAGGATCAAAGTCTTATCATAGAAGAGAGAAAGACATTATTGTCTTACTTGGATAAACTGAGTGATGGAGAGAATTGTGTAGAGCAGAAAGGTATTCTACAAACCTATGATGAAGTTTCCAAGCATAGTCAAGAAGTTGCAGTCCAAGAAGTATTCTTTGATGAAAAAGAAATCAGAGATGTTGAGGAATAATTTCTCAATAACTTAGTGAACTATCAGAATAGTTCAGAGAAGCATGAAGATCTAATCACTGAGGCTTCAAATGAAGAGCCTTGTATTTTTGAAACTGATATGTTGTGTATGTTTTTAGGTAATGAATGACAATTGGATAATTTGCTTATGCATGTTGATGAAGAAGTGAGATTACTGGAAGAAATGGCTGGATTAGAAAAGTATTTTGAGCATGTAATTAATAACTTTGAGAATAATGGCATTGGCAGGGAATTTGTCATAATTCAAGAAGCTGAAGACAAGAAAATGAGAGTTTGTAACCAGAATGAAGCATCTTCAGTAGAGGATCAAGATAGAATTGTTATGGAAAATGTGAAAGAATGTATGATGATGTTGACAAATACAGAAGTTTAGGAAATCTGTGATTTTGAAATTGATTATTTTTATGAGTCTATATACCATGAAGAAGCTTTAGAAAAACATAGTTTTTTTTTTGTCTGTTATATATGAAGATGAAACAACATCATTTTGTTGCAATGGTATAAGTACAGAAGATGAAAGGATACCTCATAATGATATGCTCCAAGAAATTCTAGCTATTGAATTGTGGAATAGTAGTCTTGTGTCAGAACAAGGAACACTGTGTAATGCAGAGGAAAGTGCTGAAATAAAATTTGCTGACAGTTTCATGAATTTTGTAGAAAATCAGCATAAAGACTTGATGACAGAATTATCTGTGGAGAATGAAAAGCATAGTAATTTTAAATCTGACAACTGTGATGGAAATTCAATTTTATACAAGAAAGAGGAGCCATATGTAAATGACATTCTTATCGAATATGAAGGAAGATTTAATTTGCTAGAAAATTTATTAAGTGAATCTAATGATATAGAGGAAACGATTGTCTTTCATAGCAATGAAGGGGAAGCTGTAAAGTGCAACCAACAGGTTGTAAATGAAAGAGATGAAGGAAAATTGGACAAAAATTTCATAATTTCTATGGCAAAAGAGAATGTACAACAATTAGTTGACAACAAAGTTCAACTAAAGTCCACATGTTTGAGAAAGGTTGTAAAGCGTAAAGAGAAAATTGAGAAATTGTGGAACCAACAAAGAAGAGAAATTAACAAAAGAAATATGCATCAGCAAAGAGAGAGGACAACAACATCATAAGATTTGGAAACCTGGAAGGACTAAAGCAACAGTGGAAAAAAATTGGAGCAGCAACATGATGAAAGAGATGACAAGTTACGAAGTAAGGTTTGGGATTCTGGATGATTTAGCAGAAGAAACACATGACCAGGAGGTCATGAAAACTTTCAACTCAGGGAGTCTAATGCAGGAGCATTCATCAAAGCTTATAATATCCATAAGTCTTATTTCACATTTACTAAAGGGAGTGGGTTCTGTTAATCATTTTATTTATTTTCCTAAGTTTAGTTGAGTTTGAGGAAATTTTAAATTGTGGAGAATATGTCGTGAATGAAGAGATTTTAGAGACAGTTGAGTAATCCTAGGAAGAGTGAGGATTTGAGGGATTTAAAAACTTCATTTAGGATTTTGTTTGAGAAAAGAGTGGAGTTGAACAGATACTTTAGGAGAAAGTGAGAGATTGTTAGATCTGAACTAAATTGGTTCATGAATCCGTATTTGTATAAATTGTGATATTTTGAATAATTAGAAAAAAGAGAGCTAGAGGTTAGAGAGTAGAGGGGTGTGTGAGAGGGATATGATGAAGGCCATTTGATTGCATATCAGGCCTGTGAATTGTGTAAATTTCTTGTGTGATTATAAATTAAAATTTGGCAGAGTTTGTCAAGAAAACATGTATGTGTATTTATGTAGATTTCCGAATTATTGAAGGATTTGAACGTAAAATTTGGTATCTTTCTACACCTCTCTAATTTATGCGCATGGATGGTCAAACCCCAGATTTTTTTTATTCTCCCTTCGAAATAATTGAAGTTAATTGATTTAAAAGTTGAAAGCTCAATTTTCTTTGGAATAATGAGCTAGAAGTATTGGAATACTCTGGGCAATTAACTGTGGAAGACTAAAACCTTTCTGCACCATATTTTTCCTTAGAATTGGACTGCAAGTCTATTGTGAACCCTTAATTGTATCAGGTGATCTCTTGAGTTCTGACATCGATTAATAGTGAATGGAAGTAGACTATTTATTGATTAAGCTGCAAAGGGAGAATAGTGACAGTCTAAATCTGGTGGACAAGGAAGAAACATAGCAGAAGTGCAGAACGCAGTTTCCCAATAGAGAACGTGAGATCGTTGTGATTGTCTGATCGAAGTGATCCAACAGTGATCGAGTCTGAATTAGCAAGTGCATTAACGCAGCTCGCAGACCCGATGGGAATTTTAAACAGAGTTTAATTTCTGTGCGATTGTGGTCGTCTGTTTAGGGAAGGATTAGATGCATATTGCATGCGAACAAGTTTGTGATTTAACATAGAAAATGGACCCGAAACGATTAGAAGGAGGAGTTAAACTTCATTGGGTTTTGGTCATAAAATTCAAAGAGATCGTGGTCATTCCGGTGATTGCTTGGGGTTAGATATTTCCATGGCCTATTGATTGTTGACCATTTCCAATTGATTGCCAAGGAGATATCGGATTGGATCTGCAATGTTGTCTCTACACAAATGGGATTTCTGATCGGTTATGTTGTTTCAGCACAGATCTGATTAACGAATGTCAGATTTCTTGTTTTACAATCAGAGCCTTGCTGCGCGGAGTGGAGAAAATGGAAATTTGCGTAAACCTATGTACCCTGCCATCATTAGTGGAACTCTACCATCACTAGAGGTGAAAGTTGCAGCTTTGCTGCATCAATATGTATTTGCAGTGCTAATGAACATGTGTTTGCATTTCTAGATTGAAATGGTGCATATAAATTTAATGAACATGGATTTTGTTCTTATTATTCACATGAATGATTAATATACTATGAATTGTTGGAGGTAAATGGAACACTATGCATGAATGTCGATTTTATTGGAGTAATACTTAACATTAGAACTTATTTTATTACAATCTAATGATTACATCCAAAACCAATTATTTTGTCAGGGTATATGTACAACATGATAAAGGTGTTGGATAGAAGCCCTTGTTGTTGTTATGAAGCATTGGGATAATGTTGAGGTTTTCCTTCTCCTTTAACTTTAATAACTTGTGATTTTACATGAGGGGCTTCTCTAGTCTATTGTGATATGTGTCCTGCTGGTTGATCTACATTTTCACTTCAAATAGGATTTGATTCAAAGGATCTATGTGCACTCTTGAGTAGGGAACGTCCTCATAGGAGGAATTTATTTGCATTACATAGTTGTTGAACCTCCATAGGTTGGAAACTAATATCTCAACATTAAGATGATGTGGTAGCTTATTTCCTAAATCATTGGAAGTAGCCATGGTTTTTGAAGCAATAGTATGTCACCCATGAGGGATGAGTAGCACATCCTTGCTAATAGACAAATGCCCCTAAAACCCTTACTAAGTGCAGCAGTGTTACTCGTAGGGTTTCTTTAAACCATATGTTGCACCTTGGCGTGTGGCAAGAGAGTTAGAGGCCCTTCAGGAGTCCACGATTTCTTAGTCAGGGGTGACTGAAAGGTTACTAGTGCATATATGTCTAGAATTCCCTGTCCCTGAGTGGGGACTTGCTCAAGGCCAAGAACTTATCCATTATACACATGTCCCTAAGGCACAAGCTTGTATTCAAACCCTCAAAAGGATTTCCCCATCTCTTCGAGGAATGACAACCTTCATGTGGCCCTTTTGGTATCTTTTAAATCCTGTGGACTCAGGAAGAGTAGATATGTTGTAGGCTTAGGAGGGATAACCTCAGTGAGTACTTTACTAAACCATAGTGGCTATGGTGGAACTTTGGTGTAGATCCAAACATTTGTAGAACCACTACAACTGAACCATAAATGAATTCATGCTCGAAATTTGTCAAAGTGTGCAAGAAGGGAGAAAACCCTGATAAAAACCCCCAGATTTAAGATCGATAAAAGTTCTCATGATTTGGCAAGACCTCCTTAAACAGGTCATGGCGAAGTTCTACAAAGAGCAATCTTGTGGCGAATCTAGGCAAGGACTTGAAATTATAGTTTAATCAAATAAACTTAAGTGATTGGTCTGATGAAATACCTAGTTGTGGAAGCTTTGGATTGGATGCCCAGATTTCACCTCATTTCCGTTGGGTGAAAGGAGGGGTAACATCACAGGGATTTCACTCAATGAACCTCTGACATATCACATGCTTTCATGGCATATTAAAGAATACCCGTTATTTGACGACATATTGAAAAATACCTCTAAAAATCACATTATTTAACCACCTACCAATACGAACCCAATATACATTCCCAATTTTAAAAAGCCCTAATTTCGTATCCATTTTTTCGTTAACATTTTGTATACCCCTTTATTTTTTTCATTAAATTTGAGCTCGATTTTGTATAACTTCCAATATAAAAACCCTTTACCCCTAATTTATGCTCAATATATTATGTCATTTTTTCCTCAATATATACACCTAGTATGAACCCACACGTATGGTTTTGGTCCCCCAAGGAATTTTATTTTGGCTCACAGCTCGAAGGCGGGAAGCATTTCCGTTGGCCAAAGTGGAGCCAATATGACAACTCATCCGTGAGGCCATAATCTCATAATTTAAAAGGGAAAGTTATTTTGGAAGCGTCAGGGTGACAATAATGGGATGACATTTCCCATTGGTTCCATCACTGAGAGGTCAAGGAAAGCACCAAGAGGACGAGACTGGGATGACACATCCGAGAGGTTCCATTTTGAAAACACAAAGGGGAACATGTAAAGGGAATATTCGTGGTGGTAGGACCGAGATGACATGGCTGAGATGGTATCATGGAAGAGGTCGGGGAGTGGAGCACACACTAAGCGAGGCATAAAAGAAGCCAAGGGTGACGTGTCCTAGAGGTCTTAACCCCAAAAGTTCAAAGGGGGATCATGCAATAGGAGCGTCGAAATGACAAGGAACAGGACAGTGTGGAGGACACGGTGACGTGTGGTGCATGAATGGCACATGGGTCCCAGGTTGATGTCATGTGCACAGAAGAAACCAATTGCGGTTTTTTTGAATCCGGAAACCGCCTTTAAGGGGTGCCCTTGGCACTTTTGAAAAAGGGGCTTGACCCGTCAGAATGAACATGAGTCATTAATCTGGCAATCGATGGTTTCTTCTTTCCGCCCATTCTAAGAGGTGAGCCCCCTCATAAACATCGCACAATTTACCCTGTTGAAATTGTTGAGGACAACTTCACTGTCCAAATGTGCAGGTATTCACCCAAGAGCTATATGCCTTTTATGCGACATGGGTCCAATGTGACGTGGAATGGCACTATGAGTTGGCATAGTGGCATGGTGGCGGTTAATGAGTGTGTGTCATCATGTGTTGATCAATGGTGGAAATCCACCACACAAGATCAACGATATTTATGGCCCATCCCTTGTGGCATCAACAAGGAGGGTACCCCCTATGCATCTAAGTAAAAACTACTAATAAATCTTTATTATTTTATTAATAATATATTTTTAAATATAATATATAAATTCTATGTTAAAAACAAAGATTATTACACCTCCCCTTTATACTGGTTATAAAACACCCGTAAAGACATTTGAAAACCAAAAAAATCAGACACAACACTAAACTTGAATTTATATAGGTAAACTTCCTATCTCTCCAACCTACTGCTCAAATGCCTCTTCTATTATTCCATTAGCAGCAGAAAGGCAGATTCAACACAAAAGAATAGCTTCATCACTCAACATCTCATATATTTTGTGAATTCAGAAACTAAACCCTCGTCCATATGATTATTCTGTTGGTACCACAAACACAATATGCTGCTGGTGTAAACAACTATATAATTATACCCAAATAATATCAATAATCCACCACAATTACATTCAACATTCTCAACCTGAATCGGCCACACCCTCTTTCCAATCTGATAACTTGCATAAAGAAAATATTTGCTGCACATAAAAACGAAACGAACTAGTTGCAAAATTGCACCGTTGGTCAACCTGTGTTTGAATCTTCAATTCTGCACAACTCACACATAACTGGGACGGGTTGTTTATATTCTAAAAATAACTGAAACTTTAAAAATAAGAGAAGTTGCAGAGAAAAAAAAAGCACGTAATAGGATAAGAAGTGAGCCAGGGAAGAGGCAGTGCATGAGAATGACAGAAGCGGACGTCTCTGCATATGCAACTCCCCTGCCATAACTCATCCCTGTCTCTATTGCCTGCCTACCGTTATGCACATATATACATTTAATATACTCATGTCTGTGCACATATACATTTAATATATTCATGATCTTCCCTTCTTTCTTCTCTTTCAAACCAATATTGCAGAGAGTAAGTAACTCTCTGAGCGCCATCCTGTAAATATATCAAAAAAACTGGGATAGATAGTTTTAGATTATAACAATCCTGGAAACTGATCAGAAAGAAAAAGAGATCAATTGTTGAATTGAAACTTCTCTAATCCATATTATTTATAAGAAAGAACTTCTGCTTAAATCACATACAAAGAGATCAAATTATATAGTAGGCAGTTGAATTGCATTAATATGATGGGAATGGTAAGAGGCAAGCGTAGTACGAGTGTTGACAAAGGGGTTAGTACCACATCGGTTAACGTAAATTGCAGTACATGGCCATTCTTGAACTTGTTATACAGGCCATTGTGAGACTTTCATAAATATGTCGCCAATCAAAGCTACAAAGAAGAGACGTGTATAAGTATCTAATGATAGCTGTTGTATAAAAGAAAAACAAATTTTCGCTAGCTCTCCGCCGTTATAGCGGCCGCGTATAACTCACCGCAAGATTTCAATGCATGAATCTCAATACAATACATGAATTTATTTATTTTTGTTCCAAGTATTTATTTGGGAGAAAAAACATTTATTCCAATATTGTCTTAATTTTAATCAATTTTTTAATATTATATTGATTTAAAATTGAATTTAAAATTAGTAGTGTAGTTTAGTTTATAGATGAAATGGTTAATTTTAATTAAAATTAGACATAGATTTTTAAAAATTTGATTTTAAATTGTTTAATTTATTTAATTTAAGTGCTCCAGAGGTTTTCAGAGTGTTGAATATATTTATGCATTCAAAAATGTATTTTAAACAACAAAAACTCTTGAACTTATATTGTCATATTTTACTAGTGAATTCAGAGAAAAAAAGACCATTTCATCCATTAAACTACACAGTGAAAAAAAATAGTTAATGTCAATATATAAAATTTTGTAAATTTCATATAATTATGATGCACTTTGTGATTTCACTTTATGATAATAAATATTTTCATTAAAATATTTTAAATTAATTTTTATTTTAAGTTGAAGGGTATAGTTTGATAAGAAATATTTTCATTAAAATATTTTAAATTAATTTTTATTTTAAGTTGAAGGGTATAGTTTCATCCAATTTTTCATGATGAAAAGTTGAAATAAAACATTAATTGATAAGAGCAAATGGAATATACATTTAAAAAATAAATATTATTAATGTTGAGCAATACTTAATTTTTCTCAAGAATTTGAAAGTGTTAAAAATGAAAATCTAAAGTCTGTATTCAAGATTTGTGATACATAATAAATTAAGCAAAGTCTTTCGATAGAAATTACATAAGAGAAATTTTTGGCCAACGTGTTTCGAACCAACAAGTGTGGTTCATCATCAGCACCAGATGAAGAGGCAGACCATGACAAAGGCTTAAATAGAGAGCAATGTAGAGACCAAAATTTCAAGTAATGACAATTTCTATATTCAAGCTTATGTGATCCATAATAAATTAAGCGAAGTCTTTTGGTAGAAATCACATAAGAGAAATTTTTGGCCGATCCGTTTCGAACCAATAAGTGTGGTTCATCATCAAGGCTAGATGAGGAAGCAGACCATGACAAAGGCTTAAATGGAGAGTAATGTAGAGACCAAAATTGCAAGTCATAATCAAACTTTTTTGTCACGTGTATTAGAGAGGATCTGTTCTATATCCATACGCTTCATTTTAAATTAATATATGTGTGTGTAATGTAAGTAAGTTTGTCAACATTTATTAAATGTTTGGAAAAATATATATAAGAAAAAAAAGGAAAAAAATAATGTCATCTTCATATTCAAATTAAATCATATATAAATGTATAATATAAAATATAATGCAACATCTTTCGTAAATATAAAGCAAAATCTTTTGTAACCATATTTAAATTTAATTAATAAGACTTAAAGATAATTCTTCCATGCTCAGTTTAGAATTATTTGCAGATTTGTAGGTGGATGTTGAGAGAATATCTCAACCTCCCTATTCATATTTGGAATTGGTTGGATTTCACAAGCACCATAAATATGTGATCTATCCGTGTGATTTGAATTGTGTAATATACGAATTATTTGTGTGTATAATCTTTCAACCATGTTTGCTCTATCAATTTCTTTGTTGGTATTAGAGCCTCTATGGGCTTGACTCCCTTCAGGGAGGGCCCAAGACGATGGGAAAATTCTAACGATTAAATTAGTCCTTTGTACATAGTTAGTTTGGGTGTTTAGTTTTTGTCCGCATGAATATGGAATGTTAACATAGAGGATATGTAAGTATTAGTTTTCTATGTATTTTTTTGTGAGTTATTAACTTGCATGACGTTGAATTTAGCAATTTGTCTAGCGTGCGAAGCTAAGCATGGTCCTGAGTTGATAAGTTGAAGCTCATGTCTGGTGTAGTTGAGAATCGAAGCAAAATCTACAAATAACTAATAAACAATTTCTGGTGGCTCAACGACTTTAGGAGTATAAGCAGATGATGCACCTGCTTGTGACACAAATGGATGGCAAAGTATTTGAGATATTTTCAAGCAGAACTCGACATCCTTCTGCAAGGAACAACGAGGCAACCAACTGACGTAGCATTCCAAGAGGCTCTAGATCGCTCATCATTCATATCATGGTCGACTCTCTCAGGGCTCATGTAGATGAACGTCCAGACATAAGAATTGCAAGGATCGAGCGACTTCGACAAAATCTTATTCATGTCGAAGTCCGCGATCTTGACCTAGAGCTTGTTGTTGTGCAAAATATTTGAAGTACATACTTGACACCATGGTTTTGTTGTTATAGAAATCTTGGACAAAATAGCGTCTAAAGGAAATATCTTACTTGGATAAATACTTTGGAAGCCAATCTTGGAGGGAGAATGAATGAAATATCGTGCAGTCCTCACCGTGCAGGTACTCTACTTTACGTATAGTATGTGCTCATGTGGTATTGTCAAGCTAGAAATGATGCAGCTCTCCATACTGAGCACATGTGGGAAATTTACAAATATATGACTCCTTACGTATCCATGAACCCTAGGGTTGCTTGCTTATGTGAATTATGCAAATCTAAATTGGGCTTCATGCCCTTCAATGGATCTTTGTCTATGGAAGAAGTGAGGGAATGGGAAGATATATGGATAGCATCTTGCTCATGAAAGCAAAGATTTACCGCCATCTTCTTTCTTCTTGGGTCAATATGAAAAAATTGGAGTTTGGGAAGTGCAATTTGTTAAAATTGTAGATTTAAAATCTCCAATGAAGAAGAAATTAATAATGGTATTGATAAATGTTTTGGAATCAGAATCATTGAGCCCAACTAACTCAATGGAGTGATTTTGTTAGAATTAGAAACTCCAACAAATCACACGACAATCCAAGAAAAAAATGAAATAAAAAAAGAACGAGGAGGCTTGTTTTTTTTTTCTTGGTAGTTTCATGATTATTGGTTTTGTTTGTTGTTCTTTTAATCTTGTTTGTAAAAAGTGAAGAACCAATTATTGAACATCGTTGCATAAATCAAATTAGTGGTTCCTGGTACTTGGAAACCCTTGAACATGTCACTAGTTTGATTGTGTTTATACTGTTATGGTTTGTCATTCTTGGCATTGGGAAACCCCTAAACAATGACTACAAGTTATAGTATGAGATCCATGTGTGTGAAATAGGTCAGGTTGTTAGATTAGATTTTTAACACATTCAGTATTCAGACCATCTGCATAGCAACTGATGGATAGTCGAAAGCGAAAGATCTGACAGATGGTGATTGGTCCATAGGATAGTTCATTACTTATCCACCTTTATTGGGAAAGCCCCAACGAGCTAAGTTGTCAATATTGTTGATCTTGCAAAGTTCATCATTGATGGTCAGAAGCAGGTGTACTTTAAATGAGTCGAAAGGTAAGCTCAAAGATGTGGAGAGTGTGTGGAGTGTGTAGAGTTTATGATGAAGACCAGTCAAACAAAGAACATTTTTTGTGCATGTAAGAATTAAGGAAGAGACTTGGAAGATAATTCTTCCATGCTCAATTTAGAATTGGTTGCAAATTTGTAGGTGGATGTTGATAGAATATCTCAACCTCCCTATTTATATTTGGAATTGTTTGGATCTCATAAGCACCATAAGTATGTGATGTATCCGTGTGATTTGCATTGTGTAATGTACAAATTATTTGTGTGTGTAATCTTTCCACCATGACAACTCTACCAATTTCTTTGTACAAGCACATAAAAATTTAATACTTACAATAACCTTACAACATAACAAGATTTTTAATCTTGCATATTCACCCTCACTTTGGATATTATTAACCTGTAAATAGGCTTTGTTATAACACCATGGGCCAATACCATGGCTTATCAATACCATATGCCCAAAAACCATATTTAAATTTAATTAATAAGCACATAAAAACTTAATACTTACAATAATTTTACAATATAAGAATATTTTTAACCATGGATATTCAGCCCCACTTTACCATGGATATTATTAACTTCTAAATAGGCTTTATTACAATACCATGGCCCAATACCATGACTTATCAATAATAGATGCTCAAAAACCATAACTCATTTCATAATCAAAATAATTTAATTTTATAACATTTTTTTAATTAAATCTAAAAGAAAAAAGTTATAATTACTTTTGAGA
Organism: Pinus tabuliformis; assembly: GCA_031772625.1. Taxonomy (NCBI): domain Eukaryota; kingdom Viridiplantae; phylum Streptophyta; class Pinopsida; order Pinales; family Pinaceae; genus Pinus; species Pinus tabuliformis. The sequence goes on from CM062813.1 coordinate 323,838,361, forward strand.
TATATTTAAACCCTTTATCCTCACCACTACTAAAAATATTTTGTAGATATTTGAGAGAGGGAAGAAAGAGGGAAGGAGAGAGAGATGGATTTGAAGGGGGGGAGAGAGTGAGGTAAGAAAAAATACAGAGAGAGAGAGAGAGAGAGAGAGAGAGAGAGAGAGAGAGGTGGGACATAAAGAAAGAGGGGGGAAGAAAGATAGAGGAATTGAGAGATAAGAGAGAGTGAGGGAGAGATGAGAGCTAGAGGGAAGAAATAGAGGTTACTTTTAGATGTAAAGTATACCATTTATTTTAGCCTTAATCAATCCAATCCTCAAGTGAAGTGACATGATTACCACTAGCAAGAGTTGTACAAAGACTACATGGACACATCCTAATGTTCACACACATGTTACATGTGGAAAATTAGGTATCCTTATGTTCACACACATGGAAAATTAGCAACTCTAACAAACTATAGGATAATCCAAGACAACAATTAAATAAAAAAAGAACGAGGAGGCTTGTTTTTTTTTCTCGGTAGTTTCATGATTATTGGTTTTGTTTGTTGTTCTTTTAATCCTGTTTGTAAAAAGTGAAGAACCAATTATTGAACATTGTTGCATAAATCAAATTAGTGGTTCTTGGAACTTGGAAACCCTTGAACATGTCACTAGTTTGATTGTGTTTATACTATTATGGTTTGTCATTCTTGGCACTGGGAAACCCCTAAGAAACGACTAAAAGTTATAGTATGAGATCCATGTGTGTGAAACAGGTCATGTTGTTAGATTAGATTTTTAACACATTCAGTATTCAGACCGTCTGCGTAGCAACTGATGGATAGTCGAAAGCGAAATATCTGACAGATGGTGATTGGCCCATAGGATGGTTCATTACTTGTCAACTCTTATCAGGAAAGCCCCAATGAGCTAAGTTGTCAATATTGTTGATCTTGCAAAGTTCATCATTGATGGTCAGAAGCGGGTGTACTTTAAATAGTCGAAAGGTAAGATTAAAGATGTGGATAGTGTGTAGAGTGTGTAGAGTTTATGATGAAGATTAGTTGAACAAAGAAAAATTTTTGTGCATGTAAGAATTAAGGCAGAGACTTGGAAGATAATTCTTCCATGCTCAGTTTAGAATTGGATATCTCAACCTCCCTATTGATATTTGGAATTGGTTGGATCTCACAAGCACCATAAGTATGTGATGTATCTGTGTGATTTGCATTGTGTAATATACAAATTATTTGTGTGTGTAATATTTCCACCATGACAGCACTACCAATTTCTTTGTAGAAGGACATAAAAACTTAATACTTACATTAACCTTTCAACGTAACAAGATTTGTAATTATGCATATTCACCCTCGCTTTGGATACTATTAACTTGTAAATAGGCTTTGTTATAACACCATGGGCCAATACCATGGCTTATTAATACCATATGCGAAAAACTATATTTAAATTTAATTAATAAGCACATAAAAACTTAATACTTACAATAATTTTACAATATAAGAATATTTTTAACCATGGATATTCAGCCCCACTTTACCATGGATATTATTAACTTCTAAATAGGCTTTATTACAATACCATGGCCCAATACCATGAGTTATCAATAATAGATGCTCAAAAACCATAACTCATTTCACAATCAAAATAATTTAATTATAATTAAATTAAATCTAAAAGAAAAAAGGTTATAATTACTTTTCAAATATATTTAAACCCACTATCCTCACCACTACTAATAATATTTTGTAGATATTCGAGAGAGGGAAGAAAGAGGGAAGGAGAGAGAGAGGTGGGACAGAAAGGGAAAGAGGGGATGAGGGGGGGAGAGAGGGAGGTAAGAACAAATACCAAGAGAGAGAGAGGTGGAACAGAAAGAAAGAGAGGGGAAGAAAGAGAGAGGAATTGAGAGATAGGAGAGAGTGAGGGAGAAACGAGAGCTAGAGGGAAGAAAGAGAGGTTACTTTTAGATGTAAAGTATACCATTTATTTTAGTCTTAATCAATCCAAGCCTCAAGTGAAGTGACATGATTACCACTAGCAAGAGTTGCACAAAGACTACATGGACACATCCTAATGTTCACACATATGTTAGATGTGGAAAATTAGGTATCCTAATGTTCACACACATGTTACATGTGGAAAATTAGGTTTATGATGTCAGGTAATCATGTGGCTAGGGCACAATAGTGTAAATGATGAATGTTTCATTAGAAATTATAAGCTACTTCAAAATTGGAATAAATAACATTTAACTTGGTTATTTTTTTTAATGTGTTTATATATTTATGGTAAAACTAAAAACTAACAATCTTATTTGTTTATATAACCTTCTTTAGTGGCCTAATTAACTTCTCTATCACTTTTCTCAAGTTTATTCGTGTCATCTTCCATCTTTAGTGGCATTGTTTCTAATATCACTGGAAAGGAGAATGAACATAGTAAGGAAGTGTTAATGTAAAAAAATAAACGAGTAGAAGATTACATGTCTTACCATTGCAATCTCATGTTTGGATTTTGTAATATTGATAATGTCCATTTTGTGTAGTTCATACATAAACTTAATAAAAAACATACAAGTTATAATTGATCTTAATAATGGTTTTTATCCCAAACAAAAAAGTAGCATACTTTTGTGTGAAGAAAGGAAAAAAAAAATCATTACATTTATGATGCCTTTGAACAAACCTATAAATATTAGTGGATTGTAGAGAGATCTAGATTCAAGTATTAATTATGTGTTTTTCTTAAGTATCTGTTACCATAATATGGATGCCATATACTATATACTGATTGGTCGAGAGGCCAATGAATGTTCTCAAATAATAAGAAAATATTAGGTCGCAATATTATAACCATGTTAGATTGGTGAATATGTTAGATGTTTTAAGAGAGAGATAATATTATATGAATACGAAGAAAGAGATATGACTTTATTTCCTTAGGTTGTTATGAAACCAACTCACAAAAAGATAGAAAAGATAGGTCAATGCCTTATAATTTAGCCTCTTCGAGGGGGCAACCTCCTTTACATTACACAAATGAACAATTCTTGGATGATACAAATGAACAAACCTCCTTTCTATATATAGGAGTCTAAGGGGTCATAATATAATTAGAGCCGACATAACAATATTAATGTAAGGGCACAATAATAACAATAGTGGGCTTCTATGGGGCACAATAGTAACAATATGGGGACTACATGGGTACAACAATATAATAAGGGGGTTGTACTAATAACAATAAGGGGTTACACTAGTAGTATAGGGGCCTAACATGCCCCTCTCATTCAAAAAGTGTTGTCCTCAACGCTTGAGTAGTTCTGGATGCTTCTTTATAAAATTCTTGTCCTCCCATGTGGAATCTTCAGTGGGTAAGTTCTTCCACTTGATGAGATACTCTGAAATTGATCGATTTCATAGCTGTTGGGTTCTTGTTTCTGTGACTGCTCCAGGTTCCAATATGATTTTTCCTCCCTCTTCAAGTTCTGGCAATATTGTTTGAATTGGGATCTTCTGCAACTTTTGAATGAGTGGCCATACTTCTCGTCCTTCTTCCATTCATCCCTTGCTTCATTTATCCCATCTGGTTGGATAATAGAAATAGCACAAAACAATGCTTCCACATCCTCATCTTTCTTGGGAGTGCATCTGCAACAAAATTTTGCTTCCCTTTTCTATAGATGATGTCAAAGTCATAATCCAACATATTTGTGACCCATTTTTTCTGTTCTTCTAAAGATAATAGTTGTTCTAAAAAGTATTTAAGACTATCATGATCCATTTTTACCTTGAAGTGTCTTCCCATTCGGTAAGGTCGCCATTTCTTAAGTGCATGTAGTATTTCCAACATTTCCTTCTCATAAATAGCTTGCTTGAGATGTAGTAGTAAAAATACCCAATCACCTACATCAAAACATTTTTCACTACGATGTTGATCTACCTGTTGTTTCATTCGATTTTGCACCAAAGTGGCATTATCCTTTAAAAGTTGGAGAACTTGTTGTTGATGCTCGATGTGATCTTTCACTGCTTGAACCTTTTTCTTCTTGATATGTCCTTCTATCTTGAGAGTTTGAGGAGTGGTAATTTCTTCCAATGCTTTACAAGATATGGTCGAATTCATTTCTTGATGCTCGATGTGATCTTTCACTTCTTGAACATTTTTTTCTTGATATGTCCTTCTATCTGGATAGTTTGAGGAGTGGTAATTTCGGCCAATACATTACAAGATATGGTTGGATTCATTTCTTCTTTCTTGATGTGATATTTCACTTCTTGAACCTTTTTCTTCTTGATATGTCCTTCTATCTAGAGAGTTTGAGGAGCAGTAATTCTTGCCAATGCTTTACAAGATATGGTTGGATTCATTTTTTCTTTCTCTGAGGTTGGGTCTTGGCATATATCCTCTTCTTTTGATGTTTCTTGATCCTTTTCTTCCTCCTCTTCATAATCTATGTAAAATAATTTCTTCTCAGCACACTTATGACCTTTAGTGCATTTTCTATCACAATTGTAACAAAGCCCTTTTTCTCTTTTTTCTTCCAATTGTTGTGGTATAACCCTTGTAGGTTGTGGAAGGCTAGGAGAAACAACACTTCCATCTTTATAGTTGTGAGGGGTATAATTCCTTGTTGCCATAATTTTTCTTTCCACTTTGTAACAAAGCCTTTTTTCTCTTTTTTCTTCCAATTGTTGTGGTCTTGCTCTAAAGAAGGTGTTTCTCTTTGTATTCTCATAATGTGCTATAATTTCCTCTGTGAAAATTGACCACATAACAAGTTGTTTATGAGAACAAAGCCCTTTATACCATAAAATTGATCTTGTTCTAAATATGAAGATGCAATACATACCTTTTGTAATAGTGGTACACCATGTAGATCAAAATATTTCTCCATTTGTAGTGTCCAATTACCGGATCCTTGCCATCAAAATTCTTCATCTCACTTTTTCTTGATTTTAGGAGCTCGATCTTTAAACAACTGTAACCCCATACTTTTGGATCTTTAAGTTCTAAAATTGCGACCTATAGTACCCCTCTGCGTCCTCTTTCCAATGCCACCAGTTTGATCGAATTTAAATTCTCCAAGAAAGCGTTATGCACAATCTCCCAAGATGACTTGATTATATACCTTTTCAGAAGAGAGAACTTGTATGAAGTGCCATGTGTCATTGTTTTGACCTTCAGATCTAAAAAAAATACACAGGAAACTATAGTCCATCCTCTTTCTGTAACTTCTTATGAAATTTTAATTTGATTCTCAAAACCAAAGTTATGAGGATTTTCCCAAGTCACATGTTTGGAATGTAATTTAGGAGTCTACAAAAAGGCCAACTTCCTCAGATCATATCTCCACAAATATAGCGCGAAATGTTCTGAAATTCGGACCTGAGGTTCAAAACAATTTCGACCCAAATGGGTTTTTGTTTTAGCATTTGAAACATCATAGAAAACAAAGTTATAACGCAAATTCTATGATGACCTATTTGGAGCAGCAAAACCCTAGAATCCAAAGCTCTGATACCAAATGTTATGAAACCAACTCACAAAAGGATAGAAAAGATAGTTGAACACCTTAGAATTCAGCCTCTTTGAGGGGGCAACCTTCTTTACATTACACAAATGAACAATTCTTGGATGATACAAATGACAAGACCTCCTTTCTATATATAGGAGTCTAAGGGGTCATAATACAATCAGAGCCGACATAACAATAATAATGTAAGGGCACAATAATAACAATAGTGGGCTTCTACGGGGCACAATAGTAATAATATGGGGACTACATGGGTACAACAATATAATAAGGGGGTTGTACTAATAACAATAAAGGGTTACACTAGTAGTATAGGGGCCTAACATAGGTTCAGTGAATTTTGATTTTTTTCTATTTAATATTGTCACTGAACCACACATTTATCACAAATCTTGCTAATAAGTTTGAAATTCCATGATATTTACGCCCATAACCTATGACTAATTGTTTTGTTTTTTACAAATGGAAGACAAGAGGCAAAGATAAAAAAAAAGGAATTGAAATTAGGGTGATTGAAAATTTGAACGCACTAAATATGTATATTAAATTTCATGTTAATTATCATATCAACAAGGATAAAAAATGCACTTAATACATAAATTCAACCGTGGATTCAAAAAGATAAGGTCTCTAAGGTTCTCTTCAAATCTTATCTCAAGTGAAACTTAAAATTGTGGATACATCAACATAATTATAGGATTCTTTAGGCATGTTTTTTTGATGGACTTTATGTTATGGAAGGGTACACCACATCAAAGTAGATGAGAGCTAACGATAATAGAGATGTTTTTAGTTTTTGTATGTAAAAGAAAAGAAATGGGTGTTAAATCCTAAATATTTCTCATGATTCATATTCATATTCATCTAGTATGAAAGGTATAATGCTCATTGAGTATCCACGATTTGGAAGAATTGGAGGTTGATTTTTTAATGAAAACATGATCTGTCTTTTAAAATTTTATAATGTTTTTCTCCTTCATAAATGACAAGTGATTTCAAAAATCTACAGCTTTTTTAAAGGGTGTTTTTTGAATTATCATTCTAGGATGGGTTTGAACTCCTTAGAAGGGTTATAACATTTCAATTTTGACCATTTATTAGAACAAAATTTGATCATTTATGAGAAAAAAGATGATCTTCAAGATAATTCTTGTAAACTGAACATACAATCATACCTAACCTAACCCAAACTACCCAGACAAATGATCTATTTATAATGAAATCAACAAATGTTTACAAAATATTTCTCACAATATCAATATTTAACATAAAGTGTTCATGGGTTTCTTTCTTTCAATATGCATGAAGGTTTGAAGACAAATTGAGATTTGATGGCTTGTTCATTTGAGGCACATTAGGTCCATTTATTGTTTCTTCCAATAGATTCCTTCCACTTGTGCTTCAATATTTGAATGCATAAAAAGTTATTGTTGATTCTATCATTGGAGAAATGTATCTATCAACGTAATAGGAACCACAAGGAATATACCTAACCAAGATCAGACTCTATACATTTGGTGATATTTCTAAACTTTTGGGAAACTCTCATTATCTAAAAACATGTCAATGAAGTATTTGTGAATGGAATTTCACCCTATTTCTATTGTCCAGAAATGTCTCCTTTCAATCCTTATGTCAATTGATCCCACCACATCACTATTATCATCAACCATGGTTAATGGGAATACAATACAAGAATAACTCCAAACATGTTTAATTTCTAAAGAAAAATCATATTCATTCATGATAGATCTATCATGTCAAGTAATGATATTCTAACTTGCCTCCTTCACCCAAATTTTCCATGGAACAATTGGGAGAGTATTCTCAAAAAGGAAATATTCATGGCTAACTAGATCATAAGTACCCTTGTTGAAAAATGCAGCAAGACATTCTCAATTTGATTTTTCCTTGATTAAACTGAGAAATTTGAATTTCCACATCAACCAAAAAAATTGGATGATGTTGACTTGAGTGACATGGCTTGTATCACCCAGTTTACTAAGTAAATTTGAGTTGGAGGAGTTAGATTTCATTTCAGCATGTGTGATTGCTAATTTGTAGCAATCAAGGTTAATTATCTTAGGTTTTTTTTAGTTAAACTAGTTCCAACTTTCGGAGGAACTAGTGGAAGATTAGTTAAGTAGTGGGAATTCAATCAAACTCGGTGATCATCTAGTTAATTGATCAATCAACATAAAATAGCTAGTACATGCAAAGAATTTGAGTTATCAGTTGAGGTGGAGATTCCAAGGCAGTGTAACATCAGTTGTAGACTAGTCTTGAGTGTACGGGTGTTGCATGCAATCAGATGATTATCCTAATGGAATTATGCAATCAAATTGAGGAATTTCCTAAATAATAAGGGCCTAATTTCTCAAGGAATAGCGCAAGGAAATAGGAGCTCAAGCAGAGGCAAAATTTGACTAAGTCTAGGCCAAAGCTTTTCAATGAGCATAGAGATAGGTTATGAACTTGTAGGTTGTGCTCAGTTGAGAAAAGAAATTGTAATACATCTTTGTTTTTTCTGGTTTAATGCAAGAAGGAATTGGTATTTTTAGTAGTTTACTTGCCCCGGAAAAAATACGTGTTGCATGTGTGTGATTTCTTATTGCATGTCTAAAAGTTTTGTTCTAGATTGTGAATTAATTTCCACAGAACAGTATAGTAGGTTTGTGTCTTGTGATCTTGGTTAAAATTTCATGAGCAACTACAAATATACATCATAATTTCTAAATGGTATAAGAGTGGGAATCACATTAGAGCAATAAATCGAAGTTTTTCTCAGGAGGTTCTATTTTGGAGCTTAGTGCAGCAAAATTTCTTCAGAGCTGAGAACATGGCTTTCAATGGATTAAGGCTAGAGTATGACTTGGAAGGAACCTCTAATTTTGTTGCATGGAAGGATCACATGGAGACGGTATTGGATGAAAATGGATTGCTAGAATACATCAAGTCATATGTTGCAAAACCATAAGCATTTGATGCCTAGAACCTTTCTCAGTGGAAGAAAGATGTAGCCAAGGTGAGGAGAATAATCTCGGAGGGGGTACATGATCACATTGTCTCAAATCTCCATGGAAAAGAAAATTTGTTTGCAATGTGGAAATCACTGATAGAACTATTTGAGAATACTACTGACGATAGGAATCTAGCGCTCAAGGATAAAATTTGAATAATCAAGATGCAAAAGATGATACAACTTCGTAGTATTTGAGAAAGTTTACACAATTTCATGATGAAGTTGGTGAAGTTAGTGTTAATTTCCCTTAAGAATACTTGGTGAGCCTAGCCCTTCTTGGCCTTCCCAAGAGTTGGCATAGTTATCAAGATTCAGTAAATTGGAGGGAGAAACTACCAAATTAGGAGCACTTATGGTCTGGTTTGGAACAAAAGGAAGTAAGGTAGCATACCATAGATTGGACTTCATCCAAGGGTGAGGATGAAGAAAAATTTACATTCGTTGGAAAGGAAAAGAAGAGAAAATGAAATAAATCCCAATCAAAACAAGAATACAGTCAAGGGGAAAAGAAGAAATATTTTCCAAAAATTAAATGCTTCCATTGTCATGTAGGGCACTATGCCACGAAGTGACCACACGAGAAGGAAAGCAAGAAGACCTCAGGAGGAGAAGTAGGTGAAGCCTTGGATTCATAGTTAGAGCTTGAATTTACCCCCAATACATGCATGGCCAACACAGTGATGGGGAGCATGTGGTACTTAGACTAAGGTGCATTGTTCCACATGACAAGGTGTAGAGACTTTTTCAGTGACCTAGAGGAAAAATACTTCCAGATGCACATCGAGATGGGGGGTTTTTGAAGGTATAGCACAAGTAGCATTGGTAAAGACACCTTTTAAGGGAGTCAGGCTCCCCCCTTAGGCTCAAGGATTTCATGTTCGATATGGGCCTAAAGAAAAATATCATCTTTGTTGTGGTTTTGGAAGACCGTGGTTATGATGTGATCTTCAAAAAAGGAAAGTCATTCCTGGGACACATAGCCACGGGACAGGTGAAGCAGATCGGGGTTACTGTGAAGAACTTGTATAAGCTAGATGTGGAATACTATGATGCATTAAGCATAAAGGCAGAGAAGATACAGATTCACATTGTCAGTGAATTTTGGCACAAAAGACTTGGCAATTTGCATCGTGGTACCCTAAAGATCATGCAGCAAATAACCATAGGCCTCCCGAAGGAGCACTTAAGCAGCATGATCTATGCAAAGGATGTACTTCAGGGAAGTACAAAAAATCCAAATTTCATGATCAGGACAGTAAAGCACATGCATTCCTTGAAAAGACCCACTCTGATGTTTGTGGACATTTCTTGATAACCTCCACTGCCAGGCACAAATATTTTGTCATTTTTTTGATGACTTCTAATAGAAGTGTTGGATCTTCTTCACGTAGAAGAAATTGAGACATTATCCAAGTTTGTAGATTTGAAGGCACTGGTTGAGAAAGAAATCGGCAAGAAGGTGAAGGATCTCAAGAGCGATAATGGAGGTGACTACATGTCGAATGAATTTAAAACAATTATACAAAAGAAGGCATTAGACGAGAGTTGAAATCACCCCAAAACCCATAACCGAATGGGGTGGTTGAGAGAAAGAACCATATCATTATGGGAGTAGCGAGGGCAATGTTTCATGACCAAGTCCTACCTATGCATTTGTGGGTTGATGCATGCAACACAATAATCTATTTATAGAACCAGAGTCCTCATCGAATCTTGGGCATGCTTACACTAGAGGAGGATTTCTCGGGGAGAAAGCTAGATGTGTCACACTTTATTGTTTTGGAGCCTTTGTTTACTACCATGTCTCCAAAGAATTAAGGAAGAATCTAGAGCCAACAATAGAATTGGGTGTATTTATGGGTTACACAAAAACTCCCCACAACTACTGTGTGTAATTTATATCCATCAAAGAGATAATTGTGCGAAGGGATGTAACATTTGATGAGGAGAAAGCCACGTGGTTCTCCCTTGAGACGGAGCTTTAGATCCCATCAGAAGAGGAGATTTTACCTCCAAAGGAGGAACCTCAAGAAGTTGTGGAGAAACCACAAATTAAGGATCAAAGAGTGGAGACAACCACTCAAGCATAACCATCCATAGAAGGTAGAAAAAGGACTAGGGAAGCTGAGAGACTTGTGTAGGATGCGAGGGAGAATGTGGGTGCTCCTTCAAATCAGTGTAGGTAGAGAAGGTTACTAGATTGGTACACTAGCTACATGACCCTAATGACTGAGCTTGTAGATACTAATATATCCTCTTTCGATGAAGAAGTAGAGAAACTTATATGGGTTTATGCAATGGTGGAGGAATATAAATCCATTGGAAAGAAAAGTGTTTGGGAAGTGGTCCCAAGACTAGTAGATAAATTAGTTGTGGGTTCACGATGGATCTTCAAGGTTAAGAAGGAAGTAAATAGAAGCATAAAGAACTACAAGGCCAAATTTGTGGCGAAGGTTTATTCTCAAGTTGAAGGAATTGACTATGAGGATACCTTTTCTCATGTAGCAAGGTACTCATCCATTATATCAATTATTGCTCTCGCTGCATAGAATCGGGTGAAAGGTCCACTAGATGGATTTAAGAATATCATTCCTCAATGGAGTTATTGAGGAGGAGGTGTACATCAAGCAACTAGAAGGATTTGAGACATTTGATCGAGATTCTCATGTGTGGAGACTCAAGTGAGTGTTGTATGGTCTTAATCGAGCACCCTGTGCATGGTACACTAGGATCAATAGCTATCTCACCAATTTGGGCTTTACCAAAAGTGAAGTGGATGAAAACCTCTATCATATCTTGGTATAAGGTAAATTATTCATTATTCTATTATATGTTGATGATTTGATTTTAACTAGTGATAAACAATTTATCATATCTTGTAAGGAGGACCTTACAAGATAATTTAAAATGAAGGACATGGGTCTCATGCACTACTTCCTCAGATTGGAAGTATGACAAGGAAATGGTGAACTGTTTTTCTCTCAAGACAAGTATGCAAATGATATACTACAAAGGTTATGCATGGATTGTTACAAACCCATGGAGACACCCCTAATGAGCATCTGGAGGAAGGAGGATGCCACTTCAGGTGAGGAAGTGGATGCTACCATTTATCAGCAGCTAGTGGGTTCGTTGATGTACCTTGTGAACATATGACTAGATATGTTCTATGCAGTTAACCAACTGAGCCAACCAAATTATTTTGGAGGGAAATTAAGCATGTTCTATGGTACCTTAGAGGAACTACCCAGTTTGGACTATGGTATAGATGGACTGAGGGAGTGAAGTTTTGTGGCTTCAAAGATGCAGATTAGGCACGAAGTCCATCAGAATGGAAAATAACATCAGGTGGAATTTTCATTGTTGGGTCCACAACTTTTTCCTAGTATAGCAAGAAGCAAAAATTTGTGGCACTTAGCTCGACAAAAGTAGAATACATGGTTGCAAGTCAAGTAGCATATGAGGCGATCTAGATGAGAAGATGCTTGTTGTATTGTTTAATCAGATGATGGATCCAACTGTGGTATACTGTGATAATAATCGTTGCATCAGTCTCTCTAAGAATCATGTTTTTCACGATCAATGCAAGCATATAGATATTTACCACCATTTACGAGATTGTGTGCAAAGGAGGATAATGTTGTTGCAGTACATTTTGACAAAGGAAAAAGATGCTGACATTTTGACAAGGCCTTATCAAGAGGGAAGGTTGAGTTCCATAGGTGTGGGATAGTGATGGTTGATAATCCCTTTCTTGCTGGGAATGGGTGTTGAAAAATGTAGCAAGAAATTTTCAATTTGATTTTTCCTTGCTTAAATTGAGAAAATTTGAATTTCCATGTCAGCAAACAACTTGGATGATATTAACTTGTGTGAGATGTCTTGTGTCACCCAGTTTACTCAGTAAATTTGAGTTGGAGGAGTTAGATTTTAGTTCATCATGTGTGAATTATTATTTGTAGCAATCAAGGTCAGTTATCTCAGGTTGTTTTCAATTAAACTAGTTTTGCCTTTTGGAGGAACTAGTGGAAGGTTAGTTAAGAAGTGGGACTTCAATCAAACTTAGTGATCATCTAGTTAACTGATCAATCAACCCAAAATAGCTAGTGCATGCAAAGAATTTGAGTTACCCACTTGAGGTGGAGATTCTAAGGCAGTGTAACATCAGTTGTAGACTACTCTTGAGTGTATAGTTGTTGCATGTAGTCAGATGATCAGCCTAATGGAATTGTGCAATCAAGTTGAGGAATTCCCTAAATAATAGGGGCCTAATTTCTCAAAGAAAAGCATAAGGAAATAGGAGCTCAAGTAGAGGCAAACTTTGACTAAGTCCGAGCCAAATCCTTTAAGTGAGAAGAGAGATAGGTTATTCACTTGCAGGTTTTGCTCAGTTGAGCAAAGAAATTGTAACACATCTCTATTCTTCTGATTTAATACAAGAAAGCATTGAGGGTTTTAGCAGTTTGCTTTCCCTAGGAAAAATACGTGTTGCATGTTTGTGATTCCTTATTGTATGTATAAAATTTTTGTTCAAGATTGTGAATTACTTTCTGCAGAACAATAGAGTAGATTTGTGTCTTGTGATCTTGGTTAAAATTTCATGACCAACTGAAAATCTGCATCGTAATTTCTACAACACCATTGCATAATCTCATATTGAATATTCAACCCAAAGAAACTACTTCATCACATATAACGCAATATGATGCTACATCATTACAAGATTAAGCCATAGAACATCCATTATTGTTATATTAATCCCAATCAATGATCATGGAATAATTATTTTAAATTTTGAAGATGATAAGGTTATAAATCTTGACTTGGAATATAAAGGATATTAGCAACTATGATGTACTTGTGGGGAAGTTGATTAGATATGTTTCAATGATTATGATTATTTTTATGATAAAATAAATTTACATTTTATAAAGATGCATTATGTCAAGGAAGACATCGCACAAACTCATAGTTCCCTCAAAGAAATGTTGTAGTTTTATAAGTTGAATTTGTTTTTTATGAGATGCATTTGCTTAAATTTGCTAAATAGTGATCCAAAAACATTAATATTAGTGTACACGTGTTATATTATACTATTGAAAATCTCATTCTCATGAAATGTATTCTTATAAAGTTATATGTCTATGAATCTTTTTATTTTTAGTTGTTTTAACCCAAAATTTAGATGGGTTAACCAAAAATTGGTATATTTGATTTGGATATCAAACCTTTATTCATCCATTTATCACTTACAGTAATGCCAAGCAATGTCGTACAACCCTAGCATGGATCTCCTAAATTTGGCAAGGCCCAAGAAGGTAGAGATATCTTCATTTTGCATCAACCTAAGAATTTTCTACGTGACATATCCCACAAGTCAATTCTATCTATACCTAGATAGAAAAACTCAACATTAGTCTAAATATATATAGTATGAGTGTTCTTAATGTCATATAAATAGATGAAAAATTCCATATTGCCACTCAATATATTTACGATTTAAAATATATGCAAAAATATAATAGATGAAAGCCTAAAATAATATAGTAGTGCACATCTATCATAAATGTGGGATGGGGCCAACTCCATTTACCTAATGGTGGATTATACCTACAACTCTACATTGTCGGAGAAAGATTTCTCCAAGATTATCTCTATTAAGAGATAAAAATGGTTTGATTTGATAGATAAAATTCATTACAGAAAGATCATTATGCCTTATTTATATAACAATATTAATAGCTGCAATGCAGCATAGTCCCTACTTATACCACTAATTAATTGATTAAGGTTGTGTCTCTTTGTTTGGGGCTCACATTTTTTTGTTATTTGAGAATCCCCGCGTTTCCGTAATCTATCCTTATTTCTGGCTCTGAAAATTTGTATTCTACATAATAAAATCCAACTTCACATAGCTTTCCATTGCAGCTCCCTCTTGGTGTGGGATCTATGTTCTGTCATTATTTGAAAATACTATGTTTCTGTAATCATTTTCAAAAATTACATTCTATACACCGCAAGTTGCACTCTACACTCCACACCATGAAAGCTAAACCCTAAGATATCTTTACAATTGTTATAGCATATGGCTTGAACTGCTAACACTATAGAGTAAAAGTGCATACTTAAACAATTGTTGATCGTCAAAAAGAAAAATGTGCATATAGAAACAATTTTATGTCACATATTTTGGATTAAGGTGTTACATATGGAAAAATAACATTATCTTTGTATTTAAACATGGTATTATCTAATAGTGCATATAGCCTATCTTCGGTTCAAAATGAAAGGGAAGTTCATTGTGCTGACTCTAAAGACTTTGCACCTCTGCATTCCACATGACTATATCATGAGAGTCATTCATCTCCATGCTCATGGTGGAATAGAATATTTATCATTATGTGAAAGCTTTCTCATTGTGTAGAAATCAAGTTGGAATAACATCAAATCATAGTTCCTCTCAATCACTTTGTCAAACAAGTTCTCCACAGGTAGGACTGCCCTATCGTTTTGTTTACTAGCCATCATTTAACAATGACAAATTGATTTGAGATCTTTATTGTTGTGATTTGGTGATAATAATATATATTAGTCGAAATAAATTTAGGGAGGCTCAAATGGATGTGAAAATATTTATATGTTTATCATTACCTTTTGCATGGAGTTAACTTTGAAGGAGCAAGTAGATGCTAATAGTGTTGTGATTGAATCATTTTTTTTATGAAATATTATTAAGATTTGTGTCGTTATTATTAATATTTATGTTGATAAGGTATTCAAATTATTTTAAATAAAAATTTATTGAAATTTATGTTAATTAATAATTTGTTAAAATTTATATTTCGAAACTTTACGATAAAGCTCATGTTTAGTGAGGAAGTTTTAATTGTGCAAAGTGCATAAATATCGAGGAAGCAAAATGAAAAATTCCTCGACACCTTTGTACTCCACAAAATGAAAGAGTTGTGCTTCCTCTACACAATGAAAGCATTGTACTCTCTTTGCTCCTCTTCGTACATATTTCTTCCTATGTCCTTTTTAGTATATTTTCCATTGATATCTGATCAATAGGGGTTTCCATACTGGATAGGTACTCCACTAATGGCTTTGGATCTGACTTGTGGTGTTCCAATTAAGAAAGGAAAGTTACAAGGATTTGTGAAAGTGTTTCATGATTGGAGTTAAGATAGATATTTTTATTAATATTCACAACATTTAGGTTTATCTCAAGCGAATGGACATTTTATTATTGCATCATAGGGAATGGAAAGGTTACTAGAAGATTTTCGGGTTGAGTGCTACTTTTCTCACTTCTACTACTCTCAACTTCATCGGACACTCAGGAAATCATAATCTTGACCACCAAAATCAACATGGTTTAATTATGTTAAATAATAAGTCATTTCAGCATCGTTTAGAATCACAAAAATATGCGTCAGATACAAAATTGTAAATTGGAAATAATGTCACCAATTGCATTATAAACTTAATGTCATGTGAAACTAAGACAACTTCCTGCACACAATTGTGGCATATGTCTGGCTCATGAAAGAAACTCTTAGGTTTGTAATTGTTGCGTTGATATTTTGTTGGTGGGAATTGTGATTGGTTGATTTAGACCATTAAATGCTTAGAATTTTTGGTGTAGTAGTTGGCACTAGGAAGATATCTTGATTGTTATCTAAGATGTTGAACTCTACCAAGTTAATTTTTCCAATGTAGTGTCTAATTTCTTCCTTAGTCATGAGATTTTCCCCAACATAATAATGAACTTTTCTTATTATTCTCAAACCATGCTAAGAAACTAAATTATGAACATAGGAATTTGATAACGTCTACCACTAGAATCTGTGAGCCTTCATCTTCCACTCCTTTCAATTTGAGAACATACTCCATAGGCCTCTCCTTCACTACTCTCACATACTCAGGGGGAATGGTGGCCAAGCCACTCAATGAAAAACTTTCCACTCAGGTTGGTGTCATACTCATCACATACTCTACTCGGACAAACAAAATTGTAGAAGAGATAAAGACTCTACAATGTCTTTATTGTGTGGTTTGGTTTTCAAATAGGAGCAATGTGGTGTTTAAATAGCCAAATTAAATAACAATATAATAAGTAAATGAGAAACGACTTGTCTCAGAAACTAAATTGGGAACATAGGAATCTGATTTTGGGCCTGATTTTGGACACGAAAAATTATACATTTTTGGAAACAATGCCAAGTCACTTTTTAATTATTGTGGGTGGGGCACAATTAGATACTTTGGTGCTAATATATGGTTATGCACACTCAGAGAATTTTCTATTGAATAAATTTAGTTTCTAATTTTCTTGAGGCCTTTGTTAGGGTCCTATAATTATTATAGGGTCACTTGACGGTGATTATTATATTTCAGATGTTGTAAATAATATTCCATATTGTAAATTATTTCCAAGAAAAGGTCAAAACCTTAAGAAAAATAAAAAGAATATGCTTGCAATACGAAATGTAACATTAGAGGATAATTAAGTATGCTTATACTAAACTAATCACATCATTTAAATGTGATTAAAGGCCTTGGTACTATAGTTTGATTTTATTGTAAGGTTGAAAACAAAAAAAAGGATTTTGTCACATGGGGTTAAACAGTTATAACTTTCTCACTCCACAATCCTCTCGCTCCATAGATCGACGGCTCACAATCCTTTTCGGCCCCCTTCTCCATCCTAGCTTTACCACAAGGGGGTGTCTGAAAAGGCAGTTTTACCCCGCCGATCCCACGCTATGTGTCTTCCCCTCTGTATTTCGTACCCCCTCACGATACCACCTACCACTTCGATCCCCCTCTGAAAACTGCTTACCACCTTCCTGCTTACCACTCTCCTTTCCCACCATATTTCCCGCTTACCCCTGGTTATGTTACCCTCCATTCCCAGACTGCCATGTCACCTCCTGCATCCATGTCATTCATCTGTCTCATTATTAGTTGAAACTATGATTTTTCCTATATGCCACATTGATTTCAAACATGGTTTCCAAACCAATGAGGAAGAATTTTCAGAAACTGAAAGAGGTTTTTCCTAAAAAAATACTTATGTACGAAAACCTCTCTCAATTTTCTAACAACCATTATGGTTTAGGATATAATGATGAAGCTCTGGAGACATATTTTCCAAAATTTTCATGTTTAGTCATACTTTTACATAACATATTGTGGCTAATAAGAGATGACTCTTGAGAAAACGGAAGAGGTTTGGGTTCCTAGGATGCTAAAATACAATAACCTACTTCATATTTTACATAGCTATTACAGAATGAGATATACAGTTACATCTTTACAACCTTTTTTTCAGACTGTGCAAAGCACTGTTTCAGTCACCTTTTTGCATAGAATATTGGGAACTGCCGGAGCTGAATTTTGGGAACTTGAGAGTTTTATCTCAAGAACATATTTATATACAATAACCTCTCTCACATCTTACAGATCTATCTCGGATTGAGATATACAAAGGGATGACTGGACCCTATTTTGTAGAATTTTGGGAGGAAAATGCTCAAAGACAGTTAGCCACCTCATCAACTAAGAGTTGTAATCAAATTCGAATTTCTCTTCTTTATCGATAGAAATCCATAATGATAGTGCTAAGTAGATACATTAGTTTTGAATTTCCAACATTTCGTTTCTATTTGTGTAAAACAGTTTAGGATATTTGTAAAAAGATCTTGAGATTTTTATCAAGATATTTTAGTTTAGAATTTGTATAAATACTTCATCATTTGAAGTAAGAAAGGGTTGGGGTTTGTACGAAGAAATCTATTGTCCAATGTAAATTTTTTCATTGAGCTCAAATGGACTGATCAATAATACTAGGAACTTTCACAGGATTCATGTGGCATACTACCTGGTGAAGTTTTCCCCTGTTATGTTGTTTATCATTGCTTATCTTTCATTGTATTTCTAAAGCTTAATTATTAAATAGAGGTTATGATAAACAGGATTTGCTAAAAAGAGAACCCTATTTTGGCTATTAATAATTTTCGTGTTTTCTTCTAATATAAAATTGAGGAATTCTTAATTGCTCCTTAGTTTTATTGATCTATTTCTCTTTTCTTCTGAAATCCACCTACAATTCAAAAGATCCAATTAGTATACCTAACTTACCCTATGAAAATCCTTTAAAGTCTAATACAGATCTAGTTAGTTTTATTGACTCCATTTCCCAGTGGATTCCTCTTGATCCAACCAAACCATTTTCAAAATCAACCTCGAAGCCCCATAACTAGCCTGAAATACTCAGTAAACAAAGCTAAACCTCATAGAGAGATCCCTCTCTAAGTTTAGGAGGGCCAGATTCTAAACTCGAAAGTGGTTTTGATGTTGCCTCCATGGTTTTTTCTTTATCCTTGAAATTACGGAATGCTAACATACTCGCAACCATACTGGGGAAGCAAATTTTATCTTCCTCAGAAAAGTGTATCAAGTTCCAGATCTGATTGCTGATGGTGAACAGTGATCAGACACAAGAAGGCTAAATTATTCACCTAGCGACCCCATGTTCAAAGTATCCAGAGCATCAAAGTTTTCAAGGTGACTCCACTATCAAAGAAACCAGATTTTAGAGCATTCATGGTGACTTCACTACACGTTGATAATATTTCTTGCTAACAAGATGACAGGGTATGTGGAAAATATTCTATCTTGTGAAGTTTTGAAAGGAAACATGAATGAGTTAGCATAATTTCATATCAATGAATATTTTTTAACGGTCGTGTTTCATCGTTTGAAATCGAGAAAATATCCTTCTGAAGGTAAAATTTATTTTCTAGAGTTAGTTGCTAAAATATTTGAGAAGGATATTGAACTTTTGGATCTTTAGATTCAATCCTATAGTTTCCAAGATCCTTAAAAATTCTTCGAAAATCTTCCTTCTCCAAAACAATAGGAGATTCTATTGCCTTTTGATTTGTAGATTGATCAAAATGTTGTTTCAGAATAAGAGACTAGAACTGAAGAGTTGAAATTAGGGTTTAACCTTGAGGATACAATGGATGAGATCATCCATGATCTACTCATCATTGAAGACCTGCAAGGTAAACTAGTTAATCATGCCTTTATTGATCTTGTAGTAGACTACATGGAGGTTCTTTTCAGCTTAAGTGTTCAACAATTTTTTCATTATAATGACAATATCCATCTGCAATTGCCATTACATATTATAGCCTTGATTTTGGGGACAAAAATTCAAGCTATCCATTTGTTTTCTCTAACAGGCAGTCAAGCAGTCCACTTGTTTTAGCAACTACTTGACTAGCTTCATTGGCATTTTTGTATTATTTGAGTCAACATGATTTTCAGTAGTGTAGGGTAGGTTGCAGTGTGCAAATAAGCTCAGTACTTTGAGCATTTCTCCAAGCATTCTTTCCAGTTTCAGTTTTAGTTCAGCGCATTTCAGATTTCAGTTTGCAGAAAAGGTTTGATTTCAGATTTTCATTCACTGAGATTTTATGGCAAATCATCTTGCAGACTTGGGAGCAGCCCAATGGATAAGACACTGATCTGTGAATCCATAGATCTACGGTTCTTGACACCTCCAAAAGGCGCTGCCATCCCTAGCTGGAGCCACGGTTAGGGTCCTATAATTATTATAGGGTCACTTGACAGTGATTATTATATTTCAGATGTTTTAAATAATATTCCATATTGTAAATTAATTCCAAAAAAAGGTCAAAGCCTTAAGAAAAATAAAAAAAATATGCTTGCAAGATGAAATGCAGCATTAGAGGATAATTAAGTATGTTTAGATTAAATTAATCACATCATTTAAATGTGCTTAAATCCCTTGGTACTATAGTTTTATTTTATTGTAAGGTTGAAAACGACAAAAATGGATTTTGTCACATGGGGTTAAACAATTGCAGCTTTCCTGCTCCTCGACCGTCTCGCTTTGTAGATTGACAACTCACAATCCTTTTCGTGCCCCCTTCTCCATCCTAGCTTTACTACCGGGGGGGGTCTGAAAAGGTGGTTTTACCCATCAGTCCCATGCTACGTGTCTTCCCCTCTGCGTTTCGTAGCCCAGATGGATGAAACTAGATCCGGGGTCTTCAAACTCGTTCAATCTTCACCCGACGTACAAGTCGATCCATGTAAAAATATGTTCTGGTGTCGAACATGGAAAGACATCACCTGAATACCAGCCAATGATGTAAGCTGTTAACAGGCATGAGAGGAATCACTGATAATGATAATGACCCTCAAGGTACTACAGTACAATTCACATGGTGTGAATACATGAGTCGATGTCGAACACCACGTAAAATCTTTCGGTCGAAGGCCATTGATGTAAACCTATCGCCGGAAGTGAGAAGCTTGCCATTAAGGCATGCAAGCTTCAAAGTACTAAAAGGGTTGTTCCTAAGTCAACTTCTTGGGTAATGAGCTGATGTCGACAAGAAGTGACCCGTCGTAGGAGGGCCTTAATGAATCCCACATCTACGAGACGAAACGAAGCAAATAATTTTGTGGAGGTGAAAACGATCTGATGATACAAGGTTCAGGGTGGCGGTCATGAAAGAATGGAGCGTGAAGGTATTGTAGTGGATGAGGCTTTAGCTGGGTTGGTGAATTCTCTGAGAGACTTCTCTTGAAAATATAGGCAAACTTAGAATGGATTGGTAGCGTTAACCCCAAAATGGATGGTACGGAGGACCAATGGTGATATGACCGGTGAATGGAATAACCCAACCCGACTCAATCATGGTGATGGAGTGAAAGTGTAATGTTCAAGAGCGACCTGCTACCAACGAAGTTCTTCAAGTTTACTTCCCTTTTTCCCCAGTCATTGCTGACCAGTACCTCTTTATTTTTGTTAATCTTGAGGAGGATAACATATGCTTGTTCTATAATTTTCCCTTCGGGAAAACCTATCCCTATGTTTTAGCGAGCCTAGCGATAGTGAAACTTGCTCTTGTTTACATGGACAAGTTTGTTGCTATTGTTTTAACAAGTTTAACGACAAAGATAACTTGGTTCTTTTTAGTTTTATAGAGTCTGAAAAGAGACGGAAAGGAAATTCCAGTAGTCCTTTTTTGTAATATAATCCCTTAAGTCTGAAAAAGTATAAAATAACACGAAAGGGATGACTTTTTCGATCACTTTAGCGAACCGAAAAAGACAAGCACTCGATCTTTTTGTGTAATGATCCCTTAGGTCCAAAAATATTAAAATATAGAGGATGGATGGAACTTCCAATCACTTTAAAGAGCTGGAGAGGCCAATTTCTTGGCAATCTTTTCATATTTTACGAGTCTAAAAAGAGCTTAAAGGAGACTCGTTTTTGAGGAATGAGTGATGTTTTCAGATAGCAACTGGTTCCAGGTAAGTTTGGAACTTTTCAATCAAGTGGAGGCGTATGATCGGCTAAAAAAGAGTGGAGGTGATGGTAAGAACACGACCAAGGCTCAAAAGCTGATAGCAATGTGATCACAAAGGTTATTTACCAAAGGTGGGTTCATTTTTAATGAGCTTGAACTCTGGGGGAACATGTGCTCACTGCTAGGTTTATTTTTTAATGAGCTTGAACTTCGTATAAACCTGCTCATGCCAATAGTATAATAAGGATGTCTCTCATCAGTAGGTTCATTTTTTAGGGAGCTCACCCCATGCGAAACTTTGCTCCGTGCCTTTTGTATTCAAGCTAGGAACGACCAACTACTGTCCTAAGGGTTAAAGAACTACTGAGGTTAGGTAGGATAGTTTCCCAACGGGAAACATTTCCTTTGCTTTATCATTTCCGTAGGTCCCGGCAAAGGTGAATGGTGGATCAAACCAATCACCTAACTTAAGCAGTTGAAGTTAGTAAAACTACGGGGTTAGAGTTATGTTGGTCAATTTTCACTTGCGTAAAAAAGGTTTGCATGCCCCCAGGTATAAAGAGAAGTAGAGTTTCCAAGTTACCATATGGAAGTTCTTGCTTTAAAGCAAGGTTGTTTCATCCACGTAGCAGCCAAAACACTTCCTTGGCTTTGTCCATCGAAATAGACAAAGGTGAATGGTGGGAGCTTCCAATCACATAACCTTCGACGAGGAAATCTTATTCTAGACTGATCCCATTTTCCTAAATGGACGGGTGTGTCAAACTAGTCATATATCCTACGAGGAAACCTACCTTATATATGGGGTTTTCCTGCTGAAGCAGACCAGGGCGCATGCCCCCTGGATTTAGTCACATTCATCGAATCACTCGCAATCATCAAGTGGATGGACTGGAGGTTGATGAGACATTCCTTGTGCAAAAAGACCATTTAGGGATGGCATTTGACTAGTAGCCATGTTTGAACTGGGGAATGAAAGCTGGTCAACGAGCTGGACCATTCTACCTTCATACGGGAAACACATCACCCAAAAGAGTGAGGAAACAATAGCTCCCATGCTGTAAATGTAGTCACGCCCAAGGAGTAGATTGTAATCTAGTGGTCCTTGGACTACCATCACATTTAGATGAACGATTTTCCTTCTCAAAGTTATAGGCAAATTTGGAAGGATCCCTAATGGTCGACTGGTTCCTTTATTGAAGCCTGACAGATTTCGAATCTCAGGCAGAAGCGATGGCGAACCAAGCACTTTCCAAGCAGTTGAGGAAAGGATACTCACAGAAGCCCCTTCATCTATGATAGTACCAGCCATGATCATTCTGTAAGCTTGTACTATGATTCGGAATGGTACATTAGATGGTAGGCGGGGTCTCGCTAGTAGATTCCAATCAAAGGAAATGACTAGATTGCTTGGAGGAGGGACCGAATAAACGACCGAATGAATCTCTTGAACTGAAGAACTTCCTTCCTGTGGTAGAGGAATGGGTAGATTTCCCCCCTGTTCATTGGATTCTGTGTTAACAAAAATAATTTGAATGGTGTCATTCTTATTCTCTTTGGAGACTGTATCATTTAAAGATGGACCTTCTGAAGACAAAACTGGGTCGACTGCTCTTGACCTGTTGACTTTGGTTTGGTGTGGACTCAAAGGGTTTGTCTTCAAGGATAGGTGTTTCGACCGACAACAGAGGTGTGTCAGTTGAATTTTCAACTAGCGATGGACTTGGCAAGAGTTTCTTGTATCCAGGAGGAAGTTGCTGCAGTGAAGCAGGACAGTTATCCAAGACTCTTTTAGCTTCATCTAGGAAGGGGCAACGGTGGAGGGCATGATCGCCTTCACACAACCTACAAGGAAACTTAAATCTTCCTTTCTTCCCATTGACTTCATTTTCACTAGTTGACAGTGTACTCTCAACATGATCGACAGAGGTTGAAGACACAGGATTGTGCAAGCGGGGAGACCTGTATCTCAAGATCCACAGGATGTAGGGACAATCTTGATGATAGTGTTATCCTTTGTAAATGACACATGGATATTTGGGTTTGGATGGTGCAGTGTGTGGATTTTTTCCAGACGATGCATGGTTGCCCCCTTTTGCTGTTGGCTTCTTCTTCTTCTTCTCCTTCCCTTTCTTCTTCTTCTCAGTTACTTGGTTTTTAGTGTTACAAGTTTCACCAAGTGAAGAAGAAGAAGGAGAGGGAGAAACAAATGAAGTGGAAGGTGGGGGAGAAACTTCAGTATCATCTGGTTGTTGATTTGATTGTTGAGGAATTACAGTGTTTTGAATGACAGAGGTCGAGAAAATCCATATTGGCAAGCCAATTGTGAATCCTGGAAGGGGCAATGTAGCCATGTGTGGAGCACCAACTTCTCCCCAAGAGGAGAAAGGACTAGGATTCCCCCCAAGGGGAAATCCTTGATTGGTGGACTCCATTTTCTCAACCTAAGACCAACGAGGGAACAATGATGTTATTCTAAATTAAATGAATTTTATGACACTTTGACACAACTTGCTTTTTCAATTTTTAAGAGTCGAGGAAAAGCTAAAGATGACTCTAGTCACCTTAGATTTTTAATGAGCCTGAAGTGACAAGTGCTTAGATGGACCTTTTCTTTTAAGGAGTCTGAAAAGGAACGAAAGTGACTACTCTGTAAATCTAGATAGAGGGATTACCAAACCAATCGCAAAACTGCAATATACACCTTGGTGGTAAATTATAGAGAAATTACTAAGGACTTTACGTACGACAGTCAATCTTCCCGAATGCTGTGTTTAGTGCATTACGATCGATAGGGTGGCAGAAACGGCTTCCTAAGGATAAAGGATATCAGCCTATTGTGGTCTCCCAATATATACTGGACGGTACGTGGGAGCACAAGTCTGTACTGGCACTTGTCGTATCAAAGAGGAAGGATCACCCAACCTACGATGAAAATGATAGTTACCAGGCTTTACGATGCCAGAATACGTCTCTAGCCTAGACTTCTAGATGTTGTGCATTAGGTTCCAAAGCGTTTTTATGTTCATTGATGTTTATTTTATAGTTGATATTTCTTAAGAAGTTTGCCTTTCAAGGTTCACCACGTGATGTAGATGTACAACTCCTAAATATGCAATCTAAAATGATAAACAGTGGTTTATTTTCTTTTAGCAATGAAAATCCTAGCTACTAAGGAAAGGAAAATATGATTCTTTCAACATAGAGCAGAGAGCACACACTAAAAGCACTTTTCCTAAATCAATTTCCGCATGCAGTCTAAATGCAAATGCACATGCATGTATTTGTTTTTCAGTTCCCTTAATGTGAGAATGACAAAAATAAAACTAAGTACAAATTTGAACTACTTTTATTGAAGCGACACTTTAACAATTTCTTTTCAAAAACGAAAGGAAGACTAAGACGACACTTTCTCTTTTGAATGGA
Source organism: Pinus tabuliformis (assembly GCA_031772625.1). NCBI lineage: Eukaryota > Viridiplantae > Streptophyta > Pinopsida > Pinales > Pinaceae > Pinus > Pinus tabuliformis. The sequence goes on from CM062813.1 coordinate 323,863,706, forward strand.
AAACTGTTTTCAACACTTCAAAGAATTGATAATCCAAATCAAATACAATGGAAAAAGTGTAATCGACTATCTAAAAGAGGAAGACTTTACGACACTCTTTTTCTTGACTGAAAATGACAGTTGCGACACTTTCAAATGAAAAGACGACAGTTTGATTAAGCTACTGTTTGCAAAGGAGGACTGTAAATGATGAAAAATACATTAAAAAAAAAAAATCACAATTCCTTATCAATGGAGGCTGAATAATGTGAAGGAAGAAGGTTACAATAGTGATATATTGATCATAGACAGCAAAACTACTGAATAGAGCTGAAAACAATGAAGAAAAAACCAAAATCTGGAGGCAGAAACAGTCTCATTCAATCATCACACCTGTCCTTAAGGGAAACAGGGATGCATCTCACCTGCAGCACACGGGAGGTGTGATGCATCTAGATTGCTAATGAGAGATAGTGCGATGGTCCAGGGACGAGACTGAGCTTGGTTTTCACCCATAGTTTGCAACTAAGTTCAGGGATTTAGGCTGAGCTAATGATAGACAGTAAACACAAAGTATAGGGGCTGATCTAATGAGGTTATTGAGCTACCGCCAGGGCACTTAGGATGTTTGCAAGTTAGATGTTTAGTTCATAAACCAACCCAGAGATTGACTGAAGTAGCGTTGGTCTACTTTGCAGTTTCATAGCAAAAGCAGTTCGAAGGCTAGTTGGCTTAACTTCAGGCTCTGTCTGTAGTTTATAAAGCAAACAACAGTAACAAAAAAACAAACTATTTGCTCCCCAGTGGCCTAATACCTCTTGCTCTGAATAGAGACGTACTCGATACCAAGCAAAAGACTACATGATCGTCAATGATACACTTTACCGTCATGGTATCGATACAGTTTTGCGAAGTTGCCTCAGAGCTGTTAGTCCCACTAACACTGGTTACTCCAAACCCAAACATTTAGCCCTAATACCTCTCGCTCTAAACAACGATGTACTCGATACCAAGAAAAAGACTACATGATAATTAGTGATACACTTTACCGTCGTGGTATCAATATAGTTATTCGAAGGTGCCTCACCCATGAGGAGGTCAAAAAAGTCCTGAATGATTGTTGTTCAACCGTGTGTGGGAGGCATCAATCTGGTTACGCTACGGCCCAAAAGATCTTACGAGCAGGTTACTTCTGGCCTACTATGTTCAAAGATTGCGTAATCGTAGTCAGAATTTGCCATGCTTATCAAATCTCGACCAAAAAACCAGAATACCACCCACACCTCTGCATCCAGTAGTTGCTGTTGGGCCATTTGCTAAATGGGGCATAGATTTCATGACATGTAACCCCACCTTGTCCAGGGGGCATGGGTATATCATTGTCGCGGTTGAATATTTTACAAAATGGGCCGAGGTGATGCCTACATTAAACGACAGCTGCGAAACGGTTGCTCTTTTCTTTTTCAATCATGTTGTCTCTAGGTTTGTTGTTCCACAGGCTATAGTCACAGATCATGGATCGCATTTTCGCAATCACATGATGGTTGAATTGACTGCCAAATTAGGACTGTCCCACGATAGTTATACTCCATATTATCCGCAGGCTAATGGACATGTTGAAGCGATCAACAAAGTCCTCAAGCGCATGCTGCAGAGAATGATTAGAGCCTAGAAACGGGATTGGCATTTAATCATGTACTCAGCTCTATGGGCATATAGAACCTTGGTAAGAAATGTGACCGGGTTTACACCCTTTCAGTTGGTATACGGCATGGAAGCTGTCTTACTGATTCAGTGTGAGATTTCATTTCTCAAGCTCACGGTCGACCTTCTCCCCAAAACTTCAGAGGAAGAGGCTCATTTCTTGGAACTAATCCAACCAGATGAAACGCGTCATGATGCCATCTTGGATAACGAAGCTCATAAGAAATGAGTCAAGGCACAATTTGACAAAAATGTCAAGCCCCGTGTCTTCTCAGAAGGTGACATGGTCTTACTTTACGATCAGAAATCCAATAAATTGGGAGCAGGTAAGTTCCAATCATTGGGGATGGGCCCCTACATTGTTAAGTGAGTATTAGAAAAAGGAGCCTACGAGCTAGTAGATTACAATGGAATTCCACTGTCGCAACCCCGAAACGGGTTGTACCTTAAGCATTACTATGCTTGACTAAGTGTAGTAATCTCTTTCTATGCTTTTGTTGCATTTTTGTTTTCTTCAAGAGTAATCGTTTTGGTTAGTAATCCACTTTTGCATTTGTTGTAGATGTCGAACCTATTGGAATCATTTGTTGGATATGCCGATGGAGCTAGTCGTAGTATGCAGAACCTATCTTCTATAGCCTGGGCCATTTTTGATCCAAGCGGCGAGTTAGTGAGTTTCAGAGGGGTATGTATTGGTTGGTAAACGAACAACATCACTGAATACAACATGTTGATAGAGCTTATTTTTGATGCCATCGCACATGGCATACGCTGACTTGTTGTCAGGCTAGACTCAAAACTCGTCATCCTATAGCTTACTGGCATCTATTCCGTTCGGAATCCAGCTATATATCGTATGTTCCTAAGGGTCAGGATTTTGGAAAGACAGTTTGATTCTATTCAATATCAACACATTTCCAGAAACTTAAACACGTTAACTGATTCATTAGCAAATTATGTGTTAGATAGATATTTGCAGCATTTATAAAAGAAAAAGCATGTCAATCAACATTTGCATCAGGATCATATAACTCAACCAAAATAAACCTCCCAAAATAAAAAAAATATATAATCGTTTATAGTCTTTTACAAAATGTTCTGTGTCCAAGACAAAATCGGTCATACGACCCAAAAACTCAAAAATGCAGGGAAGCACCCTAGACTAATGGTGCTCGTGATAACAAGTCACCGCCTGTGCGATCATACGTAAGAGCCTAGTCCATCGACTTAGCACGATAGTGGTATGGTGCTGTAATCTCAGAGGTAACTCGTTGGTCCTCACATCTTGAATACCAAGGGTGAGACCCTCGATCTGATCTTGCAATATTGAAAGGGTCTCGGCTACGTCCAGATCGCAAAGGACGGCCCTCCCTACAGGCTCTCCTGCTGGAACACTAGCTGCTACCCTCGGGCGCGCTGCTAGTCATACTGGTCCAATATCTACACGAACATATGAGTTTGATTAGTCTTGATAACATTTAAAAAATACAAGAACATTATAAAAGCAATAAACAGATATATGGTCAGATCTTTTTACCTATAACACCCCACTGCTTTCCAGCTGGCAGCACCAAATCTGGGTCACCCTGGAAATCCATCCCAACATATGGGTACTCAATAAAGACAATCTCCTAACGGTCGAACCACTCAAAGAAGGCATCAGAGAATGAAATCTACGACTAACCAGCATGTTTGGCCATGAGATCAACCCATCTCTGCATCCATGGTTCTGTTGGTGTTGGTAGTCCGAGTGAAATGTACTGTGGCTGCATCAGTGGGATCCTCTCCAAGGCGAAAGCGATCAGAATAGAACCATAACCAAAGTTCTTGGATCTTCCGTTCTTCACCTTGGTGAGCTGTTCTTTTATAACCGGAAGTACTGCATCACACCATTTGAATACCTTTGGTTCAAGGCCCTCCAAAGCATACTGCATATAGGACCTATCGGCCAAATGAAGAGCCGCACTACCAGCCAATCTAGCGAAGTTGAATAAGATAGTCCTCAAGGACCAGTCAGTGACATCTCGAATATTGATCTTACCATCCCTGCTCGGTTGTGATCCATCTCTACAGAACCGACGAATATAATCCCTCATGGATTCACCCCCACGAGCGGATCCTGATAGTGAGAGGGGGGAACCATTATCGAGAAAACTAGTGTCCATTCAGAGCTATTAGTCCCACTAATATGGGTAGCTATATTAGAAACAAATATATTAAAGTTAATTTTGTTGTCCTTTATGAGAGATGGATGAGAGCGAAGCAGAGAGCACCAACCTCAGTCTTTCAATAGTCGCCTTGCTTGTTTCTTATCTCCTTTGATAGAGCTTTCGCCACTCCTTTCTCACTTGTCCCACTTCAAAGAACACCTGTAGAGCCAAGGCAACAAAATACCATCAAAGCATAAAGATCTATAACCATAAATAATGTAGGATCAGATGTACATTAACCATATAAATGCATACATAAACAAGATTCAAAGATATACAAGCATATGGAGGAAAACTCAAATAACTTTATTGATAGAAGTAGTAGAAGATATATTACAACCAGGCTATCTAATCCAGCATCATCCTCCCAGCATGAAAGCCCTCTTCACCTCATACAAAGCAAGATCACCCCAACAATGTCTTCGAAGAGAAACCAACAACACTTCCTTGCAAATTACAAAATTCCAGCCTCTGGATCTCTTGGATGAGGGATCCGTATATAGATGTTTTCAGGAGAGTGAGTCAGCTTCTGGGATTTTGATTAGTGTCATTTCACTGATAGTTACTGGTTCCACTTGGAGATTTCAGATCTCTTACTCATCCCTGGGCGAATTCAGAGAGACAAGTGTCATATGAGCAGTTTCTAGAAGATTCTATGGGTTTCCACCTAGCACACTGCTTCTGCCATTTGTCTGCTCTCACTCATTGCACCCTACAGAAGGGATTTCCAGTATGCATCACAACCCCCATGTGTAATAGGTGAGATGCATCGCACCCTATGCATGGAGCAGTCTGTATGGTCCTGTTTTGACCAGTTATGAGTAGTTTTTCATGAAGAACTTCTGGGAGATGATGTAATCAGCTGACCTTGTTCCTTTAGGGTATGAAACAACACTTTTAGGGGTTTAGAAGCCCTTGGTTTATGGACATATGTGATTCTGGTTGCAGTGCCCAAATATGTCTATAACAGTTGCCCCCTAAAGCATGAGGTCGTAAATCCTTTTGATGTTAGGTGAAATGCTTTATAATGAGGATCCAAGGTTTTTCGAACTGGAAGGTGACTTTTAATAAGATACAACACAATATGTTATCTTCACAATATTTTCATGATCTAGCTGAGGCGGGCATTCCATGCCTAGCTTTATAAATTCATATTCATGTACATAAGACAGACAATCCTCTGTGTGGCAGACTGATGATTCTCATAAAGCCATCATCCTTTAGTTTGGATGATTATCTGTGCAACAATGATGTACATTTGATGTCTTTATTTTCCTGAATATATCGCAACCCGGATGGATGAAACTAGATCCAGGGTCTTCAAACTCATTCAATCTTCGCCCAAAGTACAAGTCGGTCCATGTGAAAATATGTTCTGATGTCGAAAATGGAAAGACATCACCTGATTACCAGCCAATGATGTAAGCTGTTAACAAGCGTGAGAGGAATCACCGATAATGATAATGACCCTCAAGGTACTGCAGTACAATTCACGTGGTGTGAATGCATGAGTTGATGTCGAACACCACGTAAAATCTTTTAGTCGAAGGCCATTGATGTAAACCTATCGTCGGAAGTGAGAAACTTGCCAGTGAGGCATGCAAGCTTCAAAGTACTGAAGGGGTTGTCCCTAAGTCAATTTCTTGGATAATGTGCTGATGTCAAGAAGAAGTGACCCATCATAGGAGGGCCTTAATGAATCCCACATCTACAACACGGAACAGAGAAAATGATTTTATGGAGGTGAAAACCATCTGATGATACAAGGTTCAGGGTGGCAGTCATGAAAAGTGGAGAGTGAAGGTATTGTAGCAGATGAGACATTAGCTAGGTTGGCGAATTCTCTGAGCGACTTCTCTTGAACACATCGGTGACACTGAGATGGATTGGTAGTGTTAACCCTAAGGTGGATGGTACAATGGACCAATGGTGATGTCACCGGTGAACGGAATAACCCAACCCGACTCAATCATGGTGACGAAGTGAAAGTGTCATGTTCAAGAGCTACCAATGAAGCTATTCAAGTTTTCTTCCCTTTTTCGCCAGTCATTGCTGACCAATTCCTCTTTATTTTTGTCAAGCTTGAGGAGGATAACATATGCTTGTTCTATAATTTTCCCTTGGGCAAACCCGTCACTATGTTTTAACGAGCCTAACGACAGTGAAACTCGGTCTTGTCTAGATGGACAATTTTGTCACTATTGTTTTAACGATTTTAATGACAAAGATAACTCGGTCCTTTTCAATTTTAGAGTCTAAAAAGGGACGTAAATGCAACTCCAGTGGTCCTTTTTCGTAATGTAATCCCTTAAGTTTGAAAAAATGTAAAATAATACGAAAGGGATGACTTTTCGATAGTTTTAACGAGCCGAACAAGACAAGCACTCGATCTTTTTGTGTAATAATCCCTCAAGTCCAATAAGATTAAAATCTAGAGGAGGGATGGCACTTCTAGTCACTTTAATGAGCTGGAGAGGCCAATTGCTCAGCAATCTTTTCATATTTTATGAGTCAGATGAAAAGAGCTTAAAGGAGACTCGTTTTTTTAGGAACGAGTGATGTTTTTGGATAGCAACTGGTTCCAAGTAAGGCTTGGAATGTTTCAATCATAGCAGTGGAAAGAGGGTGGGTAATAGAATCACTCATCGCAGTTGTTCCTCAAAAGGGTAAACAATCAAATGGAGGTGTATGATCGGCTAAAAAAGAGTGGAGGTGATGGTAAGAACAAGACCAAGGTTCAAAAGCTAATAGTCATGTGATCAAAATGGTTATTTACCGGAGGTGGGGTTCATTTTTTAATGATCTTGAACTCTATGGAAACATTTTCTCATTGCTAGGTTTATTTTTTGATGAGATTGAACTTCGCGTAAAATTGCTCATGGCGAGGTTTATTTTTTAACGAGCTTGAACTTTGCGTAAAACTGCTCGTGCCAGTCGTATAATAAGGATGTCTCATCGATAGGTTCATGTTTTAGGGAGCTTGCCCCATTTGAAACTTTGCTCCTGAGCCTTTCGTTATGCAAGTTAGGAACGACCAACCTACGAGTCTGAGGGGTTGAGAGCCTACAAACTAAGAAAATAAATGGTCACTTTTCACTTGCATGCAAAAAGGTTTGCATGCCCCTAGGTATAACGAAATAGAGTTTCTGGGTTACCATACGAAAGTTCTTGCGTTAGCAAGATTGTTTCATCCACATTTGCAGAAAAAACACTTCCTTGGATCTGTCCATCGAAATGGATGAAGGTGATTCTAGTTCCAATCACCTAACCTTTGATGGAGGAATCCTTTTCCATACTGATCCATTATCCTAAATGAACAAGATTGTTAAACTAGTCATATTCCTACGCGGAAACCTATCTTATATTTGGGGTTTTTCTGCCGAAGCAGACTAGGGTGCATGCCTCCTGGGTTTCAGTCACAATCACTGAATTACTCGCGATCATCAGGTGGACGGACTGGAGATTGTTGAGACATTCCTTGTGCAAAAATCCCAGTTAGGGATGGTGTTTGACTAATAGCTGTGTTTGAACCAGGGAACGAAAGCTGGTCTACGAGCTGGACCACTATGCTTTCATGTGGAAAACACATCACTTGAAAGAGTGAAGAAACGATAGCTCCCATGCTATAAATGTAGTCATGCCCAAGGAGTAGATTGTAATCTAGAGGTCCTTAGACTACCATCACGTTTAGGTGAATGGTTTTCCTTCTCAAAGTTATAGGCAAATTTGGAAGGATCCCTAACGGTCGACTAGTTCCTTTGTTGAAGCCTGTCAGATTTCGAATCTTAGGCAGAAGCGATGGCAAACCAAGCACTTTCCAAGCAATTGAGGAAAGGATACTCACAAAAGCCCCTTCATCTATAATAGTACCGACCATGATCATTCTGTAAGCTTGTACTATGATTTAGAATGGTACATTAGATGGTAGGCAGGGTCTACCTAGAAGATTCCAATCGAAGGAAACAACTAGATTTCTTGGAGGTGGGACCGAATAATCTGCCGGATACATCTCTGACAAACTTCCTTCCTGCGGTAAAGGAATGGGTAGATTGCCCCCATGTTCATTGGATTCTGTGTTTACGAAAATAATTTGAATGGTGTCGTTCTCATTCTCTTTGGTGACAGTATCATCTGAAGGTGGGTCCTCTGAAGACAAGATTGAGTCAACTGCCATCTTGACCTGTTGATTTTGGTCTGGTGTGGACTCAGAGGGTCTATCTTCAATGATAGGTGCTTCGACCATCAACAATGGTGTGTCAGTCGAATTTTCAACTAGCGATGGACTTGGCAATAGTTTCTTGTATCTAGGAGGAAGTCGTTGCAGTGATGCATGACGGTTATCCAAGACTCTTTTAGCTTCATCTAAGAAGGGACAACGGTGGAGGGCATGATTGCCTTCACACAGTATGCAAGGAAATTTGGATCTTCCTTTTTGTCCATGGACTTCGTTTTCACTAGTTGACTGTGTGCTTTCAACATGATCGTCAGCGGTTGAAGACACCAGATTGTGCAAGCGGGGAGACCAGTCGCTTAAGATCCATGGGATGCAGGGACAATCTTGATGATAGTGGTTTCCCTTGCAAATGACACATGGAGATTTAGGTTTGGAAGGTGCAGTGTGTGGATTTTCACCAGATCATGTACGGTTGCCCCTTTTGCTATTGGGTTCTTCTTCTTCTTCTCCTTCCCTTTCTTCTTCTTCTCAGTTACTTGGTTTTTAGTGTTACTAGCTTCACCAAGTGAAGAGGAAGAAGGAGAGGGAGAAAAAAACGAAGTAGAAGGTGGGGGAGAAACTTCATCTGGTTTCTGATTTGATTGCTGAGGAATTGCAGTGTTTTGAACGACAAAGGTCGAGAAAATCCATACAGGCAGGCCAATTGTGAGTCCTAGAAGGGTAAATGTGGCCATGTGTGGAGCACCAACATCATCCCAAGAGGAGAAGGGACTATGATTTATCCCAAGGTGAAATCCTTGATTGGTAGACTCCATTTCTCAACCTAAAGACCAACGATGGAATAGTGACGTTATTCCAATTAAAATAAATCTTATGATGCTTTAACACAACTTGCTTTTTCAATTTTTAAGAGTCGAGAAAAAGCTAAAGATGACTCTAGTCGCCTTCGATTTTTAATGGGCTTGAAGTGACAAGTGCTCAGATGGACCTTTTCTTTTAAGGAGTCTAAAAAGGAACGAAAGTGACTGCTCTGGAAATATAGACAGAGGGGATTACCAACCAATTGCAAAACTACAGAATACTTTTTATGGTACAGCAGTCAATCTTCCCGAATGCTGTGTTCAATGCATTGCGATTGATAGGGCGGCAGACATGACTTCCTAAGGATAAAGGATGTAGCTTATTGTGGTCTCCCAATATATACTTGACGGTACATGGGAGCACAAGTCCGTACTAGCACTTGTCATCTCAAAGAGGAGGAATCACCCAACCTACAATTAAAGCGATAGTTACCAGGCTTTATGACGCCAGAACACGTTTCTAGCCTAGACTTCTAAATGTTGTGCATTAGGTTCCAAAGTGTTTTTATGTTCATTGAAGTTTATTTTACAGTTGACCTTTCTTAAGAATTTTTCCTTTAAGGTTCACCACGTGATGTAGATATACAATTCCTAAATATGCAATCTAAGATGATAAACAGTCGTTTACTTTCTTTTTGCAATGAAAATCCTAGCCACTAAGGAAAGATAAATGAAATTATTTCAACATAGAGCAGAGAGCACACACTAGATGCACTTTTCCTAAATCAACTTTAGCATGCAGTCTTAATGCAAATGCACATGCATGTATTTGTTTTCCACTTTCTTAATGTATGAATGACAAAAAGAATGCCAAGTATAGATCTGAACTATTCTTCTTTCAAAGCGACAACACTAACAATTTTCTTTTCAAAAAACGAAAGTAGGGTCAAGACGACACTTTGTGATTTCGAATTGAAAATTTCTTTCGACACTTTAAATACTAATGATTCAAATCAAATACAATGGAAAAAGTGTAATCGACTGTCTAAAAGAGGAATGCTTTGTAATACTCTTTTTCTTGACTGAAAACGACGTGTGCGACACTTTCAAATCAAACAATGACAAATCGATTAAGCTACTATTTGTAAAGGAGAATTGTAAATGATGAAAAATACATAAAAAAACATTCACAATTCCTTCTGATGGAGGCTGAATAATGCAGAGGAAGATGGTTTCAATAGAGATATACTGATCACAGACAACAAAACTACTGAATAAAGCTGAAGACAATGAAGAAAAAACCAAAAACTGGAGGCAGAAACAGTCTCATTTGATCATTGCACCTGTAACACAGGGAAATAGGGATGCATCTCATCTACAACACACGGGAGGTGCAATTCATCCAGATTGTCAAGAAGAGATAGTGCGATGAGCTTGGTTTTTGCTCACAGTTTGCAATTAAGTTCAGGGATTTTGGCTGAGCTAATGATTGTCAGTAAACACAAAGTATAGGGGCTGATCTAATGAGGTTATTTGAGCTACCACTAGGGCACTTAAGATTTTTGCAAGCTAGATGTTTAGTTCATAAACCAACCCAGATATTAGCTGAAGCAACATTGATCTACTTTGCAGTTGCATAGCAAAAGCAGTTCGAAGGCTAGCTGGCCTAACTTCAGGCTCCGTTTATTGTTTATAAAGCAAAAAATAGTAACAAAACAAATAAACTATTAGCTCCATAGTGGAGTCGCCATTTTGTTATCAGGAAAACTAGTGTCCATTCAGAGCTGCTAGTCTCACTAAGATAGGTAGCTATCTTAGAAAAAAATAGATTAAAGTTACTTGTGTTTTCCTTTATGAGAGATGGATGAGAGAGAAGCAGAGAGCACCAACATCAGTCTTTTGCTAGTCACCTTTCTTGTTTCCTCTCTCCTTTGATAGAGATTTTGCCACTCCTTTCTCACTTGTCCCACTCCAAAGAACACCCGTAGAGCCAAGGCAACAAAATACCATCAAAGCATAGAGACCTATAACCATAAATAATGTAGGATCAGATGTACATTAACCATATAAATGCATACATAAACAAGATTCAGAGATATACAAGCATATGGAGGAAAACTCAAATAGATTTATTGATAGAAGTAGTAGAAGAGAGGATTACAACCAGGCTGTCTGATCTAGCATCATCCTCCCAACATGAAAGCCCTCTTCACCTCATACAAAGTAGATTACCCCAACAATGTCTTCAAAGAGAAACCAACAACACTTCCTTGCAAATTACAAAATTCTAGCCTCTGGATCTCTTGGATGAGGGATCCATATATAGATGTTTTCAGGAGAGTGAGTCAGCTTCTAGAATTTTTATTAGTGTCATTTCACTGATAGTTCTTGGTTCCACTTGGAGATTTTAGATCTCTTACTCATCCCTGGGCGAATTCAGAGAGGCAAGTGTCATATGAATAGTTTCTAGAAGATTCTCTAGGTTTCCACCTAGCACACTAGTTCTGCCATTTGTATGCTCTCGCTCATCGCACCCTACAGAAGGGCTTTCCAGTATGCATTGCACCCTATGCATGGAGAAGTCTATATGGTCCTGTTTTGACCAGTCCTGAGTAGTTTTTCATGGAGAAATTCTGGGAGATGATGTAATCAGCTAACCTTGTTCCTTTAGGGTATGAAACAACACTTTTAGGGGTTTAGAAGCCCTTGGTTTATGGACATATGTGATTGGGGTTGCACTGCCCAAATATGTCTATAACAGGCACCACGCCTCTATAAACCAATCAAGAAGTAGATATCCTCAACTGTCAAAGGGATGGATTTACCTCGAATCTAGAACACTTGTTTGGTAGGATCCCATGCATCGAGAAAATATTGCAACAAATTGATTTGTTGCCTCATGTTGGATATGCAGAAGAATTTGAGCAAGCCACATTTCCGCAATGCAGTCACCATACCCGGATCATGTAAGGCAATCATATCCTCTTCTTCATGCTCGCGTTCACACCATGTAATGACCATCTTGATCCAATGAATCTCTGAAAAGCAAACAAGAGAAGAATTAAGATCTTGATTTGGGCAAAAACAGGCAAAATTTCCATGAAAAAATAGTGCGTAAACTTTCCTCCTTGCGTCCATCACACCCTAGCTGTGTACTGGGTGGGATGCATACTGACTGGCCAATGGCCAACTCAGTATGCATCGCACCTTTCGATGTATACTAGGTGCGATGGGGAGAGAACGAATTGTTCAAATCCTTGAGGCCCAGAAAAATAGGAAAAGATTCTCAGAATCAGAAAAGGAAAGAATGCAATTGAAGAACTCAGGGTTAGCTCCTAACTAGTCCAGACGGTGCCTAAAATACTCCACCGAATCTCCCGTAATCAGCTGATGAAAATCGAGGGGGAAAAGACCTCCAAAGTTCCAAAAATCACAAATTTGAATGAAGTGGTAAAAATGAGAGGTAAAAACTACTTTTATGTTACTATTCACGTAATTCAAGTAATATGTTGATGTTTTAACTCATTTTTCAAGCATGTATTTACATTTCTAATCAATTTGATGGAGCAATTGAACAGGCAGTACGACCGTCAAGGGAACATAGTGTTAATGGTGAATTAAACATCTTTGACTATTATCATGAGTAGGTTTACGCAAAGTTCAAGCTCGTTAAAAAATAAACCTAGCAATGAGCATATGTTCCCCCAGAGTTCAAGCTCATTAAAAAATGAACCCACCTTCGGTAAATAACCTTTGTGATTGCACAGCTATCAGCTGTTGAGCCTTGGTCGTGTTCTTACCATCACCTCCACTCTTTTTTAGCCGATCATATGCCTCCACTTGATTGTTTTCCCTTTTGAGGAACAACTGCGACGAGTGATTCTATTATCCACCTTCTTTACACTTCTATGATTGAAAAGTTCCAAACTTACCTGGAACTAGTTGCTATATGAAAACATCACTCGTTCCTCAAAAATAAGTCTCCTTTAAGCTCTTTTTAGACTCGTAAAATATGAAAAGATTGCCGAGAAATTGGCCTCTCCAAGCCGTTAAAGTGACTGGAAGTGCCATCCCTCCTCTATATTTTAATCTTTTTGGACCTGAGGGATCATTACACAAAAAGATCAAGCGCTTGTATTTTTCGGCTCGCTAAAGTGATCAGAAAAGTTAGCCCTTTCGTACTATTTTATACTTTTTCAGACTTAAGGGATTATACTACGAAAAAGGACTACTGGAGTTTCCTTTCCATCTCTTTTCAGACTCTCTAAACCTGAAAAGGACCTAGTTATCTTTGTCGTTAAACTTGTTAAAACAATAGCGAAAAACTTATCCATGCAGACAAGAGCGAGTTTCATTGTCGCTAGGCTCGCTAAAACATAGCAATAGGTTTGCCCGAAGGGAAAATTATAGAACAAGCAGATGTTATCCTCCTCAAGCTTGACAAAAATAAAGAGGTATTGGTTAGCAGTGACTGGGAAAAAGGGAAGAAAACTTGAAGAACTTCGTTGGTAGCAGGTCACTCTTGAACATGACACTTTCACTCCATCACCATGATTGAGTCGGGTTGGGTTATTCCGTTCACTGGCCATATCACCACTGGTCCTTCGTACCATCCATTTTAGGGTTAATGCTACCAATCCATTCTAGTGTCACCGATATGTTCAAGATAAGTCGCTCAGAGAATTCACCAACCCAACTAACGCCTCATCCGCTGTAATACCTTCACGCTCCATTCTTTCATGACCGCCACCCTGAACCTTGTATCATCAGATCATTTTCACCTCCACAAAATCATTTTCTCTGTTCAGTGTCGTAGATGTGGGACTCATTAAGGCCCTCCTACGATATGTCACTTCTTATCGACATCAACTCATTATCCAAGAAGTCGACTGAGGAACAACCCTTTCAGTACTTTGAAGCTTGCATACCTTAAGGGCAAGCTTCTCACTTCCGGTGACATGTTTACATCAATGGCCTTCGACCGAAAGATTTTACGTGGTGTTCGACATTGACTCATGTATTCACACCACATGAATTGTACTGCAGTACCTTGAGGGTCATTATCATTATCGGTGATTCCTCTCACGCCCGTTAACAACTTACATCGTTTGCTAGTAATCAGGTGATGTCTTTCCATGTTCGACACCAGAACATCTTTTCACATGGATCGACTTATACGTCGGCCGAAGATTGAACAACTTTGAAGACATCAAATCTAGTTTTATCCATCCGGGCTGTGATATATTCAGGAAAATAAAGACATCAAATGTACACCATAGCTGCACAGATAATCATCCAAGCTAAGGGATGATGGCTCTACCAGAACCATCAGTCTGCCACACAGACAGTTGTTTGTCCTATGTACATGAAAATGAATTTATAAAGCTGAGCATGGGAATGCCTGCCTCAGCCAGATCATGAAAATGTTATGAAGATAATGTATTGTATTGTATCTCATTACACGTCACCTTCCAGTTCGAAAAACCTCAGATCCTCATGATAAAGCATTTCACCCGACATCAAAAGATTTATGACCTCATGCTTTAGGGGGAAACTGTTATAGAAATATTTTGGTACTGCAACCCCAATCACATATGTCAATAGAACAAGGGCTCTCAAACCCCTAAAAGTGTTTTTTCATACCCTAAAGGATCAAGGTCAACTGATTACATCATTTCCCAGAATTTCTCCCTGAAAAACTGCTCAGAACTGGTCAAAACTGGACCATACAGATTGCTCCATGCTAAGGGTGTGATGCATCTCACCTGTAGCGCACAAAGGGTGTGATGCATATCGAAAAGCCCTTCTATAGGGTGTGATGAGCGAGAGCAGACAAATGGCAGAGGCAGTTTGCTAGGTTGAAACTCAAAGAATCTTCTAGAAACTACTCATATGACACTTGCCTCTCTGAATTCACCCAGGGATGACTAAGAGATCATGAAATCTCCAAGTGGAACCAAGAACTATCAGTAAATGACACTAATCAAAATCCCAGAAGCTAACTCACTCCCCTGCAAACATCTATATATGGATCCCTCATCCTAAAGATCCACAGGCTGGAATTTTGTAATTTGTAAGGAACTGTTGTTGGTTTCTCTTTAAGACATTGTATTGTTGGGTGATCTAGTTTTACATGAGGTGAAGAGGGCTTTCATGCTGGGAGGATGATGCTGGATCAGACAGTTGGGTTGTAATCCTCTCTTCTACTACTTCTATCAATAAAGTTATCTAAGTTTTCCTCCATATACTTGTATATTTCTGAATCTTGTAATTTTCTATGAATTTGTATGGTTAATGTACATCTGATTCTACATTGTTTTTGGTTATAGATCTCTATGATTTGATGGTATTTTGTTGCTTTGACTCTATAGGTGTTCTTTGAAGCGGGACAAGTGAGGAAGGAGTGGCAAAGCTCTATCAAAGGAGAGAGGAAACAAGCAAGGAGCCAAGTGAAAGACTGAGGTTGGTACTCTATACTTCTCTCTCATCTATCTCTCATAAAGGAAAACACAAGTTACTTTGAATTGTTTGTTTCTAAGATAGCTACCTATCTTAGTGGGACTAGTAGCTCTGAATGGAGAAGCAGAGAGTACCAACCTCAGTCTTTCACTTGGCTCCTTTCTTGTTTCCTCTCTCCTTTGATAGAGCTTCGCCACTCCTTCCTCACTTGTCCCACTTCAAAGAACACCTGTAGAGTCAAAGCAACAAAATACCATCAAAGCATAGAGATCTATAACCATAAACAATGTAGAATCAGATGTACATTAACCATACAAATGCATACACAAATACAAGATTCAGAAATATACAAGTATATGGAGTTAAACTCAAACAACTTTATTGATAGAAGTAGTAGAAGAGAGGATTACAACCCATCTATCTGATCTAGCATCATCCTCCCAGCATGAAAGCCCTCTTCACCTCATGTAAAACTAGATCACCCAACAATACAATGTCTCAAAGAGAAACCAACAACAATTCCTTACAAATTACAAAATTCCATCCTGTGGATCTCTAGAATGAGGGATCCACAGATAGATGTTCGCAGCGGAGTGAGTCAACTTCTGGGATTTTGATTAGTGTCATTTCACTGATTATTTCTTGGTTCCACTTGGAGATTTCATGATCTCTTAGTCATCCTTGGGTGAATTTAGAGAGGCAAGTGTCATATGATTAGTTTCTAGAAGATTCTTTGAGTTTCCACCTAGCAAACTGCCTCTACCATTTGTCTGCTCTTGCTCATCGCGCCCTACAAAATGGATTTTCAGTATGCATCACACCCTTTGTGTGTTGCAGGTGAGATGCATCGCACCCTTAGCATGGAGCAATCCGTATGGTCCAATTTTGACCAGTTCTGAGTAGTTTTTCAGGGAGAACTTCTGGGAAATGATGTAATCAATTTACCTTGATCCTGTAGGGTATGAAACAACACTTTTAGGGGTTTGAGATCCCTTCGTTTATTGACATATGTGATTGGGGTTGCAGTGCCCAAATATGTCTATAACAGTTGCCCCCTAAAGCATGAGGTCATAAATCTTTTGATGTCGGGTGAAATGCTTTATCATGAGGATCCAAGGTTTTTCAAACTGGAAGGTGACCTGTAATGAGATACAATACAGTACATTATCTTCATAATATTTCCATGATCTAGCTGAGGCGGACATTCCCATGTTCAACTTTATAAATTCATTTTCATGTACATAGGACAAACAACCGTCTGCGTGGCAGACTATGATTCTGGTAGAGCCATCATCCCTTAGCTTGGATGATTATCTGTGTAGCTATGGTGTACATTTGATGTCTTTATTTTCCTGAATATATCACAACCCGGATGGATAAAACTAGATCCAGGGTCTTCAAACTTGTTCAATATTCACCCAATGTACAAGTCGATCCATGTGAAAAGATGTTCTGGTGTCGAACATGGAAAGACATCGCCTGATTACCAGCCAATTATGTAAGCTGTTAACTGGCGTGAGAGGAATCACCGGCAATGATAATGACCCTCAAGGTACTGCAATACAATTCACATGGTGTGAATACATGAGTCGATGTTGAACACCACGTAAAATCTTTCGGTCGAAGGCCATTGATGTAAACCTGTCGCCAGAAGTGAGAAGCTTGACATTAAGGCATGTAAGCTTCAAAGTACTGAAAGGGTTGTTCCTAAGTTGACTTCTTGGATAATGAGCTGATGTCGACAAGAAGTGACCCATCGTAGGAGGGCCTTAATGAATCCCACATCTACGACATGGAACGGAGCAAATGATTTTGTGGAGGTGAAAACGATCTGATGATACAAGGTTCAGGGTGGCGGTCATGAAAGAATGGAGCGTGAAGGTATTACAGCGGATGAGGCGTTAGCTGGGTTGGTGAATTCTCTGAGCGACTTCTCTTGAACATATCGGTGACACTAGAATGGATTGGTAGCGTTAACCCTAAAATGGATGGTACGGAGGACCGGTGGTGATATGACCGATGAAAGGAATAACCCAACCTGACTCAATTATGGTGATGGAGTGAAAGTGTCATGTTCAAGAGCGACCTGCTACCAATGAAGTTCTTCAAGTTTTCTTCCCTTTTTCCCCAGTCACTGCTAACCAACACCTCTTTATTTTTTTCAAGCTTGAGGAGGATAACATATTCTTGTTCTATAGTTTGCCCTTCGGGCAAACCTGTCACTATGTTTTAGCGAGCCTAGTGACAGTGAAACTCGCTCTTGTCTGCATGGACAAGTTTTCACTATTGTTTTAATGAGTTTAACGACAAAGATAACTCGGTCCTTTTCAGTTTTAGAGAGTCTAAAAAGAGACGGAAAGGAAACTATAGTAGTCCTTTTTCATAGTATAATCCCTTAAGTCCGAAAAAGTATAAAATAATACGAAAGGGATGACTTTTCCGATCACTTTAGCGAGCCGAAAAAGACAAGCTCTTGATATTTTTGTGTAATGATCCCTCAGGTCCAAAAAGATTAAAATATAGAGGAGGGATGGCACTTCCAATCACTTTAACGAGCCGGAGAGGCCAATTGCTCGGCAATCTTTTCATATTTTACAAGTCTAAAAAGAGCTTAAAGAAGACTCATTTTTGAGGAATGAGTGATGTTTTCAAATAGAAACTAGTTCCAGGTAAGTTTGGAACTTTTCAATCACAATAGTGTAAAGAAGGTGGCAAATAGAATCACTCGTCACGGTTGTTCATCAAAAGGGTAAACAATCAAGTGGAGGCGTATGATCAGCTAAAAAAGAGTGGAGGTGATGGTAAGAACACGACCAAGGCTCAATAGTTGATAGCTATGCAATCACAAAGGTTATTTACCGAAGGTGGGTTCATTTTTTAATGAGCTTGAACTCTGGGGGAACATATGCTCATTGCTAGGTTTATTTTTTAACGAGCTTGAACTTCGCGTAAACCTGCTCGTGATAATAGTCAGAGATGTTTAATTCACCATTAACACTATGTTCTCTTGATGGTCGTACTGTGTGTTCAATTTCTCCATCAAATTGATTAGAAATGTAAATAAATGCTTGAAAAATGAGTTAAAACATCAACATATTACGTGAATTACGTGAATAGTATCATAAAAGTAGTTTTTACCTCTCATTTTTACCACTTCATTCAAATTTGGGATTTTTGGAGCTTTGGAGGTGTTTTCCCCCTCGATTTTTATCAGCTGATTACGAGAGATTCGGTGGAGTATTTCCGGCACCATCTAGACTAGGTAGGAGCTAACCCTGAGTTCTTCAATTGCATTCTTTCCTTTTCTGATTTTGAGCATCTTTTCCTATTTTTCTGGGCCTCAGGGGTTTGAACAATTTGTTCTCACCCCATCGCACCTAGTATACATCGAAAGGTGCGATGCATACTGAGCTGGCCATTGGCCAGTCAGTATGAATCCCACCCAATACACAGCTAGGGTGTGATGGATGCAAGGAGGAAAGTTTATGCACTGTTTTTTCATGGAAATTTTGCCTGTTTTTGCCCAAATCAGGATCTTAATTCTTCTCTTGTTTTTTTTTTCAGAGATTCATTAGATCAAGATGGTCATTACATGGTGTGAATGTGAGCATGAAGAAGAGGATATGATTGCCTTACACGATCTTGGTACGGTGACTGCATTGCGTAAATGTGGCTTGCTCAAATTATTATGCATATATAGCATGAGGCAACAAATCAATTTGTTGCAATATTTTCTCGATGCATGGGATCCTACCAAACAAGTGTTCCAGATTTGAGGTGTTAGCACCTAAATCTGCCTTAGGCTGAAGGAAGGCAAAAATTAGGGTAACCACAAACCATGCTCAGTCTGGTAGCTAGCCCTACCAGAGCAGGAGAGGGCTCTCTCCAAGTCACGCTCAGTGAATAAATGATCGAAAATGGTCTGAGATGACTTACAATGAAATATTTACCTTAGGCTAGTAACTGAATAGGGATTTGGGAAACAATTTTCATGAATGACCGAGCTTCTGGGATGGTATGGGACCAACGGTCAGCAAAGAACAAAGAATTTAATACAAAGGCACAGATTATTCCGTGAGGCAAGGTAGGCAGAAAATATAACAATTTAGTTTGAGATACTGCGACATGAATAGATTGCTGAAGAAAGTGAAAAGGGCATAGTGACATGAATCCTTTTCAACAGAAGAATAACACTGAACATGAAATTTTCTCACAGGCAGAGCAATAGAATTGAATTCTACCTAATCTCACTCAGAAAATTTCACTGGAAATGAACATGAATTGAATTATGAAACATAAAAAAATACATATGAAAACATAAGAGACACATTTGCTACACTCACAACCGCAAGAATCTCATGAAACAGAGCCACTACCTTTCAATAATTCTTTGTCAAAAATACACAGTGAAGAAACAAAGTTTCTTTCCCATAGTCTCCCATAAGTTACAAGCCAACCAACCCTTTGCAAATAACTTGCATAAAATATATAGAATGTGTAAGGAAGAGATAGAATGCCCAAGGGTTGGGGAGTTACTCGAATCATTGCAAAATGGAGATGGAGAGCCAACCATCAGCTACAGGTGCAGTGCTACAAACATGACATTTGGCTTGGGTGACTGTTTGCCTTCCTTCACCACTTGGATAGAAGCCAATCTAGAGAAAAAAAACTTTAAATGCCGCCTTTGGTGCCAAAAAACCAAAGTGTAGATGAGCGGGCCCACTTGGAGAAGCCGCGAACCGAAATTTCGCGAAACAGAAGCAAATTGGGTAATTTTTCCTCTGTGCGTCGCGTCATTTTCTCTGTGTGCCGCGCTACTATGGGGCCTGTTTTGGGGCACTTGCAGGTGTCCAAAATGTGCCCAAGTGAGCTTGTTGGAAAGCCTGTCTTGTCTACCTTCTAACCCCACTAGAATTTTTAAATTTGGTGCTCATTTACCCCTCCAAATATTCATTCTCCCAAGACTGCTTCCTGTTTGTCAAAAAAGTGGCAGAGAGGCCATTTTTGGGTGTTTTTTGACCTTTTGGAGACTCATACCTTACCAAAATTTCTTGTCCGAACACCAGTAGTCATGATTTTCCATTCTAAATCTAAAAATGCAATCCATTCCTCATTTGGAGCTCTAGAATTATAGTGTCGCGCCAGTGGCACGGCGCATAGGGAGAAAATCCCTGTTTTTTTCCCAAAAAATTACCATGTGACCAAAAATTCCCCAAATTTCTTGAAATTTGGGCTGGAGGTTCCCTATGGGGTGTTATGATGGGCCAAGGAAGCCTTAGCCAAGATTCGAAGCTGATCTTTCTCTTTTGCCTCTTTTTCCTTTCTTGTTGGTTTCCTCAATTTCGCTTTCAAACTCCTTATTCGGGCTTGTGCACTCATGTTTCGCACCCTATAACGGAAAGCCATGTGTCTTAGTAGAGCAAGGTCCCTGTAGGCCTTGTCCAGCAGCCTCTCCAAATGCATTTTTACCCTCTCAAGGTTAGCCTCCTGATCCTCATTGATTTCTTGCTCCAAAGCTGTGAGCTCAACCCTTCTTCTTTGAGAAGCTTGGCGATGCTTACAAATGTTTTGCAGCTCCATAATCTCCTGTTGGTCCTCAAGCTGCTTTTTTCTCTGCTCCAGGTGCTTCATGTTCCACCTGGCCTTCTCCAAGTCAAGGGATAAGGACTCAATCACTCACTGTTGCTCCTGGATGATCTCTATAAGCTCCACATTTGTTGGTTCTGCATCTGTCTCATCATCATGGAGGAGAAGGAATTTGGTCTCTCGTTCACCTGATGGCCATTCCTCCTGCACTGGCTTCTTACCCTTGCCCTGCTCCTGTGATGTTGATGTCGGAAGCGAGGCCCCTTCCACCCCAGGTGGAGATAACACTCGCTTTGCTGCTGCAAATAAGGGTCTATTGCCTCTCTGGTAGGTGATGTATACTAGCATAGTAGCAGTCTCATGTCACTCATACTGATGGGATGGGCCACCTCTCTCATGCTCTACCTCTGATACTACCTGTGGAGCATTGAAGAAGTCATGGGAGATGAATTCCTCCCAAGTAATACCCTGCAATCCCAACTGATGGTCCACCAAAATCCGGATCAGAGCAAAGTGATAAACATTGTTGAGCTGCTGTCGAGGGGTCTTGTGCTGCATGAAATTTTTCATCCTCTCTATGTTCCCACAAATGAAAAATGGGAGGTTCATCATCCGCACCCTGGTAAAGTGCATGAGCAACCTGATGTGATAGGCATAAAGGCGAGAAAACCTCCCCTCACAACTGAAGTACTTCATGATCAATTTCATGAGTGGAGCATACTCATCTCTCAAAAATCTGAATGGAAAAACTCTCGTGAGCTGGCTCAAACAGTTGGCCTTAATGTAAGGCTCATAATGATGCCTCTCCACCTTCTTCTTCTTATGCCACTATTCTCCAAAGTTCAATATTCCTGTTGCCACTGATATGGTTTCGAGTGTCAATGTGAAAGTGACCCCAGCCAAGATAGACTGTCCTCGATGTAGGTGAAGTGAAAAAAGACGAGCCAACTCATGATGAACTCTGAAATTTGCCACCCTCTGACAAAATTCGAAACATGCTAAGTGCTGGAACCATGACATAGCAAGAGGGCATGCCTGCAACTTGGTGAGGGTGTTTGGCTCATCTCTAACATGTTTGTCACTCTGGTGATGTCTCTTGGGGGACCTGTTCTCCTGAAGCTGTATCACTATGGGTCTCCTCCTCATATACTGATGAAACCTCTGATGCCATAACTGTTGTTTTGTAAACTGAATTTAGGCTGCCCTTTGATTTAAAATGAAGCTCATAGTTGCTTTGACAATCTGCCACCAAGGGGACAATTAAAAAAGGAGCATTAGGATGGGGGATAATATGATGGTAATAGGGGTTTATAGGAAAATTTTATTTAGGGATATACAAGGGTTTTTGGGGTATTTTGATAGGGTAGTGTTTGTGTTGTTTGCAAGGTAGGGTTTGGGTTTTTTGAGAAATAGGGGAAGGGGGAAAGGGAGTATGATTTTACCTTGTTTACTTTATAAAAAAAAAATTGCATTTGATTTATAATCACAAAACCATGCTATTCTTTCAAATTTGATGCAAAAGTGAAGGTAGGTTTCCTACCTTGCGAACAGTAGAGCTCCACAAAAATTTGGAGTGATTTGGCAATGTTTTCGGCCTTTGGTCTATGTGCCCCGAACGCAAAACCCAATGCACCACACACTAGGTATGCACTGCGCCTGTGGTAATTTTCAACAGTGGGCAGGCTCTGTGTGCGTCGTGCCTGGTGAGTGCGCTGCGCTCCTGCTTGTGTGCGCCGCGCGCTCTGAGATCACCTAAAGTTGCTCCAAATCGCTCTAATTCTTCAACTCACGACCTTGCTCCCTTGCTCCAACGCCTTGCTTACATAATGAGCTTGTTTTATGGTGATATTTGTGTATATAGGCTTGGAGGTCATTTTTAAATTAACTTTTTCAAAAACCCACTTTTCTAATGTCTTGTTTCAACACTTTTTTCACTGACTTTAATACACCCTGATTTTCACTTTTTCTTTGGATTTTGGGCTCAAATGATGAAATTTTTTACACTTATCGCAAGGATTGCATGACAGAGCACTTTGGCCACAAAAACCATGACTACACCTGAAGAAATCAATTGTCGACTCTTTTTGAAAATTTCGTCACCAATAGCACTGTTGGACTTTTCTTCAAAATAGAGTTTTGAAGAACCGTCAATTTTTGTCAATAAGATGATGGAGAGCTGCGGATCATTACTTTGCAAGAGCATCACTCTGGCCTACATGGCTTTACTGGGCATATTTCGAGACCAAACTGACCAATTCCCAGACCTAATGACCAAAAATGACCTTTGTCCGTTGAAGGACCAGACCTGGACTGTCATGGACTTTTTGATTATTTGATACAAAGACATAAGCCAACAGGAGCCAGACATGAGGGGGAATGACTAGCATGACCTTCTCCGTCAGATTATGGCATGCCCCTAGTAGAATGCAGCTGAGTGAATGGAGCGGGACACCTAAAAATGAAATGCATAAAGAGTTTTGATCTCTGACGGAGGGCTGACCAGACCGACTCTAACATTGGCTCCAATGGGGGATGGTAGCTCCTTGGAGGTGCCAAGAACAGCAGATCTCTGGAGGAGCTAGACAGTGCCTTTTGTCCATTGGGCTATGGAGTCATCATTTCGATAAACAACACAGGACTCTGACTTATTTATGAAACTGAAATGACCAAGAAATTGACTCAAACTTGACATTGAAATGACTCAAAAACTAACTTGACAGACTGAAACCAAACTGAAATAAAAATGGTATTTACAATGACAGTGGAAGTAGCGTTAATAAATCAGCAGTGGTACCGCTTGAGCAGCCGACCATTGATCGGCCCTCTCGGACAATCTTCCCCATTCATTTCCTTCAGAAGAAAGGCATTCTGACCCCTATATGTTGCAATTTTGAAAGGACCTTTCCAAATATTTTCGAATATTTCGTGCTTTCCTTTCCCTTCATTTCTTGCATCCCATTTCAGCGCCACATCATCCAACTAAAGTTTATCTACCTTTGCTTTTCTATCATAGATTTTCTTTATTTTCTCCTGCAATTTGGATGTGTTCTTGAAAACTTCTTCTCTTGTTTGCTGCAAGTGGACCATTTGATTCAACCTTCTCTGCATGGGATCTTCTTCACTACTGGCCTCCTGAAGAAGTCTGACTACCGGGGCAGCAAGAGAGGTGGGGAATACTGTGTCAACTCCATAAACAAGCTCAAATGGTGACATACCAATGGATTTTTTCTGACTGATCCAATTTTCCCAAAGTGCATGGACCAACCTCTTATTCCAGCTCTTCTTATTTATTTCCAGCAGCTTCTTGATGATGTTGACCAATGATTTATTCGAAGATTCCACCAATCCATTGCCTTGCGGATGATAGGCAGTTGAATGACCAAAAATGATGTGATACTTATGACAAAATTCTACCATCCTCTTTGATTTGAAAGCTGCTACATTATCGGTGATTAACTTATTTGGACAACCAAAGCGAGACAAGATGTTATTTTCGAAAAATGAAATGATTACCGTATCTGTAGCTTGTTTGGTGGGAGCTACCTCAACCCATTTTTTGAAATAGTCTGTCACTGTAAGGATCCATCTGTGCTATCCGAAAGAAGCGGGATGAATTTCCCCAATGAAATCCAACCCCCACTGCTGGAAAGGAGTGCTCACCTCAATAGGATTAAGTGGAAAAGGCTGTAATTTCTGTTTTCCTTCAAAAATCTGACATTTATGACAGCACTTGACCATCTTATACACATCAGCAAACAAATTAGGCCAGTAGTACCTTGGTCTCAAAATTTTGTTCACTGTTGACTTCCAAAAAATGTGACCACCACACTCTCCTCCGTGGAAGTCCTCCATGACTTTCTTTGCCTCCTCTTCCACCAAACAATTTAACAGAATGCCACCAGGATCTTTCCAATACAGTGCAGAATTCAAAATGCAAAACTTGGCAGCCTTCAATTTGAGTGTTCTCGCTTTGTTTCTAGTCATGCCGGGCGGTGGTGACAGATTTTTCAGAACATATATTATATCTGAATACCATGGGGACAAAGCAAACATTTCAAATACCTGAATTGATGTTCCTTCCTCATTCTCATCGAACATGGCAGCGATCAGATTTATGTCTAAATCATGCAAATTTGATTCGGCCATTAACTTCGCCAACCCCTGTCCTTTGACCAGCTTTGTGGGCTTTATTTCCACATCCTATTCCAGCAAGGCTGCGATCCATTTGCCTCTTCTTCCTTCTAGATCAGTTTACACTAAAACATCTTTTACAGCAACGTTAGGAACATAGGCCAGAATGTGAGAGTGTAGAATATATACCCGGAAATCCTCTAATGCCTTCACCAATGCCAGGGCTTGCTTCTCAATGATGTTGTACTTTAAAGCTGCATCCCTTATAGCCCTGTTGAAGAATGCAATGGGTCTTTCATGATCATCTCTCTTATGCAATAATACCGCTGCCATAGTGTGTTTAGAAGCAAATGAAAATAATATGATATCCTGAGTGTAGTCCAGGCTGACTAGAACTGGAGCTGAAGAAAGGGCCAATTTGACCAAGTTGAAAGATTTTACAGCCTCCTCTGTCCATTTCACTTGGCTATCCTTCTTGAGCATGTTGGTCATCTCTCTTAAGTGTTCAGCAAGATTAGGCACAAAGTGATGCAGAAAATTCATCTTACCATTGAACGATTGTATCTCCTTTTTATCCTGGGGCAGATCGATTTGCTGAATTTCTTACACACGTGCTGGGTCAATACGGATGCCATCCTTTGAAATGATGTGACCAAGTAATTTGCCTTCCTCCATGGCGAATAAGCTCTTCTTAGGATTCAGTGATAAACCATATTTTCTGCACTTTTGAAAGACAGTTTTTAGGTGATGCATGTGCTCTTCATCAAATTTGGAAAATACCGTCAAATCATCGAGGTACACCACCAAAAACACATCCTTCTCATTCACAAAAGCCAAGTCCATTGCACGCTGAAATGTGGCACCTACATTCTTTAAACCAAAAGGCATTTTAGCATAATGAAAGGTTCCCCATTGAGTGGTGAATGCCGTCTTGTTTCGGTCATCCTCATGGACAGAAATTTGGTTATATCCGGACTAACCATCAAGCAGTGACATATGAGATGCCCCCACTACTTGCTGAAGTATATGGTCCATTTTGGGCAGTGGATAGTTGTCCTTCAGTGAGACTTTATTTAGATTTCTGAAATCGATTCATAGGCGGATCTCACCGGTCTTATTTCGTACGGGCACTAAGTTAGAGATCCAATCTGAAAATCTGATGGGCACAATGATACCTGACTTGTACAACCTGTTTACCTCCTTTTCAATAGATGGTAGCAACTTTGGATTTATCCTTCTCAGCTTCTGTCTAAATGGTTTTTTATTGGACTTGATGGGTATCGTGTGCAGAATAATATTGGTGTCATAGGTCTTTAAATCAGAATAGTCCCAAGCAAACACATATGCAAATGAAGCCATCAAACTGATATATTTTTCTTTGATCTTTGGCAGCAATGCTTTAGACAATTTTACCAACTTAGGATTGGTAGATGTTCCGATGTTGACCTCTTCTACACCCTTCTCTGTTGGCTGTAATGTTGGCTTGCGGGCTACATCATCCTGATCAAAAAGTTCTTCTAGAGGTATTAAACCTTTAGGAATAATGTTATTCTTTAGCTGCAACACATCCCTTTCATTGATCTGCACTTCATCTGTATCATTCCCTTTGCCATCATCGTTTTCTACATCAATTGAGGTTTCTTTGAACATGCCTTTGTTTAGCAGAAAATCCTTAATCTCCTCATCATCTTGAAACTCTTGCCAATATCGTTGATTGTCTGGAACGGTTGGACAATGCTTGACATGGATTTCAAATTTATTGCTGGAGTTCATGGGGATCTTCAAACTGCTTGCTGCCTTACCAGAGCATCAACAATACTATTTTGTATACGAGGCACACATGTTAAGGTGTATTCTGAAAATAACTTCAAGATGTCTAAAACTGCATTATGATAGGCCCGCATCCTAGGATGTTTTGCTTGATACTCACCTCTGACCTGCTTTATTACCAATTCGGAGTCGCCATATACCGAAATCCTTTTTGCATTCAGATTTCTAAGAATCTTTAGGCCAGCAATCAGAGCTTCATACTCAGCTTCATTGTTTGAACACTCAAAGGCCAGCTTGTAAGAGCAAACCCTCACGCTGCTAGGCACTTTGTTTGGGGCAGAGAAAGGACTGCGTATCCAAACTCCAATTCTAGCGCCAGCATTTCCTACTACTCCATCAAAATCCATGGTCCACAAGCCTTCTTCCTCCTCTTGTAAGTGCTGGAAATCTATTTGTTGTGCCTTGCCTTCTTGCTGTCCATTGCTTTCAGCTGATTGCCCAACATTTTTCTGCTTTTCTTGTCCTTCTTTCTTCAAAATTTCTCTGAAATTTTTTGTTATTTCCGGAATATCATCTGCTTCTACTATCTGACTATCTATATCATTTAAACTATCTGAAAACAAAACAAAAGACTCTAAATCTGTATGTACATAGTTAATAAGATGATTTATAGGTTTCTCCTTGCTTGTGATCATATATTTCATTTTTTGTTCTTGATATAGTTTCCTCATTTGTCCAAACACTGGGATCATTGCATAGGAGAAATCCAGCTGTAGTGTCCCTTTCAATTTCGCTACCCAAGATTTGGAAAGAAGCATGCCAAACCTTGGAGGAATATCTGCTACCACCACATCCATCAAAACATTTTTCATGGGAAGCTGATCCAAACTCACAACCAAGTCTTTGATGAGTCCTATACATCTTACTCTGCTGGAATCAAATGAATAGAGATCATGATATTTTTGGGTGATGTCCAAACCAAGCTTATCCATGATAGCCTTGGGCATGAGATGTTGAGAAGCTTCGGAATCGAACATGGCATTGTGTAACACAAAATCATGCAATCGTAAACTGATATAGAAGGGTGGCACATCGCTGTCAGGAGAGTCACCATTCGATGCTGGCCCAAAAATCATTTCAGGTTGATCATCTTCTACATTTACCATGTCGGACATTGGGTCCAAATTCAACATTTTAGAAATCTGTCCTCTATAACTGTTGTTCTTCATTATTTCAGTCAAGGGGATGGATACCTTTAACTTAGAAATCTCATTCTCTAAGCTAAAAGTGAGATTCCTTTCTACCTCTTTGACTGGGATCTCTTTCCTTTCTTTTTCCTTTGATGTAGCTTGCTGCTGTGATTGTTCTGCTGATTTTGATTTGCTGCTCTCCGGACCAACCGCCTCCTTTCCTTTTTTTTTTGTAGCTGATAAATCGTTCTTTGCTGTTTCAACCTCCTTCTTCTGAATTGGTTTGGCCAGAACATCTCTGTTTCTAAGTGAATATCGCTGCTGCTGTGAAGACAAAGCATTCATATACCCCCTTTGATACTCCTCTGATTCCTCTTCTAAAATAGTGTCGCTAGCTAGAATGAAATCTGTGTCTTAGTGTGCAGCTGAACTCACCGCACACTCTTCTTCCTCAGTAATGTAAGTAGGCAGCTCATCTGGAGTAAAGAGGTGGTTTTCTTCACCTATTACATTTCCGTACTCATCTGACTCTGGTCCATGCACCAGAATTTTGCTGCAAAGGTGTTTGTACCAGCTGTTGTGCTGTCTGCTCTTGTGTTCGTTGATCTCTCTGTCTTATTCTATATTGTGGCTGCTGTTGGCCAAGGAAGTTAGGATTCCTAACTTGTGGCTCAAGCTTTTCGAGCTTCACCCTTTCAATCATCTGCTCTATCTTTCATTGAAGAAGATTCTTCTTTCACAATGATCTTCTTTTCTGCTTTCGCTCTAGCTCTTTTGGACAGCAGGTTTGCTTCAACGCTGACCGCAATTTTCTGCATGTCTTCCATTGTGGCCGGTTCTCTCTCTCTTAATTGGTAGGCCATGTCAGCATCAAAACCATCTGGAAACTTCATCATAGATAGTCCTACAGGTGGAATTTCGTTATATACTGCATTAAATCTAACACAATAATCTTGGACCGACTCACCAACGTTTCGTTTGATTTGTTCATATTCAGCCAGAATTTGAAGGCGATTCTTTTTCACTTCGCACTGGTTTAAAAATTATCTTTGTAATTCATCCTAGGTAGTGATACTTGCTGCTGGCAAACCTCTGAACCACTTCCTCACATCACCTGCAAATGTCTGTACAAAGAGCCTCATTGCCATGTTCTCTGCATCAATCTCATGAAGTTCATAGAAGTCGGCCTGGGCCATTTTGTCTACATGTTGCTGAGCAGTAATGCTGTTAGGAGTGCCATAAAAAAACGGGATTTTACTTTGATAATCCGTTGGCATATCATCTAGAACTTGGAGCAGAACAAGGGGTGCGAAACGGGCAGCCATCATTCTCAGTGGATTTGGCCTTGGAGGTGTTGGAGGAGTGTGAACAGTTTGTAAGGGGCTAGCAATTGGATTTTTTGGCTGTGTTGCAATATAATTATCAATTAATCGGTTATCCCTTTCTGTTTCCAAGTCTACAAGAAATTGCAGATTGGGGACAGTATAATCAACAACCCTTTCGGATTTAGACTCAAACAATGATATCTCAAACCGTTCGTCAAACTCAAGATCTTCAAGATACTCAAAAATGTTAGGACATGAATGGGATTTGAACATAGGAGTTATGGTGCTTTCTTGATGAAGGAGTCTCGGGATCAAATTGGGGTTTTCGTAAATATGAGGAGGATCCAGGTCTAGATTGGCTCTGGTATATCGTCTCGAAGCTAGCATGCTATTGAGAAAAATCACAGGACACAACCAACTTACTCAGCCTTTCCAATCCTAAGCTCATCATCCGGAAGCTTAGAATTATTATGAAACAAGGGGATTTGATTTCAGTTTTTTCCCCAGTGGAGTCGCCACTATGTTAGCACCTAAATCTGCCTTAGGCTGAAGGAAGGCAAAAATTAGGGTAACCACAAACCACGCCCAGTCTGGTAGCTAGCCCTACCAGTGCAGGAGAGGGCTCTCTCCAAGTCACGCTCAGTGAATAGATGATTGAAAACAGTCTGAGATGACTTACAATGAAATATTTACCTTAGGCTAGTAAGTGAATAGGGATTCGGGAAACAATTTTCATGAATGACCGAGCTTCTGGGATGGTATGGGACCAACGGTCAGCAAAGAATAGAGAATTTAATACAAAGGCACAGATTATTCCATGAGGCAAGGTAGGCAGAAAATGTAACAATTTAATTTGAGGTACCGTGATATGAATAGATTGCTGAAGAAAGTGAAAATGGCATAGTGACATGAATCCTTTTCAACAGAAGAATAACACTGAACATGAAATTTTCTCACAGGCAGAGCAATAGAATTGAATTCTACCTAATCTCACTCAGAAAATTTCACTGCAATTGAACATGAATTGAATTATGAAACATAACGAAATACATATGAAAACATAAGAGACACATTTGCTACACTCACAACCACAAGAATCTCATGAAACAGAGCCGTTGCCTTTCATTAATTCTCTGTCAAAAATACACAGTGAAGAAACAAAGTTTCTTTCCCACAGTCTCCCAGAAGTTACAAGCCAACCAACCCTTTGCAAATAACTTGCATACAATATATAGAATGTGTAAGGAAGAGATAGAACACCCAAGGGTTGGGGAGTTACTCGAATCATTGCAAAATGGAGATGGAGAGCCAACCATCAGCTACAGGTGTAGCGCTACAAACATGATATTTGGCTTGGGTGACTGTTTGGCTTCCTCCGCCACTTGGATAGAAGCCAATCTAGAGAAAAAACACTTTAAATGCCACCTTTGGTGCCAAAAAAAGGAAGTGTAGATGAGCGGGCCCACTTGGAGAATTTGCAAACCGAAATTTCGCGAAACGAAAGCAATTTGGGCAATTTTTCCTCTGTGTGCCGCGCTACTTTGGGGCCTGTTTTGGGGCACTTAAAGGTGTCCAAAATGTGCCTAAGTGGGCTTGTTGGAAAGCATGTCCTGTCTACTTTCTAACCCCATTGGAATTTTTGAATTTTGTTCTCATTTGCCCCTTCAAATCTTCATTCTCCCAAGACTGCTTCCCGTGTGTCAAAAAAGTGGCAGAGAGGCCATTTTTGGGTGGTTTTTGACCTTTTGGAGACTCATACCTTGCCAAAATTTCTTGTTCGGACACCAATAGTCGTGATTTTCCATGCTGAATCCAAAAATGCAAGCCATTCCTCATTTGGAGCTCTATAATTTTAGTGCCACGCCACTGAGGGAGAAAATCCCTGTTTTTTGCCCAAAAAATTACCATGTGACCAAAAATTCCCCGAATTTCTTGAAATTTGGTGTAGAGGTTCCCTATGGGGTTTTATGATGGTCCAAGGAAGCCTCAACCAAGATTCGAAGCCAATATTTCTCTTTTGCCTTTCTTGTTTCTTTCCTCAATTTCGCTTTCAAACTCCTTATTCAGGCCTGTGCACTCATGTTTCGCACCCTGTAACGAAAAGCCATGTGTCTCAGTAGAGCAAGGTCCTGGTCAGCCTTGTCCAGCATTCTCTCCAAATGCATGTTGACCCTCTCAAGGTTAGCCTCCCGATCCTCATTGATTTCTTGCTCCAAAGATGTGAGCTCAACCCTTCTTCTTTGAGCATCTTGGCGATGCTCACGAATGTTTTGCAGCTGCATAATCATCTGTTGGTCCTCAAGCTGCTTGTTTCTCTGCTCCAGGTACTTCATGTTCCACTTGGCCCTCTCCAAGTCAAGGGATAAGGACTCAATCATTGATTACTGCTCCTGGATGATCTCTGTAAGCTCTGCATTTGTTGGTTCTACATCTGTCTCATCATCATGGAGGACAACAAATTCGGTCTCTTGTTCACCTGATGGCCCTTCCTCCTGCACTGGCTTCTTACCCCTGCCCTGCTCCTGTGATGCTGATGTTGGAAGTGAGGCCCCTTACACCCTGGGTGGAGATAACACTCGCTTTGCTGCTGCAAATAAGGGTCTACTACCTCTCTGGTAGGTGATGTATACTGGCATAGTAGTAGTCTCATGTCACTCATACTGATGGGATGGGCCACCTATCTCATGCTCTGCCTCTGATACTACCTGTGGAGTGCTGAAGAAGTCACGGGAGATGAAGTCCTCCCAAGCAATACCCTACAATCCCAACTGATGGTCCACCAAAATCCAGATCAGAGCAAAGTGATAAACACTGTTGAGCTGCTGTCGAGGGGTCTTGTGCTACATGAAATTTTTCATCCTCTCTATGTTCCCGAAAATGAAAAATGGGAGGTTCATTATCTGCACCCTGGTAAAGTGCATGAGCAACCTGATGTGATAGGCATAAAGGTGAGAAAACCTCCCCTCACAACTGAAGTACTTCATGATCAATTTCATGAGCGGAGCATACTCATCTCTCAAAAATCTGAATGGAAAAACTCTCGTGAGCTGGCTCAAACAGTTGGCCTTAATGTAAGGCTCATAATGATGCCTCTCCACCTTCTTCTTCTTATGCCACTATTCTCCAATGTTCGGTATGCCTGTTGCCACTGATATGGTTTCGGGTGTCAATGTGAAAGTGACCCCAGCCAAGATAGACTTTCCTCCATGTAGGTGAAGTGAAAAAAGACAGGCCAACTCATGATGAACTTTAACATTTGCCACCCTCTGACAAAATTTGAAACATGCTAAGTGCTGGAAGCATGACATAGCAAGAGGGCATGCCTACAACTCAGTGAGGGTGTTTGGCTCATCTCTAACATGTTTTCCACTCCGGTGATGTCTCCTGGGGGCCTGTTCTCCTGAAGCTGTATCATTATGGGTCTCCTCCTCATATTCTGATGAAACCTCGGATGCCATAACTGCTGTTTTGTAAACTGAATTTAGGCTGCCCTTTGATTTAAAATGAAGCTGATAGTTGCTTTGACAATCTGCCACCAAGGGGACAATTAAAAAGGGAGCATTAGGATGGGGGATAATATAATGGGAATAGGGGTTTATAGGAAAATTTTATTTAGGGATATACAAGGGGTTTTGGGGTATTTTGATAGGGTAGTGTTTGTGTTGTTGCAAGGTAGGGTTTGGGTTTTTTGAGCAATAGGGGAAGGGGGAAAGGGAGTATGATTTTAGTAGTGTTAGGGTAGTGATTATGGGGAAAATGGCATAGGGGGATGAGTAATAGGGGTAGGGTAGGAAAAACCCTAGCATCATGGTTTTCTTGATGTCTTCTTTTGTTTGCTTTATAATAAAAAAATTTGCATTTGTTTTATAATCGTAAAACCATGCTATTCCTTTCAAATTTGATGCAAAAGTGAAGGTAGGTTGCCTACCTTACAAACAGTAGAGCTCCACAAAAATTTGGAGTGATTTGGCAGTGTTTTCGGCCCTTGGTCTGTGTGTACCGTGCACAAAACCTTGTGCGCCGAGCACTGGGTATGTGCCGTGCCTGTGGTAATTTTGAATGGTGGGCAGGCTCTGTGTGTGCCACGCCTAGTGAGTGCGCCGCGCTCCTACTTGTGTGCGACGCGCGCTCTGAGATCACCCAAAGTTGCTCCAAATTGCTCTAATTCTTCAACTCATGACCTTGCACCCTTGCTCCAACGCCTTACTTGCACAATGAGCTTGTTTTATGGTGATATTTGTGTATATAGGCTTGGAGGTCATTTTTAAATTAAATTTTTCAAAAACCCACTTTTCTAATGTCTTGCTTCAACACGTTTTTTCACAGGGATTCCATGACAGAGCACTTTGTCCACAGAAACCATGACTGCCCCTGAAGAAATCAATTGTCGACTCTTTTTGAAAATTTTGTCACCAATAGCACTGTTGGACTTTTCTTCAAAATAGAGTTTTGAAGAACCGTCATTTTTTGTCAATAAGATGATGGAGAGTTGCGGATCATTACTTTGCAAGAGCATCACTCTGGCCTGCATGGCTTTACTGGGCATATTTCGAGACCAAAATGACCAATTCCCAAACCTAATGACCAAAAATGGCCTTTTTCCGTTGAAGGACCAGACCTGGACTGTCATGGACTTTTTGATTATTTGACACAAAGACATAAGCCAGCAGGAGCCAGACATGAGGGGGAATGACTAGCATGACCTTCTCTGTCAAATTATGGCATGCCCCTAGCGGAATGCAGCTGAGTGAATGGAGCGGGACACCTAAAAATGAAATGCATAAAGAGTTTTCATCTCTGACGGAGGGTTGACCAAACCGACTCTAACACGAGGTAAATCCATCCCTTTGACAGTTGAGGATATCTATTTCTTGGTTGGTTTATCGAGGCGTGGCCTGTTATAGACATATTTGGGCACTGCAACCCCAACCACATATGTCCATAAACCAAGGGCTTCTAAACCCCTAAAAGTGTTGTTTCATACCCTAAAGGAACAAGGTCAGCTGATTACATCATCTCCCAGAAGTTCTCCATGAAAAACTACTCAGAACTGGTCAAAACAGGACCATACAGACTGCTCCATGCATAGAGTGCAATGCATCTCACCTATTACACATGGGGGGTGTGATGAGCAAGAGCAGACAAATGGCAGAAGTAGTGTGCTAGGTGGAAACCCAAAGAATCTTCTAGAAACTTCTCATATGACACTTGCCTCTCTGAATTTGCCCAGGGATGAGTAAGAGATCTGAAATCTCCAAGTGGAACCAAGAACTATCAGTGAAATGACACTAATAAAAATCCCAGAAGCTAACTCACTCTCTTGAAAACATCTATATATGGATCCCTCATCCAAGAGATCTAGAGGCTGGAATTTTGTAATTTTCAAGGAAGTGTTGTTGGCTTCTCTTTGAGGACATTGTTGGGGTGATTTTGCTTTGTATGACGTGAAGAGGGCTTTCATGCTAGGAGGATGATGCTAGATCAAATAGCCTGGTTGTAATCCTCTCTTCTACTACTTCTATTAATAAATCTATTTGAGTTTTCCTCCATATGATTGTATATCTTTGAGTCTTGTTTATCTATGCATTTATATGGTTAATGTACATCTAATCCTACATTATTTATGGTTATACATCTCTATGCTTTGATGGTATTTTGTTTCCTTGGCTCTACAGGTGTTATTTGAAGCGGGACAAGTGAGAAAGGAGTGGCGAAATATCTATCAAAAGAGAGAGGAAACAAGCAAGGATACTAACGAAAGACTGAGGTTGGTTCTCTCTGCTTCTCTCTCATCCATCTTTCATAAAGGAAAACACAAGTAACTTTAATTTGTTTGTTTCTAAGATAGCTACCTATCTTAGTGGGACTATCAGCTCTGAATAGACACTAGTTTTCTTGATAACAAAATGGCGACTCCACTGGGTAGCTAATAGTTTATTTGTTTTGTTACTGTTATTTGCTTTATAAACCACAGACGGAGCTTGAAGTCAAGCCAGCTAGCCTTCAAACTGCTTTTTCTATGCAACTGCAAAGTAGATCAATGCTGCTTTAGTCAATCTCTGGGTTGGTTTATGAAGTGAACATCTAGCTTGCAAACATCTTAAGTGCCCTGGTGGTAGCTCAAATAACCTCATTAGATCAGCCCTTATACTTTGTGTTTACTGACAATCATTAGCTCAGCCAAAATCCCTAAACTTAGCTGCAAACTGTGAGCAAAAACCAAGCTCATCGCACTGTCTCTTATTGACAATCTAGATGCATCACACCTCTCGTGTGTTGTAGGTGAGATGCATCCCTATTTCCCTGTGTTACAGGTGCGATGATCAAATGAGACTGTTTCTGCCTCCAGATTTTGGTTTTTTCTTCATTGTCTTTAGCTTTATTTAGTAGTTTTGCTATCTGTGATTAGTATATCTCTGTTGAAACCATCTTGCTTTGCATTATTCAGCCACCATTAGAAGGAATTGTGAATTTTTTTATTATGTATTTTTCATCATTTACAGTTCTCCTTTGCAAATAGTAACTTAATCGAACTGTCGTCTTTTGATTTGAAAATGTCGCAAGTGTTGTTTTCAGTGAAGAAAAAGAGTATTACAAGGCATTCCTCTTTTAGACAGTCGATTACACTTTTTCCATTGTATTTGATTTGAATCATTAGTATTTCAAGTGTCAAAAGCAATTTTGAATTCGAAATTGCAAAGTGTCGTCTTGACCCTACTTACATTTTTTGAAAAGAAAATTGTTAGTACTCTTGCTTTGAAAGAAGAATAGTTCAGATCTGTACTTAGCATTCTTTTTGTCATTCATACATTAAGAAAGCAGAAAACAAATACATGCACGTGCATTTGCATTAAGACTGCATGCTAAAGTTGATTTTGGAAAAGTGCATCTAGTGTGTGCTCTTTGCTCTATGTTGAAATAATTTCATTTATCTTTCCTTAGTAGCTAGGATTTTCATTGCAAAAAGAAAGTAAACGATTGTTTATCATCTTAGATTGCATATTTAGGAATTGTATATCTACATCACGCAGTGAACCTTAAAGGAAAAATTCTTAAGAAAGATCAACTGTAAAATAAACTTCAATGAACATAAAAACGCTTTGGAACCTAATGCACAACATTTAGAACTCTAGGCTAGAGACATGTTCCGGCGTCGTAAACCCTGGTAACTATCGCTTTCATTGTAGGTTGGGTGATTCCTCCTCTTTGAGACGACAAGTGCCAGTAAGGACTTGTGCTCCCATGTACCGTCGAGTATATTTGGGAGACCACAATAGGCTACATCCTTTATCCTTAGGAAGTCATGTCTACCGCCCTATCAATCGTAATGCACTGAACACAACATTCGAGAAGATTGACTGCCATACCTTAAAAAGTATTCTGTAGTTTTGCGATTGGTTTGGTAATCCCCTCTATCTAGATTTCCAGAGCAGTCACTTTCGTTCCATTTTAGACTGCTTAAAAGAAAAGGTCCATCTGAGCACTTGTCACTTCAAGCTCATTAAAAATCGAAGGTGACCAGAGTCATCTTTAGCTTTTTCTTGACTCTTAAAAATTGAAAAAGCAAGTTGTGTCAAAGTGTCATAAAATTTATTTTAATCGGAATAACATCATTGTTCCCTCGTTGGTCTTTAGGTTGAGAAATGGAGTCTACGAATCAAGGATTTCACCTTGGGGGAAATCCTAGTCCCTTCTCCTCTTGGGGGGATGTTGGTGCTCCACACATGGCCACATTGCCCCTTCCAGGACTCACAATTGGCCTGCCTGTATGGCTTTTCTCGACCTTTGTCATTCAAAACACCGCAATTCCTCAGCAATCAAATCAGCAACCAGATGAAGTTGCTCCCCCACCTTCTACTTCATTTTTTTCTCCCTCTCCTTATTCCTCTTCACTTGGTGAAGCTAGTAACACTAAAAGCCAAGTAACTGAGAAGAAGAAGAAAGGGAAGGAGAAGAAGAAGAGGAACCCAACAACAAAAGGGGGCAACCGTACATCATCCGGCGAAAATCCACACATCGCACCTTCCAAACCTATATCTCCATGTGTCATTTGCAAGGGAGACCACTATCATCGAGATTGTCCCTACATCCCATGGATCTTGAGGGACTGGTCTCCCCGCTTACACAATCCGGTGTCTTCAACCGCTGACGATCATGTTGAAAGCACACCGTCAACTAGTGAAAACGAAGTCCATGGACAAAAAGGAAGATCCAAATTCCCTTGTAGACTTTGTGAAGGTGATCATGCCCTCCACCATTGTCCCTTCTTAGACGAAGCTAAAGAGTCTTGGATAACCATCCTGAATCACCACAGCAACTTCCTCCTAGATACAAGAAACTCTTGTCGAGTCCATTGCTAGTTGAAAATCCGACTGACACACCATTGTTGTCGGTCGAAGCACCTATCATTGAAGATAGACCCTCTAAGTCCACACCGGACCAAAATCGACAGGTCAAGACGACAGTCGACCCAATCTTGCCTTCAGAGGACCCACCTTCAGATGATATTGTCACCAAAGAGAATGAGAACGACACCATTCAAATTCTTTTCATAAACACAGACTCCGATGAACATGGGGGCAATCTACCCATTCCTTTACTGCAGGAAGGAAGTTCGTCAGAGATGTATCCGACCGTTTATTTGGTACCACCTCTAAGCAATCTAGTTGTTTCCTTTGATTGGAATCTTCTAGGCAGACCTTACCTACCATCTAATGTACCATTCCGAATCATAGTACAAGCTTATAGAATGATCATGGTCTGTACTATTATAGATGAAGGGGCTTCTGTGAGTATCCTTTCCTCAATTGCTTGGAAAGTGCTTGGTTTACCATCGCCTCTACCTGAGATTCGAAATCTGACAAGCTTCAACAAAGGAACAAGTCAACCGTTAGGGATCCTTCCAAATTTGCCTATAACTTTGAGAAGGAAAACCATTCACCTAAACGTGATGGTAATCCAAGGACCTCTAGATTATAATCTACTCCTTGGGCATGACTACATTTATAGCATGGGAGCTATCGTTTCTTCACTCTTTCGAGTGATGTTTTTTCCACATGAAGGCAGAGTGGTCCAGCTCATAGACCAACTTTCGTTCCCTGGTTCAAACACAGCTATTAGTAAAACACTATCCCTAATTGGTCTTTTTACACAAGGAATGTCTCATCAATCTCCAGTCCGTCCACCTGATGATTGCGAGTAATTCGGTGATTGTGACTGAAACCCAGGAGGCATGCGCCCTGGTCTGCTTTGGCAGGAAAACCCCAGATATAAGATAGGTTTTCCGCATAGGAATATGACTAGTCTGATAATGCTGAGGCGGGCATTCCCATGCTCAACTTTATAAATTCATTTTCATTTACATAGGACAAACAACCGTATGTGTGGCAGACTAATGATTCTGGTAGAGCCATCATCCCTTAGCTTGGATGATTATCTGTGCAGCTATGGTGCACATTTGATGTCTTTATTTTCCTGAATATATCGGAGCTCGGATGGATGAAACTAGATTCGGGGTCTTCAAAGTCATTCAATCTTCCCCCGATGTACAATTCGATGTTGGAAATAATACTGAGAGGGGGGGGGGGGTGAATC
The DNA here is from genome assembly GCA_031772625.1 of Pinus tabuliformis. Taxonomy (NCBI): domain Eukaryota; kingdom Viridiplantae; phylum Streptophyta; class Pinopsida; order Pinales; family Pinaceae; genus Pinus; species Pinus tabuliformis. The sequence goes on from CM062813.1 coordinate 323,902,628, forward strand.
AGTATTATCAAATCAAACACTTCTTTATTTCCATACTCAGATTCATATACGCTACTTCAGTGAAGCGAACCTGCGTGTACACGCAACTGTGTCTAATGCAACTAGCGTATATCCAGTAAACTTATGATTCAGTTAATCCATTAAATGTTGATCTTTAGTTAGTGCATCAAAACTTCATATGAACAGTAAACAGGTGCAGTAAAACATAATAGATCATCACACACAAGAAGCACACATGAACACCATGATGTAAGGTGGGAACCCAATGTGGGTGAAAACCACCTGTTGCAAGTCGTCTCTATCTTATTTTAATAAGAAACTTCTTTTTACAATATTTCTGTACTGGTTCAGTCTTATACCAGTACACAAGCTTCTACCTGTAGAAGGCTACAACCTTATCTCGTTCTCCAGCTTCTCCTGGAAGGGAGCTACAACCCCCTTAGCTCTTGTACTAGCCAATGTACTAGTACGTAGGTGCCAGCCTACTGAATGCTCCAATCTTCACTCATTTTCCAGCTGCTACTAGAAGGGAGCTACCACCCCTTATCTCTTATACTAGCTGATGTACTAGTACGTAGGTGCCAACCTACAGAGGGCTACAACCTTCTCTTTCATCCTCCAGGTACCAAGTTTCATAAATTTTTAGACTGGATACTCCTAAAGCACAACACCATAATCAGAAAGGCCACGTTTCATCCAATTTTCATACTGGACCCATCAATATCATTGAAGCACAAACTCAATCAACACTAACATCATCAATCTTTGAATCACTGAGACCCTGTCAACAAACTGCAATCACCAGAACACAGAGCAGAAAACAGAACTCTACAACAATATTTAGAACCAACTGCATCATTAGAAATTGTGCATACACTACTTGCAAGAGCCGAACTAGCGCGTATACGCAACTTCACCAAAGTGAACCAGTGTATATGTCAACAATTACTTACTAATAACTTCACTGCACTTCCTGACTTCAGACATACCCAGATCATTACATATACAAGGATAATACATATGTTAGCAACCAGATCTAGTCCATCAGATCACATAAAGATAAGACATTATGATCCTGATCCATTATAGATCTCACAATCAACCAAACTGAATATGCAGAATACTGACACCAATAAACAGTCACCAGAACTCAGACTTTGCATCAACAACCAGAACCACCTGTAACTTTAAATATCATAGTTCATATTGTATACGCTACTTAGATGTATCTAACCTGCGTATGTACGCTCTTTTATCAAAGTCAACTAGCATATACATCTGTAAATATTCATTCATGTTTTGCAGCTATTTCAATCTTAAGTTATACCCAGATCAGAACATTACATGCGTCAGTATATAGATCTAGAAAAAGCATGATCAAACCATATAGAGATGATTCATTCCAAACCATTTGATCCCAATCTATCCTTAGATCTTGTTCTCCATCAACTGCTGAGGTTCCTCCCTAGCTCAGATCAAGAAAAGCATCATGAACCCATAACCTACATACTAGATCTCATACATCATCAGATATTCAAGGCTTTCTGAATGCCTTTTCCTAATGATCTTCTTCTCCTTTTATAGTCTTAGGCCTTACTCAATACCATGGTCCAAAACCATTTAGAACCAATACTAGGGACCCAATACCTGGGTTCAACACTTCGGATGCAATACCAAGGTCCAAAACCATAGGTCTAAATACCATGGACCCAAAAATAAGCTTTCCCACATGTATGCGCTTTTCCGTGCATGAAAGTGTGTGCATACGCATACGCAACTTTTGATCAGCAATCCCGCGTGTATACGCGCCTTTGTATATAGTGAACCTGCGTGTATACACTACTTGGTATATAGCGAACCTGCGTATATACGCGACTTGGTATATAGTGAACCTGCGTGTGTACACGACTTGGTATATAGTGAACCTGCGTATATACTTTTCTTTCTTCATTCTTTGTAGTCTGATCATCAATTCTTTGCTACTAACCTGCTACACTATGATCTATCATCTATGTGATTTTCCATCAAGGAAAACACTTGTATCATAATGCCAACGGTCAATCCATGTGAAAAAATGTTCTGGTGTCGAACATGGAAAGACATCACCTGATTACCAACCAATGATGTAAGCTATTAACAGGCGCGAGAGGAATCACCGATAATGATAATGACCCTCAAGGTACTATAGTACACACCATGTAAAATCTTTCGGTTGAAGGCCATTGATGTAAACCTGTTGCTGGAAGTGAGAAGCTTTCCATTAAGGCATACAAGCTTCAAAGTACTGAAACGGTTGTTCCTAAGTCGACTTCTTGGATAATGAACTTATGTGAAAAAAAAGTGACCCGTCGTAGCAGGGCCTTAATGAATCCCACATCTACGACACGAAATGGAGAAAATGATTTTGTGGAGGTGAAAACGATCTGATGATACAAGGTTTAGGGTGGCGGTCATGAAAGAATGGAGCGTGAAGGTATTGCAACGAATGAGGCGTTAGCTGGGTTGGTGAATTCTCTGAGCGACTTCTCTTGAACATATCGACAACACTGGAATGGATTGGTAGCGTTAACCCCAAAATGGATGGTATGGATGGCCAATGGTGATATGATTGGTGAACAGAATAACCCAAACCAACTCAATCATGGTGATGGAGTGAAAGTGTCATGTTCAAGAGCGACATGCTACCAACGAAGTTCTTCAAGTTTTCTTCCCTTTTTCCCCAATCATTGCTGACCAATACCTCTTTATTTTTGTCAAACTTGAGGAGGATAACATATGCTTGTTCTATAATTTTCCCTTCGATCAAACATGTCACTATGTTTTAGTGAGCCTAGCGACAGTGAAACTCGCTCTTGTTTGCATGGACAAGTTTGTCACTATTGTTTTAACGAGTTTAATGACAAAGATAACTCGGTCCTTTTCAGTTTTAGAGATTCTGAAAAGAGATGGAAAGGAAACTCCAGTAGTCCTTTTTCATAGTATAATCCCTTAAGTATGAAAAGGTATAAAATAATACAAAAGGGATGACTTTCCCGATCACTTTAGCGAGCCGAAAAAGACAAGCGCTCGATCTTTTTGTGTAATTATCCCTCAGGTCCAGAAAGATTAAAATATAGAGGAGGGATGGCACTTCCACTCACTTTAATGAGCTGGAGAGGCCAATTTCTCAGCAGTCTTTTCATATTTTACGAGTCTAAAATGAGCTTAAAGGAGACTCGTTTTTGAGGAATGAGTGATGTTTTTGGATAGCAACTGGTTCCAGGTAAGTTTGGAACTTTTCAATCACGGTAGTGTAAATAAGGTGGCTAATAGAATCACTCGTCGCAGCTGTTCCTCAAAAGGGTAAACAATCAAGTGGAGGCGTATGATTGGCTAAAAAAGAGTGGAGGTGATGATAAGAACACGACGAAGGCTCAAAAGCTGATAGCTATGCAATCACAAAGGTTATTTACCGAAGGTGGGTTCATTTTTTAATGAGCTTGAACTCTAGGGGAACATATGCTCATTGCTAGGCTTATTTTTTAACGAGCTTGAACTTTGCGTAAACCTACTCGTGCTAGTCGTATAATAAGGATGTCTCTGATTAGTAGGTTCATTTTTTAGGGAGCTCGCCCCATGCGAAACTTTGCTCCGTGCCTTTTGTATGCAAGCTAGGAATGACCAACTACTGTCCTAAGGGTTAAAGAACTATTGAGGTTAGGTAGGATAGTTTCCTGATGGGAAACATTTCCTTTGCTTTTTTGTTTCCGTTGGTCCTGGCAAAGATGAATGGTGGATCAGACCAATTACCTAACTTAAGCAATTGAAGTTAGTAAAACTATGGGGTTAGAGTTATGCTGGTTGCTTTTCACAAGCATAAAAAAGGTTTGCATGCCCCTAGGTATAAAGAGAAGTAGAGTTTCCAGGTTACCATATGGAAGTTCTTGCTTTAAAGAAAGGTTGTTTTGTCCACGTAGCAACCAAAACACTTCCTTGGCTTTGTCCATCGAAATAGACAAAGGTGAATGGTGGGAGCTTCCAATCACACAACCTTCGACGAGGAAATCTTATTCCAGGTTGATCCCATTTTCCTAAGTGGACGGGCGTGTCAGACTAGTCATATATCCTATGAGGTGACCTACCTTATATCTGGGGTTTTCCTGTCGAAGCAGAACAGGGCGCATGCCCCCTGGGTTTAGTCACATTCACTGAATCACTCGCGATCATCAGGTGGACAGACTGGAGGTTGATGAGACATTCCTTGTGCAAAAAGACCATTTAGGGATGGCATTTCACTAGTAGCCGTGTTTGAAGTGATGAATGAAAGCTAGTCAATGAGCTGGGCCATTCTGCCTTCATACGAGAAGCACATCACCTGAAAGAGTGAGGAAACAATAGCTCCCATGCTGTAAATGTAGTCACGCCCAAGGAGTAGATTGTAATCTAGTGGCCCTTGGACTATGATCACATTTAGATGAATGGTTTTCCTTCTCAAAGTTATAGGCAAATTTGGAAGGATCCCTAACGGTCGACTGGTTCCTTTATTGAAGCCTAACAGATTTCGAATCTCAGGTAGAAGCGATGGCGAACCAAGCGCTTTCCAAGCAGTGGAGGAAAGGATACTCATAGAAGCCCCTTCATCTATGATAGTACCAGCCATGATCATTCTGTAAAATTGTACTATGATTCAGAATGGTACATTAGATGGTAGGTGGGGTATCACTAGTAGATTCCAATCAAAGGAAACGACTAGATTGCTTGGAGGAGGGGCCGAATAAATAGCCAGATGAATCTCTTGAACTGAGGAACTTCCTTCCTGTGGTAGAGGAATGGGTAGATTGCCCCCGTGTTCATCGGATTCTATGTTAATAAAATGAATTTGAACGGTGTCATTCTCATTCTCTTTGGAGACTGTATCATCTAAAGGTGGACCTTCTGAAGACAAAACTGGGTCGACTGCTGTCTCGACCTGTTGACTTTGGTCCGGTGTGGACTCAAAGGGTTTATCTTCAATGATAGGTGTTTCAACCAACAACAGAGGTGTGTCAGTCAGATTTTCAACTAGCAATGGACTTGGCAAGAGTTTCTTGTATCTAGGAGGAAGTCGCTGCGGTGAAGCAGGACGGTTATCCAAGACTCTTTTAGCTTTGTTTAGGAAGGGGAAATGGTGGAGGGCATGATCGACTTCACACAACCTACAAGGAAACTTAAATCTTCCTTTCTTCCCATTGAATTCATTTTCACTAGTTGACGGTGTACTCTTAACATGCTCGACAGAGGTTGAAGACACCGGATTGTGCAAGCGGGGAGACCAGTCTCTCAAGATCCACGGGATGCAGGGACAATCTTGATGATAATGGTCTCCTTTGCAAATGACACATGGATATTTGGGTTTGGATGCTGCAGTGTGTGGATTTTCACCAGACGACGCATGGTTGCCCCCTTTTGTCGTTGGCTTCTTCTTCTTCTTCTCCTTCCCTTTCTTCTTCTTCTCAGTTACTTGGTTTTTAGTGTTACTAGTTTCACCAAGCAAAGAAGAAGAAGGAGAGGGAGAAAAAAAAGAAGTAGAAGGGGGGGGAGAAAATTCAGTATCATCTGGTCACTGATTTGATTACTGAGGAATTACGGTGTTTTTAACGACAGAGATCGAGAAAAGCCATATTGGCAGGCCAATTGTGAGTCCTGGAAGGGACAATGTAGCCATCTGTGGAGCACCAACTTCTCCCCAAGAGGAGAAAGGACTAGGATTCCCCCCAAGGGGAAATCCTTGATTGGTGGACTCCATTTTCTCAACCTAAGACCAATGAGGGAATAGTGATGTTATTCTGAATTAAATGAATTTTATGACTCTTTGACACAGCTTGCTTTTTCAATTTTTAAGAGTCGAGAAAAAGCTAAAGATGATTCTAGTCGCCTTCGATTTTTAATGAGCCTGAAGTGACAAATGCTTAGATGGACCTTTTCTTTTAAGGATTCTGAAAATGAACGAAAGTGACTACTCTAGAAATCTAGACAGAGGGATTACCAAACCAATCAAAAAACTGCAATATACACCTCGGTGGTAAATTATAGAGAAATTACTGAGGACTTTACGTACGGTAGTCGATCTTCCCGAATGCTGTGTTTAGTGCATTGCGATCGATAGGGTGGCAGACACGACTTCCTAAGGATAAAGGATATCAGCCTATTGTGGTCTCCCAATATATACTCGACAGTATGTGGGAGCACAAGTCCGTACTGGAACTTGTCATATCAAAGAGGAGGACAGTCTCATTCAATCATCGCAATTGTCCTTAAGGGAAATAGGGATGCATCTTACCTGCAAAACACGGGAGGTGTGATGCATCCAGACTGCTAATGAGAGATAGTGTGATGGTCTAGGGACAAGACTGAGCTTGGTTTTCACCCACAGTTTGCAACTAAGTTCAGGGATTTAGGTCGAGCTAATGATAGACAGTAAACACAAAGTATAGGGGCTGATCTAATGAGGTTATTAAGCTACCACCAAGGCACTTAGGTTGTTTGCAAGTTAGATGTTTAGTTCATAAACCAACCCAAAGATTGACTGAAGCAACATTGCTCTACTTTGCAGTTACATAGCAAAAGCAGTTCAAAGGCTAGCTGGCTTAACTTCAGGCTCTGTCTGTAGTTTATAAAGCAAACAACAGTAACAAACAAACAAACTATTTGCTTCCCAGTGGAGTCGCCATTTTGTTTCCGGGAAAACTAGTGTCCATTCAGAGCTACTAGTCCCACTAAGACGGGTAGCTATCTTAGAAACAAACAATTCAAAGTAACTTGTGTTTTCCTTTATGAGAGATAGATGAGAGAGAAGCAGAGAGTACCAACCTCAGTATTTCTCTTGGCTCCTTGCTTGTTTCCTCTCTCCTTTGATAGAGCTTCGCCACTCCTTCCTCACTTGTCTTACTTCAAAGAACACCTGTAGATTCAAAGCAACAAAATACCATCAAATCATAGATATCTATAACCATAAACAATGTAGAATCTGATGTACATTAACCATACAAATGCATACACAAATACAAGATTCAGAAATATACAAGTATATGGAGGAAAACTCAAATAAATTTATTGATAGAAGTAGTAGAAGAGAGGATTACAACCCAGTTGTCTGATCCAGCATCATCCTCCCAACATGAAATCCCTCTTCACCTCATAAAAAGTAATATCACCCAACAATACAATGTCTCAAAGAGAAACCAACAACACTTCCTTGCAAATTACAAAATTCCAACCTCTAGATCTCTAGGATGAGGGATCCATATATAGATGTTTTCAAGGGAGTGAGTCAGCTTCTGGGATTTTGATTAGTGTCATTTCACTGATAGTTCTTGGTTCCACTTGGAGATTTCATGATCTCTTACTCATCCCTGGGCGAATTCAGAGAGGCAAGTGTCATATGAGCAGTTTCTAGAAGATTATTTGAGTTTCCAACTAGCAAACTACCTTTTCCATTTGTCTGCTCTCACTCATCACACCCTACAAAATGGTTTTTCAGTATGCATCGCACCCTTAGAATGGAGCAGTCTGTATGACCCAGTTTTGACAAGTTCTGAGTAGTTTTTCTGAGAGAACTTCTGGGAAATGATGTAATCAGTTGACCTTTATGAAACAACACTTTTAGGGGTTTGAGAGCCCTTGGTTTATTGACATATGTGATTGGGGTTGCAGTGCCCAAATATGTTTATAACACGTGCACTCTTGGTTATGTTACCCTCCATTCCCCCACTGCCATGTCACCTACTGCATCCACGTCATTCATCTGTCTCATGATTAGTTGAAACTATGCTTTTTCCTATACACCACATTGATTTCAAACATGGTTTCCAAACCAATGAGGATAAATTTTCATAAAATTAAAGAGATATGTTTTCCAACATCCTCGTGTACAAAATCCTCTCTCAATTTTCTAACAACTATTATGGTTTGGGATATATAGATGAAGCTTTGCAAACATATTTTCCCAATTTTCCTATTTAGTCATACTTTTGCATAACATATTGTGGCCAATCAGAGATGACTCTTGAGAAACTGGAGGAGGTTTGTTTTCCTAATAAGCCAAAGTATAATAAAATACTTCATATCTTACACAACAATTATAGAATGAAAGATACATTTACATCTTTACAACCTATTTTTGGACTGTGGAAAATCTTGTTTCAGTCACCTTTTTACAGAAAATATTGGGAAAAAATGGAGCTGAATTTTGGGAACATAAGAGAGGTTTAACTCAATAACATATTTACCTATAATAACCTCTCTCACATTTTAGATATCTATCTCGAATTGAGATATACAAAGGGATTATTGGACCTTATTTTGCATAATTTTGAGAGGAAAATGCTCAAAGACAGTTAGCCACCTCATCAACTAAGAGTTGCAATCAAATTCAAATTTCTCTTCTTTGTCAAAAAAAATCCATAATGATAGTGCCAAGTAGATACATTAGTTTTGAATGTCCTACATTTATTTTCTATTCGTGTAAAATAGTTTAGGATATTTGTAAAAATATCTTAAGATTCTTATCAAGATATTTAATTTAGAATTTGTATAAATACTTCATCATTTGAAGTAAGAAAGGGTTGGAGTTTGTACGAAGAAATATATTGTCAATGTAAAGTTGTTCATTGAGCTCAAATGGACTGATCAATAATACCAGGAACTTTCACAGGATTCATGTGGCATACTACCTGGTGATGTTTTCCCCTGTTATGTTGTTTATCATTGTTTATCTTTCATTGTATTTCTGAAGCTTAATTATTAAACAAAAGCTATGATAAATAGGATTTGTTAAAAAGAGCACCTTGTTTTGGCTGTTAATAATTTTCATGTTTTCTTCTAATATATAAATGAGGAATTCTTAGTTGCTCCTTAATTTTACTAATATATTTCTCTTTTCTTCTGAAATCCACCTACAATTCAAAATATTTAATTAGTATACCTAGATTTCCCTATGAAACTCCTTTAAAGTCTGATACAGATCCAGTTTGTTTTATTTACTTCATTTCCCAATGGATTCCTCTTGATCTTCCAACCAAACCGTTTTCAAAATCAAACTCTGAGCCCAATAACTAGCCTAAAATTCCCAGTAAAGAAAGCTAAATCTCATAGAGAGATCCCTCTCTAGGTTTAGGAGGGCTAGATCCTAAAATCGAAAGTGGTTCTAATGTTGCCTCCGTGGTTTTTTTCAGCCTTGAAATTAAGGAATGCTATCATACTAGCGACCATACTAGGGAAGGATTTTTTATCTTCCTCAGAAAAGTGTATCAAGTTCCAGATTTGATTAGTGATGGTGAATAGTGATCAGACACAAGAAGGTTGAATTATTTACCTGGCGACACCATGTTCAAAGTATCCAGAGCTTCAAAGTTTTCAGGGTGACTTTGCTTTCAAAGGATCCAGATTTTAGAGCATTCACAGTGATTCCACTACACGTTGATAAGATTTCTTGCTAAACAAGATGACAGTGTATGTGGAAAATCTTCTATCTTGTGAAGTTTTAAAAGGAATCAAGAATGAGTTAGCATAATTTCAAATTGATGAAGCTTTTTTAATGGTCATGTTTCATCATTTGAAATCGAGAAAATATCCTTCTGAAGGTAAAATTTGTTTTCTTGATGTAGTTGCTGAAATATTTGAGAAGGATATTAAACTTTTGGATCTTCGGATTCAGTCCTATAGTTTCCAAGATCCTCAAAAATTCTTGGAAAATCTTCCTTCTCCAAAACAAGAGGAGATTCTATTGCCTTTTGATTTGCAAATTGATCAAAATTTTGTTTTTAGAATACGAGACTGAAACTGAAGAGTTGAAATCAGGGTTTAACCTTGAGGATACAATGGATGAGATCATCCATGATCTAATGGTCATTGAAGGCCTACAAGGTAAACTATTTAATCATGCCTTTATTGATCCTGTAGCAGACTCCATGGAGGTTATTTTCAGCTTAACTGTTCAACCATGTTTTCATTATAAGGACAAGATCCATCTGCAGTTGCCATTACATTCTATAGCCTTGATTTTGGAGACAAAAAGTCAAGCTATCCATTTGCTTTTGCTAACAGGCAGTCAAGTAGTCCACTTGTTTCAGCAACTACTTTACTGGCTTCATTGGTATTTTTGTATTATTTGGGTCGGCATTATTTTCAGTAGTGTAGGGTAGGTAGTAGTGTGTAAATAAGCTCAGTACTTTGAGCATTTTTCCAAGCATTCTTTCCAATTTTAGTTTCAGTTCCATGTGTTTCATATTTCAGTTTGTAGAAAAGGTTTGATTTCAGTTTGAGATTTTCAGTCACAGATATTTTATGACAGATCATATTGTAGACTTGGGAGCAACCCAATGGAGAATATATTGATCTGCGAATCCAAAGATCTGTGGTTCTTGACACCTCCAAAAGGAGCTACCATCCCCAGCTCGAGCCACTATTAGGGTCCTATAATTATTATAGGGTCACTTGATGGTGATTATTATATTTCAAATGTTGTAAATAATAATCCATATTATAAATTATTTCCAAAAAAATTCAGAACCTTAAGAAAAAAAAATATATTTATGCTTGCAAGATGAAATGAAGCATTAGAGGATAATTAAGTATGTTTAGAGTAAATTAATCACATTATTTAAATGTGATTAAATGCCTTGGTACTATAGTTTTATTTTATTGTAAGGTTGACAATGACAAAAAGGGATTTTGTCACATGGGTTTAAACAATTTTAGCTTTCCTGCTCCTCGATCCTCTCGCTCCATATATCGATGGCTCACAATCCTTTTCGGTCCCCATTCTCCATCCTAGCTTTATCACCTTGGGGGGGTCTGAAAATGCAGTTTTACCCTGCCGGTCCCACGCTACGTGTCTTCCCCTATACGTTTCGCACCCCCTACCACTCCGACCCCCCTCCAAAAACTGCTTACCACCTTCCTTCTTACCACTCTACTTTCCCACCATCTTTCCTGTGCACTCCTAGTTATGTTACCCTCCATTCCCCAACTACCATGTCACCTCTCGCATCCATGTCATTCATCTGTCTCATGATCAGTTGAAACTATGATTTTTCCTATACACCACATTGATTTCAAACATGGTTTACAAATCAATGAGGGTTAATTTTCATAAACTAAAAGAGGTTTGTTCTTCCCACGTCCTCATGTACAAAAACCTCTCTCATTTTTCTAACAACTATTATGATTTGGGATATACAGATGAAGCTTTGCAGACACATTTTCCCAATTTTCCCTGTTTAGTCATACTTTTATAGAACATATTGTGTCCAACTAGATATGACTCTTGAGAAACAAGATGAGGTTTGTATTTTTAAGATGCCAAAATAAATAAACTACTTCATATTTTACATAGCTATTACAGAATGAGAGATAAATTTACATCGTTACAACCTATTTTTCAGACTGTGCAAAGTCTTGTTTCAGTCACATTTTTGCAGAGAATATTGGGAACATCTCGAACTACATTTTGGGAACCTAGGAGAGGTTTATCTTAAGAACATATTTATCTACAATAACCTCTCTCAATTTTTACAGATATATCTCATATTGAGATATACAAAGGAATCACTGGACCCTATTTTGCAGAATTTCGGGAGGAAAATGCTCAAAGATAGTTAGCCACCTCATCAACTAAGAGTTGCAATCAAATTCGAATTTCTCTTCTTTGTCAACATAAATCCATAATGATAGTTTGAAGTAGATAAATTAGTTTTGAATGTCCTACATTTCATTTCTATTTGTTGTAAAATAGTTTAGGATATTTGTAAAAATACCTTGAGATTTTTATCAAGATATTTCAGTTTAGAATTTGTATAGATACTTCATCATTTGAAGTAAGAAAGGGTTGGGGTTTGTACGAAGAAATATATTGTCCAATGTAAAGTTTTTCATTGAGCTCAAATGGACTGATCAATAATACCAGGAACTTTCACAAGATTCATGTGGCATACTACCTGGTGATGTTTTCCCATGTTATGTTGTTTATCATTGTTTATCTTTCATTGTATTTATGAGGCATAATTATTAAACAGAAGTTGTGATAAACAGGATTTGTTGAAAAGAGTACCCTGTTTTGGCTGTTAATAATTTTCATGTTTTTTTTTTATATAAAATTGAGGAATTCTTAGTTGCTCCTTAATTTTATTGGTCTATTTCTCTTTTTTTCCGAAATCCACCTACAATTCAAAAGATCCAATTAGTATACCTAGATTTCCCTGTGAAACTCCTTTAAAGTCTGATACAGATCCAATTAGTTTTATTGACTCCATTTCCCAATGTATTCCTCTTGATCCTCCAACTAAACCATTTTCAAAATCAAACTTTGAGCCCAATAACTAGCCTAAAATTCCTAGTAAAAAAAGCTAAATCTCACAGAGAAATCCCTCTCTGAGTTTAAGAGGGCTAGATCCTAAGCTCGAAAGTGCTTTTGATGTTGCATCCGTGGTTTTTTCTTCAACCTTGAAATTACGAAATGCTAACAGGTTCTATATCGTTCTTTACTTTAGGTAATTGCATTACGTATTTAGTCTTTTATACTTTAAATTCGCCCACATAATCATAACATTGTTACATCATTAGCGATTATGAAGAAATAACAATATCATCAATACAATAGAACAAAAAAATCAGAAGAAAAGCATGTACAAATAGAGATGCCAAGATTGGTCGGAGACCAGGGAAAAACTCCACAAGCGGGGGAACCCATAATTCAATTCAATTATTTTATTAGATTTCATCAATTTATCAGTTGAGATATGAAGTAAAATATCATGAGACATAATCCTTCACATACAGCTACTTAAGGCCTAATCAGATCTTGTTCACAACTTCATTTGTGAACAAGATTCAAATGATAATAGAAAAATCGTTGTCATCAGTTCAAATGATAATAGAAAAATCATTCTCATCATTAAGTAGGGTTATTGCAACATCTCTGATATAGGTGATAAGGCATCTATATATAAATAAGTTGTTGCCATACTAATATGCTAGTACCAATATTGTTTTTTCATATCACTATTGTTTAGTGGAGGCATATATATGCCAATGCCAATACCACTATCGTTCAATACAACCATAAATATCATAATGCCAATGTATAATGCAAAGTAATATTGTGTCTTACACAACGCTATTCTTGTAATGACCATATAATGCAGCGATCAAATATGTAGTGTAGAGATCAAATATATAGTGTTGTGACGATACATAGCAGAGATTAAGTATGTGGTGCCAAAGTTTCTTGACAAAGAACAAGTATAGCATGCCATCGTGAGAGGTTGTGTGAGTTCATTACAAGGAGTCATTACCAATGTGAGGAATATACTGAATGTGAAAATAAGATTCATTACCATAGTGCATGAGACCAAACTAAAGCCACAATGTGTTCCATATAATGTGATGCCCATGCCCATAACTCAAAGTGATAACCATGTTGAATACATAGGTGTGAGTCTATCATTCATTGTTCCAATGTTGAGTTCATTTACCATTCACTGTTGACATATGAATCATATACAGACCATATCTTTGTGCCATATGAACCATATTACTATGCCAAAAGATACCATAACATTGTGGCATGTGAACTATGTTAATGAGCCATTATAGTGATGCCTTAGGAATGAGATCATGAGCCTTAAAATACTTGAAGAGAGAATCATGAATAGAAAATCATGTAGTTATAATGCAAGTCTTGTATATGAGATCATACTACGAGAGAAGACACCTTGTGGCAAGAGGGAAGCCCCATAGTGACATATGCAAGATTTTAAAGTGAATTCCTTTAGTCATATGAAATGCAGATCAACCTATATTAAGCGAAGAGAATGATCGATGGTTCTCAATGAGATACGATGGTCCCTTTTTATACAATTGTATGGATTCATTTGTTATAACTGATCATGAAGTATTTTGGAGGGGACCTCTTTAATTCAAAATTTTATTTTATTTAAATTAAATATATTTTTATTTTATTTTTATTTTTTTGACATTTTCTTCTAATATTCAATTTTTGGGTGTTTTTTGGGCTTAGGGTTTCTTTTTGGGAAATTTGTCCCAAAGCTACCCAACTTTTAACACTCCCTCTCAATTAGGGAGGAATTTCCATAACTTCATAAGCGTCATCTGGATGTTACATCAAGACATATCTCGAGTGAACATATCTCAATCATAATAAAGGAAAACAATTGTATCATTGATAAGACCCATTTCATATGGTCTCATAAAAGAAGAGGAATCCATAACTAATGGTAGTGGAGATCAACCCTTCAAACCCTACTTGTCTTGAAGACATATCTCACAATTATTCTCAACATAACTCAATTCCTTTGATCATCAACTGAACAACCTCGATCTAAAGAAGAAGAAGAATCATGGGCGAGCTTTGGTTGCCACCCTTTCAACTCAGTCATTATCATAGGGAAGAATCTTGCTTCTACCCTATATTCAATAATCAATTTGGTCATCTAAAGAAGAATCATGATCGCCATCGAGTCACATTTCGCCTCAGCTCATCTTCATCTATTAAATAATCTTGAATCTAACGAAGAAGTATAATATGACATCATAGTGGAGTCTAGCTCAACCCACAACAACATTGGAGAACTTATCTCAATCTGGAACAACATCAAGGATACCTGCTGAACCTGGAACTACATTAGGGAGCCCAACTCAACCTGGAATATCTACCAAGAGGGAGGCAAATCTATAACCAAGGAACCTCTGCCAGTGCGGAGCCATTACTATGACCCAGGAAATTCATCATCAAAGATCCAATGCTACCACCCATAATCCGTAGACAATAGGAGGGATACCACATACCTTATGAGGTAAGGATCATGCCTATCCCACTGCCTGGTGATAATAGGAGGGATACCACTTACCATAAATTTTAAGGACCACACCTATCCTATTATTTGTTAGTCTTCCCAATATGACCCTAAAGAGTCAATCGGCAGAACACCTGCATCTCTAGCTTGAGTGGGATGCCACTTGCCAAAAATGGTAAGGATCACACCTGACTCAAGTAGCCAACAAGCATTATCTAGATGGGTGGGAAAGGCACATTCCAACTGAGGTATAGTCTTTCAAATTCAAAGGTACCTCAACCTTCAGAGCTCTAAGGCTCAATTCCTCACCCCGGGAGTGTAAACAGGGGGAAAGATCATAGCTTAGTGTCCTCGATCAAGTCATACCCTTTCCTAGGAGGGTCACATCCATCAATCCATGTTTCTCTCTAAAGATTAGAAACATATAAAAGTGCTCATATCTTGTACTACCTCAAACAATTCATTCAAGAGTTCAACCATGTTGCCTTATGCAATACTTTAGAGCAACAATATTAATGTTTATGTAAGACACCAAATCAAATATTATGTTAGAGAAAATACATGGGATAAAGAAGAGAATAGCATATTCATCCTTACTCCCTTTCACATAGGGAAGTATTAATCACAATCCAAAGCTTGTATCATATAGCAACATTGTTTCAATCCATGAAGATGTCTTTGTTCTAGTTATCTATGGTCAGAGTCTATCTAACTCAAAATGCATGCAAAGATCCATTTAATCCAATAATAATAATCCATCAATGCAATCCAACATGCCATAAAAGTGATTTTATATGAGAGGTGGATCATGATGCTTCATGGAATAAATCAATCCTCTCAACAAAGAATTGTTAGCTCGATAATAAAAAATAACATCAGATGTTGATTGCTCATTTTGCAATCGTGGGACTTCTAATCATCCACCACAAATAAATAGTAGGTGTTGGGATTTCATCAAGGGTTTCTCCCTCTGAATGGGAATCCTCTTCAATCATCATCAATCATGACATCAACATGTATCTCATATGCCATGCATCAAAAAAAATGTCAAATCATGTAGACAAACTATATCAAGTTATCATAGTCATGGCAAGACACCATTAGTTGGTTTATTGTCACATATGAACATGTCATCAAACATTCATCAAAGGTTAATGGTTAGAATGTCACTTCTTTATCACATTATACAAACATTTCATCATAGTCCTAAGATCATCAAGTAAGGGTATCCATTTGTCACATTGTCAAATTTGTTAGGACATCATATCAGTTACAGTTTATTAAGGCTTTATCAAGATCAACAAGAATATAGTTGGTAGATCAATATTAAAACCACATTAATGCCAACAAGGTTACCTATACTCATTACAAGTATTGACCAAAATATTAAGTTACTGCATATCAAGTCAATGTTTCTAGCCTACTCTATAAAATAATAAAATCCACCATCATCACATGATTGGTATTCAAACGTGAGATACTTTCCAAATACCAAGGAGATTTAATTCATATTAATTTTTACTCTAAAGTGCATCAATATATCAAATGTACCAGGGATCATACTTAATTTCATATATATGTGAATGAGTTACATAATATAGTGTATGGATCAATACCTCACGTATTTACTTTTCATTGAAACATTGTAACAATATACTATACCTTGTAATATTTAGATACCTTTAGAAATTTGGAGTAGTTGTTTTCCATTGCAGGTTGTAACACATGCACACTATAGCTAATTTTTCAACTTGCATATTTTATTTATCTTCCTTATTCCTACTCCATATTCTTCCAGTACTACTTGTACAATCTCTCTTTTCCTACACCACTTAGTATCCAGATGATCCTTAAGAAGGATTTTCTTATCACCACTTCATTAGGAATTTAGAAGTATTAAAATACTCAAATATGCAGGAAGGCTAAGAAATAATCAAAACGATAAATTTAAAAGAAGAACGATGTCATAAAGAAATAATTCTAGAAGGTACTTATCTTTAACAGGGGTTAAAGTACGAGTTCAACTCCCTCCTGATCATGTCACCGAGAGTTTGTATAAGAAATTCAATCATTCACAGAATCATTTTTCCAAGTTCTTTCTTAATCATGAGGTGCCACAAGTCATCAACAGACATCAACAGAGGAGGAGATGCCTCAACTATCAATATAAATTCCAAACATATTGTCTCCTAGAGTGAATCTAGAATTATATTGAATCTAGCGTAGGTGCTCGTATTTATCGAGCTAGGGTTTCAAGACTTCAACACTTCAACATCTCCAATCCATACTTCAGGGTTTCTTCCAAACCCTAACCTTATGCTATCCACCAAACCCTAACTTCATTTATGGGAACAGGGGTGCTTAGGGTTTCCCTCAAACCCTAGAATTATTTTAGGTCTCCAACATATTCACTTCTTTATCATCATTGTCCTCAAGGGGGGTGATCTCAATGACTTTTCTTTAGCCCAACTCTGATACCAGTTTAATTTTGCTGAGGGATATATTTTTCTTTGCTTTAGTTAATTGAATTACGTATTTTATACTTTAAATTCACCCCACATCATCATAACATCATTACATCATTAGCAATTATGAAGTAAGAACAATATCATCAATGTTGTGGAACAAAAACATCTAAAGAAAAGCATGTACAAATAGAGACGTTAGGATTGGTTAGAGACTAGGGGAAAACCCCACAAGAGGGAAAACCCTGAATTCAATTCTTCTTCTTCTATTATATTTCATCAATTGATCAACTAATACACAAAGTACAATATCATGAGATTTAATCATTCAAATCTGTCTACCTAAGGCGTAATCAGATCTTGTTCAAAACTTCGTTTGTGAACAAGATTCAAATGATAATAGTAAAATCATTGTCATCATTAAGTAGGGGTACTGAAACATCTCTTATATAGGTGACAAGGACCTATATATATACATAAGTTGGTTGAATCCAATACCACCATACCGTTGTTGTTCAATGGAGCCATAATTATGCCAATGCCAATATATAATGCAAAGTGATATTGTACCTTACACAATGTTATTCGTATAATGACCATATATAACAAGGATCAAATATGTAGTGCACAGATCAAATATACAGTGTTGTGACCTTACATACCAGAGATTAAATATGTAGTGCCAAAGCGTTGTGACAAATAACAAATATATCATGTCATCGTTAGAGATTGTGCAAGTTCATTACAAGGATTCATTACCATATGTGAAGGATTTACTGAATGTGAAAATAAGAGTCATTACCATAGTGCATGAGATGAAACCAAAGCCACAGTACGTTCCATATAATGTGATTCTGATGCCCATAGCTCAGAGTGATGACCATAATCAATACACAGATGTGAGTCTATCGTTCATTATTCCAATGCCGTGTTCATTTACCAACTACTAACATACGAATCATATACGAACCACATATTTGTGTCATATGAACCATATTATTGTTCCAAAAGGTAGCATATCATTGTGCCATATGAAGTGTGTCAATGAGCCATTATACTCATACCTTAGGAATGAGATCATGAGCCATAAAAGACTTGAAGCGAGAATTTTGAAGAGAAAATCTTATAGCTATAATGCAAGTCCTCTAGATGAGATCAGACTGTGAGAGAAGATGTCTTGTGACAAGAGGGAAGCCCCATAGCGACATATCCAAGATATTGAAGAAAAATCCTTTAATCATCTGAAATGTATATCAGCCTATACCAAGCGAAGAGAAGGATCGATGCTTCTCAATGAGATGTGAGGGTACCTTTTTATACAATTGGATGGAATCATTTGACATAACCGAGAATCAAGACTTTTAGAGGGAACCTCTTTAATTCAAATTTGGATTTTACTTAAATTATATATATATATATATATATATATGAATTTTTTTCTAATATTCAATTTTTGGGCTTCTTTAGGGATTTTGGTTTCCTTTAGGGAAATTTGTCCTGACACTGCCCAACTTTCAACATTAGGCACTATTATTAATAATCTAATTAAAATATATTATTACTAATAAAAGCTTATTATTGAATAGGATGGTGTTTAATTAATTGTCAACACGATCAAATAGGAGATGAGTTTCTAGGGATCCTATATATGTTTTCTTGTGTTATTCTACAATGTTAGAAGAGTTGATTTGCTAGTTGTATCTAGATGCCTTTGTTTGTAAAGTGTTGTAATGCACCCTAAATTTATTGGGTTTGATTTGTTGTGACCATGCCATTATATGAGGACAAGATATTAACTTTTGGGATTCATTAGTTCCTTGTTTGATTATGTTGTGTTGTTTGGTGGAAAAGTCACTCTTGCAGACAAGAGAAATCTCCCTAGGTTTGGGACCCAAACACTGGAACAAAAAATTCAAATACATAGAAACATTCCCTATATTAGCATCAAGTCATAGATGTAAGATTAGATGAATTGTTCAGACCTTTTTTGAAATGATTGTCCCCCTTACACTGTTTGTTATAACTTGCAATATCGTTCTCAATGCTCCAAGAAAATATCTATAAAGACACAAAGATACAAATTATCAAAGAATGTGATACATAAATGATTTAACATAATTTATACAATTCATCAAGGAATATCATAACAATCACCATAACAACAAATGTCAGAAAGAACTATGAATTTATATTCATAAGGAAAAGGAGAGAGTTACAACCAAAGCATTGATGTTAATAGCTTCTTACCAAGAGTCCTCAATTCCAACCTTGCATTCAAACGCCTCCAATGGATACTTTAGCAGAGTGAGAGTATAGTTTCAAGATTCAAAAATCCAACCCCTTTTCCTTTTGGTGCATTGTATTTGTAGCCCAAGGATGGAAGTTTGATATCCACTTAGTTGGGAGTTAGATCCATAATGGAGGGGATGGGATCCACTATGGTAGGGATTAGATCCACTATAGCAGGATTTTGAGCCCATATCCTCACTATTTGGAAATATACCTTTACAACGCTTCTAGAATGGAAGCTTCGTAACCTTATTTTTATATTTTACACATATAAGAAGATCAACGCACTTTTTGTGAATGCAAGTTGCGATGATAGAGAAACATGTTTATTATCCAAGGTGTGATGACACAAGTTGTAATATTGTCACTTGTGACAGTCTCCAAAAATAGGGTTTTTAAGCTATTTAATCCAAAATTATTATACTTCATGGAGAGGTATTTCTTCCACTTTTCTCGATGATTAATGGTAATAGTTCTTCGAATGGAAAAATATTTAGATTTCATATCATTTCCATGGATGTGATAAATTAATGTGTAACATGTGCGACACATGCAGAAGGTGCAGAAGTAATGTCTCTTCTGCATTCTTCCTCCTTTCAGACACGTCCCCTTCTACACCTCTCCACATCCCCTTTTCTATAATACCTTTCAAATGTTTAAAAGCAACAATATTAGCTAATAGTGGAAACTTCGTTTGAAGATGATCACATTAAAAATGTTAAGAAAAAAATTGCATGAAGTTATCCATATGGTTTACCTTAAAATAGATGCTTTCACTTTCTAGGAAAGGAGGATGATTCGGTAATATGGGACTTACGATATTGAGAATTAGATTCAAATTTTCACCAGCTTGATACGATAGTACCCTTCCAATCAATTTATTAGCAAAAATAAATAAAAATCATCTTGGTTAGTTCTATGTTGTTCACTTCGACCATGATACACATACAAATACTTTGCATCTCTCTATAGGGAAAATATTAAGAAACCCTCTCTCGCCACCGTCTCCCCCTCTCCCGCAAAATTATATGTATAATAAATGGGTGAATCCCCATGGTACATATAAGAATGTATAAACTATTTTTTCAATTATATAATATGTGTATATAATTTTTTGGCGAATATTTTATTGAATTATATATTTTTGTTAAATCTTGGTCAATTTTTCATTAAATTATAAAACATTGTAAAGCCATTGCAAATAGTGTTACTTCTCAACATAGTGTTTTGGTGGCTAAGTTAGTGAGGTTATGTTTAAAAGTTTCAACACCTTCACAAGTTATATTTTGACATTGAGTGAGATCAGTGCAACATCTTGGAAAAGTTCAAAGGAACATTAATCTATGTGACATTATTTCATTACCCACATATTTCAAGTTTTGGGCGTGCTCATTTTTAGGAGCATTTTCTCCACTTTGTGAGTTGTAGTAGTGTTGGTTTGGTGGCATTTGGCGAGTTATTTTTTTTAGATAAATCTCAAACCCTTTATAGTGACTAGTACTAAAAATTATTGTAGGCCAAATTATTCCACCAAATAACTACTATAATTAAATTAAAATTTTAAAAACTCTATTCTAAAAAAATACATCTATAAAGATAATAAATAATAAATAATAAATAATATTAAAAAAATATTATTATTATTATTATTATTTAAATAATAAAAATTAAATAGTAAAAAATATTTATTATTTTTGAATATTTAAACAATAGATAGATAGAATACTATAAGATGTATATAATTTTTACATTAAAACGTAAATTAAAATAAATAATTTTTCCAATAAAATATTTTTAATTAAAATTTAATAATAATAATTATAATTAAATAACATTATTTTTAATTAATTATATAAAGTATTTATATCCTATTTTATATTGAGTTATATAAAGAGTATGGTTAGAATGTCAAAATAATATTTTGAGTGATATAAAAATACCATTATAATAATACCTAGTGTAATTAGGTAATAGTAAATATAAATATTAATTCTTTTCTATCATAATTAACTAGTTTCATTATATCTCTACATCTATTATTCTTTAAGCATTATATGTTTATATGAATTTAAGTCATTTACAAGTGTTATGGAATTTTTTGCTGGAAGAAAATATACATAGATATAAAGGTTTTTGTAAAACCAATAATGTTTTAATTTTTGTTTTATATATATATATATATATATATATATATATATATATATATAGATATATATATATATATATATATATATATATATATATATATATATATATATATATATATATAACATTGGCATTTCTTGTATCCCTCTCATTTTGACTAAAAGATAATATTTTTAAAAAAATCAGTGATAGTCATATAAATATAATTTTAAGTGCGTGTATAATTTTTTTAAATATTTCTTGCAATTTTCTAACTTGATCGAAATATATATATATATAATTTATGAATTATAAAAAAATTATAATTATAATCTATCAAAATATAAATTATAAATTATATTATTAGCATATTTGTAAATTCCTATTTATATCACTTGTCTTTTTAATTATAAAAATAATTAAACAAGTATGTGCAAATATATTTTTTTAAATTAATATTTTTAAAAAGAAAACTTATCTTACTAGGTGTTTTGAAATGTATACAATTATTGATTTTAAATGAGTAAATTAGTGAAGCACTTGGTTCTCTGCTCAAAGTAATAATAATAATAATACCAAAATAATTATATATATATATATATATATATATATATATATATATATATATATATATGGAACACGTGAATTGATTAAGAAAATTGTAAGTGAAGGTGTTACTATAATTTTGCATCAAAACCCATTTAAAAATTTTACATCAAAATTTATTTAAAGACTTTCCAAAAGTAGACTACCACATGTTTAATTATGTAAGTGGTTCCATGATGTGTGTGTGTGTGTGAATTTTATCTAAATTGTACTAAAAAAACACATTCAATCTTCTTTTACAAATAGAAGGAAGGGAAGCAATTGGTCTCACTTCGTATTTACCAGCAAATCATCTATATAAATAATTATATATTTTTATTCCATGCACAAAAATAGTATCTCTTTCGTCTATATAAGTAATTATATTTTTTATTCCATGCACAAAATTGGCATCTCTCATAATGTTTTGTAAAAAAGTTTAATTATTATTATTTTTATTTTGTATCTACCAGCAAATCATCTATATAAATAATTATATTTTTTTATTCCATGCACAAACTTAGTATCTCTTTCATCTATATAAGTAATTATATTTTTTTATTCCATGCACAAACTTACTATCTCTTTCATCTATATAAGTAATTATATTTTTTATTCCATGCACAAACTTAGTATCTTTGATAATGTTTTGTAAAAAAAGTTTAATTATTATTCTTTTTATCTATATATGTTTGTTGATTATATTTTTTAATTCTATACACAAAATTTTACCAAAAAACTACAACATGTAAGCAATAGAATGTTTCTAAGCAGTGAGGAAAACTAATATCCTCAACCTATTAAGATCTAAGATTTATAAAATATACCTTAAACATGAATAATATTTTAATTGAACATATAAAATTGTTACACTCAAGCAAAACACAAAGGTGGATGTAAAATCAAAAGAATTTAGAGATTATTATTTCTGAAAGTGATTTCAAACCTTTAATGTGAATCTCAACGTGTATAAAGTACCTATTTCATAACCTTTTTAACAAATCTATGGTAAGTAAAAGGGATACATTACAAGTTAGTAGTTTTTACATCTACATTGGAATATAGCTCCACCACTACCTATTTTGTAACCTTTTTAGAAATTCTATGGTAAGTAAAAGGGATACATTACAAGTTAGTAGTTTTTACATCTACATTGAATATAGCTCCACCACTACCTATTTTGTAACCTTTCTAAAAATTCTATGGTAAGTAAAAGGGATACATTACAAGTTAGTAGTTTTTACATCTACATTGGAATATAGCTCCAAATTAGAAGGGAGAGATTGCTACGCTTATGAGAACAATCACCCTTTCATGATACCTGGTGGATCAAGCTTGATACATGGTGGATCAAGCCCATTGAATGTCCTAGAGTGTCCATGTTAAAGGAATTTGTGAATTCCCACAAAAATCTTCACTGGATTATTATTTTAATGATTCGTGAACAATTTTGATGGCTTCATGATGTCTACAGTTAAATCTATCTTCTTTTTTTTCCCATAAGGAAAAATCGTAATTTCGTTAAGATAAAGAAATTACATTCTATAGATGCAAAGCATATTTAGATCACAACAAGACAAAAAAGATAAAATTGTTGCCTTGATCCACATAGGGAGGCAACAATATATAAGGCTGTAGGCCAAACCATATCATATTGTTTATCCAGACTATTTAAGAAACTGTATGTTGGGTGTGGAGCCTGATTATCTTCTGTATTCAAAGGTTTCAACTGGATGTATACCCCAGGAAGATTGTACACCTCTCCACGTAGAGGGGTGTGGGGGGGGACTTTCCCCCCCATGGGGTTCTGGGGGGGTAAATCCCCCCCGGCTGGGGGGTCCGGGGGTAGCACCCCCGAAGCTAAAAATAGATGTAAAATTTCCTTGTAAAAGTCTAGTAATTTCTAGTCAATCTAGGCCGTTCATTAGGCAGATGATCTGATGGTAGAAGTTATGTTTAATTTAGGGTTTTTTTCCCTACAAGGCAACCCCTCACTATATATGAGGGAATTGTATTGTGTCTATGGATATCTGGATTTTGAGTGAGAAAGAGAGAGGAGATTGAGAGTGAAGAGGGTATTATAGCGGATCTACTGTAGGTTGTATCTCTTCAGTTTGATAGATAATATAATAAAAGAAGGATTGGCTGTTTCTACGTGGATGTAGCCCAAACTGGGTGAACCACGTATATCTGTGTCTCTCTTGTTTTATGTATTTTCTGTGTTTATATTTCTGCAATATTTTATGTGTTCCATTGCTCCGTAATATACAATTTCTAACAACTGGTATCAGAGCAAAAGGTCTATTTGGCTAATAAACTCGCAGGAGAGAAGGGTTCCTGGTTCGAGTGTGAGAAATGGCAGAAAATGGTAGGTTTAGGGTCGAAAAATTCAATGGCCAAAACTTCTTGCTATGGAAGATGCAAATGGAAGATTATCTATATCAGAAAGATCTGTACCTATCATTGGGTGGAAAAACAAATGAAGAATGGATTCTTCTCGATAGAAAGGCACTTGGAACAATACGGTTGTGCCTGGTGGCATCAGTAGCATTTAATATTTCAAAGGAAACGACAACACAGGGTTTAATGTCAGCATTGGCCAAACTATATGAAAAACCCTCGGCCTCAAATAAGGTATTTCTTATGAAGCGTTTATTTAATATGAAGATGTCAGAAGGTGGATCTGTTGCAGACCATTTAAATGATTTTAATACAGTTACAAGTCAGTTAAGTTCTGTAGGGGTAAATTTTGATGATGAAGTTAGGGCTCTGTTATTTTTGTGTTCATTGTCAGAAAGTTAGAATGGTTTAGTTATGGCCATTAGTAACTATGTCTCTGGATATAGTACTTTATAGTTTGATGATGTTTTTGGTGCAATCCTTAGCGGGGAAATGCAACGGAAAAGCTCTAGTGAGACATCGGGTAATGCTTTGACTGCAGATACTAGGGGAAGAAAAATGGAAAGAGGAAAGAGCTCAGGATATCGCAGTAAGTTAAGAAAAGGTATATCCAAGTCCAGATCGAGGATAGTGTGCTGGAAATCTGGGAAGAAAGGACACCTGAAGAAAGACTGTAGATCTAGGAAGGGAAAAGAAGGAGATGCGCAGCAAGAAAACAATCATGAAGCAAATGTGACAGGTGAGGTGTTACAAGATGCTTTGATTCTTTCTTTTTAAAATATTACTGATTCCAGGTGGTAGATTCAGGGGACTCATTCCATGCCACACCTAGTAAGAAATATTTTCATGACCATGTTCAAGGAGATTTTGGACAAGTCTGTTTCGGTGATGATAAACCCTGTAAAATTGTTGGAATGGGTACAGTTTTCATAAAACAACAAAATGGAAATCAGTGGCTATTGAAGGAGGTAAGGCATGTTCCAGATCTGAAGAAAAATCTGATTTCAACAGGGCAGTTGGGAGGTGAAGATTGCGTAACTACTTTCACAGATAAAACCTAGAAGGTCACCAAAGGAGCCCTGGTAATAGCAAAAGGCCAAAAGGTTGGTACATTGTATTTATGCAATGGTATTTCTAATTCTGTTAATGCTTTAACCTCTACAGGAGAAGATACGACATTGTGGCATCATAGGCTCGGGCACATGAGTGAGAAGGGGATGCAGATTCTTCACTTAAGAAATTTGTTGCCAGATTTGAAGCATGTTGATTTAAAATTCTATGAAAATTGTGTTTATGGAAAACAGAAGAAATTTAGATTCCTTAGAGTTGGGAAGGAAAAGAAGAGCGAAAAATTAGAGCTTGTGCATACAGATGTATGGGGACCTACTTGGGTATCATCTCTTGGTGGCTCTCGTTATTATGTTACTTTTATTGATGATGCAACCAGAAAAACCTGGATTTATTGTATTTGAAATAAATCTGATGTATTTGATATTTTCAAGAAATGGAAAGCTTTGGTTGAAAATGAGACATGGAAAAGGTTGAAGTGTCTCAGATCAGATAATGGAGGTGAATATTGCAGCAAAGAGTTTGATAGGTATTGTTCAAAGAATGGAATTCGCAGAGAGAAGATAGTTCCAGGAACACCACAAGAAAATGGTGTGTCAAAAAGGATGAACAAGACAATCATGAAGCATGCAAGGTGCATGAGATTACATGCAGGATTGCCTTTACAATTTTGGGCAAACGCTGTAGACACTGCTGTTTATCTAATAAATAGAGGGCCTTCAAGTTCCTTGGATGGTGGTATTCCAAAAGAGGCATGGACAGGTAAAAAGGTAAACTACTCATTTTTAAAGACTTTTGGTTGTGAAGCCTTTGTTCACATTAATAAAGAAAATAGAATAAAGCTTGAGGAAAAATCAAATAAATGTACCTTTATTGGATATGGTGTTAATGATTTTTGTTATCACTTATATGATTATGAAAATCACAAAATCATTAGGAGTAGAGATGTAATATTCAATGAAAAGGTTTTGTATAAGGATCAGCTGCAGGAAAAGAAACAGGAAAAAGAAAACAAAGAATACACAGTGCTTGACGACATCACAGAAAAAGTGATGGTGCCTAAAAATCATAATGATCAACAGCTAGAACAACAACCACAACAACAACAAGCACCTCAAACACCTAAAAGTGGTGTTAGAAGATCTACCAGGATAAGTAGACCCCCTGAATGATACTCTCCTTCTTTATATTATGTATTGTTAACTGATTCTGGTCAACCAAAATGTTATGAAGAAGCAAAGCAGGTAGAAACCAAGAAGAAGAAGGAGCAAGCCATGAAAGAAGAGATGGACTCCTTAGCACATAACCAGACTTGGGACTTAGTCAGGTTTCCTGCAGGTAAAACATCATTGTAGAATAAATGGGTTTACAGGCTGAAGGAAGAAGATGGAGGAAAACAGAGGTACAAAGCTAGACTTGTGGTGAAGGGGTTTGCATAGAAGAAAGGTATTGATTTTGATGAAATATTTTCTCCTGTTGTTAAAATGACTTCAATCAAAACTATTTTAAGTCTAGTAGCAGCTGAAGATTTACATCTTGAGTAGTTAGATGTAAAGACAACCTTTCTCCATGGGGATTTGGAGGAAGAGATATATATGCAGCAACCACAAGGATATGAGGTAAAAGGGAAGGAGAAACTAGTGTTCAGGTTGAAGAAGAGCTTGTATGGCTTAAAACAGGCTCCAAGGCAGTGGTATCTAAAATTTGATAGGTTTATGTCTGAACAAGGTTATACTAGATGTCACTCTGATCATTGTGTTTATCTCGAAAGGAAAAATGATGGCAGCTATATTATATTGTTATTGTATGTACATGACATGCTTGTTGCAAGTTCTAACATGTAGGAAATAAATGTGCTCAAAAGGAAATTGGCAAACTCATTTGCAATGAAGGATTTGGGTGTTTCAAAACAAATCCTTGGTATGAGAATAATTAGAGACAGGAAGAATTGCAAATTAACATTGTCTCAAAGTGATTACATAGAAAAGGTGTTGAAAAGGCTTAATGTGCAGAATGCAAAACCAGTTAGTATACCTTTGGCTAGCCATTTCAAATTAAGTGAGGAGGCATGTCCCAAGACTCAGGAAGAAATGGCTTATATGTCTAAAGTTCCATATGCATCAGCAGTTGGAAGCTTAATGTATGCAATGGTCTGCACAAGGCCCAATATTGCACATGCAGTGGGAGTTGTAAGCAGGTACATGAACAATCCAGGAAAAGAACATTGGATGGTGGTGAAGTGGATTCTTAGGTATTTGAGAGGTACCACAAATCAAGCATTATGCTTTGGTGGTTCAAACATTGCTCTACAGGGATATGTTGATGTAGATATGGCAAGTGATAGAGATAACAGGAGGAGCACTACAGGATATGTATTTACTATAGGTGGAACAACTATCAGTTGGGTTTCAAAAATTCAAAGTGTTGTTGCACTTTCAACAACAGAAGCAGAGTATGTTTCTGCTACAGAGGCTAGTAAAAAAATGATTTGGTTACAAAGGTTTCTAGATGAATTGGGCAAGAAGCAGGAGTTGGGCAGGTTATACAGTGACAGCCAGAGTGCCATACATCTTGCAAAGAACTCTGCATTTCATTCCAATACTAAACATATACAGCTCAAGTACCATTTCATACGGTCAGCATTGGAAGATGGACAGTTGAAGCTGGAAAAGATACACACTAGCCAGAATCCTGTAGATATGTTAACAAAAGTTGTAACCAGGGAGAAACTGAGAATCTTCTCAGTTTCAATTGGTCTTCAAGTATGATGAAGAAGATGAGAAACAACTAGGTCCAAAGTGGAGTCATTGTCTAGCAAATGAAGCAGCGATGGAGTTGCTATAATCAGTCTCCAAGTGGGAGATTGTTGGGTGTGGAGCCTGATTATCTTCTGTATTCAAAGGTTTCAACTGGATGTATACCTCAGAAAGACTGTACACCCCTCCATGCACGGGGGTGCGGAGGGGACTTGTCCCCCCTGTGGGGGTCCGGGGAGGTAAATCCCCCCCAGCTGGGGGGTCCGGGGGCAGTGCCCCCGAAGCTAAAAATAGATGTAAAATTGCCTTGTAAAAGTCTAGTAATTTCTAGTCAATCTAGGCCATTCATTAGGCGGGTGATCTGACGGTAGAAGTTATGTTTAATTTAGGGTTTTTTTCCCTAGAAGGCAACCCCTCACTATATATGAGCGAATCTTATTGTGTCTATGGATATCTGGATTTTGAGTGAGAATGAGAGAGGAGATTGAGAGCGAAGGGGGTGTTACAGCGGATCTGATGTAGGTTGTATCTCTTCAGTTTGCTGGATAATATAATAAAAGAAGGACTGGTTGTTTCTCCGTGGATGTAGCCCAAACTGGGTGAACCACGTATATTTTTGTCTCTCTTGTTTTATGCATTTTCTATGTTTATATTTCTGCAAAATTTTATGTGTTCCATTGCTCCATAATATATAATTTTCTAACATTGTCATTATATATATACAAGAAAATATGTTATGTGATTGTCCATAACAAAACCAAATATATAATAGAAAAATTATGATGGAAAATCCATGAAAGGCTATTGGAAGTATTGGTAGAAATCTCCCTCATGGTGTTCCCTGATCGTCTAGATGCCCGGCTCCCCGAGCGCAACCTCTTTGGATAAGCTGTCAGCAACCCCATTCTGCTCCCTGTAAATATATTTGCATGTAAAGGATTCAAAAGATGATATTAATCTCATAGTTTCATCCAGTATGTGACTCAAAGTATAAGTAGAACATCTAGCATCCATGTTTAGCCAGTCACATATGATTTTAGAATCCCCAAATAATTGCAAATCTCTACAGTTTTTTTCCAAAGCCTTGAACCTGTACCTTCCCATACACCTCTCAGCCTCCTTTTCCCACTCATTCCATCCACCAAATTGATTAAATCATTGTATTTTAGGACTTTTTACATGGTTTTCTAACTACGCTGATGACTGTTGTTTGGTTTAGAATTTTCGTTCAGAGTGTTGCGTTTTCGCAGCCAACACAGGTTTCCGTAGCTGATCTAGGTTTCTGCAGCCAGCACAGGATTCCGCAGCTGTTTTATTAAATGATATGTTACAGGTGTCTTTCGAGAAGATGAGCCACATGGGCAAGTTCCAGGAGTCAAGGACATGGGACGTGTCCCTCCAGATCACCCAGAACAGCCATAAAAGCCCGCGGTCAACGAGGAGGCAAATACCGGTCAACAGGAGTGTTCAGCGGTGGCACGGCTCTGCGTTGCTCTGTTTTTGGGCATGTGAAGCTAGGTGGCATCATCCTCAGCCACGGAGACAATCTAGAAGCACAAATCCAACAACCATACTCTCCAGATTGAATGAACACGATGACAGTTACCTAGATCCGGGGATGCAGAGGATTCACGTGTTTTTAAACAGCTGGTTGAATAGCATAGATCTCGTTAAAGTAGTTTGCTTTCTCCCTATAAATAAAGCGTCCTTGAATGTTGTAGAGTTAATCGTTTTTTGTAATCGTTTTTGTATGTAATTTTGAGCTCCCCACTGTACTTTACATTTGATGTTCAATACATGAGAAGACTGTTTTGCATTTAAGCGTATAACTGCTCCTTGAACCGGCTGAAGTAGGCAGAGGGCCCCTGTTTGCTGAAGCCCTGTACAGTAACCTTTAATTTCTTGCATTTCTTTTTCTTGTTTCATGTATATTAGCTGTACATATGTCTTTTAAATTGCTGCGTTTTTATTTCTTTTCAACATGTATATTAGCTGTACATAAACTTTGATTTCTGTTGATTTACATTTCTGCACTTTTATGTTCATGACTGATCAGTGTGTTATGTAGGTTTCTTAGCCAAGCCCGGGACAGTTTTCCTTCTTTTCTTTTCATAACTAGTGGCATGCGTGATCATCTTGTCTATGTTGCTGACCTTCATTGTTTTGCAGTTTTGATTTTCCTTACTGTCATTTCTTTAACTTCCATATTTACTTTTTGCTCTTAGATATCAAGTTGTTCATCTATTGATGGTTCCTTTTCCATAATCAAATAACTTTATTGGGAGCCAAAATATCACTTAGTATAGCTTGATTTAGTTTGCTTTAGAACTCACATTACTTGACTTATCCATAACTGTTTCTTACATGATAAATTCAGCTGAAAGGCAAAAGGTTAAGAGAAAGTTAAAGTATTGTGACTAGTCTCTTTTATGTAGTTTCACTTAGATTTCACATTGCTTAAAATTTCATGATATCTTTTCATAGAGAATATTAAGTTGAAGAGTTGAAATAGTGTGAGATAGTTGTTCTTACTTTTAGTTGGATTTAATATAGATTTCATTTTCATTTTCATTCAGCAGCAGAGATACTGGGTCGATGTCATTAGTCCTTTATTTGATGTCTTTATTTTCCTTTAAGAGTTGATTTTATTGCAGTTGTTGTTCAAGCTTTCTTGTAGAATACTTTTTAAGTTTTGAGAAATCATTTAGAGATCACCACAATCATCCACATTTCACTTGCTTTATTACATTTCCATCACATCATAGTAGGAAAGATATATTCGAAAACAAACTTAAAAAAACTAAAAACGACAAAAGACTAATAAAACGGTTACCTAAGTACATATAGTACACCTCACTTCATCAGCTTACGAGCCCCGGGTTGACATTTAAAAGTTGCAATTTAGACATCACTAAATTGACCAAACATTTTGGCGCCGTTGCCGGGGAAGTGAAATTAGGTAGCCAATTTCTAAAAAAAAATTAAGAAAATTTCAAGGAAGGAAAAATTGATAACCTCTCAAAGTATGCTCTCCTCTTGCACCTAGAGTGATCTGGAGGATCAGAAAAGAGAAAGTTATTGGTTTAATAGTTTCTTGAGTATGCTCTCTTCTTGCACCTAGAGTGACCTGGAAGATCAGAAAGAGAATTATTAGCCCGACTTGAAGAAAAATAAAAATAAATGACATGCATAGAGCAAGAGATTCTAGGGGAAGGTTTTTAGCTAGAGCCAAGAGTTCGATTTTTACAAGTCCATCTACTTCAAGGAATAGACAAGAGACACCTCCATCATCTCCAACTTACACTCCTAGCCCTAGGATTCCTGGAATTCAAGAGGCAGGAGTCGACTCTCCTACACCTTCCATCGAATTTGAACTAGAAAGAGATCCTTTTCTTCCTTCTACAGAAAGACAAATTGTAATTGAAGAAGTAGAATCATCTGAAGAAGAGGGAGAAATTCCTTCTCATTCACCCTTAGTAGAAGAACTAGAAGACTCTGAAGTCTCCAGGGAAACTATCATGACAGAGGAAGGATCAACTGGATTTGGTAGAGGTAGAGGTAGAGGAGGAGGAGGAAACAATGGAGGAGGAGGAAACAATGGAGGAGGTAGAGGTAACATTGGGGGAAATAGGGATGGAGATAACTCATTTGGATTTCCTATAGTCGATGAGAACTCCCGAGCCACCATGAAAAACATCTCACCATCTGTCCTCCCAAACTTCCATGGGTTAAGGAATGAGGACCCTGAAACATTTCTATTTGAGTTTGAAGTCGTGTGTCGAACTTATGATTATCTGGAAGACTCTCAAAAACTCAAACTGTTTCCTTCAACATTGAAAGGAGCAGCCTTGAAATGGTTCATTGGATTACTCACTCATTCCATTAGGTCTTGGAATGATATGAAACAAAAAATTTTGGATAGGTACCTGGACTATTGTATGCCCACCAATCACAAGGATGAGGTATTCAAAATGGTGCAAAGAGAAGATGAAAACTTGGAGGATTTACTTGAAAGATTTCAATACAACCTGAAACGAGCAAAAATGAGTGACTTAGATGAGGAGACCTTGAAAGCCCTTCTATTAAAAGCCATTAGAGATGAATGGATAGATATTTTGAACATGATGGGGAAGGGAGATATAACTCAATGATATAGTAGAGCTATGTGTCCATCTCTCAAGGGGGAAATCTAAAACTCAAAAAGGGCCTAGAGCTCCTTCTCTCATCAGAGCAAACAAATCTGCAACTGGATCAGTAAGTAGGGCTGAGATTGGCAACATGCTTGATGAATTCAAAACTGACATCTTAGGGAGTCTTAGTGAACAACTAGACACCCTTAAGATTCACAATAAACAGAAAGCAGAAGCTGAGGCTTTGGCCATCTTTTGCCCAAAATGTAGGAAGAAACATGCTCTAAGGGAATGTCCCTTGGATGCAAAAGTTGTAGAAACATGTGTAATTTGTTCAGAGAATCATGAGACCAAGGATTGTCCTTCAATTCCTGGGCTCAAAGCTGTCTTTCAAGAACATCCAAATACAATCGAATCTCTCTGTTTTGTTGCAAGGAGACCTTGTCGGGGGCAACAAAATCAAGGGTTTAGCAACTCTATGAATTTTCAACCCCCACCTAATTGGAATCCTTGGCAACAACCTTGGTCCCAACCTCAAAATCCTTTTCAATCATGGGTACAAGGTATGCAAAATCCTTATGGGAGATTTGCTCAATTTTACCAATATCCTCCATCTTTTCAAAACCAACAAGCTCCACAACTTCCAAATCAAAATCCACAACTATCATTGCCATTTCCACAACAACAACAACCTTCTCAACAGAATCCAAATTCTCAACTCTTGCTTCCATTCCAACAGAAGTCAAATCAACTTCCTTCTCAGCCATTTCCAAACCCCAATAATAAAAACCCTCAAAATGCTTACATGATGGAAGGTCAACAATTTCCTACCTATATGATTGTTCCTCTCAATGAAGTACAACTCAGATCAGGTAGAGTCCTAGATAAACCTTCTATAAATGCTCAAGAGCAAAGCATTTTTGAGGAAGAGTCTCTTGAAGCCAATAAGGGTTCTGAAGAATCTCTTCAAAACCCAAACACTCAAAAAGAAAAAGAAAAAGAATTAACCCCCACAACTCCCATAGTTGAGCAACCTGCATCTTTATCCACACCTCCTTTTCCTAAAAGATTACAAATTGACAAAGGAGTGGAAAAACAAATTTGGTTGCCTGACTATAATTTTCTAGATGAATTGAAGAATGTCTGTATCAAGATTCCCTTGTTACAAGCCATTAAAGAGATTCCTATTCTAGCAAAAACAATAAAGGAGTTGAGTCTTAAAAGACCAGGAAGGAAACCAAGAGATACCAGAAGAATCCACCTGGTAGGGAAAATTGCAGACATCATGATGGGAAAAATTACTATGCAGAAATATGTAGATCCCGGTAGTCCTATTGTCAAAACACATATCAATGGGGTAGAAATACCAAATAATTTGATTGATTTAGGGGCTGCTATCAACATCATGAGTAGACAGACTATGGAACAGCTAAAACTTCCTAATCTTCTTTTTACACCTACCTTATTGCAACTTGCAGATCGATCAATTATTAAACCAGATGGTGTATTAGAAGACATTCCAGTCTCCTTAGAATCTTGGGAATATCCAGTGGATTTCATGATTTTAACTCCCAAGAGTAATCTAGGAGGACATCCTCTTATTTTAGGAAGACCTTGGCTAGCCACAGCTGATGCTTTCATAAGTTGTAGGTCTGGGGATATGTATATTTCTGATGGTAATTCAACAAAGAAGTTCAATCTGTATCCTCCAGCAAAAGAAATTACAGAAATAGGAGATAATGAGTGGGTTGATGATGAAGATACTATACAACCTGTCTTTACCATTTCTAAGATTAGTGAAGATAGTCAAATTCTGAACACATTAGAAAACTTTGAACCATCTTCAGAATATGACCACACACAATTTCAGTTGGATTCTAACATTGAGTGTCTATCATCTAGACAAATGTCTCTTTTCTCTATGGAAGAGTTTGGTAGTTCTGCCATTGAGATTTTTCTAGGAAAAACATTGAATATCAACAGAAACTTGGAAAAATCACAACAGGGGGAGCTAACCAAAATCTTGCAAAAACATTCTACTGCATTTGCATGGGAATATACTAATATGAAAGGTATTGACCCTAAGACTTGCATTCATCACATCTACATTGAGGAAAATAGTAGACCAATCAGACAACCTCAAAGAAGGATGAATCCAAACCTTAGAGAGATAGTGAAAGAAGAGCTCCAAAAGTTACTTAATTTAAACTTCATTTACCCCATTTCAGATAGTCGGTGGGTTTCTCCTTTGGTTATAGTACCTAAAAAGAATGGTAAATGGAGGGTTTTCATTGATTACAGGGAATTGAACAAAGCAACTTTGAAGGATCACTTGCCTTTGCCCTTCATTGATCAAGTATTAGATACTTTAGCAGGCAAAAAGTATTTCTCATTTTTGGATGGTTTTAGTGGTTACAATCAGATTCAGGTAGCACCTGAAGATCAGGACAAGACCACATTTACCTGTCCATGGGGAACTTTTGCTTACCGAGTACTTCCTTTTGGATTATGTAATGCACCCGCAACATTTCAAAGGGCAGTACTAGGAATCTTTTCTGATCTAATTCATGATTGTGTAGAGGTCTATATGGATGATTGTACAGTTTATGGTAATTCATTTGAAGAGGCATTAGAAAATTTGGAAAAAGTCCTTATAAGATGTAAAGAAACAAATCTTTCATTAATTCATGAAAAATGTTTTATGATGTTTACTGAAGGGATTGTTTTAGGACATCATATTTCAGGAGATGGAATTAAAGTTGATAGATCAAAAGTTGAAGTCATCTCCAAGTTACCTATTCCAAATTGTTAAAAAGATGTTAGAAGTTTTCTTGGATTTACTCGATATTATAGAAGATTTATTGAAAACTTCACCAAGATAGCATCTCCGCTCTTCAAATTACTTACAAAAGACTGTGAATTCAATTGGGATCCTGACTGTCAATCTGCATTTGAAACTTTGAAAACAAGAATATCTGAAGCACCCATTTTGAGAGGGCCAAATTGGAAACTTCCTTTCCATATTTCTACAGATGCTTCAGATACAGCTCTAGGAGCTGTGTTGGGTCAAAAGGATTTAGTTCCTTATGCCATTTACTACACCAGTAAAAATTTGACTCCTACTGAGTTAAATTATACTGTGACTGAAAAAGAGTTCTTAGCTGTTGTTCATGCAATCAACAAGTTTAGACACTATATAACTGGCTATGAAACTTTTGTCCATACTGATCATTCTGCAATTAGATATCTCATGAACAAACCTGTTACTAATGGCAGAGTTACAAGATGGCTTTTACTTTTACAAGAATTCAATATTACTATGTTAGATAGACCAGGGAAACAAAATACAGTAGCTGATTTCTTGTCTAGAATCCAAAATACTAACGAAGATTCTCCTGTAGAGGATAAGTTTCCAGATGAATATTTGTTTGCAGTAACTACTAAAACTCCTTGGTATGTAGATATTGCTAACTATTTGGTTACAGGGAAGCTACTTCCACACTTATTTCCTAATGAGAAAAGGAAAATTATTCAGGAGAGTTCACATTATTCATGGATTTATAATGAATGGTTCAAAACAGGGCTAGATTGTGTGATCAGAAGATGTGTTCGGGAAGATGAAATGCCTGACATCCTTAAGGCATGTCATGATGAACTGTGCGGTGGACACTTTGCTGACAAGAGGACGACCTATAAAATCCTTTCTTTAGGATATTATTGGCCTTCTCTCTTCAAAGATGCAAAACAATATGTTAGAAGGTGTGACAGCTGCCAAAGAGTTGGGAGACCAACTCTTTCAAATGAAATGCCATTACAACCACAGGTACTCATCGAACCCTTTGAAAAATGGGCTTTAGATTTCATTGGACCTATTAATCCACCATCTAGACAAAAGAAGTATATATTGGTTTGCACTGATTATGTTACTAAATGGGTAGAAGCCAAGGCATTGCCTTCTACCACTAAAAATTCGGTTGTTCAATTTCTTTTTGAGGATATTTTTACTCGTTTTGGTGTCCCAAGAGAAATTGTGACAGATCAGGGAAGTCAATTTACATCTAACTTGATGGAGAAGCTGATGGAAGAATACAAAATCAAGAACAGAAAATCTACTCCATACCATCCGCAAGCAAATGGTCAAGTGGAATCTACAAACAAAGTTCTTGAGAGCATCATCACCAAAACTGTTAATCTCCACAGAAGAGATTGGGCAGAAAGGCTTCTTGAAGCCTTATGGGCCTATAGAAATACATGGAGGAACACAACAGGACATTCTCCCTATGAACTTGTTTATGGGAAAGAAGTCCTGCTCCCCATTGAGTTTCAAGTCAAGACCTTCAAGATGGCAGTTCAGTTGGGGATGAATCTATCAGAAGCCCAAAAGCACAGAATGGAGCAGCTGAATGAGTTAGATGAAATAAGACAAGATGCAATTTTAAGGACTGATCTAGTTCAGCACCAAAGAACTAAGTGGCATGACAGATATATCAAAGAGAAAAAGTTTCAAAAGGGAGATTGGGCGTTACTGTTTGATTCCAAGTTTAAAGAATTCAAAGGTAAATTTCAGACTCATTGGCTTGGACCATATGAGATTGATGAAGTCTTTAACAATGGAGCAGTTCGAGTCAATACTATTGATGAGTTTCAAACTCCTCTCATTGTGAATGGCCACCGATTGAAAATTTATCATAAGCCACTCTCAAAAGAGGACTTTGTCAAAATGTTTCAAGAAAATTCTGCAATGAGGCTGGTGGAGAAGAGTCCTTCTCCTCCATCAGCCTAGTCTTTGTTTCTTTCAGTTAAAAAAAAAAAAAAAAAAAAAACTTTTGTATAAGCCTGAAAACCAATCATAGATTGGCAGTCTTATACAGAAAATGTAGAGTGAAAATCAGGGGTACCTGACACTCTATATTTTCCAAAAATAAAATCTCTCTTTCTTTCCATCTTCACCTCACTTGTCATTCCACTTCACCTCCATCTCATTTTCATCTCCATTCCACTTCACTCCATTTCATTTCCATCTCATTCCACTTCACTCCATTTCATTTCCATCCCATTCCACTCATTTCATTTCATTCCATCAATAAAAGTCCCCTTCAGGACTATTTCATTTAGTTAAGTTCTTCTCTAACTATATTTGTGCAGTTAAAGGGGTGTTGTCTCAGTTTCCGTAGCTGGGAACCATTTCCGCAGCTAGCACCAGTTTCCACAGCCAGAAACGATTTCCGCAGCCAGCATCACTCTGTCTCTACAGCCAACAGCACTCTGTTTTCAAAAAAAATCACAGTCAAAGGTTAGTGCCATCAACACCAAAGGCAGCAAAGATATGAGGCATCTGCAAGATCAAAGAGCAATAATGGGTTAGAAGCCTTAATCAACAAATGGCAAACTTCCAAAGGTATGATCAAAATCTCTACCAAATAACAATTTAATGTCATTGTATGCATAGTTATTAGATCATGGAAATTCCACTAAATACAATGATTTGATACGGCAAGATCCATATCACTCCTCTTCCACGATGATAATCCATCCACCTCATTCCTTTCTAACGGTCCCATAATCACTATTAATTCAAACTCGAAATGGGGCTGCTCTTTCATTTATTGGCCGTACGTGGAAGAAGTGACCTACTGTACTACGGCTCTCCTCCACCATAATTTCCGCAGCCAACGTTGAGACGTGGCGTAAGTCATCCGATCCCAAAAGGACTCAACCGTTATTCTGCCATTATCACTCCACTCCCGCATGCATTGAACTCGTTTCTGTTATTTATCCTTTACTCCCTCGTATTCATACTATTTCCTACTCTCCATTTCCGCTGCAACCTCCATAGCTTTGCTCTAAACCCTGATTACAGTCACTGCATACGCTTTGCATTTCGATTACGGCCACTCCACTTACCTTAAGAATCCCGTAATCAGCTTGTTTTTCCCATGAATGTCCACACACAGTAAAATTTTCAGTCGGGGTTGAAAGCCGAGAATGGGAAAGTTACTCAGAGCTGAACTTGAGGGCCCAAAATACCTGGAGGGGTATCCGCAGACGAAGGAGTCATTGAAGAAAGCAAAGTGGCTGAAATTTATTCAAAAGTTCAGAGGTTATAATAAGGAAGTCACTAAAACCTTTGCTCGGTCCTTTAATGGACACGTAGTGGAGGTAGGGGACTTGAAATTTACAATAACAGAGGCCACAATAGCAGCAGCAACCAGTTTACCACAAGAAGGAGACAGATGGTTTAAAAACAGAGGTCTGGATGATCAAGGATGGAAAGTAATGCTCAAAAACCCAGGTATGGATACTTCTATATTTACTAAAGGAATTCCTGTGCATGTAATCAAAGAAGAATGGTCTACGATGTTATTACTTGTTCAGAAGTTTATTACATGCGAGGGTCGTTTTGGCACCATGTACATGTATCATGCAAGGATTATGATGAATTTTATGGAAGGCCATGCCCTTAATTTACCTTACTTTCTGTTAGCAAGCCTGAAGAAAATGAGCTCTACTGTTCAGAAACATGTATGCCATATTGAATCCCACCTTTACCATCACGGGGTCATCAGAATTCTCATTGAAGATCAATTGAAAAATAATAAGGATACTTGGGAAAAGTTTTTGATCAGAAATCACTTCCAAGAAGTGACTGAAGCCTCTGCCAGCAGTTCCCCAAAAATCCCAAAAAGAAGTAGGAGGAAAGAAAGAAATGTTACAGCCCAGGACCTCCCTACAGTAGACACTCAGGAAACTATTCAGGAGGAAGAAGAGGAGGGAGCTAGAAATAAGAAGCAGAAAAAGGACAAAGGTAAAATAACTATTCAAGAGACATATCCATCCCCTGAACCATCTGTAGAATAAGAGTCTCAAACTCTGGCCGATACATTAGCACATCTTCATGCAGCTGCCATCAAAAAGAGAAAACAAAAAGAAAAACAGAGTGCCCAGAAAGAGAGCACTAGTCCATATGTGAGAAGAAGCAGTAGGCTCAAAGGAAAGAAGAAAGTGACCCAAGAAAAATAATCACACTTCATTGATCTAGGTAAGGGAACACCTCCAACTCAGCCAGACATTGAGTCAAGCCCTCCACGTGTTGAGTCAACTACTCCACGTGATGAGAGTCCTTTTCAGCCAGAACCTCAACCAGATTTTGATTTTGAGCATAGCCCAAGAAAAACACCTGAAGTAGACCCTGACCAGCAGCAGGTATACAACTACCTAGATTCCTTGGAGCAATCAGTTGCAGGACCAAGCACCATATTGCCACTGGATGAACAAGTACAGTCTTTAAAACAGGAAGTGTTTGAGCTAGAAGTCCTAAACAGGCACATTAAACAAGAAAATGAAGCATTAAAAGAGCAAAGTAAAGTGGACAAGATTGTCCATGACAATACCATGCTTCACTTAGGACTGTGGCAGAAGAAGAATAGAAAGTTGAAGAAAAAGTGTAAGAAGTTGAGCAGGGCATTGATTAATTTGAAGTTCAGATGTCTAGTCAAGAAACCAAGGACCATTTTGGCATCAAGGAGAAAGAGAAGAAGGCTGGATGTTCTTGCAGAAGCATCAGAGCACATGGATTGAGGAAAAGAACTAAGTTTTGGTTGCCTGAGGACATGCAACACCTTCACAGTGGGGGTATGTAGAGCCTTGAACCTGTACCTTCCCATACACCTCTCAGCCTCCTTTTCCCACTCATTCCATCCACCAAGTTGATTAAATCATTGTATTTTAGGACTTTTTACATGGTTTTCTATCTACACTGATGATTGTTGTTTGGTTTAGAATTTTGGTTCAGAGTGCTGCGTTTCCGCAGCCAACACAGGTTTCCGCAGCTGATCCAGGTTTCTGCAGCTAGCACAGGATTCTGTAGCTGTTTTATTAAATGATATGTTACAGGTGTCCTCCGAGAAGATGAGCCACATGGGCAAGTTCCAGGAGTCAAGGACATGGGATGTGTCCCTCCAGATCACCCAGAACAACCATAAAAGCCCGCAGTCAACGAGGAGGCAAATACCAGTCAACAGGAGTGTTCAGCGGTGGCACGGCTCTGCGTTGCTCTGTTTTTGGGCACGTGAAGCTAGGTGGCATCATCCTCAGCCACGGAGACAATCTAGAAGCACGAATCCAACAGCCATACTCTCCAGATTGAATGAACACGATGACAGTTACCTAGATCCAGGGACACAGAGGATTCACGTGTTTTTAAACAGCTGGTTGAATAGCATAGATCTCGTTAAAGTAGTTTGCTTTCTCTCTATAAATAAAGTGTCCTTGAACGCTGTAGAGTTAATCATTTTTTGTAATCGTTTTTGTAATCGTTTTGTATGTAATTTTGAGCTCCCCACTGTACTTTACATTTGATGTTCAATACATGAGAAGACTGTTTTGCATTTAAGCGTATAACTGCTCCTTGAACTGGCTGAAGTAGGCAGAGGGCCCTTGTTTGCTGAAGCCCTGTACAGTAACCTTTAATTTCTTGCATTTCTTTTTCTTGTTTCATGTATATTAGCTGTACAGATGTCTTTTAAATTGTTGCGTTTTTATTTCTTTTCAACATGTATATTAGTTGTACATAAACTTTGATTTCTTTTGATTTACATTTCTTCACTTTTATGTTCATCACTGATCAGTGTGTTATGCAGGTTTCTTAGCCAAGCCCGGGACAGTTTTCCTTCTTTTCTTTTCATAACTAGTGGCATGCGTGATCATCTTGTCTATGTTGTTGACCTTCATTGTTTTGTAGTTTTGATTTTCCTTACTGTCATTTCTTTAACTTGCATATTTACTTTCTGCTCTTAGATATCAAGTTGTTCATCTATTGATGGTTCCTTTTCCATAATCAAATAACTTTATTGGGAGCCAAAATATCACTTAGTATAGCTTGATTTAGTTTGCTTTAGAACTCACATTACTTGAATTATCCATAACTGTTTCTTACATGATAAATTCAGCTGAAAGGCAAAAGGTTAAGAGAAAGTTAAAGTATTGTGACTAGTCTCTTTTATGTAGTTTCACTTAGATTTCACATTGCTTAACATTTCATGATATCTTTTCATAGAGAAGATTAAGTTGAAGAGTTGAAATAGTGTGAGATAGTTGTTCTTACTTTTAGTTGGATTTAATATATATTTCATTTTCATTTTCATTCAGCAGCAGAGATACTGGGCCGATGTCATTAGTCCTTTATTTAATGTCTTTATTTTCCTTTAAGAGTTGATTTTATTGCAGTTGTTGTTCAAGCTTTCTTGTAGAATACTTTTTAAGTTTTGAGAAATCATTTAGAGATCACCACAATCATCCACATTTCACTTGCTTTATTACATTTCCATCACATCACAGTAGGAAAGATATATTCGAAAACAAACTTAAAAAAGCTAAAAACGACAAAAGACTAAGAAAACGGTTACCTAAGTACATATAGTACACCTCACTTCATCAACTTACGAGCCCCAGGTTGACATTGAAAAGTTGCAATTTAGACATCACTAAATTGACCAAACAGCAAGGAGCTCCGTATAATTATTAGTGCTTCTGTTGAAGCCTATAAGCATCCTGAAAGAATGTTGTTGATTTAAATGAAGAATAGCCTCCCCTCCACAGCCTCTCTCTTGTGCCGCACCATAAAAAAAGCCCATGGTTTGCTATGATCTATTTGTATAGGAGTAAGGATGCGGGAA
The DNA here is from genome assembly GCA_031772625.1 of Pinus tabuliformis. Classification (NCBI taxonomy): domain Eukaryota; kingdom Viridiplantae; phylum Streptophyta; class Pinopsida; order Pinales; family Pinaceae; genus Pinus; species Pinus tabuliformis. The sequence goes on from CM062813.1 coordinate 323,944,950, forward strand.
TTTCGTGGAGGAGGGTCATCTGGAATGAGGGAGTAATCGCCCATGACTCTGGTAGCCAAAACAGACCAGATTGGTGCTGAATCCTGAAATATCAATCTGTTTCTGGCTATCCATATAGTCCAGCAAATCAGTAGAGGTAGGTTGCGTAGTTTATGCGATGATGCTGTATTATGCCAGGATTGCCAGGCCTCCATTATAGTAATGCCAGTCCAATTTGCAGCTGGGGAGAACACAAGGAGTATATGATCCCACAGTTTACGAGCTTCTGTGCGCTCAACAAATAGTTGGTGACCAGATTCGTTATGACTCTTGCAGAGGCTACACCAATGGGGTCCGAAGTGTGCGCGCTTGAGGAGATTGTCACCAGTCAGAATTCTATTCTGGAGGATGGTCCACATTAAAATCCTTGATTTGGGAGGAGCTTTAAGCTTCCAAAGAGGTCTCCACCAGTCGGCTGTAATTAGTGGATTTCTCGATGCTAACAAGGCCAAATATCCATCTTTGGGTGTATATCAGCCATTTTTTGATAAGGCCCATATGATCTCGTCATCACCCTCAAGAATTCGAAAGTGGGTTTCTGTAAGGGATAGAGTGAAATCTTCCCAAAGTTGTCTCCATATGGGAGAGATGTTTAATTGATGAGAAGTCTTCCACGCCTGTTGTAAAAATGAGGTATTCTCTGAATCTACAATTTGTGCAATATATGAAATGTTCTGATGATGAAGATGTTGGATGAGTTCCATAGGGAGTCGATGCATATTCCCACAACCCACCCATGGGTCGAGTCCAATGCGAACCTTATTTCCAGAACGAATTCTCCATGTGATACCCTCTTTGATGGGATTCAAAGCCTTGAGGACAACCTTCTAGATGATAGAAATCCCAGATTTACCTAGATGGGGTCTTCTAATCCAGTCCAGAGTATGCATCGAGGCAATGTATTTTGCAGAGGTAACCCACGTCCAAAGGCTGTCGGCCAAAACTAGGTGCCAACCAAGTTTTGTAGCAAGGGTCGAGGAGAAATCTTCAAGATTTTTGAGGCCCCATCCCCCCCACTTTTTAGGTAGGTTCAGGTCCTCCCATCTCACCCAAGCAAATGTCCTGCCCTATTTTTTCCCTTGCCAAAGAAATCTGCAACAGAGGAATTGTATTCTAGTGAGGATGCCTCTGGGGATCCAAGCCAGAGACATCCAGTAGATTGGAGTGGATTCTAGGACACTTTTGATGAGTGTGAGGTGACCCACACATGAAAGATATTTGAGATACCAGGTATTGAGTCTTTTTTCCATTTTGGAAATAAGCCAAGTCCAGTCAGCTATCTTGTAACCTAAGGGCTTCAATTTGTATCCCAAATATTTTAAGCCTTCAAACAGCTGCAATTGAGTAAAATGAAACCATTGAAGAGAAAAATAGATCTCATGTGGAGTGCATTCAGCTGCAGTCAAAGTGGATTTCCTGTCATTGATGAGCATACCTGTAGCCACTTGAAAGAGTGAGAAAGTGGCTTTGATGTTACTAAGATCACCAATATTGTCATTGACAAATATCAAAATATCATCTACAAAGATTAGATGAGTCAGGATGCAAACCTCTGTTATCTTTATGCCTTTTAGTATGCCTCTTCTATGCTCTTCATTAATAAGATTGCTGATAATTTCCATAACTAGGAGAAATAACAAAGGCGACAGGGGGCAGCCATGTTTCAGACCCCTTTCAGATGTAAAAAAAGGGGAAGCACTTCCATTCACCAGGACGCTAAAAGGGATGTTAGTTATACAACTCAAGATCCATTTGATGAACAAGAATGGAAATCCTAAATGAGTTAAAAACATTCTAATATATAGCCAATTTACTCTGTCGAAAGCCTTTGATAAATCGACCTTCAATATCATACCTTTGCTATGCCTGTTGTGTAAAGTATGTAATACCTCTTGAGTTGTACCCACAACTTCATGTATTTTCCTATCCTGTAGGAAGGCAAGTTGCTATGGTGAGATGTGGTTGGAAAGGATAGGTCTCATCCTGTTGGCAATGATCTTGTAAATACAGTTGCAAAGAGAAATGGGGCGAAAATCTTCAAAGGAGGCCAGATTGTCCATCTTCGGGATGAGTGCAATGAAGGTAGAAGTGATAGAAGATTCAAGATACCCTTCGGTTCTTGAGTCTTCAACAATTTTAAGCAGGTCTCCACCCATAATGTCGAATAAATCCAAAAAGAACTCTATCGTCCATCCATCAGGTCTGGGGCTTTTATCTTTTTTGAACCATTTTAAGGTGGCCTCAAATTCTTTAAGAGTAACTTCCTTTGTTAAGTCATCCACCCCCTCATGTTCCATGTATCTAGGAAAGCGTTGTGCTACCTTGATGATATCAACCAGGTTAGTGTCCCTCGGGGCACTGTATGTGCACTTGAAGTGTGATGTTGCCAGCTCAGCCAATTGTGGGAAGGTATTGACCATCTAACCCTAGTCATTCTGTAGCTACCATATGGTGTTGATCGCCTTTCTTCCATTTGCAAAGTTATGATAGAGCTTTGTATTTTCATCCCCTTCATGTATCCAAATGACCCTACTTCTCAGTCTCCAAATTTCTTCCCTATCTTTTAGAATTTTTGTCCTGGTCGAGTATTGCATTGCCATCTTCTCCTTATGTTCCTCAGATATGAATATTCCTCCTTGATCATTTTCAAAAGCAACTAAATCAGCTTCAATCTTTCTGAGGGTGTGTTCCTCCTGTAATATTTTATTGTAATCCCAATGTTTGGACATTTTCTTTAATACTGTGAGATTGTGTATAAATCCTTTGATGCAGTTAACCCACACCCCAGGAGGGTCTTCTTTTTAGAAATCAGTAACCATACTAATGTAGGATTCTTCCTTAAGCTAGGCGGAGCAAAATTTGAAAGGTTTGTTAGGTTTTATTCGCCCTCCATCAATCTCCATATATGAGATGATCAAAAATCCCTCCTGTTCCGATCCATTGTCAAATATTAAAACCCAGATCAAGGACCTTTTCTTTGACTAGAAAGCGATCAAGCCTATGAGCCAAACTGTCTTCCCCAGTCCGGTTATTCCTCCAGGTCGCTTGAATTTCTGCGGAGGGAATGTCAATCAAATTGTGAGAGTCCAATATAGATAGGAAGTAATCCGATAGGGAGTCTCGTTGAGCTCTATGTCCCCAGGACTCAGCATGTCCTATGGAGAAATTGAGGTCCCCGCCAATGATTAGGTGGTCTTCCAGAAATAAATCAGATCCTAGGAGATTCTACCAGAAAGCAGGTCTATTTTGACAGGGCCCATAAACATTAAAAATTCTGAAATTCATTCCTAGTTCTGCAGATCTAATGTTTGCACTGATGTGGCCAGCTCCTCCCCAGCAGTTGAGCAACTTGATAGAATGAGTATTAATACCCAGGGCCAAACCCCTAGATCTCCCATGAGCATCAATCCCAAAAAATGTCCACCCAGGAAGCATATTTTGTAGAGAGTGTGTAATGTCAGATTTTGATCCCAGGGTCTCTTGTAGGAAGATAATATCCAACGATACAAATGTAAGTAAACGGTGGAGTGCTAGTTTTTTATTTGGCCTAGCCAGCCCTCTACAATTAAATGAGAATATCTTCATGGAGGGGGTATAGAGGGGGATGCTCTTGCTCTAAGGGTCTTGGGAATAGTAGATTGAATACCCAATGCTATCTCATCTCCTGCTGTATCTTTGGCTTTTGATAGCAAGGAGGGTCTGCCCCTGTGTTGTTTGGGGGGGGAGAGGATAATATCAAGCCCGACATGGTCCTGGGCTTGTCGCTTAGATTTTGAGCGAGTCATGTACCCTGTAGCAGGGGGGGCCTGAGAGGAAGTTGAAGATGGAGGTAGGGGGGAAGATGAAGGTGAGGATGGAGCAAGAGAGTAAATGGGGCAATCCATAACCTGGCAAGAGAGCAGAACGGAGGTTGCGGGTTCTAAGGTTGGACCCGTGCCCAAGGGAACACTAGATGGGTTCAAGGAGAGAAGACCAGAAGATGTTCCAGATATAATGTAGTCAATTAAAGATGTGAAGCAAGTGGAAGTAGAGAATAAGTGAGAATTCATACCCGGCGAGGGGGAGCCCTCTAATGGCACCCGAGGACGAGCTGGTAGAGACGGATGAGGATGGTGGGGTGGCCGACCTCACTTCTTCGGTTGTGGGGGAGCCGAGGCTATTCTTGATGGAGTCTTCTACTTTTTAGCCAGGTCCTCGGGTGCTGCCTTATTTTGTGGATCAATGGAAGCCTGATTCCGAGGTTGGTCGTCCTGGGAAATGGGAGGGTGGGCCGTGGCTTCCTGGACTGGGTGCTATTTATGAGACTTGCCTAATAGGGGGCAATCTTTGTAGAGGTTCCCAACCTTGTGGCACTGTCGACAGCGAAATGGCACACCCTCATAATCCAGCACCTGTCTCCTGGTGTTGTTCCACCACCGTATGTCAATGTGTTCGAGCAATCCCTCCGAGAGGTCCACATGTACCAAGATCCTAGCATAAGCCATCTGTCCCATGGACTGAAAGGAGCCATCATATGTAAGGTAAATGCCTAGGGTATTTCCAATCCCCCTGAAAACATCCTTCATCCAGAAGTGTAGTGGCAGTCCGAAGAGGTGAACCCATATTGGTCCCGCATCAACCCGCTCCCGTTCTGGGTCAAAAAGTGGTGTCCATCTGCAAAGTAAAATAGGGGCCTAATCGATGTGCGAGACTGTGGATAATACCCCATTGGTATGCACAAGACAAGTGAAGTGAAACGAAAACCACCTTTTTACAAATGTCTGTACCTCTGGGATATCCTTCAGATGTTCCCCCAAACTCCAAGGCCCAATGTTGTAGCTTCTCCACACTGTAATGGCAGCCATGAAACTGACCCACAAGTACCTTCTTTGTTGTGTCCATAGAATCCAGGACCTGTGTGTCTTCAGTGAGGTCATGGAGCGACGTGTTGGTCCAAAGCTTCAAATACCTTTTTTTTCTTGAAAACCCAAAATTCCTTATAGCCGATGATTCCGAGGCCGAGGTTGGTTGTGAAGATTCCAAGGAAGGTGAAACCCTAGTATGCTCGGCCACTGTCGACGGAATGGAAGCGAAGAATCTCGAAATAGGTCCAATACCCATAAAATTCCCCAGAGGGGGAGTCACAAGGTTTAGGGGAGCCGATAGAGTTGGGCCAAGAATAGCATTGCCCAGGGGTCTTTCGGAAGAAGGGATACTAGCCATAGACGAGGTAGGGTTAAGGGTAGGTTTAACTTTGAGCACTTGACTGATAGGGTTAGACGGAAGGTCAGTGAAGGTTAGAGGGCGTGCCGAGTGAGGCTGAAAGATGTATTCAGGAGGAGAAGGGGTGTCCTCCGGCAGGGAAACATGTAGAATGCGGGAGCAAGAAAAGGGAGGGAGGGCATCAATTTCGTCGATTAGGTCAGACATGAACGGAAAAAGGCCAGCAGCAGTGGTCCTGGTGGGTGTCCATATGGGCACATCCTTCAAAGGATCCGCGAAATCACCCAGCTCATCCATAACTATCAATATAATCCAATGACAGCTGCCAGAAGGGGACAAATGCAACTGAAAATGGTGAGGGTAAGTGGGACAGCTAAGGAAGGGGTGACGGAGAGGGTAAAGAGTAAACTGCGGTAGCGAGGTATAGACGATTAACTCTATCTTACAACTAGAGTAACTCTATTTTACAACCAGAGTATTTTAGGTTTATAAAATCGGCTCTCTCTTTTGTATAGAGGGTTAAATGATTTAGTAGATGAAACAACTTTTCAATCTAGACATAAAAATATAAAAAGATGGTACATCCTCTACTATTTATATAGAGCTTTAATGATAGTCTCTACTAAATTTATAATATTATCTAGGTAAAAAATAAAATGAAAAGTAAATTTTAATAATCATATTTATATTTTATGCTAGATAGTTTCTTCATTTGAATATTTAAAGAACACGCATGTGGGTGAATGCTTACAATATTAAAATGTTTATAGTCAAATAACAAGGAAGAATTGACAGATTGATCACTCATTACAATGATTGTTTAAATAGTAATGGAATGGCTTTCATATAAACCCCGAATTCCTATAAATCCATGATTCCACATTCCATGAAGTGCGAGATATATTTTACTGGAAAAAAACAAATGCCAACAATTTGGGTTAATAGAAAAAATATAATAGAGTGAAAATAAATTTCATGAGGAGAAAAAAATCCAAATAATTGATATTCCCATAAAATTAGGATGAAATATATATTGATACTTACCATTACCATAAATATAGGGGAATAGGAGAATGCAGTTTTAATTTTACTGAATAAAAAAAAAAGCCAAAAAACTAAAACAAAACAAATTTCAACAATTTTGTGTTAATAGAAAAATATAATAGAGTGAAAATAAATTTCACGAGGAGAAACAAATCCAAATAATTTATATTCCCATAAAATAGGGTGAAATATATCATGATACTTTCCATTACCATAAAATTAGAGTGAATGAGGGAATGTAGTTTGAATTTCCCAAGATGAAATAATTTTTTAAACTCTCCCATCAAACTGCATGAGCTAATGGTTTACAACTATATTTTTTTAAATAAATATTAAGAAATGCATATTCAAACCCCTATTTGTAAAAAAATGGCCCAACCAAAATAAATAAATAACCTATGGGCGAAATTTTGCCCCTAATATTAAGATAAGATTTGGGTTGATTATGTTATATTGATGTTCATATACAAATTACAGCCATAGTAGTTGATTCTTGGGCTGGAGGTAGAACGCAACTTGTCTTCACCAACTTTATGATCTCATCTCCTTGTAGGTTGACTCGTCTTCAAGTGAGAAACCACGAGGCTATGCTTGGATCCAGAAACCACTTTTCAGCCACCATGGAATTTACATTTGGACTAGGTCTGAACGGTTCTACTTTTCCCTTCGCTACTAAACTAAATATGGCTTCGGTTGTGTTTGATGCAGGTGATTCGATCTTCGCGGTATTTTTAACACTCGAGCTGAGCATGAATGATAACTCATTATGGTTTGTGGCTGCCCTCTTTGATGATGAGAAATTCTAGGGTCTTAGCTCTTGGTCATACTGTCAATTGGGAATCCTTGAGTAGATTTAGTAGTGAGGCATTCGCACCTGAGGATAAGTTACAAGCAGCACAGCAACTCTAGAGCTCCCGAAAAATTATCATGGACGACTCTTATCATTAGGCTCCAACTGGGCAAGATAATTGACATTAGAGTGAAGTAGAGCATCAAAAAATAGTAAGCCACTCTCTCCATGGTGGAAGTCGTGGAAGAAACAAGCCCTTGCAACCTCCAAAGGATGACCTCCACCAAATCTATTGCTCCCTCCCACATTTCCTTTATGGATATTGTCAAGAGATGTAAGAGCCTCAATCCTTTGTATTCAAGGCTACAATCAACACTTATAGAGGATAAGCTTGAATTTTCTATCACCATTGATTTTGACTCATTCTTGCTATTGTTTGCGAGAGCATAGTCAGAAACTAGTTGATCCCCAACAGGATGCTCAAGAGTGATTGGGTATGTATTGTCTATTGGGCATTGGAAGACAATGGCATCTTTTGTAGGATTGCATATTAGGTGTTTCTCCATATCAGATTCTCATCTTACAACTCTTCATCCAATCCCCCATTTTCTGCGAGTTTCTTCGAAATGACAGATTATTAAGGGAACAACCATTCATGATTAAATCATCCCATGATGACCATTTGGTTGCATCCAAATTCATTCCCAATTTTTCTACTACTGCAAATGGAGTGTTAGCATTAGTATCCCAATGTACATGGCAGATTATTGAATACATGATCCCACTCTTGTTCACAAAACCATGATTCTTCCATCGTAGCTTCCATTCTGTAAAAATTAAAACTACATTTCTCAATATGATGGTTGAGGAAAGAGAGTTTCATGCTTCAAACACTCGCATCATAGCATGATAAATAGCTATCGATTTTTTTGATAAAATATTTGCCTATGCGTGAAGAGAGTTTTGTGTCCCTAACACTAGCATTGCAACGTGATAAATAATGATCCTTTTTATTTTTAGAAAGTATTCTATCATGATGAACAACAAGGCTCGTGTTAATCTAATTCAATTCACGACTAGCCTGAAATTTGAGTTTTGGATTTTGACTCCGTGAGTTCCAAGGTGTGGAACTCCGCATAACCAAAAAAATATCTACACCCATGCATCCAAACACCAACGCGATTTAGAATAATGGTTACTGAAAATGGTAATTTGATCTTACGCACTCTCAATGGCTCCAAAAATTATAGGGGAGAGAGTAACTCTGATGTCCAGTTCCTTTTGATCTAGAAAAACTTGCAGGCCATGAAAATTTGTGAGACGGTGGTAAATGCAGCTGGAAAGAGTCATCTTAAAATCGAGACCCCTTGTGGTTTATAAAAACGTGGTACGCAGTTGATGTTGTCTCTATGGCACCCAACTCCATACCTATATAATGATGATTGACTAAGGTGATGTGGGTGGATATTGACGGTCACCCTCATATTCCACTTGGACACCCACTATTGTTTATTTCAGTTCTCTTAATTGTAGCACAATTTACTATTTTTTGTATTTTTTCGGGTCTTAAACTTTTGGAGTCCTTTTGAGGGCTTAAATGAAGTTTCTTGGGAAAACAGAAAGACCGGAAAAGTGCAAGACGAACCTATCAATGTTTTTTGGACTGCTCTTGGAGATATTTGAAATGAGGTATTATGATTGTCAAACAAAGATTATATGCCAAAGTTACGACCTAGGAAGTTGACATTCCAACTAACCCCAACAGGGTCCACAAGCTTTTGGCGCTTCATCTCCTAGGGTTAGGTTTTTGGATAATGATAAAAAGGCCTTCAAAACTCATTGTAACAGAGCTATGAAGGCATGTAGCAGCCACATCTCTTCTCAAAGATAAGCTACCATCGCCCGAACTAGTTTATTTTCATTATGCATGCAACATTTTCCAGTACTTTGTTATTAATGAATTAAAGTTTTGTTTTCGTTGTAGATCTATGTTTCTGTTTATATTTGTAGTTCATTTCATTCTTACATATATCTAGATTAGTGGTATCAGAGTCATCTTGTCTTTCTCTATTTTTATGTGCATATCCCCAATGAGGTCGAAGTATAATGAGTTGGGACTTGAAATGGTAAAACCCTTTGCAAGACCATTCCCATCGACACTAATGTCCTCTCTTGACAAAATAAAAGAAATATCATGAAGCAAGAGATTCTATCAAACTCTTACTCAAAGAAGCCCTTGAGTGACATAGGAACGAGATGATGGACAACTTTGCATAGATCCTTCAGTGAATGTCCACTAGAGACACATCTTCATCCAACAGTCACTTCGGAGGCACTACACCCTTAAAGATACAAGTGAACTTCAATATCCCTATATTCGAAGGTAAAATAGATGCAGATGTTATAGATAAATGGTTGAATCTACTAGAGGGTTATTTTTCAGTCCATAGTTTATCTGATAGGGAGAATATTACTTTTGCATACTTAAGCCCACTCCCCATGTGAAGGATTGGTGGGAAACTTATGTGAGAAAAGGGCCGAGGAACCCTCTTTGTTCACAACCTCACCCACTTGGAACTCTTTCCGAGATGTTGTCAATGAACAATACTACCCTGTGGGGAGCTACAAGGAAAAATACATACAATGGACCGCACTATGACAATAAAGGGACCAAGATGTGCATGAGTTCAATATTATTTTTCATTCTCTATGCACAAAGTTGGGTATCAAAGAATGTGAGCAACATTTGGTGCTCAAGTACATCGGTTGTTTGCACAAATACATTCAGGAATAAATGGAGCTCATGAACATCTCCATGCTTGGTGTTGTATATCAATATGTTGCCAATATTAAACAAAAATGTAAACACAAGAAGCGAGACTTTGGATCTATGAATCCAAATCAAGGAAAAGGTTCCCCCAAACCACAGAACAAAAGACAAATCCAAGGTGGGTTGACCTAGGACATCCCGTCGAAGTCACAAGAAAATAACAAAACCACGAAGACGAAGAAGGACACATGGAAGTGGTGTGAGTTCCATAAGAGCCCCACTCACAACACAAGTGAGTGTTGTGCCAATAAATCACTAGTGGTCGAGCTAAAGGCTTTGGAGTCAGGTGCATGTTCTGAATCAGAGTCAAACACTGACAAGGGGAATGAAAAAGTGAATCAAATTATTGATACAGTTTCCAGCACCATCATTTCCACCACCAATGTCCAGAAGATTGAGCCTGAATGCCTAGAGGAAGAGGATTTTCTCTTCCACTCGCAGATGTGGGTAAAGGGGTCATCTTTGCATTTCATTATTGACAAAAAGATCCAAAAGAACCTCATCTCAGTAGAATTCATTAAGAGGTTGGCAATTTCGACCACACCACACCTGCAGTCATACATCAATGGGTGGCTTCACCAAGGATGAGATCTTCACATTAGCTAGAAGTGTCACCTTCCCTACCACATCAAACCCTTCACAGATGAAGTACTATGTGACATTGATCCTCTTGAAGTTTGAGATGTATTATTAGGTCAACCATACTTGTGGAAACATCATGTTGTGTATGAGTTTAGACCTTAGATTATTATTATTACCTTGGGAAATAAGTTATACATGATATTGGAAGTAGCCCCGCCTACTGCCATCTCTTTGATCTCTACTAAGAAATGTAGTAAGATCATCTCCTAGACCAGGAAATTTGTTTTCTTTATGATTCACTCTAAATGTAAGGGGAAGATTGTGGCCATATCCATGGCCCCCGGGAAGGGATCCTCCACACAGTAGAAGCAGGTGGATAAAATCATGGAAAAATAAAGGGGATTCTTCTCCACTCCCATAGGGGTACCCTTGCACTATCAAGTCAATCATTTGATCAATAATACTCCCGGAGCACCTCTACCCAATGGGTCGATATACTGTCGCTCCATTCTGAAAAATGAAGAGATCAAGTGGCATATCTGGGAGTTGATGAAAAAAGGGCACATCCGCCCAAGTTCCTCAACTTATGGTATCTTGAATGTTATACTTATACAAAAGAAGGATGGGTCATGGAGGCTCTACATTGATTATCAGGTATTAAAAAAAATAATTTTCAAGAACAGGTATCCAATCACGCGGATTGATGACCTTCTGGACCAGATCAAAGGGACCAAGTATTTTAGCAAGATTGATTTGAAGTCTAGCTATTAGCAGGTTCCATTAGAGCCGACAAATGTATGGGAGGCCACTTTCAAATCCAAGGAAGGCTTATTTGAATGTTTGTTCATGCCTTTCGAGTTGACCAATTCCCTTGCTAATTGTATGAGGCTAATGGTTGACATCTTGTGGCCCTTCACAAATTTGTTTGTGGTTTTTTATCAAGACAACATCCCCATCTTCAGAAAGAGTTGGGAAGAGAACTTGAAGCACATTCGACAAGTCCTTAAAACGCTACGGGAGCACAAACTGTGTGCGAAATTGGAGAAATTCACCTTTGGCATGAGCCAGTTCCAATATCTAGTTTACATCATAGATGAGAAAATCATGCATGTGGATCTGGCTAAGATCCAAGTCATTTAGGATTGGCCAATCCCAACCACTCTAATAGATCTTTGCAACTTTTTGGGTCTTGCCAATTTTTATTGGAGGTTCATGTTGGGATTATCCCATATAACTTGGCCTTTGAGTCGGATTAGCAAGGGTGGAGAGAAAGAAAAGTCTTCGTGGCCTGAGTCCCAACAAAAGGCATTTGTTGAGATGAAGCACCACCTCTACTTTGCACCTGTACTCTTTTTTCCATACCTGCAATAGGGATTTGAAATTGAGAGAAACATATCCACATATGCTATTGGTGCATTCCTCACCCAACACGGGCATCCAGTGGCCTATCATAGTGAGACACTTTCTGATACAATTTAGAAGTACCCCACTTATGATAAAGAGATTGATTCTATCGTGTGGGCTTGTCGTCAATAGAAACATTAAATTTTGGTGAAGGAGATGATCATCCACACATATCACTAACCTCTTTAGTTTATACAAACACAAGGGAAGTTGCAGAATGATCGCCACCATAAATGGTTTTCATATCTACAACAAATCTACTTGAACATTAAATACAAAAAGGAAAGCACCTATCATGTTGCAAATTTCCTCAATCGGGCCCCATTTGCAGTACTAACCACTGTTCTCAACTCTTGTCGCCATGAGACCTCTGAATGGTTGCAACTATACAAAAATGATCCAAAGTTCACCACCACATACCAGATGTTAGTGGATAGCAAGAAAGTTCCATATTTCCACCTCTAGGATGCATTATTATGCTACTCAGGCCACCTTTTTGTTCCTTCAAGCAAGTGTGCCAAGATGATTTGGGAGGTGCACTAGAGTTGGGTCGTAGGAAATTTTGGTGTGGAGAAAATTGTGGTTGTACTAAAGAAGTATTTTTATTAGCCAAAACTCGAACATGATGTTGGAAAATATATCAGATCCTGCATTTCCCATGTCATCACTAAGCAACCCATTAAGAATAAAGGCCTCTACAATCCTCTGCCTACTCCTAACCAGCGCTGGGAATCCATCTCCATGGACTATATGTCTAGCCTCCCTTCTACCAAGAATGTTAATGACTGTGTATTTGTGATCATGGACATATTTTTTAAGATGGATATATTAGCAACCTACAAAAAGAGTGTCACAGCTAAGGACACTACCGAACTCTTCT